>OY288265.1:89685870-90885870 GCA_958450335.1 Hibiscus tridactylites
GATCTGGGCACTATCTCGGAGAGAGACTCGGTGAAATAGACATGTCTGTGAAGATGCGAACTACTCACACCTGGATAGAAAGACCCTATGAAGCTTTATTATTCCCTGGGATTGGCTTTGAGCTTTTCCTGCGCAGCATAGATGGAAGGCGAAGAAGGCCTCCTTCTGGGGGGGCCCGAGCTAATATTAGCGTATTATAGATGCAGACAAAAATCGTACCATAATGGCGAATGAAAAACAAGTCATAACAACCGACAAATAACAAGAAATAAAAACAAAGAAATTGTCAAATATGATTTTAGACCGTATCTACTTTCTTTAAGTATTTATTTTAATAAAAAAATAGTTAAAAAGCTAAAAATAAATAAAGAACATAATTTACAAGCTGATTTTTCATTTAAGCCAAATATTTTTTTATAAATAATACGTTGAAAGAAAAATTAAAGTTGTTATGAATATTTATTTATATAGATGTCAATCATGATAAGAATTTTAGCAAGGAGATTTGATTTACTTTATTATTATGAATATTATCTTCATTAATTGAAATTTAATATATTATGTACTTCTTATGCCTATAAATAAATTATTTGAGGAAATGCATTGTACACAAGCCTATATTGAGAATAATACAAATCTCTCTTTTTCTCCCATCTATTTGTTCTTTTATTCTTATTCTTTGTTCTTGTTATTATTATTCTTTATTTTATTTAAAACAAAAGTGATATTTTCATTGGTCGAGACCATAAATAATATCATGGAACATGTTTATAATTATATACTCATTTTGTCTCATAAAATATGTTTATTGGTGATTTTTCAAGTAATTTTAAGAAGAAAAAAAGCTTGTGTAAGAGATATGATGTAAAATAATCAAAATAACAAATTTATTCTTGAAAAGTTAAATTTTGTTTTGTTGAAAAAATAAAAAAAAAGTAGAAGAAGAAATGTGTACAGTAAAAGTTGTTGATTTTTTTTTCAATGGATTTAATTGCACCACACGTCCTCATACTATGACCTTTGTTTTAAATCGGTCCCTAAATTTTTAAACATTTCAATTTCATCCTCAAGTTATAACCTTCATTCTAAACTAGTCCCCAAACTTTTGAGCATTCCAAATTCATCCCCAAACTTTGACCCTCATTCTAGATTGGTCATCAAACTTTTTGAATGTTCCAATTTCATCCTCAAATTATTATTTATACTACACCATATTATTACATAATAAATGTTAAGTGTTCAAAAGTACTATTTTTATTACCCCTTTTACTCATATTATTGTTAGACTTAAGCTCATTTTAGTTGCATTATTAGGCATTCATGCATGTTTTAATGATTTCCTTCACTGTCATGATTGATTTTATAATTTGGTCAATTTTTGTGGAAAAAGGTATTGCGGGTGTGTGTTTTTGTATGTGTAGGATAATTGCTCGAGCAAGCTGGAAGTTGCCGAGTCAATTCAAGAAGGACATGTCGAACTTGTTGTCGAGGCAATCGCCGACAATTAAGGATAAGCTGATGTGGCGGTCGGACTATAATGACTGGATAAGCCCTACATGGCGTGAAGCAAGGAGAAATCTTAAAAGAGTTGGAGTTTCATGAAGAGGTCAAATGGAGATTAAAGTTCCATGAAAATAGGAGAAATTTTTGGAAAATAAATAAATAAAAGAGATCCATCTCTTTAATGCTATTTAATTCCAACTTAACTTCCTCCTCAAGAAAGACTTTGACCTAGTCATCTCCTATATAAAGAAGGTCAAGCCGCCCACTTTAAGGCATGTTCGGTTAGAAAGAAAAATAGAGAGCTCGACATCTTCATCTTCTTCCTTTATTTTTCTTAGATTCATGTTAGGGAGATTTTATCTTGTTTATCTTTTATTCTCGGATATGAACTAAACTTTTCTTGGCTCGGGTTATTGTGTTTTTGTGGTTGTGAGAACGGTTGGATTTTGTTTAGGTATTTGAGTTTGCAATTTTAATTCAAGGTTTGTTCATTCTTGGTTCTTAAATTTATTTGCGAGTGAATTGGGAGAGGATCTCGTGAATTCATCCATTTATCTAATACCGGTAGAGTTAGATTCAAGAAACGAATGATCATGGTCTTTAGTCAATCAATCGATGGTGAAGACTAATTCGACTTAGGGATAAGTTACGAATTTTAACGGCTAAAAGGAGCGCAAGATCGGTTGTTGTCCACCCTTGGTTCATGCAGGGATGTATTATCAAGACATGCACAATTAACTAATGTTTAGAGTTAGGGATAAGAAGAAACCATTGAAGAACGCTTCGCTGAACCTTGAAGGCTGTCGCCCAGTTGCCCAGGAAATTGCTTCATCAGTTGCTCAGACAATCGCTATACCAGTTGCCCAGGCAATCGTTATACTAGTTGCTCAGGCAATCCGATTGTTACCAGTTGTCGAGGCAATTGAGTTACTCTTGCACTCAATTACCAAGACGATCCATTCAATTATCATACCTCACGATAACCCGACCTATTCTCTCTTACTTGGTTACATCTTCTTTTTTATTTTATTGCTATTTTATTTTACTTGTTAGTTAGAACTCCCACAATCACCAATTTATGTTTTTATTTTAATTGAAGCTGGCCACTTCGAATTAAAGCTAGTAATGTTCAATATGCTCAATCCAATCGGTCAATTTGGAATATCAACAACTGAAGATGCCAGACAACATCTCAAATCTTTCCTAGAGATTTGCAATTCGTTCAAACTACAAGGAGTCCATGAGGATGTTTTAAGGCTAAAATTATTCCCCTATTCACTTAGGAATAGGGTGAAATTGTGGTTGAATAGTATTCCGTCCGGATTAATAGGATCAGATTGATTTATGTCGTAATTTCATTGCTAGATTTAATCTTACAAATATGACTGATAAGTTACGTAACGAAATTACTTCTTTTCGACAGGCAGACGATGAATCCATGTACGAGGCTTGAGAGCGATATAGAGAATTGTTACACAAATGTCCCCTACGGATTCCCAGTATGGACACAAGTGATGATGTTTTACAATGCAGTAAACACACCGACAAGGATGATGCTAGATGCTTCGGCAAACGACATACTCTTAGACAAGCCACCAGAAGAAGCACTATAGATTTTGAACATGCTTGCTAAAAATGATTATCAGTTCCCAACTACCAGAAGAGGAGAAGTCAGACGCCATGCCACGATAAATGAGCTTGAGTCATCAGATGCAATTCTCACACAATTGGCTACTTTAACCAATTTGGTTAAGAACATGCAGGGACCAAGCAACACACAGGAGATCAAGGTAGTAGATTCAATTTGTGATTTATGTAACGGTAATCATGATTCTTATAAGTGTCCGCAGAACCCAAAGTCTAGCTTTTATGTTGGAAACTACAACCGGAACAACAATGTAATGTCCAACACGTACAATCCAGCATGGAAGAAGCATCCCAATTTTTCATGGAATAATCCAAACAATGCACTCAATCAAGACAATCAGAAGGCACAAGCATTGGGATTCCAGCAGAATATTCCATGGAAACTAATTCCGCAACAACAATCAACACCATTCAGTTCTTTGGAAAATACTCCCAATGTTTTTATGTTAAAAACTGATTCTTATATGGTTGAGAATATGAAAAAATGGCGCTTTTATTAATATGACTGAGATGAGATTGCAGAATAATGAGGCAGCTCTAAAATCATTGGAGACGTAATTCGGGCAATTTGCACAGATGCTGAACACGAGACCTATGGGTAGTATACCTAGCAATACTAAAGTTGCAAAAGGAGTAAACCATGAGCAATGCAAAGCAATCACCACCCGGAGTGGCCGACAACTTAAGGAAGCCCAATGTCACGGACTTATTTCTTCGGCTCAAATCCGTGCGGCACTAGCACACTCGGCACGATGCTAGTAAGCCTTTATGTCGCAACGCTATGGAAAACGAAAGGAGCAAGAGAGATTTACAAGGAAAGGAACCTTGTATTAAGCAACGGAAGCTTTACAAGTATGCTTTACAAGAGAAGTGAAGGACTTCTTGGATGATTTACAAAGGAGAGGGGTGACCCTATTTATAGGCCTTCACCACCTCAACGGATGGCTAGGATCATTTTGATCCAATGGTTACAATGTTGCCTCCAAAAATATCTAAGGTGCCTAGATATATCTAGAGAATTCCATACTTATCCATATACATCTCTACTATTCTAGATTACTCCTATAGTTCTACATATATCTATAGGTTTCTAGAATGTTCCAAACGTCTCCAGAGTAGTCCCGATTCTTCCATAGTCTTCCAGGATCTTCTACAACATTCTAGATCCTTCTAGAATGTTCTAGATGCTTCCAGCATGTTCCAGGTTCTTCTAGAATGTTTCAGAATCTACAAGAATCTTCTAGAGTCTTCTAGAATCTTCCAGGGCGTTCTAGGTGTCTCTAGACCTTTGAAGAGCCTCCCGGATCGTTCTAGACTTGTGTAGGACCTCCTGGAACCTCCTAGATTCATGTAGGGACGTCTTAAGAGGGTTGTGGGCCTCTCTAGGCTGTTCTAGATCCTTCTTCGGTTCATGCTTGGCCTTAAAACGTCCAAGACTCTTCATTTTGCCTTGGTTGGCCCGAGTGCACCTAGGGGGCACTCCTCGGTCGGTCCTGGTGCACTTTGGCGGGGCGTGACACCAAGCTCATATAACGGAGAAAACTCAACCAAATGAGCAACTCATAATCCAAAAAAATGAGTCCAGCAACAAAACCTCTACCAAACCTGATGAATCAGAGAATTCCTCAGCAAGCCCTGATGCCTCGGCAATGCCATCCATCAAGATCCAAACCAATGAAAGTATTGAGGACATCCAACTTCCACCACCATTCCCCTAGAGGTTGAAACGAAAAAAGCAAGAATATCAGTTCAAGAAGTTCCTTGACATCTTAAAGCAAGTCAACATCAACTTGCCATTGGTCGAGGCGATAGAACAAATGCCGAACTATGCTAAGTTCCTCAAAGACATTGTCTCTAAGAGGACTAGGCTAGGAGAATTTGAAACAGTTGCTGTGACAGAAGGATGCATGGCCACGTTGCATAACCGAATGCCGCCTAAGCTTAAAGACCCCGACAGTTTCACAATACCATGTTCGATTGGAAACCATTATGTCGGGAAAGCATTGTGCGATCTTAGGGAAAACATAAATTTGATGCCCAAATCGGTCTTCTAAAAATTAGGAATCGGGAAGGCAAGACCTACAGCAGTCATGCTACAGCTTGCTGACAGATCCCGCATTCAACCTGAAGGGAAGATCGAAGATATTTTGGTGAGAGTGGATAAATTTATTTTTTCCCGCTGACTTCATTATTGTAGATTGTGAAGCAGATGAGTTGGCACCTATCAATCTTGGAAGACCATTCTTAGCAACGGGTCGAATATAGATTGATGTCGAAAAAGGAGAACTCACAATGCGGGTGAATGACCAGCAAGTTAAGCTAAATGTGTTCCAATCCTTGAAGTATGTCGGTGATCCAGAAGAATGCAAATTCATCCACGCTACACCCGAATTCAACTTTGACGTGGAAGAGAATTGCCTCAGCAATTGCCTTGCCAAACCAGAGGAACGTGAAGAACCGATCGATGAAGAGAAAGAAGAAGCAAATTGGACAGTAAGTCGACCGGGTAAATATTTCAAACCATTATATTACTTAGGTGAGGAAGGTAAACTCGGAAAACCCTCTATTAAACAACCTCTCATTCTCAAGTTAAATATACTACCAGGGCATGTGTGTTATGCTTATTTACGAAAGGATAACACCTTGACCGTGACATTGTCCTTTGAGTTGCAATCTGAGTAGAGAAATAGGTGGAACGACACAAGAAAAGCATGAACTCGAAGATCCATGATGAAGCTCCGGATAAAAAGCTACCACCACTTGCCATGGCAAGCGAAAGGAAGATTTTGCCAATACACGATAACAGAAAACGGTTGAAGCACTATACCGGTGCACATGTGACCCGCGAAAAGGAGGCTATACCTTTAGGAGATGCATGATCATGCTCTCCTTCCGTATTTTTGTTTTTTTGTTTTGTTTTTAATTTTGAACTTAATTTTGGTTTTATTTCATATTTTTATTCCCAGTTATTTTAGGATAGTTTTATTTAGTGTTGGTTCTTTTCTTTTTAGGCTATAGTAGTTTTTCTTTATTTTTTCACATCAAGACTCACAACCATAATGCCAAGGAAATCCCCTACACCGACAATTGCCCAGACAACAACAATTGCTTAGGTAACTACGGATGTCCAGGCAAGTAAACCTGCCTCGGCAAACATCAAATCAAGGAAATGTTCTGCCCTTGACACACTGATGCTATTCACACGGTACCAGCCACACGCATCCAACCATCATGAGCCAGATGAAGAATCAAGCAAACGGCCCGAAAAAAACTCACCATACAAGGTGATAAACCTTTCCAATTAACTTATTTGCATTTTATTTCATTTTTAATTTTAGAACTTGCATGCATTTGGGACAATGCTTCTCTCGTGTTTGAGGGTGCTTGTTTCTAGTTAGCTTCATGTTTAGTTGCATTGATCTTTAGTAATCTCATATAGGATGCATATGTTACTTGCCATGCCTTTGATTAAATTTAATTGCTTAAGACTTGTTGAATATTCAATGATGAATTTTTGTCACTGCACTTAATTGAAAGAACCTTTAAATTTTAGGATTGCATGAAAATAACTTAGAATTTTACTATGATGCTGAAATATTTTTACACGGTTGTGACTTATTGATTGATAGAAACTTAGTGAACATTAGTTGCTTAAAATTTGGGTAAACTAAAAATTAATTTCTTGCTAGAGGTTCCCAAAACCGGCTTTAGTAGTTAATGCACATTAAAGAATCGCTAGAGGTGCTCGAAATTGGCTATAGTCGACTAAATTAAAAAAAGAAATTATTGAATTGTTAGAGGTGCCCGAAATTGACTCTAGTGAAAACAAAAAAATAACACGGTAATGAAATAGTTTAAAACCTATTGTTCACATAGAATCTTGAAAATCTACTTGTATACAACTACGCACACACATTGTCAGGAGCATTATAGTTTGGTTCCAGGTATTTTTTTTGCGCTATCCGAAAAATTTAAAAGGTGATCATACTTTGTGCCACGATTTTGAGGATTGATGTAACCCCCATAGCACGGCCTAGACGATTTACCCGAACTACGAAGATTACACGGGGAAAACCAAAGTCAACCCGAAAGTCAACCTTGATTCACGACCCTTTTTTTCTTTTTAATCTTGTCTAGATACTTGTTAACCCTAAGTGAGTACTCACGAATCATGATTGAGAAAGGCACATCGATCGGATAACATGTAGGGACTCAATTACACTTTACACAGGATTAGGGACCAAAATGTAATTTCTGTAATTTAGAAGGACTTCGTTGGTTTTAAGGTTACCATTATGAAATTAGTCATGTTACATGCTTCTCTGTCAAATTTCAACTTAAAAAAACATCTCAAGCTCAAGCAATTGCAATCTCAACATTTGGGACTAAAATGTAAAGCATGCAAACATCAAAACAATTCAAATCTGTGTCCAACGGTCACCCGTTTCGGAACACCCACCTACCGTATCGAAATGCTGGATCGAAACGACGTTGACCGTTTCAGTACGCGGGTGTGTTCCGAGACTAGTTCTGAAACATGGCATTCCAGTAGACAAATCGTTTCGAAACAGCCTCCATCGTTTCGAAACACGAAGGCCATTACAGGCCCCCGTTTCGAAACACTAGAGGGTGTTTCGATACGGTTTGCCCAGAAACTGCAGCAAATGCTGGTTTTTCACTCAATACCTATTCAAACATATCCCAAGGACTCTCTAATCATACCAACAAGTCAACATACATATAAGGTACATATTTGGAACACTCAAACACAAACATAGCATCAAACACAAAATCTCATTAGTCTAGAGGCATGCTTCCTAATATCAAAACACAAATAGACAATCCAACCTCAAAACAAGCAATTAAGGCCATTTACAATCCAAACAAGCCAAAACAAACATGCCACAACCTTAGGGAGTTTAACACATCTCCCAAATACAATTCTTGGTTTCCCATTGCCAATCTATCAAAACTAAAGTGTATGAAAACTTCACCATACATGAGCTTGGACTTCCTTGGATGAACTTAGCTTCCTTGATGCCCGAAAACACCTCAATTATCTGCATTATTGGTACAAGAGAGAGCGTAAGCACAAATGCTTAGTGAGGCATGCTCTAAAGAAAACCAACACAATAATGCACACTTTGAAAACACTTTCATCAAAAGCTTTTAAACTACATGCTCATTTCTATCTCATGCTTGGAAACCATTCAAAGCAATTTCTCATTGAAACCACATGTACGTTCATTCTATCTCATGCATTTAAACCAATGCAAAACTCATGGCAAAGCCAAAATCATGCTTGTACTCTAAAGCATTTCATAAACAAACCACATATGCATTTCTCATAGCATAACCATTGCATCAAAGGTACATGTGAATAAAAAACCATAACATATTTTATATTGGCATTTCACATCTATTAATTACTCGGATATACGGACATCTCACTAGACACTTCCGGTGGCATCTCTCATCACCGTACTCACTCGTCTAGCAACATAGTTTCCGGTGGAATCTCTCATCACCGTACTCACATGGAGGTATCTCTCATCGCCACAAAGCTTGGGTATTTCACCAAGTCCTACCCGATGGAATGCACATCATCGTTTCTCTCCCTTTGGCTTAACCAAAGAGCACGTACGAATTTTTAGTTTATAGTGCACTCTCATCCTATTGATCGATCAATTATATCCGGCAAGTATCTCAACATCTATGCCAATATATTATGTCAAATCAACATCTCACCTACTGTTTTTCATGCATTAAAACTCAACATTCTCATCTCTTTTCAAAATCATAACATTTGCTATACTTCAACATAAAATCTCAAATCTCAATTGTGCAACATGTTACTTTATGAAATCATTCAAAGCATCATCTCATGCTATAATTCATGCATAAAAACAGTAGGAATTTATCAATCTAAAACCATGAGCATGTAAAAGCATTTAAGGGGCAATCACCACATTCTATAGAGCAATCTAGCCAATACTTACTTCTGGACTTAGGAAGGTGTTTCAAACCTTTCCTAAATCCCCAAACCTTGATTCTTTGTCACTCAAGGACTGCTAAAACCATACGCACTCACTGATTTCGTTTCGCTTGCTTGTCGAAACGCTATCTAAGCTTTCGGATCAACTCCAAATGAGTCCGAAGATGTCTCCCCTATTTTAAACACATAAGAACAAAGGATTAATGCATCATCATGCATTGAAATCATCAGCCAACACACCTAAACTCGCTGCTCTACACAAAATCCACATTTCGGCTACCAAACACTACCGAAATCACCTCCAAACTCTTCCAAAACCAAACCCAGCCAAGATCCATCACTTCTAATTATTTCTAAGCATCAATTAACATCAAAAACTAACACAACCACGTCCTTACACCTCCAGCTATAGCAGAACACCAAAATCACCCAAAAAACCACCATTTTAACAAGCAAAAACTTAGGAAAAACAACCTATTCGGGATTGGATTGATAAAACCTCATTTCTAACATCATTTAACATCCAAAATACATTAGAAAATAATCTCAAAACAGAGCCCAACCAATCACCACGAAAATCTTCAAGATTTCTTCCAAAATCTTGAGTTTTAAGCCAAATTCTTGTTTCTAACATTAAAACCACTTAAAAATCATTAATAAAGGATTGAGAACTTGGGAATTTTAGTAAAGAACTGATCATTAGAGGAGAAAGACGAATCTTACCTCTAACGGATGATTTCTCCTTGATTTTGGGCAAGTTTTCTTGAAAATACAATGTAGAAATCAAGTGGATTTGTTGAAGGATTGATTAGGAATCAATGAGTGATAGAAATCTCATCAAATGTAGTGGAAATCAAAGTAAAATTTGTTGGAGAAAAAGTTTTTGGTTGATAGGATTTTGAGAGAAAATGAAATGAGAGAAAATTAGAGAAAAGTGGTTATGAAAAGTCAAAGGTAGTTTTTCTATTTTGATCACCTTTAATTTTTTTTAATTAAAACATTAAATAAATCACCCAAATTAAGGAAAAATATGATGAAAACATTTTTGGTAAATTAGCTCCTTAAAGATTCAAAGTTTCAATCCTTTACAAAACAGTCACTACCAAACTTTGCAAAAACTGCGATTTGGTCACTACACCGAAATGTAGTATTTCCAAACCCTATTTTGTAAAATTGATTTCACCATTCACTTTTATATATTAAATGAGGATTTTTAGATATTTTTCTATATTCTTAAAGCATCCCGAACTAGGTGCTCCCTAAAACCCCCTTTTAGATTCGAACAGATTCCCAGACCGATCCGGTTTAGACTCTAAACATCTAGGCCCAAATTTGGGGTGTTACAACTCTCCCCCTCTTAAGAAATTTCGTCCTTGAAATTTACCTGGAGGAAAAAGGTAAGGAAACTGCTTCTTCATGTCATCTTTTCTTTCCCATGTGGCTTCCTCAACACCACGATGCCTCCACAACACCTTAACCAACTCAATGGTCTTACCTCGAAGAACTTTACTGTCCGAATCTAGAATCTCAACCGGCTCCTCATCATAGGTCAAATCTGGATTCAACTCAACTTCCTCCACAGGTATAACATGCGATGGACCCAATCTATACCTCTAAAGCATGGAGACATGAAACACATCATGTATCTTCTCTAACTCTTGTGGTAGCCTCAGCTTATATGCAACAGGACCCACACGCTCTATCACCTCGTATGGTCCAATATACCTAGGGATCAACTTACCCTTCCGGCCAAATCTCATCACATTCTTCCAAGGTGAAACCTTCAAGAACACATGGTCACCCACCGCAAACTCAATCTCCTTACGCTTCAAATCCGCGTAAGACTTCTGCCGATCAGAAGCTGCCTTCATTCACTCACAAATGGGCTTCACTTTCTCGGTGGTTCCTTTCAACAAAGCCGTCATCGAGACCAACTTCTGACCTGTTTCAGACCAGCAAAGATGAGTTCTGCACTTCCTCCCATACAAGGCTTCATAAGGTGCCATTTGAATACTTGCCTGGTAGCTATTATTATAAGCAAACTCCACCAAAGGCAAATGCTTTTCCCAAGAGCCTTGAAACTCAATCACGCAGCATCTCAACATATTCTCAAGCACTTGGATAACATGCTCAGACTGTCCATCCGACTGTGGATGATAAGAAGTACTGAAATTCAGCCGCGTACCCAAAGCTTGATGCAAACATTCCCAAAATCGCGATGCGAACCTCGGATCTCTATCCGACACTATAGATTTTGGTACCCCATGCAGACGTACAATCTCAGCAATGTACAACTCTGCAAGCTTATCCAAGGTATACGTGGTATGCACAGGTAAGAAATGCGCACACTTTGTAAGGCGATCCACAATCACCCACACAGAATTCTTCTTCGACGGCGACAAAGGTAAACCAGAAACAAAGTCCATGGTGATTCTTTCCCACTTCCACTCAGGAATCCTCAACGGTTGCAACAACCCTGATGGAAACTGATGCTCAGCCTTAACCCGCTGATAAACCATGCACTTACCCACATATTTCGCAACATTTTTTCTTCAAACCCACCCAATAGTACTCATCCTTCAGATCACGGTACATCTTTGTACTACCAGGGTGCATAGCAAAAGGACTACTATGAGCTTCGGTCAGAATAGTACGCCTCAACTCCACATCATTCGGCACTACTATCCGTCTTCCGAAACATAGAACTCCATCATCATTAAAACAGAAATCCGATGGTCTACCCTCAGCAATATCCTGAACATGTGGCACCAAAGAATCATCCAACAACTGCTTATCCTTTATCAACTGAACCAGAGATGGTTTCACTTGCAATTCAGCCACAAGACCTCCATCTCGCGAAATGCTCAAGCTAGAAAACATAGCCCTTAACTCTACCGCCACTTTCCTGATCAAGGCATCCGCCACAACATTAGCTTTTCCCGGATGGTACTCGATCGTTAGATCGTAATCCTTAAGCAACTCCACCCAACGTCGTTGCCTAAGATTCAACTCTTTCTGAGACATCAAATACTTCAAACTCTTGTGATCCGTGTACACAGTACACTTCTCACCATAAAGATAATGTCTCCAAATCTTCAAAGCAAAAACCACCGCAGCTAACTCAATATCATGCGTAGGATAATTGCGCTCATGCACCTTCAACTGTCGCGATGCATAAGCCACCACCTTACCCTCTTGCATTAGCACACACCCCAAACCAACATAGGATGCGTCACTGTACACCACAAACTCTTTTCCTGATTCATGTTGAACCAAAATAGGAGCTTGCGTCAAAGACGCCTTAAGCTTCTCAAAAGCTTGCTGTCTTGCTTCCGTCCACTCATACTTAACATCTTTTTGCAACAACTTTGTCAAAGGGGCAGCAATTTTTGAAAACCCATCCACAAACCTCCGGTAATATCCTACCAACCCAAGGAAACTACGAACTTCATGAACAGACTTAGGAGGTTTCCAATTCATCACCGCCTCAACCTTCTGAGGATCAACACGAATCCCCTCAGCCGAAACCACATGACCAAGGAACAAAACTTCCTTTAGCCAAAACTCACACTTGCTCAGCTTAGCATAAAGCTGATTTTACAGAAGCGCTTGCAAGACAACCCTCAAATGACATTCATGCTCCTCCTCAGTACGAGAGTACACAAAGATATCGTCGATGAACACCACAACAAACTTGTCCAAGTATTCATGGAACACTCTATTCATCATGTCCATGAAACCAGCAGGAGCATTCGTCAAGCCAAACGGTATTACAAGGAACTCATAATGCCCATACCTCGTTCTAAAGGTTGTTTTCGGCACATCCCCATCTTTCACCTTAAGCTGATAGTACACTGACCTCAAATCAACCTTGGAAAACATAGCCGCTCCCCGAAACTGATAAAAAAGATCATCAATCCTCGGCAAAGGATACCTATTCTTGATAGTCAACTTGTTCAGCTGACGATAATCGATTCACATTCTCATAGTGCCATCCTTCTTTTTCACAAATAAGACCGGTGCACCCCAATGTGACACACTCGGCCAAATGAAGCCACGGTCAAGCAACTCCTGAAGTTGCGTCTTCAACTCCTTCAGCTTCTTAGGTGTCATCCGATAGGGAGCAATGGACACCGGAGTTGTGTTTTCATACAGCTCAATTCCAAACTCCACCTCTCGACTAGGCGGCAATCTAGGTAACTCCTCTGGAAACACTCCAGGGAACTCACGTACAACTCTTATATCTTGAACACGCAACTCCTTGGAACTAGGATTCATCACAAAGGCTAGGTAAGCCTCGCAACCCTGCCTCAACATCCGACTTGCTTCCAATGTAGACACCACATTGGCAAGAAACTTCACATTCTCGCCCACAACCACTACTTCATAATCATCCGCAAGTTTCAACGAAACTCGCTTGCTTTCAAAATCCACTACAGCTTGATGCTCCACAAGCTAATCCATACCAAGGATTACATCAAAGCCATAGAATGGCAATTCCATAAGATCAACAAGAAAAACATGATTTTGCACTTTCAAGGGACATCTTCTATACAACTTTCGCATCACAATCGTCTCACGAAAGGAACTAGTCACACGCATACCAACATCCAAAGGCTCAACAGGTAAACCAAGCATTTGAGCATGTTCACGCAATATGTACGAGTGCGTAGATCCAGAATCAATCAAAGAAAGTAATGACAAGGATTGCAAAGTAAAAGTACCTGCGATCACATCTGTATCATTCCTTCCCTCACGATGGGCATACACTCGAGCCTGACCACCACCCTCAGGTTAAACGGCCACAACATGTGCTACATTCCTGCCACCATCATCCCTACGCTGAAAATTACCACGGCCGCGCCCACGACCTCTCTGTGGCTCAGCTGCTCTCACCTGAGCTTGTCCCTCTCTCAAAGGCTAAGGACAATCTTTCTTCAAATGTCCACGGTTCCCACAATTCCAGCATGTCCCAAGGTTACCCCAACACTCGCCACCATGTCGTCTACCAAAACGGTTACACTTAGGAGTCCTCAGAACATCATTAGGTCCTTCCTGACCCATACCAAGGTTACCACCCCCACGCCTAGCATCATAATGCGGCCTCCTATCCTTATGCCTCTTGTTGCGATCTCTACCATAATCACGTTCAACTGCTCGCTTCCTGGAGCTAGATCCACCCGCTCGACTAGTCAGACCAAGATTCGATTCAATGTCCTTGGCTCTAGTGACCAAGACATCGAAATCCGAATAATCAGCCGCAAGCATAAAAGTCTTAACATCCGCTACTAACCCATAACAGAATCGTTCGCACCTCTCCCGCTCACTAGGGATTAACTCAGGTGCATACTGACTGAGGCGGACAAACTGAATTTCATACTCAGCTACTAACATGCTGCCTTGCACAAGAGACATAAACTCTCTTTTCTTCTCATCTAGGTAACGCACACCCAGATACTTCCGCTTGAACGCATTCATAAAGAACGTCCAAGTCACCTCATCATCCTCCATCCCAGAAATAGTGGTCGTCCACCACGTATAAGCATCACCATGGAGCAGTGATACAACAAAACCTAGCTTCTGCACATTATTGCAGTTCATCTGCCCAAAATCCGCTTGGTGCTCTCCAACCAAGACTCAGATCCTTCCGGAGATAAGCCCCTGAACTCAGTCCCTCCAAGACTGCGAAGATGTTCCAAAGGCAACCTCACATTGGCATCATCCTGATGCGCAACTCCATGAGCTCCAGCTACTGCTGCCTGGAAAGCTCCAGCAATAGCCTGAATCAACATGGTCATGCCAGGAGCAGCTTGCCCCTGCGTACCCTCTGGTCCAGCGACCCCAGAACCAGCACCAACATTACCAGCTCCAGCACCACCACCACCGGGTGGTCCACCACTAGGAGAAGGAGGTAAATCTTTAGCATTTTCAGCATTCTCATTACCAGCGGTCGATCTAGTATTAATTCTTAGCTCTCTACGTGGCCCTATTATATAGAAAACAATGCACTGACAAAAATGCAATAAACACAATTAGGCACAATAAGGTAAGTAATCCACGTTCTCAAGCTCATTTTCGAAAACAATTCCCCTTATTAGTTTTGATATGGCAATGGGATTCCCTATCACACTCCGAATATAGCATAACATCACAAAAACATCTCAATTGAATCATACATCAACATTCACACATCACACCTTCACCAAGAGTCACCATCATGCATAAACACATACAACAACCACATACCAAACCCCAATTATTAGAGAACCAAGCTCTGATACCACCAAATGTAACCCCCTTAGCCCGGCCTAGACGATTGACCCGAAATACGAAGATTACACGGGGAAAACCAAAGTCAACCCGAAAGTCAACCTTGATTCACGACCCTTTTTTTTAATCTTGTCTAGATACTTGTTAACCATAAGTGAGTACTCACGAATCACGATTGAGAAAGGCACAGCGATCGGATAACATGTAGGGACTCAATTGCAATTCACACAGGATTAGGGACCAAAATGTAATTTCTGTAATTTAGAAGGACTTCGTTGGTTTTAAGGTTACCATTATAAAATTAGTCATGTTACATGCTCCTCTGTCAAATTTCAACTTAAAAAGACATCTCAAGCTCAAGCAATTGCAATCTCAACATTTGGGGACTAAAATGTAAAGCATGCAAACATCAAAACAATATAAATCTGTGTCCAACGGTCACCCGTTTCGGAACACCCACCTACCGTATCGAAACGCTGGATCGAAACGGCGTTGACCGTTTCGGTACACGGGTGTGTTCCGAGACCAGTTCCGAAACATGGCATTACAGTAGCCAAATCGTTCCGAAACAGCCTCCACCGTTTTGAAACACGAAGGCCATTATAGGCCCCTGTTCCGAAACACTAGAGGGTGTTTCGATACGGTTTGCCCAGAAACTGCAGCAAATGCTGGTTTTTCACTCAATAACCTATTCAAACATATCCCAAGGACTCTCTAATCATACCAACAAGTCAACATACATATAAGGTACATATTTGGAACACTCAAACACAAACATAGCATCAAACACAAAATCTCATTAGTCTAGAGGCATGCTTCCTAATATCAAAACACAAATAGACAATCCAACCTCAAAACAAGCAATTAAGGCCATTTACAATCCAAACAAGCCAAAGCAAACATGCCACAACCTTAGGGAGTTTAACACATCTCCCAAATACACTTCTTGGTTTCCCATTGCCAATCTATCAAAACTAAAGTGTATGAAAACTTCACCATACATGAGCTTGGACTTTCTTGGATGAACTTAGCTTCCTTGATGCTCGAAAACACCTCAATTATCTGCATTATTGGTACAAGAGAGAGCGTAAGCACAAATGCTTAGTGAGGCATGCTCTAAAGAAAACCAACACAATAATGCACACTTTGAAAACACTTTCATCAAAAGCTTTTAAACTACATGCTCATTTCTATCTCATGCTTGGAAACCATTCAAAGCAATTTCTCATTGAAACCACATGTACCTTCATTCTATCTCATGCATTTAAACAATGCAAAACTCGTGGCAAAGCCAAAATCATGCTTGTACTCTAAAGCATTTCATAAACAAACCACATATGCATTTCTCATAGCATAACCATTGCATCAAAGGTACATGTGAATAAAAAACCATAACATATTTTATATTGGCATTTCACATCTATTAATTATTCGGATATACGGACATCTCACTAGACACTTCCGGTGGCATCTCTCATCATCGTACTCACTCGTCTAGCAACATAGTTTCCGGTGGAATCTCTCATCACCGTACTCACATGGCGGAATCTCTCATCGCCACAAAGCTTGGGTATTTCACCAAGTCCTACCCGATGGAATGCACATCATCGTTTCTCTCCCTTTGGCTTAACCAAAGAGCACGTACGAATTTTTAGTTTATAGTGCACTCTCATCCTATTGATCGATCAATTATATCCGGCAAGTATCTCAACATCTATGCCAATATATTATGTCAAATCAACATCTCACCTACTATTTTTCATGCATTAAAACTCAACATTCTCATCTCTTTTCAAAATCATAACATTTGTTATACTTCAACATAAAATCTCAAATCTCAATTGTGCAACATGTTACTTTATGAAATCATTCCAAGCATCATCTCATGCTATAATTCATGCATAAAACAGTAGGAATTTATCAATCTAAAACCATGAGCATGTAAAAGCATTTAAGGGGCAATCACCACATTCTATAGAGCAATCTAGCCAATACTTACATCTGGACTTAGGAAGGTGTTTTAGACCTTTCCTAAATCCCCAAACCTTGATTCTTTGTCCCTCAAGGACTTCTAAAACCATACGCACTCACCGATTTCGTTTCGCTTGCTTTCCGAAACGCTATCTAAGCTTCCGGATCAACTCCAAATGAGTCTGAAGATGTCTCCCCTATTTTAAACACATAAGAGCAAAGTATTAATGCATCATCATGCATTGAAATCATCAGCCAACACACCTAAACTCGCTGCTCTACACAAAATCCACATTTCGGCTACCAAACACTACCGAAATCACCCCCAAACTCTTCCAAAACCAAACCCAGCCAAGATCCATCACTTCTAATCATTTCTAAACATCAATTAACATCAAAAACTAACACAACCACGTCCTTACACCTCCATCTATAGCAGAACACCAAAATCACCCAAAAAAACCACCATTTTAACAAGCAAAAACTTAGGGAAAACAACCTATTCGGGATTGGATTGATAAATCCTCATTTCTAACATCATTTAACATCTAAAATACATTAGAAACCCATCTCAAAACAGAGCCCAACCAATCACCACGAAAATCTTCAAGATTTCTTCCAAAATCTTGAGTTTTAAGCCAAATTCTTGTTTCTAACATTAAAACCACTTAAAAATCATTAATAAAGGATTGAGAACTTGGTAATTTCAGTAAAGAACTGATCATTAGAGGAGAAGGACGAAGCTTACCTCTAATGGATGATTTCTCCTTGATTTGCGCAAGTTTTCTTGAAAATACAATGTAGAAATCAAGTGGATTTGTTGAAGGAATGATTAGGAATCAATGAGTGATAGAAATCTCATCAAATGAAGTGGAAATCAAAGTAAAATTTACTGGAGAAAAAGTGTTTGGTTGATAGGATTTTGAGAGAAAATGAAATGAGAGAAAATTAGAGAAAAGTGGTTATGAAAAGTCAAAGGTAGTTTTTCTATTTTGATCACTTTTAATTTTTTTAATTAAAACATTAATTAAATCACCCAAATTAAGGAAAAATATGATGAAAACATTTTTGGTAAATTAGCTCCTTAAAGATTCAAAGTTTCAATCCTTTACAAAACAGTCACTACCAAACTTTGCAAAAACTGCGATTTAGTCACTACACCGAAATGTAGTATTTCCAAACCCTATTTTGTAAAATTGATTTCACCATTCACTTTTATATATTAAATGAGGATTTTTAGATATTTTTCTATATTTTTAAAGCATCCCGAACTAGGTGTTCCCTAAAACCCCTTTTAGATTCGAACAGATTCCCAGACCGATCCGGTTCAGACTCTAAAAATCTTGGCCCAAATTTGAGGTGTTACAATTGAATTCAAGTTTGAAGCATGTGATGATTAAAGTCTTGGCAGGTAATTGTTAGTTTGCACTGCTTGAGAACAAGCAATAGTTCGAGTTTGGGGGTGTGTTAATTGTTCAAATGTAATATTCTTATTACCCTTTCTAGTCATATTATTGTTAGACTTATGCTCATTTTAATTGTATTATTAAGCATTCATGCGTGTTTTAATGATTTCCTTCATCGTCATGCTTGATTTCATGATTTGGTCGTTTTTTTATGAAAAAAGGTACTGCGGGTGTGTGTTTTTATGTGTGCATGATAATTTCTCGGACAAGCTAGAAGTTGCCAAGGTAATTCAAGAAGGACATGCCGAACTTGTTGCCGAGGCAATCACCGACAATTAAGGATAAGCTGATGTGGCGGTCGAACTTTGATGACTGGATAAACCCTACATGGCATGAAGCAAGGAGAAATCTTAAAGGAGTTGGAGTTCCATGAAGAGGTCAAAGGGAGATTAAAGTTTCATGAAAATAAGAGAAGTTTTTGGAAAATAAATAAATAAAAGAAATTTATCTCTTTAATACTATTTAATTCCAACTTAACTTCCTCCTCAAGAAAGACTTTGACCTAGCCATCTCTTATATAAAGAAGGCCAAGCTGTCCACTTTAGGGCATGTTCGGTTAGAGAGAAAAATAGAGAGCTCGACATCTTCATATTCTTCCTTTATTTTTCTTAGATTCATGTTAGGGAGATTTTATCTTGTCTATCTTTTATTCTCGGCCATGAACTAGACTTTTCTTGGCTCGAGTTATTGTGTTTTTGTGGTTGTGAGAACAATTGGATTTTACTTAGGTATTTGAGTTTGCAATTTTAATTCAAGGTTTGTTCATTCTTGGTTCTTAAATTTATTTGCGAATGAATTGGGAGAGGATCTCGCGAATTCATCCATTTATCTAACATCGTGAGAGTTATATTCAAGAAACGATTGAGCATGGTCTTCATTCAATCAATCGATGGTGAAGAATAATTCGACTTAGGGATAAATTGCAAATTTCAACGGCTAAAAGGAGCGCAAGATTGATTGTTGTCCACCTTTGGTTCATGCATGGATGTATTATCAAGGCATGCACAATTAACTAGTGTTTCGAATTAGGGATAAGGAGAAACCATTGAAGAACGCTTTGCCGAACCTTGAAGGTTGTCGCACAGTTGCCCAAACAATCGCTTCATCAGTTTCCCAGACAATCCGATTGTTAACAGTTGCCGAGGCAATTGAGTTGCTCTTGCATTCAATTACCAAGACGATCCATTCAATTATTATACCACCTCACGATAACTCGACATATTCTCTCTTATTTGATTACATCTTTTTATTTTATTGCTATTTTATTTTACTTGTTAGTTAGAACTCATACAATCACTAATTTGTGTTTTTATTTTACAGTGTGTGAAGTTAAATTCCTGAAGTAGCACCAATCTCGTAGAGACGATATCTTTTTATACTATAACTTGCGACGTGTACACTTGCATCAATTGTGAAGCACTTATTACGCGCAACAATAAGTATCGGTGTTTCATGACAATTAACAATTTTTTATAACGATTTTATTAACATGAGATATTATTAGCATATACTAATAATTTGGGGATGAAATTAAAATGTTCAAAATGTTTGAGAACCAATTTAAAACGAAAGTTAAAGTTTGAGGATGAAACTAGAATGCTCAAAAGTTTGAGGACTAATTTAAAATAAAAATCATGTTTAAAAATTTGAGATCATTTTAAAATAAAGGTCATAACTTGAGGAGTGTACTATAATTGACTTTACCATCATATAATTTAGGGTAAAGTACACAAACGGTCATTGAACTTTAGTAAAAAAACAAAATGGTAACCAAACTTTCAAAAATCACAAAATGACAATTAAATTTTATGTTTTATAACAAAATGGTAACTAGACGTTAAATCCCGTTAAGTGGCTGTTATAAAATTTGGTATAATAACACATTTAGTCCTTCATATTTATATATTCAATCAATTTAGTCCTAATTCGAAACAATTCACTAAATTTAGCCCTCGTTATTTACACATTCTTTTAATTTGGTCCTTAAAGCAAAATTCCAAAGTATAGTAACATGATAAATAATTACAATTAAATTTTTATAAGAACTCGAAAACTCGACTCTACTTGACTCGAAAAAATATTCTTATAAAAAATATTCCTTTTTTTTTTCTTTTTGCATCTGCTGGTGAAACATTAAAATTCTAGGTAACTTAACCAATTTCTTAGTACAAATTTATAAACCTGATTGAATTTTCTGATTGTTCCTTTCTTTGTAAAATTGTTCGACATTTATGTAGGTTGAAGTGCTAACAACTGTTAGTTTTGAAGCCTCAAATGTAATATAGTATTTGCAGACGTATTGTGCACTCTTTTTCATGAAAAAATATTATGAAATTAGGAATCTTGACCATATTAGTTGAAACTATCTTGTAAGTTTTAGCTGTGGGCATACCATACAGAAATGAAATTCAATCTAGGTTTTAAAGTTGTATTGTGCTTGGAAATGACAAATTTTTGTAGTAACATTTTTCGTTTTGATTGTAGATGCTTCCAGAATCTCATCCGAGGTATGGCATGTGGCTGCACTCACTTGCTGAGGTAGTTTTGGTGCTGATCCTAATTTAAAGTAATCTAAATATTTTTAGGGTCTATTGATACCATGCTGCTGTCAAGTAATACCACTACCCTATTTTAATCAAAAAACACAAATCCAAGATCATGAATTAAATTAGTTAGAAATTTATTTCCGGTTGTATCCGATGAATGTTGTGTTTCTTGACTTGTTTGGTAACATATTAAGACAATATTTCCAATTTTGATTAAGAAATACTAGAAAAGATTGGTCAAACTGTAAGAATTACATTAAAGCTTTCAATGAATTGAGAATTGAATACTACAAATATATTACATCTTGGATTCCAATGAGCAGTTTATGAGACTTTCAATTAATGTTTAAGGGATCATGTAGATCGTTTTGATGAATGAGTCATCTCTGTTTAAGGAAAAAAACATTGAGGCTTTCAATTAATGTTATTATTCGAGTTGACGCGTCATATTTTACAACTCAAACTTTATTTGAAATTTTTTCGATTCGAGTCGAGTTTTCAATTTCTTATAAAAATTTAATTGTAATAATTTATCTTGTTACCATACTTTGGAATTTTGCTTTAAAGACCAAATTGAAAGAATGCGTAAATAACGAGGGCTAAATTTAGTAAATTGTTTCGAATTAGAACTAAATTGATTGAATGTATAAATATGAAGGACTAAATGTGTTATTATACCAAATTTTATAACAACCACTTAACGGGATTTAACGTCTAGTTACTATTTTGTTATAAAACATAAAGTTTAATTGTCATTTTGTAATTTTTGAAAGTTTGGTTACCATTTTATTTTTTTACTAAAGTTCAATAACCGTATATGTACTTTACCCTATTATTTAAGTGAGTCAATTTCAAAACATAAACAAATTTAATAAGCCGGAGGGACAATCGTGAATAACGTAAGTCAGCTACCAAACGGCGTGTGCCATTCTAGACTCTTACAGAAACTGGCCAACACCGACTTCCAAAATAAAATCTGATTCACGGTTCCCGTCTGTAAAACCCTAGCTAATTTCTAAAATCTTTTCGAACCATAAAAAAAGAAGAAGATAATTACTAAAACCTCCATCAAACAAACTCCATAAAAGATCAAAACCTTAATAAAAATGTCTTCAATTGCTCTTAGGTCTCGAATTATTTCAAATGATTCCAGTTCAAAGATAATTTCTCGAAGGGTTTTAAGTTCAGGAGTGACTTCTTCTTCTTCAAATCCTGCTAAAGAAGCGACCATTCTCTCCGATCAGCCGGCGCCTCCTACCCCTCCTCCGCCACCGCCGGAAGCTCCCCCGCAGGTTTCTAGAAGGAAATCATGGAGCTTTCTCAAGTACGGACTTATCTCAGCTGTAGCTGGAGCTGTTGGCTATGTCGGTTATCTCTCTTATAGTGAGTCTTCTTTCTTTTTTCCTATAAAAAAAATTATATCAGTTGTGAGTTCTTTTATAATGTTGTTTAAAATGTGGGTTTTTATATTATATGTTTAATTAAAGATGGTTACTTTTTCAAAATTTAATTGATTTGCAGAGTGTTCATATGAGGAAGTAGATCAGAAGGCAAAGGCATTGCGGGCTGCAGCGAGTTATACTCCTGGTGAAGATGCATCAGCTGTTGAAGTAAGTTTGAGCTCGTTTTGATTTTTTTTTTAAGAATTTAGTTGTTTGATTGAGTCATGTACAATTTGTAGAGGTGGCAATCGGGTCATTCGGTTCGGGTTCGGTTCGGGTCGTTTCGGTTCGGGTCATTTCGGGTCTATCTAGAATCGGTTTAGATTCGGTTCGGGTCGGTTCGGTTCGGGTTCGGGTCTGATTCGGGTTTGTGATGAGTCGGATTCGGTTCGGGTATTGGATCGGGTCAGAATCGGATCGGTTGTTTTCGGGTCGGGTCAATATCGGATCGGTCCCTTTCGGTTCGGGTCAAAATCGGGTCGTTCGGGTCGCTTTCGGGTCGGGTCAAAATCGGGTCGATTTCGGGTCAATTTCGGGTCAGGTCAACATTTAAATTTTTGGGTCAATTCGATTTGAGTTGAATTAAAGGTTTGAGGTTTAATATTTATGGTTTAGTTTAGAGTTATTGGTGTATGAAATTAATTCTGATTCAACTTGTTAATCTATGCATTTGAATTTGATTAAATATTTAAATCAAAGCTTCATGTATCCATATCAAAATTTTTTGTAAAATTATATTAAATCAAAGTTTATTATATGTAATAATAATAATAATAATAATAATAATAATAATAATAATAATAATAATAATAATAATTTCTGAAATGAATTAATTTATTAAACTTATGATCTAATTGAGCTAACTAAAATCTAAAAGCATAAATCACGGACATAATTAAAATAATTCTAAAACTAAATGTGAAATTTCAATTAAATTAATCTAAATTAAAACTCAATTAAATTTAAAAAAAAAAGAAAAAAGAGAAAGACAATTGGTAAAAATAAAGAGGGAAAAGACAAAAATTTGGAGGGAAATAAGCCACCAATTTTTTAAGCTAGATTGAAAAAAAAGAAAAAGACAATTAGAAAAAATAGAGAGAGAAATGACAAAATAAAGAGGGAAAAGACAACTAGTTTTTTTAATGCATGGACTAGTGATGCAATTAAAGGTTGCCCCAATGAATTGGTCTATTATGTATCCATTTCTTTTAATGCAATCTTTTGACATTTTTTTCTTTGTAAATGTAAGATTAAATATTGGGAGAGAAAATAGTACATTGAAACTCTAAATTTAAAAATTAGTTTATTTAATTAATATTGAAACGTAAAATAACATAAAATATTATTATACCACAACTTTGACAAGAGGAACAGTCTCTTCCATGATATAGTATAAAAAGATAATAAAATATACTCCTTTTTATTATTTATTATATTGTTAAAAATAGATATTCGGGTCAAAATCGGGTCAAAATCGGGTCAAAATCGGGTTAAAATCGGGTCGATATTCGGTTCAGCTTTCGGTTCGGGTAGCATTCGGTTCGGGTCAAATCGGTTCGGGTCCATTCGGTTCGGGTCCATTTCGGTTCGGGTCCATTTCGGTTCAACAAAAAATTTCGGTTCGGTTCGGTTCGGTTCGGTTCGGGTTTCGGATCAACTTCTGATCATCATGTTCGGGTCAAAATCGGTTTCGGTTCGGTTCGGTTCGGTTCGGGTCTCGGGTCTCGGGTCAAGTTTGCCAGGTCTAACAATTTGTTTAAGACGTATAGCTGGTTTAGGTATAATTTTATTCTCATTCACACGAGATTAATGTGTTCTGGTGTGGTTGGTTAAACGGCAGTACTAGCTGGCTGCCTTGCTGTTCAAGTAGTTGTTAAATTTTCCTGTAATTTCTTTTACTGTCTATAGCAAAATAATTTAGCTGCTCACATCAGTTCCAAATCACATTAAACATGTCCATCATTGGGCCTTCTAAGTGATTCCTATATGATTAATGGCTGTAATGCAATGATGAATGGAACGATATCAATTATGCGAGCATGTATGTTAATGTCCTTGTGCATTTGAATGCACATGTGTGGTGACTTGCTGAGAATTAATAATATGGCATAGCCATTGTTTAGATGTTCAATGAAAGAATCCGATTTTAAGTGGCAATGTTTTGTTTTCCATTTCTTTTTTCAGAAATATCGAGGCATTATCTACTCTACTGCAATGACAGGTGATGAACAAACTTTGTTTCTGTATCTCTTATTTCTTCTTTGTTTGTTCATGGAAGCTGTGTTTGTGTTTGTGTAAGCCTTTTAAGTTTAGTGTCTCTAAATTTTCCTTTAGAAAAATTGGGCTACATCATTACAAAAGGATTTTCTAAGTCAGCAAAACTGTTCATTACTTGGTGCTCATTGCTCTCTATTAACTTAGTTATGATTGACTTGCTTACATGTTTTGCTTCCACTCTATTTTCTTATGGTTTCTTTTCTTATAACATTCCAGTTCCAGCTAAAGCACTTGAATCTTACCTGGATCTCAGGAAGAAAGTGGAAGAACATGTGATGGTGAGTGCAGTTCTTGTTTCTGTAGATTCTGGTTTTTTCGTATTGCCCACCTAGCTGTTGTTTTTTCTTCTGTATATTAGCAATTTAGCATTAACCTTTTCTTTATTTCTCACTTTTTCTTATATCGAAGGAATTTACTGAACCAACCTCAGATAAGCTTCTTCCTGATTTGCATCCCCAAGAACAACATGTTTTCACACTTGTCCTTGATCTGAATGAAACATTACTTTATACAGATTGGAAGGTATGAATTTGACATAAATTATTTCTCGTTCTCCTTTATAAAATTTTAACCTTTTATTTTGATGTTTTGAATTTCGAAGCTCATGTTAAAATGTTTGTAATTCTTTTTTTCCTCTTTTTGGTTGGCAAAGCGAGAGAGAGGCTGGCGTACCTTCAAAAGACCTGGAGTTGATGCCTTTTTGGAACATATGGCAAAGTACTATGAAATTGTCGTCTATTCTGACCAGATGAATATGGTAATTAAATTTGAATGTTTTTCATTGTGACTACCATTTCAAATTTATAAGTATTTGATAAGCGGTGATGCCTGAATTTACTTATTTGTTTGTGCAGTATGTCGATCCTGTTTGTGAAAGGTTGGATCCTAACCATTATATACGATATAAGCTATCGAGGGGTGCTACTAAATATCAGGATGGTAAACATTACAGGGTAAGAAGTTAATCACTTTCCTCCAAAACATTTCTGTTTTGGTTTTCCCTTCTGCAGTTTTCTGCCAGATGAAGTGCATGATATTTGTTAATCTATGAGACAGTCGGCAAGAGCTGATACTTCAAAATGAGTAACAAATAGTCCCTATTTTCAGGATCTTTCAAAGCTTAACAGGGATCCAGCCAAGATTCTGTATGTGAGTGCTCATGCATTTGAATCTAGCCTTCAACCAGAAAATTGTGTCCCTATTAAGCCGTATAAGCTCGAGACAGATGATACAGCACTTTTGGATCTTATTCCATTTCTTGAATGTGAGTCTGATTAGTTTTTTGTTTGTTTAGATGTTTGCCATGATCTTTTGCTGATTGTAGTACTATTTGTTTTTGGCTGTCCGCAGATATAGCACGCAATAGTCCAGCTGATATCAGACAAGTACTGCAATCTTATGATAGAAATGATATTGCCAAGGAGTTCCTCGAGCGTTCTAAAGAGTATCAGAGGTGAAGTATATTCTTCCCTTTCTGCATTGTCATGTCAAATCTGACTCAAATACACCATTTTTGTACTTTGTTGGACAACATTTTGATCTGGGGCAATGATGACGGTGCAGGCGAATGCAAGGACAGAGGCAGCAAGGTCGTTTCTGGCGGCGGTGAGAAAAGAGTCTTGTATAGTCAAATGATTGTGGATATTCTAGAAATCGTAGGATGGAGTTATGTATAGTCGACGATTGTGGATATCAGAAACAGTTTTGCAGGATGACTAGTAAAGAATATGAAAGACGATATTGTTCGAGTTTTCCCCTCTCCAATTTTGCCGTTTCTGATGATCATAAATCGACGAAGCTTGCATCATTTAAATGGCTGACCAAACAACTTGTTGATCTTTGTTCTTAATAATTTTTTCCCCTTTTGCCGAAATGTAGGCGAAGCTTCCACTCCACTGCTGCTGATTTGTTAAGGGATATTCTTTCTTGCCGGCCTGCCATATGGTTGGTTCACATGTCGGTCTTTGGCAACGACTTTGACAGTGGGAAATGGTTTATAGGCATTGCAGTCGGACCCTGCTTCACGCCAAATCTAATTCTAATCAGAACGGGACATGTTGCAGTTGCTTTCCATTCCACAGTGGATGGGACGGCAAGATTTTAACAAGCTTCAAATGCAAACCAATATTTCTTAAATATCATTTAATAACCTGAACAAAAATTTACACCTGTAATCCTTTCCAATTCAACGGATTTCATTTTGCATTCTATTTTTACTCTTATTTAAGGATCAAATTAAAAATATATTAAATTTAAGGACTAAGAAGTCACTTTTATGTCAGTTAAGTAAACAAAACAGGACAAGCCTTTGTTTCTTAAAATATTCTCTTGGTGTAACACGCGCTATAACTGGAGAAGGTAATTGGAACGAACATAGAAACTCTTATTATTTTTAAACTTATTTTAGTTATGGGTCACTAAAGTTTTATTTTACTCACTAGAGTATAAGTGTATAACATTGATTTTTTTTTTGTCACTTTTCATTAACTTTTTAACGACGTCTATATACTAGCGAAAGAATTTATTTTTAAAACTTAAATGGTGAAAAATTTTACCGACATAAAAAAACTAATGTACTGAGAAATATGTTTTATCCAACGACGTAAAAGTGAGATCGATGAGAGAGAAACAAAGATTTTTATAATTTGTAGACGTGATAAAATTCAAATTCAGAAGACGGGACAAAATAATTGATGAAATTTGATATCAAATGACAATGACGATGATGATGAATGGTAGAGTGAAAAAATATTTAATGTTTAACATTTAGTAAATAAATTAAATGTTTTGATATTTTAATAATTAAAATAAGTTAAAGAAGTGAAATTTATTAGTGATTTACATAATTTATCCCGTAAAAGAAATCATTTTGGCCTTTCTTTGGTGTACTACTAATCTTTATCTTCTCCATATATTATGAACCACGTTCAATTTCCTAGTACTTCCCGTTTTATTTTGCAGTACAGACAGCGACAAAAAAACCACTCAATTTCTCTGTCTAGTTTCTATATAATCAATCTCTCTATGCATCATGTATAAAGCTTGACTCAACCCACAGTCTTCCAATGAAACTTCCACGTTTCCTCTTCTTCCTTTCCCTCCTCCTCTCCGCAACCTGCCATGGCGGCGGCGATGATGATGACGGTGACAGGGCAGGTGAAAGCGATGAGCCTCATAACCTGCGTTCCAGATCCCTGATTCTGGTCAAGATATGGTGCTTGATTCTGGTGTTTATAGGGACCTTCATCGGTGGGGTGTCACCCTATTTTCTGAAGTGGAACCAGGGTTTTCTGGTCATGGGAACGCAGTTTGCCGGCGGGGTTTTTCTGGGGACTGCCATGATGCATTTCTTGAGCGATGCTAATGAGACTTTTGAAGATTTGACGACCAAAGAATACCCTTTTGCGTTTATGTTGGCTTGTGCTGGATATTGTTTCACTATGCTTGCTGATTCTGCGGTTTCTTATGTGTATGGGAAACAACCGCAGCACACTTCAACTAACAATGGGGATTTAGAGCTTCGAGGTAAGAGAAATTAATGCTTTTTTATTGTTCTGTTTTTATAATTTTTTAACTTTTCTGTTCTCGTGATCGTATGTTTTGTTTAAGAATTTGAGGCCAGCTTCGTTTGTTGGTTGTTCATGGGAAACAAGAGATGAGGAATCCAAAGTCTATGATGTATTAATCAGGTCCCACATAGCTAAGAAATTTCTTTTTAACATTAATCTGTTAGGTGAGACAAGGGAAATGTTGCATGTTTTTTATTGGTTTCACAAGGCATGTCTTGTTTGATTAGCTTTTGCTTGGTAATACTTTAGGACTAAGAAACCAGAGCAATCACGTGTATGTATGTGTTTTGTAAATTCTTTAATTGGTCGAGTGGTTAAAGATGCTCATTTGTTTTTTTTTTTTTTGTGAGTTCAAATCCTATAAACTACATATTTTGGGTTTAAGTACAACACCAAGGGACCTAAAATAGGGACAGTCAATCATGGTTTCATCTTGTTACCTCATAATTTCATTGTCTGAAATGAATTGCAGGGGCTGAGCAGAGCAAAACTCATCCTCATGGTCATGGAGATCCACCGGTAAGCTATAATAGCCTGAAAAACTATAGATTTTTTTCTTCTAAGAATCGATTTAGACCAATGTTTTCGACATTGATTTATGCTTTTTGTAGGTCAGTAGCAGCACCGATACAGCTTGTGCGCAGTCTTCGTCACTCACGAATGCGAGTTCTTTCGGAGATAGCATTCTGTTGATCGTGGCGTTGTGCTTCCATTCAGTTTTTGAGGGCATAGCAATCGGAGTTGCAGAAACTGAAGCTGATGCCTGGAAAGCCTTGTGGACAATCTCCTTGCACAAGATATTTGCGGCGATCGCAATGGGGATAGCACTACTCCGAATGATCCCAGACCGCCCGTTGTTTTCATGCATAGCATACGCATTTGCATTCGCCATCTCGAGTCCTGTTGGGGTAGCCATTGGGATCGTAATAGATGCCACGACTCAGGGTGCTGTGGCCGACTGGATCTTTGCCATATCGATGGGGTTAGCCTGCGGAGTTTTCATCTATGTATCGATAAATCATCTGCTGTCTAAAGGTTACATACCCCTGAAGACAGTTTCTGTCGACACACCGCACCACAAGTTTTTGTCCGTCTTGTTAGGTGTCGGGGTGATCGCTGTTGTGATGATCTGGGACACTTAAATGGAATTTCAAGCTTTTGGACCATCCTTTCTTTCTCAAAGCTTGGGGATGTCAAAACTAGATTGAATGCAATGGAATCCAACAAATACATATACCGTTTTGGCACGAAAGATGTTCCAGGGTCGTAGATGCTAAAATCAAACACGAAATCTATTAAATACAACTATCTAAGTGTGTATTAACCAACTAAACAAAGCTTCGAGTTTATATGAACAAAAAATATCGATTCGTCAAAAGTATCATGCATGACTCGTGTACTAAGAGGGATTGTACAATAACGTGAGACGGGTTGAACAAAATATCAGATTTGTCTAATGAAGTGTAAAATTCTGATGAGTATCTACAGAAGCAGTTTCTGCGTAAGAAAAACTACAACAGAGAATGTTCTTATTGGTAAAGTTTCATTAAATTCTCTACAAATGTGAATTTTGAACTAGTCGAGTAAGTAATGCATAGTGCTCTAGAGATCCACATTAAAAGCTTTCTCAAGGCAAAACGATACTATAATAGGTCCAGCCAAGTCTCCGGCAGCACAGCCTGTAGAAGAAACTTGCAGAGCTTAAAATGATACCATTGTACACAAATTCGGGATGTCAATAACACAGGTAACTGTTTTCTGTATGGTACGAGAGTATGATGCATACAGGTTAGAACTTACCAATCCACTGACCCATTGATGGGCGAATAAGAGTAGCACCAATCCCGGCTCCAATGGAAGCAAAAATCAATGATGCTCCACAACTGATGGTAACACCAGAAATCTTCTTTCCAAGAAGTTTAGCTTGGACTGTTATGTTGACCCCATCACTCTCTTCGGAGTTTGTTATGCGAGAAAAGCATCGGTAGATTTCAATACCGGTTTGGACAATCCATGCTGCAGCAACTCCGAGAAGGTGACCTGAATAAACATAGGGAAAAAGACAAGGATGTTACAAAGCTAAATCAACTACTTACGATAGCACATAAGACATATTGGTAATAGTTTTGACCTCTGAAAGTTGTTCTGCTAACTCTGAAGAAGTACACTGCAGTAGGCATTCCCCTTTGAGATTTCCGAACAGCTGATTTTGGAATATCTACATATGTCGATTAGACTAATCAGTACCTTACAATAATACTAATAACGACATTTGTTTCCTTTTTACATTCTCAGGCAAGTTAAAGTACAACCAGTAACCCCCTGTGAAAATAGAAAGTACCTTTAAGGAGTTTCCACGCCATCCGTTGTGAAACGTAAATGACAGCAAGTCTTTCAAGAACCCGTCTTGTTGTTACAACGGTGGTCTGAGAAGGCGTAAACCATAATAAAGTTAAAGCTGTTCCTTAAATAGCAAAGGATTGTCTCAATTGCAAAGCATGTGCTACAAATATGGACATATCCACGCCAAACAGATTTATGATTGGAACTAAGATTTAATGAACGACACAAAAATTGAACATATATGTCATGTGCAGATATATATTTAATTATCATCTAAAAGGCATATCCGAATTTCATAATATGAACATCGACAACAGAGTGAGTGAGTGAGTGAGTGAGTGAGTGAGTGAGTGACAGAAGAACAATATGGTGAAACTGGCAAATGGCAAGTGACAACTCACCTCACGAATGATTTGCTTCACTGATTTTTTTAAGGGAACAACTAAATCGACACGTCGCTCTTCTGGAGAGTCTTGCAGGAAATCATTATCTTCCTCTTCCGTGTTCAAAGAAGGCTCCAACAGAGGCAAATAGAACAACAGAAATGACCTCAAGGTTGTCATAGCAAATGGCTTCAACTCGAAAGCAGAATAAAGGGGCTTCAGTTCAATCTTATACTCCTTTACAGTGTATTTGAGAGAATTATTCTTCGGGAAATCTTCGGACAGTCTTTGTGTTTTCGAAATGTAATCTTCAGGCAATGCAGCAGCAGCATCACAATAAGAAACCTTGGGATACCTACATCACAATCACTAGGGATTAAATATAAACTATCAAAGCTAATGCGGTAAGTGAAGCCAAAATTCGAAACTATCGAAACCGTTCTAACATATCCCCATTCCAAAATTCGAAACTATCGGAACCGTTCTAACATATCCCCATTCCAAAATTCGAAACTATCAAAACCGTTCTAACATAAACCCAATTGGCTAAATTCCATGAACATCCATAATACAATCCAATAAAATCAGCACTGTTCACCGAGCAATACAAAAATCAAGTTCAGCTATAGCATACACATACACATGATGACATGAGCAATGATATAAACAAAATATAATTGTCTAAATACCATCAAAAGCCATAAATCACCATTAACAGCGAAGCGATAACGAAGTAAACACAAACAAGGATGTAAACATACCCAAAAAGAAACCTTGAGGCAAAAGGGGTTCCAGCAGCGACGGTAGCTGCGGCCGATGCGGCGGCAGAGGAGGCTGAGAAGAACCCAGAAGAGTGGAAGCTTTGGGGAGAGTAAAAGCTCGTTTTTTTCTTGTATAGATCTAGTAATATTGCTATTCCCGCCATTGTTAATCTTCAATATGCAACTGAAAACAACGAATGAAACAGACCCACCACTTTGGCTAATATCGATTCTATAACAATGATCAGCTCATGTTGTTTTCTGCCCCTCGGTTTTCTCCAGGAAAGTTTGAGCCTTTGGGCTTTGAGGGGGATTTTAACATTTGATCAGAAAATCAGTAAAGGTGTAATGAATATAAATTATAATAGAGATAGAATTGATTTTTTTTAAAAGAGAGAGAGCAACTGTTTTTTTTTTATCGGTTTCATATTGTAATATCATTCTATTTGACATGACCCAATAATATATTGCCATGTGTAATAGAAATAAAAATATAAAGTTTAGTTAAAAAAACTCAAATAGGTTTTTAGAATTTTCTGAAAAAATTTTTATGATTTTTTGAAACTTTATATTTTTAAAATAAATAAATTATGATTATAATTTTATAAAAAAATAAACTCAACACATAAATTCTCAAGTTATGATAATTTTAATATGGATTATTATCCTATACATAGAGGTAGAAAATAATCTAGGGTTTAGTATAGAGTTTAGACTTTAAGAGTTTAGTTGGTAGGGTTTATAATTTATGATTCATGGTTAGAATTTAAATTTTATGGATTAGATTTTTTGTTAGAGTTTTAAGGTTAAAAATTTAGATTAAAAATTTTGACTTGAAAATAAGCATATTTATGTAAATTTTTTACACATGCATGTATCACATATTCACCCTTTTAAGTTATATATATATATATATATTAAATTTTATAATTTTATTTGATTTATTTATTTTTAAGATTAAAAAAAGTTAAATTCTATAACCCATCGTCTTGGCCTAGCCAACAGACCGAACCGAATGGGTTACACGGGGAAAACTGAAACGAAACCCGATAAGGCCTCACTCCGATTAGCAACCCTATTTTTTCATTTTATTTATCTTGTCTAAAGGCTATGTTTAAACCTATGTGAGTTGGCAAACCGCGGAAGGACAATCACGGATACGAACTGAGCAGAGGGCACGATAATTTAAACTTACCAAGTAGTTTATTAGTCAAGTTTCATGCACACGAGACATAAATCATCACATAGGACACATCTAAACTCAACTAAAAAGCATGTAAGCATAAGGGACTAAAACGTAACATTTGAAAACCTTCAAAGATGCCCTTTAACCGACTTAACTACCCGCAATTCGAAACAGGCCTACCCGTTCCAAAACACCGGCTTTATTCAAAAAGCAACATCAAGCCGTTTCGGAACGGTCTCACATGGTTTCGGAACAGGAGCCTCCAGTAGCCAAACGTACCGGAACGACCCTACATGGTTCTGAAACAGAAACCTCCAGTGGCAAATCGTACCGAAATGACACCACCCCTGTTCCGATACAGGTACCCCTGGAGCTCGATCGTTTCGAAACCATACCAGGCGTTCCGAAACACCTAGACACAGTTTGGCCCGAAAACATATTTTGGCATCTCTAAACGCTCCCAAACTTACCCCGAAACATCACAAACCACATGGCAACTTATTATACAAACAATTTAGAGGCAAACACCCTAAACACAACTTCAAACATGCATACACGCAATAAAATGGATCTCAACCCAAAGCTCATAAGAACACTTAGCTTCAAAAACACCAACAAGTCAAATTGCAAGGTAATCAACCAAAAGCCACAACAAGTCTCAACATATCATGGTATCAACATTTAAATCATGCAAGCAACTTAAACAAAACCAAGCATAGGAGTTTGAACACCAACTCCCTAGCATAAAAGTCTAGTATTCCCATCGTCTAAACATTATTACAACTAGTAAAATCATACTTTGAGCTAGCAAGAACTCCAAGAACTTTTCCCTTGCTCACTTGCCTCCCGGAGCCTCTAACGATCTGCATTGCTGGAAAAAGAGAGCGTAAGCTTAAAGCTTAGTGAGCGAAGCTCTAAAACACAACAACAATGCAGTTTAAAACATATATCTTAGTTTTAAAAATAAAACCCTTTAAGAAGAAGATGTAATAATGCAAGCATAGACGAAACATGGTTTGTACATGCACAACCATCCCGGTGGGACTACACATCACCGCACACAACAACTAGCATTTTTTCGATGGGACTACACATCACCATACTCATTTACTAGTCACTACCGGTGGGACTACACATCATCGTATACACCGACTAACCATCGCGTGAGGCTTGACATCAACTACGACTACACAACAACATTAAAACGGAGGGTAAAAACGGTCCACATTTCACACAACAACACGAATATCCGCACAAACTAACACTTAACAAAACAAAGCAAATTAGACGAACTTACACTTGGGTTTAGGTTAGCTCTTAAGGCTCTACCCAAACCCCCGAGAAAACCTCTTTGAATCATTTAAAGCTTCAAAACATTACCACTCACCGATAGAGCCCAAACGAAAGTTGAAACACCGATCTCAAGCCTCCGCAACACCCGATATCACGCCCAAAGTACCCGAATCAATCTCCTCTGCTTCAAGACAATCCAAAACAGAATATTAGGATGCTAATATACTTATAAACCAGCAACAACCTGGAAATCCACTCCTTGCAACCAAAACACATTGATTCGAACCCAAATTTCACCCAAAACTTCACCAAATTTCATTCTAGACAAACCCCAAACTAAATCCATCAATTTCAACCATCAAAACACATCCAATATCACCTAGAAACATCCCCCAACATCAAAGGAACCATCAGCCACGATTTTAACCCAAAACCAAGCTAAAAACTCTACCTTTTTCAACCCAAAAATCCCATTTTTAGACCCATTTCGGGTTTCCTATTATTAGCTACCATTTTAGCATTTTTAAGACATCAAAACATGATTAAAAACACCCTTAAACATGGCATCAAAAGACCCAAACGAAAAACCCATGAAAATACCCATTTCTCCAACCTAAAACCAAAAATTTATTTTAATGAGTTTAAAAGAAAGTTTTCAATGAGTACAAGTCAAATATGTAAGAATCTAAGCAAGGAAGAAATTACCTTGAAAATTCTTGCTTGAATGAAGAGTTGGGAGCAATGGAATAGTGTGAAAGGGTTTAGGAGATGTTTTATGTGGAAAAAGGGATTTTTGGAGAAGATGATGACTTTTCAAACTTTTCTTTTCTTTATTTCATTTACTTAAAATTTCCATTTTACCCCTTTAAATAAAAGACCCTTTTTTGTCTATTAAAAATGTTTTCTTTCAATTAAACTAACCCAAACCGGTTTAACCAAACTCGGTTATCTCCCGGGCCCCAAACCTCGGGCGTTACAAATTCAATAGCCTATAATCGAGCCACATAATATTTTTAAGGAAATTGAATAATAAAATAAAGAAATTATTCGATACATATGATTTGTAGTCTTTAGATTTCATAACCTTTTTGTTTTAGAGGTTTGTGATTTAATTTAGTTTTTAGAGTTTAATGTTTAATTCGCAAGATTTATAATTTATGGTTCATGGTTTAAACTTTAGGGTTTAAATTAGAAATTTAGATTTTAATTTTTAAAAAGTATATATGTGGGTTATGTAAAATCTTTACACAACATGTGTATCGAAAATTACTCATAAATTAATAGGGTATACAAATATAAAAACTTTGATCCACAAGTTGTGCAAACTTATAGAAGCTTTTCAAATTTGTTAGAAAAATGGCGTTAATCCAAGAATAAATAATAAGATAAAATATTAGTATTTAAACGAACAGTACAAAATTATGGACGATTCAAAAATAAGTAAATCAAACCGATTTAAAACGAAAAACCAAAGGGAACGTGTTGAGGCCTGCACGAACATAGTTTCCTTAGAACAGATTCTCCTGCTCCTATGATGCTTGAGAAACGTCGGACGTCTATCTCCTAGGATACAACAACATAATGAGCACAACAGTAGCACGTCTACAGCGATCAACGAACCGTAACCTCGCCTTCTCCTATCACCAAAACTATTTTTGAAATCACAAAGTAAAACAATAGAAAATTCTTTACGTTTTTCAGTTGTGTAAAACCTAAAAGGTTTACTCCCTATTTATAGGAGTGTCATAAGGGTATAAGTGAAAATTTTGACCTAATGGAGCATTTAATATTGAGAATCAATTGATTCTTCTATAGAGTAATTTCCAAAATTATTATCTGAATTAAAGGTAACTTTCAATATTTACCCTTTTTAATTTCAATGACGAGCTTCGTAACCGTCAAATAAATATTCCTTAATCTCAAATAAAATGAATAAATAAAGACGTAGTATAGAGAATAAGGTGTCGATCCGCAGGGACTTCGAAGTTTCTTATATCTGAAGGTTTTGATTCTGACTGTTGCGAGGCAATAAAGTGAATGAGGGGGGTTGAGCAAGAAAACTAGAAAATAACTGTAGAGTAAAAGTGAAAACGTTGGAAGTAAATTTTGAAAAGTAAAATAATTATATTAATTAGCCTCAAGCTTTGCTCTGCTTCAATTCAAAATGATCATCAAAAAAGAATTTTTACTCCGGATACATGCCGGTTACCGTCTACAAGGCCTAACCCTTGTAACTTGTTTTTTTAGAATAAAACGATTTTAGAATTTGAAAAAACCCGACTCGAATTATGTTGTCTCGATAAGATTCGAATCCGATCTCAATTTCCCTTAGCGAATCTGTCGCTAAGTGTGTTCATAGAGAGTTGAATTTGCTACAAGTCGATCATTCCTCCCAACTATAAATCTATACAACAATCAAGTCAATGTGCACTTTTTGAAATGAAAGCGAAAAGATTTTAATAGAAAGACCGATTGCCGATCTAAGTTTTCAAAAAATTGAAAATGTAAAACAAAGTTGTTGAGTACTTTTAATTCTCACAAGGTGAATTGAAGCTTCGCTTTAAGCCTTTGGCTAATCAAAAAATTTAGCTAAGCATGATTATAGAAGAAACCGTACTTAACATAATTTTAAAATAAAGTTAAAAAAATAAAAAAAAATTAAACGTAAAGGGAAAAGAAATTTTATAAACTTTAAAAGTAAAAACAAGCTAAGAACAAGAGATGATTCTCTAGCTTACTCCAATGTGGTACTTATAATATTCTAAAAATCTTAAGATAACCCTAAAGTAATAGAAGATAAATCCTAAAAAAAATATTCAAATTAAATTCTTGTGAGACATTAAGTTTATTTCAGACCTCCTTACTCCCAATCAATTGACAATATAATGATTACACATTGATTAGGACATATTTAATTAAATATAAATATTAATCCAAGTTAAATGTTAGAAATATTTTTTTGGTATATATTAAGTCAAATCAAAACAAGCCTGATTTGAACTTAAATTGAACATTAACCCAGGTCAAATGTTTAGGATATTTTTTTTTGATATTAAATCAAATCAAAATGAGCCTGATTCGGACCCAATTTGCACGATTCTCGTTCCAACACGTAGCTCCAAGGTACACACTCTGGAATGACAAATTAGAGAAAGCAAAACCTAAAAGCATTTAAGCATCCCCTTGGCCATTGAGGTGGAGGTACAAATATTCTTTTCCATTATCACTCCCCTCGAACGGGTAATTTTAATGTGAGGTACTTTTACGGTCCGATAAAAATAAAGTGATTTTATACAAATTTTTATTTAAATAGTAAAAATTTAAATTATAATTTAAGAAATTATATAACTACACAAATTCTTATTTAGTTAATAAAAATTTATGTAATTACACAAATTCTTATGCAATTAATAAAAATTCCGGTTCTATATAAATTCTTATTATTTTTTTTGATAATTTATATTGGCCACATCGCTTATTGTTTTTAGACTTTCCCCCTCGAACTCCTCTCTCTTTTGTTCTAAATTGAGTTCCACTGCTTCTAGTAGTAGTATTTAAGTGTCACTTCATAGTTCATACTTAATATATGCATTATTTTTGAAATCGCACAGTAAATAAATAGAAAATTCTGTGTTTTCAGTTGTGTAAAATCTAGCAAATTTATTCATTATTTATAGGAGTATCATGAGGGTATAAGTGGAAATTTTAACCTAATGAAGCATTTAATATTGAGTAGGGATGGGCATTTTACTCAGATCCAACGGGTTCCGACCCGACCCGGCCCGACCGTGTCGGATTTTTTAATGAAAAAATCAGGTTCGGGTCAGGTTTTTGCTAAATGTATACTCGGGTCGGGTTCGGTTTTAGGGTGGAAAATATCCAACCCGACCCGACCCGGGACTAATAGTGTAATTTTCTCCTAAATTTTTTAGGGATATTTATAATAATACCCCTCTTTATATATATATATATATATATATATATATATATATATATATATATATATTATAATTAAGTCCTTAAAATTGATTTTTTATTTATAATTTAGTCCTTTAAATTATATTTTTTTACAATTAAGTCCCTTAAAATTATTTTTTTTACAATTAGGTCTTTAAAATTAATTTATTTTATATAGTCCGGGTCAGGTCGGGTCGGGGTCGGATTTAGTATATTTATTTTCGGGTCGGGTCAAATTTTTTAAAGAATATTGTCGGGTCGAGTGCGGGTTTAGGGTGTTTATTTTCGGGTCGGGTGCGGGTGGGCCAAAAACCCGACCCGTGCCCATCCCTAATATTGAGAATTAATTGATTCTTCTATAAAGCAATTTCCAAAATTACTATCTGAATTAAAGGTAACTTTCAATATTTACCCTTTTAATTCCAAGATAAAATTTGACAAATATATGCTCTTATTTGAGGAAAAAATCATTTTAAATTTGGGTCAAAATATCTGCAAGCCCACGAAGGATCAGACCGGTTCAGACATTTGCGTTACTCATGTGGTGCACGTCTGCACATTTACGAACCAACAAATGGTTCCACATTTTCCTCAACAACGTTTGAATCAATTTCGCATTCAAAGCTCCAAAATTATCGAATTTTTTAATAAAATTTAGGGTTTATGAGTTTAATTTATGGTTTAGGAATTTATGTTGTAGGGTTTAAATTTAGAATTTAGGGTTAGACTTCAAAGTTTATAGTTAAAGATTTAGATTGTATAGCTTGAATATGAATGGTTGTGTAAATTTTTTGCACATATTATTTATCAAAATATAACTTGTATATAAAAGAGGAAAATACTTTGATAAACATGCCTTTTCAATTTTAGGGTTAGAGATTTAGTGGTTATGGTTTAAGGTTTTAGGTTTAAGGTGTTATGTCTGAGGATTTAGGTTTTAGATTTTATAGCTTAAATATGAATGATTGTGTAAATTATTTTACACAACTTGTTTATCAAAATATAACCCTATAAAAGATGGGTTATATTTTTTTGATAAATAAGGTGGGTTAAGTGTTTGATACTCTAGTTGTGTAATATATATAGGGTTAGAATCAATTTACATTGTGAAATACTCAATTACTTTTACACAGTTTTTGGACCGTTGGATGATGGTAATTAATGGCTCAGATTATTTCCTTATATTTTTTTCAAGTGATAATTTTCACATTTTTTACTGTTAATCTCATCCATCCATTTCCCTTATCTAATGGTCCTAGATTAGTGTAAAACTCAATTCCTTTTACACAGTTTTTGAACCGTTAGATGATGGTAATTAATGGCTCATATTATTTCCTTATCTTTTTTTCCCAAGTGATAATCTTCACATATCCAACTACTAATCTCATACATCTATTTCACCCATCCAATGGTGATGGATTAGTGTAAAACTAATTGAGTTTTACATAGTATAACTTGATCCTATCTCATATATATATATAGGAATAGGATCAAGTTACATGATGTAAAACTCATTGAGTTTTACACTAGTTCATAGCCATTGGATTAGTGAAATGGATGAATGAGATTAACATTAAAAATGTGAAGATTATCACTTGGGAAAAAAGTAAAGAGTTAATCTCACCAATCCATTTCATCCATCTAATGATCATGAATTAGTGTAAAACTATTTGAGTTTTATATAGTGTAAGTGGACCCTAACCCTATATATATATATATATATATATATATATATATATATATATATATATATAATCATCATTTTTCCTCTAAGCGCAACAAAGTTATCTTTCTTTTTAATTTTTATGTGGCCCGCGGCAGCACCAGTTTTGGTGCTGGTTGCCGATCGCGGGTAATCTTTTTCTTATTCCTTTGTTCTATTCTTTTATTTTTCATTTTTAAATTCAATAACTCTGTTCTTGTGACACACTTTTCTCTACCTTTTGGTATGTATCCTCTGTCTTTTAGCACGTTTTTTTCTCTTAATTGATCGCTTGGCCGCTTTCTTTTCATTTTTTCTATCACAACTGGATTTGACGTCGTCACGACTGATCAAGATGATGTTCTTTTGATTATCCTGTTGATCTCCCTGTTTTGGACCCTCGAAATAGATTTGGATACGAGCTCACAATCACTGCTCTTGTTCGTGATTGAGTTGTGGTAATGATCGTGTTGTCAACGTGCCTTATTATTGTAATATGCATTTTATAATGTTGTTTGTTGTTGGTTTTTACCTTTCATCGTCGAGTTTTGGTGATATTTGTATCTATTTTGTTTTGAGCCTTTGAGTTAGGGTTTTTACCTTTTCTTTTATATGATCATGTTTATGATCTAGAGGCAGGAATATGTTCGGATCAAGTTTATTTACCTGGGTTGTAAATTCTTATTATATTTGGGTCTTTCCTCTTTTAATAAAACTGATATACTCATATTCAAAATATATACAACATAATCATTCTTTAAAATCTAAATTCTAAATTAATAAATCTAAAATCCTAAAACCTATACAATAAGCTCAAACCCCAAACATTAAACTCTAACCATAAATCAAAAACTTTAAACCTTAAAACCTTAAATCTAAACTCAAAACTCTAGATCTAATAAGCTTAATTTACACATCTTGTATATCAGGATTTTTTTCCTACAAAAAATAATATAATGGTTAAATTATAGTAATATTTATTAGTACAAAATTAATAATTTAATTATATCACAAGGCTAAAAGAGGTATCAAACCTTTTAATTTCTATGTTTGTTAGGCTGAGATCAAACTTTACTTGGGCTTACGCCCTTACATTCATGGCCTCCACCATTAGCAAATTAACTCATGACGCCTTCCCTCTTTTGGTTTAAATATTTTTTAATCCCCTATCAGTTTTTATAATTAGATAAATTAAATCTTGGTTCCCTTTTCTGTGTTTAAATAATTTTTAGGTCCTGTTAATTTCAAAATTAGTTACATAAAGTCATAATACTCTGTTCTTTAAATTTGGGAATGGTTTTAAAAACATGTCATATTGTAAGTTCATCATCTTTGTCTACCTTTTTCATTCACCTTCTTTTCTACTTGACATTTGCTTTAAGCTCTGAAAATATCTAAGGTTGGGAGCCAACAACAAACCATGATTTTATTTCTTAATAGAGGCCAATAAAAAAATTATATTTAGCTCCCTCAAGATTTAATCAAGGTTTCATCCCTGGTCATCGCAATGACGACATTATATATATGTTGGAATTTTTTTTTAAATTTATTTATTTTTTGAAGTTCTTTTTAGTTTTAAAACTGGACAAATTAAATCATGAACTTAATTTTTTAAATTCATTTACTTTTTAGGTTAGTATTAGTTTGAGAATTAAGTAAATAAACCAATACACCCATTTTTTGTTTAAATATTTTAAAGTCCCTATGAACATTAAAATTAAGTAAATTATGCCCCGACTCCCCCCTTTTATTTAAATACTTCTCAAGTCTCTATTGACTATTAGTATCGAAATTAGACCTTGATTCTCGTATTTTACTTTTTGAAAATTGTTAGTTTAATAATTAGACATTGACCTTTCATTTTATTACTATTTATATTTTTACCCCATATCTCATCTTGATTCCATTGCTTCTCTCTTTTCTTTTTATGTATACTCTAATTCGTCATGGAAGAAAACCCCCATTTTTATGTTTGACCTAGCTAATAAACACACGTTAAAGGGAGACGAAGCCGAGTGAATTAAGGCACATAGAGTGGGGAAAGCAAGACATTTTAGAGAAAAAAAAAGTAAACAAATTATGCACGTTTTAGGTTTTTTGAAATACAGATAGCACCTGGATAAGAATCAAAGGTTGTATTTGTTTCATGTAGTTTAAATTTTAGAATTCAATTTCCGTAATTTACGGTGTTTGGTTCATGTAGTTTCACATGGTCAAATGAGTTTAAATTAAAGTTGATTATTTTTTCTTTACATTCTTTTGCAGTTTGTTTTACCATATTTTTCCCGTAAAACAAACTACATTCTCTTCAACTCTAAACAATAAACACTATTCATTAATCTAAAACCTAAACCTTAAACCTAAAACCTAAAATATTAACATAAACCCTAAACCCTAAACCTTAAACCCTAAACACTAACCCTAAGCCTTAAACCATAAATGTTACCTAAACACTAAATCATACACATTAAATGCTACCATAAATCCTAAATACTACCATAAATCATAAATCATAACCACTAACCTAAACCCTAAACCTTAAAACCTAAACACTAACCCCTAAACACTAACATAAACTATAAACCTTAAACCCTAAATGATACCTTTAAAACTTGAACCATGAACCCTAAACACTAATCTAAACCATAAACTATAAAACCCTAAACTCTAATCTAAACCATAAACACTAAACCCTAGATGTTAAGCCCTAAACACTAACAAAACTTTAAACCCTAAGCCATAAACACTAACCCTAAATTCTAACCTAAAAACTAAACCCTAAACATAAACACTAAAAACTATCCTAAATCCTAAGTCATAAACCTCAAACTATAAATGGTCAACCATAAACACTAACCCTAAACTCTAAATCATGCCTTAAATATTAAATCCTAAACCCTAAATGCTACCATAAACCCTAACTAATAACCTAAACCCTAACCCATAAACTCTAAATAATAACCTAGACCATAAACACTAAATGCTACCATAAACCATGAACCATGAACCCTAAACACTACCCTAAACCTTAAACATTAAACCCTGCCCTAAACACTAACCCTAAATGCTACACTAAACCCTAAATACTAACCTAAACACTAAATCATAAACCCTAAATGCTACTATAAATCATAAACCCTAAATACTAACTTAAACCATGTTTTGGTTGGAACTTGTTTTTAGCATTATCGATGCTTGTTTGTGTATTGTTCATGAAATTATTAGGAAACTCTATCAAACAGCGAAAAATGAATTACACAACATCATCCAAATATCAAAAAATACTTTCCGTAGTTTGTTTTTTTAAAAAATATAATTTATTTTCTAAAATTTATTTTCCAAAAATGAATTACACAATATCATTCGACATCCAAACATCATCCAAAGTTCGAGTCTCACTAATAATCTCATTTGGCCTATATAAAAAGATAACACAAATCAAATGCATGCATACATTCCCCCAAAACACAACTTTCTCCATTTGTTTTGTTAGCATTGTGTCTCAAACATGAACAGGTTGGGTCGGTATCTCCATTTGTGTCTAAACTCTAAACAAAGAAGCAAAGTGAAACTGAGTCATGACTGGTTTAGGTAATGTAGGGAATTGGAAAATGCTACAAATGATTCCATTAATGGTTATTTTGGGTTAGGCTTTACAAGTTTTCCCATTCACAAAGGCAATGGTCTCTGACTTTTCATGTGAGAATCATCACTTCCCAAACTGGGGACCAACAATTCCCCCATTCACCACTCCATGCTGCCATTAATTTTGTTCAATAAAACCAACCACTTGATTTAATAAAATAATCTTCTATTTTTCTTACGTAAATATGGACATACGTTTGAATCCCACCAAGGACAATCGTTCCGGTTTTTTTTGGTGGACTTGTATGTTCAGACACACGAGATGCTTCTAATTATATGAATCTTGTAACGATTTTTAATAGAGTTCGAGAGACAAAACTCTGATTGAGAATAATACAGATTATTTGACAAATGACATTTCATTTTCAAGGCTTTTTTATGTGTTCTTGTTAATTCAATGGAAAAAAAAAAGTAGAAATGGAAAACTTAATCTTTTTGACCTAGTAACAAGAACTTTGAAGTGAGAACATGGTGACCTTTGACAACAAGAGCTTTGAAGTAAGAACATGGTGATCAATGAATGCATACATTGGAAATGAAAAACATTTGCTTCAACCATACAACACACTCTAAAGACACTGTCGGTCAAATTATGTTATTAATTTTTTTTGAATATGCTGGTGCGATGCAAGGGTAACATCTGTTCAACTTTCTAAGTTTTTTCAAAGACGGCACACACAACATGACATTACTGGTGCTCGAACTCGGGGATGAGTTGTTATTAATCTTTTTAATTCGTATAACTTGTAGATATAATCTTCATTCTTTAATGTAATCATTTTATGCGTCTTTTATTTTAGATTTTTTTTGAAATTTCAATCCTGTCTTCTAGGGGATAAAATTCGTCTCGACCTGAAAAAAGTGACTCATTTTAGTTCGATTCATAATTTTATAAATTTGACTCGACTCGAAAAAAATTCAAATAAAATTTGACTTATAAAATGAAAATTCGAATAACTCAAATTTTTTAGTAATTAGTTTTTCAAATTTCAAGTTCGAGTCGAGTCTGTCAATTCTACCTAATATATTATGCATATCACATGTGAAAATGTGAAGAAATATATATGTATATTGTATATGGATATAGAAAGTCGTTTAAAATAGAACCAGCATGTATTATAACATTATAAATAATTACAATTAAATTTGTACAAAAACTCGAAAACTCAACTCGAATTTCATAAACTCGTCTTGATTAAAAAAATTCAAATAAAGTTTGAATCATAAAATAAGACTTATACAACGTCTCAGCACGAACTTTTTTTTACTCGACTTGATTAAAAAAATCAAATAAAGTTTAAATATAACTCGAATGCTTTTTAACTCGATCCGACTCGATCGAACACCTAACGCTACTAACTCCAAACATACTATTAAACCTGTTAAATCAAATTATATTATTAGTTCCTATACAACGCTTAAATTGTAGATTTAACCAACAAGAGCAAGTTTTCCCTTTGAAATTCGGGTTCCGGAGGGGGTGGATTTTGAAAAAGATTGAACCAGTCGGATTGAGTTCGATTTTAGGGGGAAAAAAATTCTGACCGAACTCGGTATATTTTTAATTAAATATATATATATATATTATATTTTATATAATATATTTAATATTTTATTATTTTTTTGGATTGGGACAAAGTTAGTCGATTTTTTTGTTAAAATTTAAGAGTCTATTTAAGGTTAAATTATATTTTTATTATATCGGGACACAGTCAAATCAAAATATATTTAAGTTAGAATATAATAAAATCAAGTTAAAATTTTTAAATTTTGAGTCGAGGTTGGAATGACAAAAAACCAGCATCACCCCTGCCCCCGTTGTTATACTTATATGGGAGAACCCCACCTTGTCCGAAGTGAAAACATGTTATTCTGAGGGCCCATGGACCTAAAAGGCCTATCAAAACGAGTGATGGACTCAGCCCCGATTTGCAAAGCTACAAAAAATATTGTTTTTTCCATTTTTTTAATAATTATTTTAGCTATTCTTCTCCTACAATTTTCATCTATCACCAGCTGCTGCTGCATGCCAAACCTCTGCAACTTCCAAACTACCCATCAAAATGTCCTTTCTTGCCTCTCCTTTTTCACCGCTTTCCCCACCATCTTTTCTCCACTCTCTCTTCTTCCCCACATCAAAGCAAAGACAAAGTCTTCAGCTTTCACCTCTTTCTTGAACCTTTGAGGGAAAAAAATTGTTTTTTCCCGAAAGGATCCTTGCTTTGATGCTAAATACTGCATGTTTAGGTGTAAAGGAGAGTGCCCATTTCCCTTTTTTACTTGATGATTCTCTTAGTTCAGTCAGTCAAAGCCATATGTTTGTCCCTTTTTGTTCTTTCAAGCTTGGGGTTTAGTTTTCTCGAGTTTATCTCTGATCTGGTTGCAGATCTTCAAGGCTTGGCTATTTCTGGGTTCTGGCCAGTTTTTCCTAGTTCCCCTCTCTTGTTTGGTACAATTCTTTGAAAAATTCAGCTGGGAATTCATGGTGGCAGCTTTGGGGGTGGGTTAGTGTATGTTAATTGTAGCTTTAATTGAATACAAGCCAGCTGGATATTTTCTGTGAATCTATTGCTGGGTAGTTGTAGTTTCTGATCTTATGATTTTTACATAGTCAAACGTGTAGTTTCTGTGAATTTTAGTCCTTCCACTTTCTGACTTTGTTTTAGAGGGATCCTTTCTAAAGTAAGGGCTTGCTGCCATATTCAAGCTATTTTCTGTATGATTGTATGGTTGTTGTCTTATGGCAGCTAATTTACCTTTGTTAGAACCTTCTTTTTCCTGATTTTATGGGGCATCTTTAGCTATGTGAATAGGTAGTCAAGCAGATTCTGTAATTTTGAAAATCTCCTCTTGGTGCTTTATGTCAAAATGTCTGGAAATGGCCATTGTTTCCTCGAGTGGAAGGAGGAATTTGTTTCGCAGGAGCGCGGTAATCGCGTGGTTCACTATTTCTTGAAGGATTCCACGGGGGAATCCATCCGTGCTGTTATCGGTACTGAGAGGAGTGTTAGGCACATGTTTTATATTGTTGCTGAGGAGTTTGTGAAGGTCTATGGTGCTGAGCATTCGATTCATGCTGGTTTCAAATGGAGGTCGAGAAGAGAGGTTGTGGATTGGCTTACGTCTATGCTTTCGAAGCAGCATCTCGAGGGAGATCGATCTAGTATGTATTTGAACCCTTTTTGGGCTTTGGATTCTGTTATTTTCTTGGCATCAAAAGATGGCAAATCACAATAGAATGCATAACTCGCAATGTACTTATTAATAAGACCTAGCTAAAGTAGTTTAGGATTCAGAACAAGACTGAACTTTGTTTTTCAGAAGTTTAATGTGGGATTTCAGTTCTTGTATGAGAGCTTTTACTGCCATCACATATTTTTTAACATGATCATCGTTCTTCCATTTTTCCCTAAAATTATAATCTGCATTAGTCACTTAATTTTTGAATGGTCTAGTTGTTCCTACCATTTATGGTTGAAGCAATAAGCAAGGCCAAGTCATTAATCTTTGGAATCCATGTCTCCTTGGAAAGAAAACAATATGCTGAATATCTCTGAAAATTACAGTTTTATATCTTCAATGACAGAGTCTCCAAAACATGATGCACTGCTGGCTTTGCGATCTCCTGATTGTGCAATGATTGAGATTAGTGCTCGGAAGGCCCTAGCACAGAATGATTTGGTATATCCTCTTGATTTCCTATTATTTCAGCTTCTTATTCTTTCTTTGATTTTCGCTGACACTGACTCCTGTATTACAGGGCCATTTTTCAAGAAATTTGAATGGACAAAGTTCAGATATTGTATGGTCAGGCTCTGCGTGGACATGTGGTAAACATCTCAAACATTTCCCAGCATTTTGCCGCAGTGGAACCACAATAGCGGTAAGTATAAACATACAAAGAAAAGTAAACTCTAATCACATGCTAATGCCTGATCATTTTTCATAAATTTAGTTGGTAGGATGAGAAAAAAATATTCGGTGCAATTGAAACAAATTGCTACAGTTCATGAAGTGCTTCAATATAGTTAGTTGCATATGGCCAATTGGACATAATTATGTAATTAGTAATATGATGCCAGTCCATCCTTATTCTGATACAAGGAGGCAGGAACTTTTGGGCATTGATGGGTTTTAGCAATATCATTGATTCATTTCTCTTGGAGACTGGCGTAATGCATTTGGTTGTGACTTTGTCGTCTGTATTTTTTATTGACTATTATATTTGTTGACATTTTTACTTTTCAATCTGATGCCCAGGTTCAATCTTTTGTCTTTGTCATGGCTAGAGGAGAGAATCACTATCTTGCTTACTTGGAAGACATGTACGAGGACAAGCGTGGGCAGAAGAAGGTCAAAGTGAGGTGGTTTCACCATACTAAGGAAGTTAAGGGTGTCATTCCTGTAAGGAATCCTCACCCGAAAGAAGTTTTCATCACTCCTTATTCACAAGTCATTAGTGCAGAGTGTGTTGATGGTCTTGCAACTGTCTTAACTCGTGAACACTATGAGAAATGCACAGCTGTTTTCCCTGATGCTTTGTTAGCTAGAGCCCATGTATGCTCTAGGCAGTTCAGAAGTAATAAAGTGAAGCCGTTTGATTTGAGTAAATTGCGTGGCTATTTTAATCAACCGATTCTCTCATGTTTAAGTTCCAGTTTGTCCTCAGAACCTGACTCCACGAGCCATGACCTAAATGAAGAAGATGATGAACTAAGCGCCGGTGTAAATGTAAAGCTGGGAAATAAGAGGTCCAGAACCAATAGAAGTAGTCAAAGGTTTGTGACAGATAATTCAGGAAACAGGATTTCTAGTAATCACTTGGTGACTTATGAAACTTCATGCAAGAAAATAAAATATGCTTTGTCTGGAAAGAGATTGCTGTCCCTCAAGCATGCTGCTAGTCAATATTGGCATGGGTCACTTTTCAAGGTCGATGAAAAGATAGAGTTGCTGTGCCAAGATAGTGGAATCCGAGGCTGTTGGTTCAGATGTACAGTTTTACAAGTATCAAAAAAACAGATGAAGGTCCAATATGATGATGTGCAGGATGAAGATGGATATGGTAATCTTGAGGTATGTTTTAGGCATTTTAAAACCTAGTATTGGTTTATCTTCCCATCAGTTGATCTCCATAGAAAATATAGTATGTAAAGAACAGTTCTCCATAGGATATTCTTCAAAAGCATTGGTGATTCCAGTTCATGGTTTGACCTGTTTTATCCCTTCGCATATCTGCAAAACTGAATCAAATCTCTAGTTTAGGTATGCTAGGGTTTACATTGGGTTCAAGTTTAATAAATCTGATTTTCTTTCCTTATAAATGTGTTTGTAGGAATGGATCCCAATTTGCAAACTTGCTATGCCCGACAAACTTGGCATGAGGTACTCAGACCGGCAAACCATACGACCTGTTCCTCCTAGCACTCAAAAAGAACTTGCTCTGGAGGTTGGGGTTGCTGTTGATGCATGGTGGAGCGATGGCTGGTGGGAAGGGGTTATAACTGGGGTTAACAGCAGTGGTGATGATAATGTGCAAGTTTACTTTCCTGGTATGTTTGTTTTAAACTTTATTCTGTATATGTTGCATTTCCTTCTTGGTTATTGTGATCCAGTTGGTGCATGTCACTTCAGATAAATAGATAATTATTCTTATTTTTTCAGGTGAGAATTTATTCGTGAACAGACACAAAAAAGATCTAAGAATTTCCAGAGATTGGGATGGGGACCTCTGGATTGATATTGAGGCTAGACCGGATATACTCTCTTTGATATCTGATGCCATTAGCCCTGACATGGACACAAAAATTTCCATGTCCACTACTCCTGTCATGGATACAAAGCTTGATGGCGGCACAATTCCAGTTAAAGCTGTTACTGCCAAAACTATTACTGAAGGGGAAAAGCCTGAGTTAGCTTTTCAGGACTGTTCTGATAACCTTGAAGAAGAAACTAGCGGAAAGGAGCTTGTACTATCGAAAGACGAAAAGGGTGGGGATGCTAGTGATGGCAAGAAGCCTCCACCATCAGAAAATGGAAAAAAAGCTAATGTCGATGACAAACTAAATGGTGTGGATGGTAATGATGAAAACACCACCACCAACAGCAATGATGATAAGGAAGGCAAATTAGAGGCGGAAATTGACACGGAGCAGAATTGTAAAAGTAAGGAACTCATGGAAGCGAGAACCTAGATTCTTTTGTAATGGGGAGGTTGGTACTAATGTCAACTAACATGATTTCAGTTCAAGTTCAGACCTTCTGTAAATAGTGATGCAGGAAGAGCACGAAAGTCGTTGCCATTCGCCGTGTTTGACTTGGCCTTGGTCAGTGTACAGAAACAAGGTTAGTATTCTGTGGTTTTTGTTGTAGTAATTGTTTGTATCTGAAATAGGATTTGCATTTGAAGGTCTTTGGTTAGGAGATCCTCTGAAATGGAATTAGTTTTTTTTTTCTCAAATTTCTTAGTCATGGACTTGGCTCTCTCTTGTAACACCCGATCTGTGTCCTCTTGTAATGAGAATTATCATATTTTCTTGACTTTGTGCTTGCTTACTGGTAAAGTCTACAAACACTATAGTTTTCCATTGTAATTTTGAAGTAAATAAAAATAACCATTAAAGAAATGGCATTTTGTAAAGAAATATGAACAGTTTGATTTTGCTGCTATTGCCTTCCATTCTAATGTGCTATACATACATTTCAAAGAATATACTACTAAGATTGTTTAATTTAAACCTTGTTTAAATGAGAAAATGTATAAGTTTAGGTGAGGTATATGGGAGGGATTGCTTGGTCTAATGAAAGACAGAAGAATTATAGTCTCAGCCATTGTGTTCCATCTATAAATTTCATGTCCAGAAATGGTTTTGCTTCCAGAAAGCTTAATTTCTTTGACCACGGCACCCGCCCGGTTGTATTTGCTCCTGCTCCCCGGCACTGGTATTCCCCGAATAATACAGTCCTTCATATGCAAAATTTGAAGTATATATAAATCAGATTTCTACATTCAACTTAGGGAAGCAATTTATCAAACTCTTTTTCTAGGAATGGAGATTATACTTGTCCCTTGAAGGGTCGTTCCAGTCGGTCCATCCAGCAGGATTTATGATGTTGTCAAAATAACAGTTAGAATAGATGGCTCTTGAATAATTCCCCCATGCTCTTCCCAAGTAAATTCTACCAGTTCCATTGATTTTGCAGTTTACAAATGAGAATCCTGTATCATCATTTGGTGAATCCCTGTGGTGAGCTGCAATTGCACCGGTCCTTACAGCGGTCGACTCGATCACACAATCCTATTTTAAAGAATCTAACCTTGAGTATCGTAGTTATCAACGGAATCCACCGATCTCAAAAGCAAAGTAAATATTTTACCTGATAGAGTGATCTCGAGTTACCGAAGATGAAGTCGACACTGCCTCGAATGTGGGACTGGTAAAAGTAGTGTGATCCGGTTTCATCCAAGAGTGTGTCCTGAGTCCCAATAACCTTGACCTTGTAGAACATTGCCTTGTCACCTGAAATCCTCAGGGCCACAGCTTGCATTCCGGGTTCTCCAGGAGTTTGAATTACAGTATTCTGCAGCAAAGCATTAACATATGCTGAAACAAAGCTTTTTCACTGTTTTTTTTTAGAATCAAAACAGAAAAGGCCATCACCTCGAATGTGATATCAGTCGCGCAAAAGTAATCGGATTCAACGGTGACAGATGCTGATTTATAAGTTCCCAGACAAATTCCATTGCTATCTTTATCAGATGCTTTGTCCCCCCAAGAAATTATGGTGTTGGACATTTGACCTGCATTCCCAACAAATGATATATATGGCTTGCTCTTGGGGACAGTTACTTTCTCCCTGCAAAAATGATCAATCCCAAGGATTATATATATATTATCAGTGTCCCAAGCTTGACATTCTTGAACAAAGTGCGAATGTTTCAAAACTAGCCAAAACAGAGACAAGAAAAAAGAGCAATCGATCCCATGACTGTCAACTGTCAGTTACACATACAAACCTGTAAGTCCCAGGAAGAATATAAATCTTAACTCTCCGAGTATTATTCTCCGGAACCATATCGATTGCTCCTTGAACAGTGACGGAATCTGCATCACCGTTCTTGTTAACCACGATAACTCGGCTTCGATTATGATTAACCCTCGAATCACTCAGCTTTATCTGATGTTCATCCACTTTTATGTCATCCCAACTGATGAAATTCTTCACATGCACTTCATTAGTCATCGAAAAACCGACTCGGAAACCGCATAGGAATGCAACCACAACCATAACCAAGGAGCGGCCGTAGTCCATAACTTGAGATTCTGTCAAAACCTTTGGCAACCAGAAAACCAGAAACCGAGATAATCCCATGGTTTCTTCACCGTCTAGAATTTATACAGTGGTCTGAAGTTGAAAGAGTGTGAAAGAGGTGAGAATAATAAATAAAAGGAGTGTGTACACTAACAACAGTAGCAAGAAAAAACAAAGCTTGCAAGAATCATTTGAACAAATGGAAATGAATTTAAGTTTGATCATAATAGAACCGAGTGCAAAGAGAGGGGAAGAGTTTAAAGCTGTAAACAATGGAAAAACCCAGTTCAGAATCAAGAAGGAAGTTCATGAGAGTTTTGTGCATGGCTAAAGAAGTTAAAAAAAGAAGAGAGTGTAATTTGGGAGCTTGTTTTATGAACATGGAGAAGGTGGTTTCTTTGATGAGTAGTTGAAAATTAACTGTGAAGCAAAAACTGGCAGTTTTGTGCATCTTTTTAGCTGAAAACTGAAAAAGGAAAACACTAATGAAATCTTCAATGGGGTTTATATATATAAACATTAAGGAAAACACTAATGAAATCTTCAATGGGGTTTATATATATAAACATTAAGGAAAACACTAAGTATCATTTTTCTCTCCCACTATGTTTGGATGCACCATGGAAAGTGTTGTTCAACTACATGTAACTATGGTCTATATTGTACTACATGTATAAAAAAATGGTTAATAGGATAATTTGAATTGAATTGAATCCAACTGTATCGAATCGTTTGGATTAATTTTTAATAATTAAAGTGTCTGATTTACTAACCAGATCGACGACTAGTCTATCAATTTTCAATTTGATTTTCAAACATTATAAACTATCATTATTTCCGATCTATTGTTTATCTAATCGAAATGGAGTTTTGCAGTGATTAATTATGGGACGACCCTCCTAATCTAGTTTTCCTCTATTCACGTCAGAATTTAAATTCCTAACCTTACATAAGGAACATAGCGCTTCATCCCACTAAACCAACTAATTGTCGGTAAACTGACAAAATTTACTAAACTCAATATTTACCCTTAGTCCAAATCATTTAAAATCTCACCCTAAACTTAAAACCTTTGTCCAACCTAACTCAAAATTTATTGATTAATGAGGTATTTTTGTCTTTGGATTCGACTCAAAAAATCAATTTCGTCATTTATCGAAAAACGCACTCAATGTGGCTCCCAGTTTGCGAAATCTATCAAATTGATCATTTGACAGACGTTGACCGTTACGGTGCTGACGTGGCAGTTAACGGTGATGACGTGGCAGTCCACGATGCTGACGTGGTGGTCTATGGTGCTGACATGGCAGTACACGTGGGATGATGACGTGACAAAAGGGGCTAAATTAATTATTTTAACCGAATTTGATGGAATAATTGATTTTTTTACCGAGTTCAGAAGCATAATCGATTTTAATTAAAAGTTGATAACTTATTTAATATTTAAGTTAAAAAAATAAAAATTTATGAAATTATTAAAATTTTAAAAATATTAAAACTGGATAAATAATTTTATTAAGTGATAATTTAAAAAAAAGTAAAGTGAAGATTCTAAAAAAATTAAAATATTCTTCAATTTTTTTTATAATAATCTATAAAGTTAATAAAAATAAATAAAATATTCTAAAATTTACTGAAAAAATTATATAAAATTGAAAATGTATTAGAAATTATAAAATGATAAAATTTAATGTTAGAACTTAATAAATAAAAAAGTATTTATAAAGTATTAAAAAATTGAATAGTTTCATCGAAAAATCTTCTACTTCGTCAGTCTGAGTATTAACATTCGTTAAAAAAAATCGTGGAATCAAAATTGTATTAGGGTAACAATAAAACTCAAATTTTCTTTCGCTTTTTTACATCAAATTAAAACTCATTAATATTTGATGCAGAAAAATGAAAGAAAATTTTGGTTTTATTACTACTCTAATACAATGATGTTTCAATTGAAAATATGTTCAAGGAACATTAGTACGCTTAGCATAACGAGAAACAGTCGAAGGCTTTTCTAATGCTTTACTTATTTTTTTAATTCATCATGGTGTTTTTATTTTTTAATATTTTATGAATATTTAAATATTATTTTTTAGCTTAACTATTAAGAAAGTTACCGAACTTTCAATTAAAATTAGTTATGCCCCTAAATTCGGTAAAGAATTAATTATGCCATTGAAATCAGTTAAAATAATCAATTCAGCCCCTTCTGCCACGTCATCATCCCACGTGTACTGCCACGTCAACACTGTGGACCACCACGTCAACATCGTAGACCGCCACGTCATCACTGTTAACTGTCACATCAGCATCGTAACGGTCAACGTCGATCAAATGGCCAATTTGATTGATTTTGCGGACTGAGGGGCCACATAGAGTGCGTTTTTTGGCGAGAAGCGAAATTAATTTTTTTGGTCGAACTCAGTGACAAAAATATCTCTTTAGCCAAATTTATTTAACCCATCACAAACCAAAATATTCCAAACAAAGATCAGTTAATTATTTAAGGGTTTTGCTATGCACAACCTTAATGTGTATAAGAACTACTAGATTCCTAACATTAATTGTTATTTTCTTTTTAATATAATCTATTAAAATGTAATTAATTGTATTCTTAAAATATTAAACATCATTGATTCATGGTGTTTAATATAATTAATAATAATGCAAAAAGTTTTGAGGGTTTAAGGTTTATGATTTATAATTTAGGGTTTAGGGTTTATTGTTTTAGGGTTTGTGTTATTGTATGAGTTTTAGGGTTTAGGGTTTCTGGTTTAGGGTTTTAATGTTTAGGGTTTAGGGTGTATGGTTAGGGTTAAGATTCAAGGTTAAGGTTTAATGTTAATGAATGATTTTTAAGGTTTATGGTTCATGGTTTAGAGTTTAAGTTTCGGGGTTTATGGTTAGTGTTTATGGCTTAGTGTTTAAGGTTAGGGTTTAGATTTAGAATTAAGGTTTAAGGTTAGTGCTAAGGTTTAGGTTTTAATTCTATTAAACACTATAAATTGATGATATTTAATTTTTTAAGAATGTAATTTCATTTAAAAGTAAAATAACCATTAATGAGAGCATGCGATGACGGCCTGGTGGTCAGAGCACGCTCACCTGCTCCATTCTCTTCCCCTTAGGTCCCGGGTTCAAGACCCCTCATGAGCATAGCCTTCACCTAGATTTTCCCCCTCCCCTTCTAGGTAGAAGTAGAATAGGAATTTCAAACAAAAAAAAACCCATTAATGATAATAATCTAGTAGTTCTTATACACAACCTAAAGGACTTATAGCAAAACTCATTATTTAATTGTTTAAAATTTTAAATTTCGAAGTGGATGTCCATTTAACTCTAGGGATGACAACATGGCGGGTCGAGTTTTTGGCCGCCCCGACCCGAAATTTAAACCATCCGCCTCGATTCCGACTCGACCGACTCTAATATATTATATCTCTGACCCGACATAATAAAAAACATAACACGATCCCGATATTTTTATAAAAAACCCGACTAAATCCGACCCGACCCGAAAAAAATTAATAAAAATATTAAATATAATATATAAAAATATAATAAATATATATAAATATATCAGGTCGAGAAATTTTTACCCTAAACTCGAACTCGCCCCAACTTTATTTCTCCAATAACCTAATCCGACCCGAGTTCGATTTTTTTAATAAAAAACCTGACCCTATCAAGTCGGGTCGTGTCAGAACCCACCATGGACGGGTCAAATTACCATCCCTATATAACTCTCATATTTATTATATAATGACCTTTGAAGTTCATGTTCATGTAACCTATGGTAATTGAATCTCCAATAAATAGAGAACATGTACAAAGTTTTAGTGACACAAACAATAAAAATATTATTCTCTCCCCTCCTATTGTGTTCGGAAAAAACTTTATATACCACTTAGTCATCTATCCAGCTGATGTGACAAATTAAATAAAAAAATTTCTTTAAATTACATGTTTAATAAATTGCTAATATTACTCTTAATAAATTTTTAATTTCAGCCCTAATATATTCTTGATCTCCTACAACTTCATGACTTTCATTAGGATAAAGTGCGTAAATGGCCGTTAAACTATCCCAAAAAATACAAAATGATCACAAAATTTTTAGAAGTTATATAACGAACATTAAACTTTATTTTTTATTACAAAATAATCACTGAGCCGTTAACTATCGTTAGATGGGTGATGTGACAGTTACGACTATTTGTATAATAACACATTTAACCCTTTATATTTAGATATTTGAACAAGTTAATCCTAATTCAAAAAAAATTAAAAATTTTGCGGACTAACCCCCTAATTTTCTTAAAATTTTTGACCTCCGAAACTCTCTTCCCTCATCGGCATCCCTTAACGTTTACACCTTCGATCATCACCAAAAAGTTGTGGCGCATTTCCCTTTCAACATTCATTTCCACGAGTTTTTGGAAAAGAAAACACAAGCACTAGCAACAACCATTTGCTTCCCACCTTTCTTAAAATTTACAAGCCTAAAACCAAATCTATTTATAGCTTTTGATCCAAAACAGATTCTGAATTCCATTATGGTCCAAAAAGTTGATATTAACCCTATTAATTCCATACAATCTTTCTTGATTTCTAAGTTTACTTAACAATCGATAAAATCAAAATTTTAACCCTATTAATTCTATCAGCTGAGTAGATGACCCAGTGAGTAAATATAGTATTGCCCATTGTGTTCTATACTTCTCTTGTTTTTACACCAAATTTCATGGTTTTACAACATTAATTTAAGGGTAAACTACCCCAGTGATCACCGAACTATTAGGATGTACCTATTTTGACCACCGAACTATCGAACTCGTTAATCGGACCACTAAACTTATTAAATTGACATATTTTAACCACCGTCGTTAAAAAACTAACAGATGGGTGACGTGGCAATTAACGAAAATTCGTAAGATTACACATTTAATCCCCCTATTATTTACTTATAATATCAATTTGGTCATAATTTTAATTTAATTAATTAAAATTAATCATCCAATTGGATGAAGACATGTGTCGGAGATAAGAAGTGAACTTGAAAACTCTAGGATAAAAGTGTCATGCCATTACCACTGCGCCAACTATTTATATTAATACAAATTACATCCTTTTATATATATATATCTTATAATAACAACCTAAATTATCATTACCCTCACACCTTTAGTCATTTAGCAACATCACCATTTTCTCAACAACCTACCAATCACCATTCTCGACTGAAACTAGCGAGAGGCAACACGAGCATCCTCCACCTAAACCGAAAGTTCTCTTCAATACACATGTTGTCGTGATTCACTCTAAGCCACCTCAAACTTCCCCCAACCAATCCTTTTATCCAAACTTTGCTGCTTATAACCGTTCATCATCATCGTTTTACAAATGAAATTAGTATGTAAAGGAGGCTAAAATACATAGATTCTCAACATTGTAACAATTGCAGCTGCAACCAAAAGCCTTGATTTCATGCGGTTTTCTGGGGAAACTTGAATTCATACTTGCACTTGATCTACTCCCTTGTTAGAGCCTCCAAAACCTAAACAACAATTCAAAATACATAGATAAGACACCGAATAAATACTTCCGAATTCAGCATTACTCAAACCTTCCAATTAGTTCTGTGCGATTAACAGTTTGACAAGATTAGGGTAGAGTTATTCCTCGTCTGTTTTTTAGAATAAAAATACTCGATGCTTAAGCTTAAACGAAACGATATTCGGATGCTCTAGCATTTGCATAATCTGCAACTTCCTATTCTTGTACTTGTAGTGCTTTGAAGAATCTTCATGATGCCAACAATTTTCGCTTTCGCCACATTTTGCAACTGATTTTTACAAGAAAACGAATTTTTCATTTGGAAACAAATACTAACAAAGCACAATATATATATTAAAGGGCTTAATTTGAATCAATATAAATAGGTTGGCACAGTGGAAATGGTATGACTCTTTTATACTAGAGGTACTAGGTTCAAACCACACCAAGGATACTTTTTACTTTTTATCTCTTAAATTTTCCTTTAACCAGGTGGTGACGGGTGATAAATATTATGAATTTTTAAGAATTTTTGTTAACTGCCACGTCACACACCCGTTAGTTTTTTAACGGTGATGGTCAAAATAGGTCAATTTAATAAGTTTGATGGTCTGATTGACGAATTAAGAGATAACTATTGGGATGATCATTTATGTTTTATCCCAGTATAGAGTTGGTCATCGATTCTGAAAAACGACCAGTAAGGTCACTTACGTTTTCGGGGCGTAAATTTTTGGTCACCTAGCCGTGTGTTATCCCTTTAATTTTCCTTTAACCAGGTGGCAAAGGGTGATAAATAATAGGAAATAAATGTGTAGTTTTACGAATTTTCGTTAACTGCCACGTCACACATCCGTTAGTTTTTTAACGGCGGTCACTACAGGAAATATGGTATATAGCGGCATTTTTGGCGGCGTTTTTGGTACAAACGCCGCTAAAATTTTACATATCGCGGCGTTTTTAAGGTAAACGCCACTAAATAACACAATTTGTGGCGTTTGTATGACAAACGCCGCTAAAGAATAATATGTAGTGGCGTTTTGGTATAAAACGCTGCAATAAATATCGTTTTACTGGCGTTTGAAAAAATGAACGCAGCGATAAGCATTATGTTAGTGGCGTTTCGTTTTGAAAACGCCGTATTAGGTAAACTCACAGTTTTGTATGATAAACTCACGGTTTTGTTTTGAAATCCCTAATGCATCTATCTGTTTTTCATTCACTGGTCAGGCCTCGTCGTTCCATCCTTCGCTGTTGGTAGCAGTGGAAACGCTATGATAAAGGCTGAGAAAAGACTCGCCTCTTCAACGGTCAGATCAAACTCATCGATAATGTCCCCGATGACGAGCTCCGTTTCCAACGGTTTCCCCTCTTTTCTCCGTCGCTCGCCTCCTTTTAAGTTTCATTTTTTCTCTAACACGGCCCTTGATTTTTGTTAAATCTTTCTGAATCTCCAAATATACGGAAACAAGATTCATCGTCAACGGTGTCATCTGTGAAGGCATCTTGCTTTGCGTGGGAAATTTGGTCACTTCTTGGGGCCCTCGTAATTTTTCTGAAATTACTCTGCAAAGGTATTTGCTTCCTTCATTCTAATTTTATTTTCAATTGGATTCAATGCTTTACATGTCATAGTCACAACAGCTTTTCTTATCTATGGAGTACAGATGGAAATAGACTACAGTGTATAAACAAAAGCAAAGATTTTTCCTAATAGGTTAATTGTCAAACGAATCTAAAATAGGTTAATTGTCAAAACTAATTCCACACATAATGCTTAAAATGTTATGCCTTTGTGTGTAAACTAAGAAGCAGTGATGTGCATGCTTCTTGTTGAAATTCTTTGATTGAGATAGTTGTAACTAATTCCTTCTTTTATATCAATTTGAAAATTCTTGTCATTTAAATATCAATTGAAGGTAGTCATTCTTTCTTGTAACATATCTTGTGCAGGAGAATCTAATTCGTGATGGCAATAAACTTGTTTTGCTGGCATCCTTGAGTGATTTATTGGAGTATGTTGCAGACTCCATTGAAAGGCAAGTTCGTTCATCTGGCTTGAGTTGGTATTTAGATTTAACATGCAATATTTGTGAAGAAACAATGGGATAAGATCATTTGCTAGCTGCAAAATTACTTCATTATGTGATTGTCTTTTTTGTGCTGATTTAATATAGTCTCTTTCTCTATATGTGTGTGTTTCTTTGCAACAATCATTGATGATGTCTTTTCTACAAGTGTGGTGATTGGAAACTTCTATCAAATATTTGTACATTATCAAATCTCTTTGAAATTTGTAAAATATGTCGTCTAACTCTTTTGCGAGTGGGCTGTAACTTAACATTAATGTTATTTTGTATCGAAAAATTTCTATAATTGCAGGAATGATGGATTGCTAGCCTTTGTGGAGAACTTTGTGAAAGACCACCTTTTGCCAACCATGTTTGTTGACTACCAAAAAAGCGTACAACAAGCCATATCAAGCAAGTTCTATAACCTTATGGCTGCCACAATTACTAATCTTCTTTTTTATTATTGGTACTTGTTGATATTTAGCATCTTAAGATGACAAACCGACTATCAAAACTATTGGTACTTTTATATCAATAGTTTTTGTTAGATGACAAACTGCCTATCAAAACTACCTATCTCATTTTTATATTAATCATATGTTATTTGTATTTTCAATATTTAGGATCTTAAGATGGTTATTACAAAAAAGACAAGGAGGGTTTGATCTAGTTTGTTGGATGTTTATGTAGGCTTGTTTCACCAGTGCTAGTCAGCGAGTACACTGGAAAGATGGTTTGGCACTATATAATTAAAAAATATAAATAAATCTGCATGAGATATTAGTTAAATAACGCAGCAATGAGATTAATGGACCATTTATTGCTGATTTACCTGGATTGGTGAAAGAAAATATACATGTCCATCTTACTGATGTAAATGTAGTAATTTCATTTCAGAATGCAGAGAATAATGGGAGAAGTTTCTGTGAGAACTATGTTGCAAGAGACTAGGGGTGGGGTGGGTTTGTATGGGGAAATTCAATGTTAAAAAATGGTTGTACTTGTACATCAGTTATATCAATACAAGATGCTCCAGCTTTGTTTCTCGTTCAGAATTCTTAGTTTTTTTTGGTAGGGTTCCTTTCATGCTCTAAACCTTAAAATGTTTCCTTAGAGGTCCAGCTGCATTTCGGCCACGGGCGCATCCTGGTGTTCCATATAATTCATCCATTGAGAAAGGTCGACCTGTCTTGCAGGGGCTTCAAACTATTGATTTCTTAGCAAAAGAGGCAAGTTTATCTTATTTTTGTTATTTCCTGAAGAAATTATTTTCGTTCATTATTTTAAATTCGTTATTTTTTTCATTTAGTGTTTTTTCTTTGTTCATCTTTAATGTTTTGCGTATAAGTTTCTCGACCATCTAAAGAAACTTTATTTTAACTAGGTGCTTGGTTGGGCTCAAGCAATGCCTAAATTTGCAGGTGAACTTGTGAAGTTTGTGCAAACTTTCCTTGAGCGAACCTTTGAAAGATGTCGAACTTCATACATGGAGGTATGAAGACTTCTGTGTACATGTTCTTCCTTAAGGTTGCTTTTAACAAGCTTTTCATTTTTTGTTGACCTTTTTTTGCCAGCTAATTATAATCGGTAGTTCTCTCTATCTTCACATTGTTTGGTCAGATCAATAACATGTGAAATTATTAAGAAATAAAATTTTACATAAGAATGTTTAGACGTTTTCACCTGATTAATATTTGTTGTAGATATTGTTGATTGATAGGTTGTTTATAATCGTACAAGACATTAGCCTTAGGTGGTTGTATGGGAAGAAGGTGGGAGGATTTTTGCTTTCTTATTCTCTCTCCCTCTCACCTTTTTGGTAGGTATAATTGTATTTACTTTGCGTGGATAATCAAACAAGGTTAAGATATATATATATATAATTTGGTTGTCTACTGTAGGGTCCCTGTAAGCTAAGATGTAAATATAACATGTCATAGTCACAACGTCTCTTCTTATCTATGAAGTGCAGATGGAAATAGACTAACAGTGTATAAACAAAAGCAAAGATTTTTCCTAATAAAAAATACTATTAGTATTTTACGTCTTATAAAAGTTTCTAAAAGAATGGAGCACTTGAAAATTTGTTACTTTGCCTCTTTAAGAATGGAGCACTTGAAAATTTGTTACTGTGCCTCTTTAAGAATGGAGCACTTGAAAATTTGTTACTTGATTAATGAATTCTTGTTTTAATGTTATGTCCTGATATACTAGATACTAATTCCCATAATAGCTGAGTTACAATCGTCTTTGCCTTTTAGGTAGACATTCTATACTCTTGCAGTGTGAGCAGTGGGAAGCTTCTTGCCAAGACTCTGCAATTGTCGTAGGAATATCCAGTATTGAACCGGTTTACTGAGACTCTTGGGGAAATGAATTTGTAATGTTGGAAGTTATTTTAAATGTATATTTCTGATTGTTCTTACGATTAATTGTTTGTTTGAGAAAAAGAATGTGGATTGAAATTGTGGAAATTGACATTTTAAATTATTATATATGCTTTTTATTTGAGTTTTTTTTTGAAAATATGGTGTTTTTCACGGCGTTTGTATTTACAAACGCCACTATAGAACAACTATTGCGGCGTTTTTATTTAAAAACGCCACTAAAGAACATGATTTATCGCGGCGTTTGTATATACAAACGCCACTAAAGAACAACTATTCGCGGCGCTTGCATACACAAACGCCACTATAGAACAACTATTTGTGGCGTTTTTAAATCAAAACGCCACTAAAGAACATAATTTTTAGCGGCGTTTGTAAATATAAACGCCACTAAAGAATGGTTATTCGCGGCGTTTGTATATACAAACGCCACTAAAGAACATGATTTCTTGAGGCGTTTTCTTCGCACAAACGCCTCGAACTATTGCGGCGCTGCTTTTAGCGGCGCTTCTTGCGGCGTTTTTCTTAGCGCCGGGAGAGTTTTTAGCGGCGCTTTAAAACGCCGCTATAGGACTAAAAAAACGCCGCTAAAGACCTGTTTTGCTGTAGTGGGTGGTCAAAATAGGTCAATTTAATAAGTTTGATAGTCTGATTGACGAGTTCGATGGTCAAAATAGGTACGCCCTAATAGTTCGGTGGTCATTGGGGTAATTTACCTTTAATTTAATTAAGGGATAACTACTGGATGGTCATTTATGTTTTACCCCAGTACAGAGTTGGTCACCAATTCTGAAAAACGACGAGTAAGGTCACTTACGTTTTCATGGCGTAAACTTTTGGTCACTTAGTCGTGTGTTGCCGTTAACCTTTGACGGGAGGTTGATCTGAAACAATAAAAAAAGATAAATTATCTAGACATTCCCTAAACTATTACTTCACTCCTATTTTGAACGCCGAAATAAAAATAATTTGTATAATTACACATTTAATCCTCCACATTTACAATTTTTTCTTCTTCGTCTAACTCAATCTCTAATTTTCTATTATATTAATCCTCAATTCACACCATATATTATAATCCATCACCGTATATATCCATGTTTCAAATAATGTTTGTAATCCTCAACTCAGAAATTTTAATCTTTCAAAATATCCCAGAAATTTGAAAATTTTACAAAACAATCCTCAAATCACTAAAATTACCAAAACCCCTAAATTGCCACTACTTCCGTTGACGTTCGACTGTCATGCCTTTCACTATTTCTGCTGACGCCGTGTTGGGGAAAATGACCGCCATGCTCCGGCGACCAAAGGGGTGTCGTCAGGGGCGGCAATCGGCGACGGAAGCGGGGGCGATTTGGGGGTTTGAGGACTGTTTTGTAAAATTTTAAAAATTTCTGGATTAAAGATTTAAAATTCTGAGGTTTTTTCATTAAATTTATTTTAAAAATTAAAAATAGTTCCACATGTCGAGCATTGATTGGTTGATAATTTTTTTAACACCCCTTTAACGGTCTAACACCTAAAATTATAACAATTGAAACTTTTGGCATCTATTTTTACAAAAAAAGTACTTTATGCACCTATTTTCATTTAAGCCTTTCGAATATGCTATGTAAACATTGTTGCGCGTAAATTGAGTATTATTTTGTACTGAACCATATTAAGAATTACAAACATTATTTAAAACATGGATATGTACAGTGATGAATTATAATATACGGTGTGAATTGAAGATTAATATAATAGAAAATTAGAGATTGAGTTAGATGAAGAAGAATATGGAAGATGGTGGAGGAGAGAAGAAATAAAAAATGTAAATGTGGAGGATTAAATGTGGAATTATACAATTATTTTTATTTTAGTGGTCAAAATAGGAGTGAAGTAATAATTTAGGGACTGTTTAGGTAATTTATCATTTTTTATTGTTTCAGATCAACCTCTCGTCAAAGGTTAACGGCAACAAACGACAACAAACAACTAAATGACCAAAAGTTTACGCTCCGAAAACATAAGTGATGGTCGTTTTTCAGAACCAGTGACCAAGTCTGCATTGGAGGGAAACATAATTGAATATCCCAATAGTTAACCATTTAATTAAACCAAAATTAATTATCCCAATAGTCACTTGAAGTTGACTGTTAAATGTTGCGTTTAATTGGATAAACTATTTCCCCCTTTTCTATGAATAAATATAAAAAAATCGATTCAATTAGTTTGATTCTTTTCAAATTAGACTTGATTTGAGATTTCAAGCAGGCCCAGGCGCCCAGCGAAAATCTTATCAAAACAGAAGAACCAGAAAGCGAAAAGCTTTTGGTTTTGGATAACACCAGGAATTGGGAATGGCGATATCATCAATCTCTTCAACTCTAATTCCTTCTTTACCAATCCAAAATGCTTCTTCTCCCGAAGCAAACTTCACTTTTCTTTCGCATTCTCCACCACCATCTTTCAACCACTTGAAGCTCAGCAATAACACCCTTAAACTTTCACCATCACCCACCAAGCTTTTTGCTGCCCCTGAAGCTTTGGAAGAGACACCCGAGGTTTGGAAAATTTGCTTCCTTTTTCTTGTTTTTCCCCTTTTAAGAAACGTTAAGAACTTTGGAATTTAGTTTTAAGCTTTCGGTTTCTGAGAAATCATGGGAACTGATTAGAAAACAGTCTTTTGCCTTCATGGGGTTGAGTTCTTTTAACCACATTTGGATAATTCTCTGTTTCTTTGCTAAGAAATGTGAGGGGAAATTAGAAACTTTGGCCATTTCTTCTTCTTTTGTTCGTCTGAACCTGTTTTGTTACTATTATAGTCAAATTTTGAAACCCTTAAGACACCCAAAATTGAGCTTTTTGCAGGTAGAAGGCTCTGAGATTCCCAGTTCTTCATATGTTGCAGAAGCTGACAAGGTATGTTTCGAGCTGTTTTTGAGTTTATGGAACTTGTTTATAACTTTGGTATTGTATTTGACACTGAAGCTCAAATTAGTTGTGGAATTAATTAACCTTGTTGTTTAGCATTTCTTTGATACCACAAATGAGTAGTGTTGATGGTAAAAATGGGGTGGTGGTAGTGGTTTCAGACGGTTCGTCCTTTCTGGTTTGGGCGGAGTGCCACATGTAACGGATATGAGTAATGAGAGTTAGAGAATAGGGGAAGGAAAATGAATTCGGATTGGACGAGAATGAGAGATTCAGTGTCAAACTTGCTCTCTTGAATGCTCCTTTGGTAAGAGAGTTAGATAATTGATGCATTCTCTTCATCAGTGCTTCATTCTCAACATTTTTCAAATGCTTTATTATATTGCTCACAAGACCACAGCAGGCACTAGAAACTTGTAAAGCTTTAAACATTATGTTTTTATTGCTCCCTTTTCTTTGCCTGATTAGCATCTTACCTGTACCTCGAAACGTTTTCGTTGTCAAACGCTACGAGGGGGAACGAATCGTTGAGGGGTCTGTGGTTGCCTCTTTTACCTTGAAATATATTGCCGGTATATCATTATCATGTCAAGTTCCTGAAATGCTTCTTTGGAAGAGAAATTAACTGTAATCACACGGGGCATGCTTTTAGCCATGCGCCTTATCTAGGGGACGGATTCCAGATGGTTGATAACAAATCCGAATTACTCGAAATCGGTATCTTGTTTTCTGTTGGTTGTATTGGAGTATGGAGATTAATATTCACATTTGTTGTCACAGGCAGCACCCAAGCAGAAGATTAGAATTAAACTTAGGTCCTACTGGGTCCCCTTGATTGAGGACTCTTGCAAGCAGATAATGGATGCTGCACGGTCTACCAATGCCAAGACCATGGGTCCGGTGCCGTTACCGACCAAGAAGAGGATCTATTGTGTCCTTAAATCCCCTCATGTGCACAAGGATGCAAGGTTCCACTTTGAGATCCGGACACACCAGCGGCTTATCGACATTCTCTACCCAACTGCACAGACAATTGATTCTTTGATGCAGCTTGACCTTCCTGCTGGGGTGGATGTGGAAGTCAAGCTCTGAAGAAGCCACTGTGTTAAGTTTAGCTAGATTTTGTATGAGTCCACTTAATTTCTTTCCCTGTTTTGTCATTGTTGGTAAAAAAACTCAAACTGTTTTCTGCAACTTCTGTTCATGTTTTCAAAGTGTTACAGATTCTTAGGCTAAAATCTAGGTTATTTATTAGGCTAGAATATATTGTAATTAATGTTATATATATGTTACCTAGTTTAGGAAAATTAGTAATTAATGTTACGTATATGTTACCTAGTTTAGGAATATTAGATGTGTATATATAGCCTATATGGTCTATGAATAAAAGACAAGGGAATTATTTTCTACATGATATCAGTTGTCCTAGGTTTTTTTTCGAATACAATAAAAAAAATTTTTTTTTGGGCTGTTAGGGTTTTGACCTAAAGTCAATATTTTTGTCGTTCTTCACCGGCCACCTTCGGAGGCCGTTTCTGTCGACACCGCCCGTACCACAAGGGCCGCCGTCCGCCGATCTGCCGATCTGGAGTTTCCGGTCACCGGATTCCCTGCGCGTGAGCCTCACGCGCCGCCACAAGCTTCCGCCTGTCCTTCACGCGCCGGCGCGTGAGAGCGCGTGGAGGCCCCTTTTCGCCGCCGTTTTTTCCACCGCCGTCGCTGCTTCCTTCCGATCACACCCCTGCCGCCGGTCCTTGCTTTCGGATTGTTTTGGGTTGGGTGTTCTATCTTTTGAATTTATTAGGGTTTTGTTTTTTGGCTCTTTGCTTCTTTGACTTCATGGCTGATAAAAAGGTTGACTTTATGTCTGATATCGTTCCGATTACGTCTAAGATTACTGATCATAAATTGAATGGCTTTAATTTTCTCGATTGGAACCATACAATTGAGTTGTATTTGTTAAGCCTTTCTATGGACAGACATTTGACTGATGATCCTCCGACGGATGATTCTCGCCTTCCTTGGATGAGAGAAGATGCTCGCCTCTATATTCAGATTCGTAATTCTATTGACAGCGAGGTGGTAGGTTTGGTTAATCATTGCAAGACGGTGAAACAGTTGATGAGCTATTTGCAATTTTTATATTCTGGCAAAGGAAATTTTTCTCGTATCTATGATGTTTGTCAGCATTTTTACAGGGCTGACAAAGAAGACCGGACTTTAACCAGTTATTTTATGGATTTCAAGAAAACGTATGAAGAGCTTAATATGTTGCTTCCTTTTAGTGCTGATATTGAGGTCCAACGTAGTCAGCGAGAGCAAATGGCGGTTATGAGTTTTCTTGCTGGTCTTCCACCGGAATTTGAGACAGCTAAATCTCAGATTCTCTCTGGTTCCGAGATCTCCAGCCTCGATGATGTTTTTCGGAGAGTCCGTCGTACTGAGAATTCTTTGCCTACTCCATCCCCACAACATGGCAGTGTTTTGCTTAGTCGTGCTCTTCCTTCTGACTCCGGCAAGCAAAATTTCAAGAGTAATGGTCCTGGTCGTTCTATGGGGTCGGGGTCTACCAAAAGCGATCCACAGTTTGGGGTTCGTGGTCCGGATCACAGTACAGTTATCTGTCATTATTGTCACAAACCGGGACATACCAAGCGTGATTGCCGGAAGCTGCAGTTTAAGAAAACCTCGTCTGCTAATGTTGCTTCTAGTGTAGACACTTCTTCATCGGCTGTTACAATATCTGCGGATGAGTATGCCAAGCTTCTTCACCTTCAAGACACTGTCAAGCATCCTTCCGGTCCTGTTTCTGCCCTTGTTGAGTCAGGTAAATCCAATACATGTCTTGTTTCCACCTCTTCCAAATGGGTCATTGATTCTGGTGCCACAGACCACATGACAGGTAACCCCAATCTTCTTTCTCATTTTACAACACATCCTTCTATCAATTCTGTTACTTTAGCCGATGGTTCTACATCTTCTGTTATTGGCTCTGGCACTTCGTACCCCACTCCCTCTCTTACTTTGTCCTCTGTTTTGAGTTTACCACATTTATCCTTTAACCTGATGTCAGTTAGTAAACTTACAAAAACCCTTAATTGTTGTGTCTCATTTTTTCCTGGTTATTGTGTGTTTCAGGATCTTTTGACGAAGAAGATTATTGGTAAAGGGCATGAGTCTGATGGCCTCTACATCCTTGACACCCATGTTTCAGAACCTGCCGCTTGCACTGGAATTGTCAGTCCTTTTGAAGAACATTGTCGATTGGGTCATCCTTCTCTACCTTCTTTGAAGAAACTTTGTCCTCAATTTTCTAGTTTAAAATCCTTGGATTGTGAGTCTTGTCAGTTTGCTAAACACCATCGCCTTAGTTCCAGTCCTAGAGTCAATAACCGAGCTTCTGCTCCATTTGAGTTAGTTCACTCTGATGTTTGGGGTCCTAGTCCTGTTACTTCTAAACCTGGTTTTCGTTATTTTGTTACTTTTGTTGATGATTATTCTCGAATGACATGGCTTTATTTAATGAAATCTCGCTCAGAATTATTTACTCATTTCTCTTCTTTTTGTGCTGAGATTCGAACCCAATTTGGTACACCTGTCCGAAACTTGAGAAGTGATAATGCCAAAGAGTATGTTTCAGGTCCTTTTCAGAAATATATGCTTGAGCACGGTATTCTCCATCAAACTTCTTGTGTTGACACCCCTTCTCAAAACGGTGTTGCTGAACGCAAAAATAGACATCTTCTTGAAACAGCCCGAGCTTTGCTATTTCAAATGCAAGTTCCAAAATGTTTTTGGGCTGATGCCATCTCCACAGCTTGTTTTTTGATCAATCGTATGCCCTCTTCGGTTTTGTCGGGTAACATCCCTTTTCATACTCTTTTCCCCACTAAAGATTTGTTTCCCCTCTCCCCGAAAATTTTTGGTTGTATTTGTTTTGTTCGGGATGTCCGTCCTCAAGTTACAAAGCTTGATCCTAAGTCTTTGAGATGTGTGTTTTTGGGGTATTCACGTGGTCAAAAAGGGTATCGTTGTTATTGTCCGGGTCTAGGTAGGTATCTTGTGTCTGCTGATGTTACTTTTTTGGAACACAAACCTTTTCTATTTTCTTCAGGGTCTATCGCTCAGGAGGACGAGGATTTCTTGTTTTATCCGGTCCCATCACCTTTGGAGTTGTCCTCATCCTCCTTGGTTCCGCCCCCTTTTGTCAAGCCCCCCATAAAAAACATCTATACTCGTCGGCCACAACCACCACCTTCAGACCCAATTCCAACCGTTCTGGATGTTCCAGATTCATGTCCTGATGAGCCAATATCTTCGTCATCAGATTCGCCTTGTATTGCTGATCTTGACCTTCCTATTGCTCTTCGGAAAGGTAAACGTGCTTGCACTTACCCCATTTCCTCTGTTGTTTCCTATAATTGTTTGTCTTCTTCTTCTCGTGCCTTTGTTACATCCCTAGATACTATTTCTGTCCCTAAAACTGTTAGCGAGGCATTATCTCATCCTGGATGGCGTGCGGCTATGCTTGAGGAAATGACTGCTCTAGATGACAATGGCACGTGGACTTTGGTTTCTTTGCCTCACGGTAAGCGAGCTATTGGATGTAAGTGGGTGTTTACTGTTAAATTTAATCCTGATGGCTCTCTTAATCGTTTGAAAGCCCGTCTTGTTGCTAAGGGATATGCTCAGACCTATGGTGTGGATTATTATGATACTTTCTCTCCTGTTGCCAAACTTGCTTCTGTCCGGTTATTTATCTCTCTTGCAGCAATTTTTGATTGGCCTTTGCATCAGTTGGATATCAAGAATGCTTTCCTTCATGGTGATCTTCAGGAGGAGGTGTATATGGAGCAACCACCTGGGTTTGTTGCTCAGGGGGAGTCTGGGAAGGTATGTTATTTGAAGAAATCTTTATATGGTTTGAAACAGAGTCCTCGGGCTTGGTTTGGTAAGCTCAGTCAGGCTATTGAAAAATTCGGGATGCAAAGAAGCGAATCAGACCATTCTGTCTTCTTTAGAAAGTCTGATGGGGGCACGATTCTACTAGTCGTGTATGTGGATGATATTGTACTCACTGGTAATGACACTAGTGGAATTTCTTCACTGAAGTCTTTTCTCCATACTCAGTTTCACACTAAAGATCTGGGGACGTTGAAATACTTCCTGGGGGTTGAGGTGAACAGAAATAGAAAAGGAATCTTCCTATCTCAGAGGAAGTATGTGCTTGATCTTTTATTAGAAACAGGGAAATTGGGCGCCAAACCTTGTAGTACGCCAATGGTCCCTAATCTACAGTTAACTAAAGAAGGTGAATTATTTGATGACCCTGAGAGGTATAGAAGACTTATCGGTAAATTAAACTATCTCACGGTGACGCGTCCTGATATATCTTTTCCAGTGAGTGTTTTGAGTCAATACATGTCGTCACCGACTGTTGATCATTGGAAAGCAGTAGAGCAAGTTTTATGTTATCTAAAAAGTGCTCCTGGGCGTGGAATTCTATATGGCAATCATGGTCATACTAGAATTGAATGTTTTTCCGACTCGGATTGGGCAGGATGCAAGGAGGATAGAAGATCCACCTCAGGATATTGTGTGTTTGTTGGAGGAAACTTGATTTCTTGGAAGAGTAAAAAGCAGAACGTAGTTTCACGATCTAGTGCAAAAGCCGAATATAGAGCAATGGCCAAGTCCGTATGTGAGATTACATGGGTATATCAGCTCCTCGGTGAGATTGGAATTAAAGCCTCAATACCTGCAAAACTTTGGTGTGATAATCAAGCTGCATTACACATTGCTTCTAATCCAGTTTTTCATGAAAGAACGAAACACATTGAGATTGATTGTCACTTCATTCGCGAAAAGATACAACAAGGTTTGATATCTACTGGTTATGTGAAAACCGGAGAACAACTAGGAGACATCTTCACCAAAGCTCTCAATGGAATTCGAATCAATTATCTATGTAACAAGTTGGGCATGATTAATATCTATGATCCAACTTGAGGGGGAGTGTTACAGATTCTTAGGCTAAAATCTAGGTTATTTATTAGGCTAGAATATATTGTAATTAATGTTATATATATGTTACCTAGTTTAGGAAAATTAGTAATTAATGTTACATATATGTTACCTAGTTTAGGAATATTAGATGTGTATATATAGCCTATATGGTCTATGAATAAAAGACAAGGGAATTATTTTCTACACAAAGGAACTTCAAGAATTTTTTAATCCTATGTAATGTAATACCCACAATATCACATGTCCAATAGAAATATTGGATGATTAGGCCAATAGTTAATAGTGTAATTTCTTTCTGAGATGTTGGTACATTTAAATAAATTGGAATTTAGGTTCTATATATAGGTTGTAGTAGTAATAATGTTAATCAGATCGACACTTATTTAGCTTTATATTTTTTTGGATTGTTGGACGGAAATAAATGGATTTAACTCATTTTTTTTAAAATCACTTTTTTTTCTTTAATTTCTCAATTATTCATTTACTCTCATCTAACGGTTTAAAAATACAAATTTTAAATTTTTTTTATGGTGTAACAGAATTTTAACTTTAGAATTTATAGTACTGTATGAAAAATTGTCTGTAATGATTTAATTATTTATTTAAATAAATTTAAGGTCAAAATTGAATCACTATCATAAATTATGTAAAATAAAAGGTGGGCCGAAACATGAAACAAAGTACATAAAAATAACAAAATATGTAAAAACTAGAAAAATCCCGTCCAAACTAAATTATCATAAATGATTTTAGGAGGAGATCAGAATCAGTTTGCTTCTTAAAATTCGAATCTCCTCCTAAAATTGTTTATGATAATTTAGTTTGTACGAATAGGATTTCCGATTTTATAGAAATTTAAAAGAAAATGAACATTAAAAAAATTAAAAAAAAAACTGTAAGAAAAAATGATTAGGATTTAAATACTATATTTAGAAAAAAATATAATTTGAATAAGTAATTATTGCGGTCAATTTTAAGTAATTTAATTTATCTAAAAAATACTAATTTAATATTAAAATATTTAATTTAATTTATTTTTATTAAATCTTAACATTTAAATAAAATAATATTATTAATAGTAACAAATATTGGACTAAATTATAAAATTTAGAAATAAATAAAGGTCAATTTTAAGTAAAAATATATTTTCAGTGACTAAATTGAACAAAAAATAAACATGACATTTACTCTTTAAATAAAACAATACGAAATGACTTAGTCAAAGAGGGATGACGTTGCGCGATGTTATTGGTTAATTTTTTTAACGGTAAGAATAATGACATGGGACAAAATGAGTAACGATGCAAACATTAGTGAGCGCATGAACCCAAAAATACGTTAAGTACTAAGATATAAAAAGTAGTCAATATTAGAGAGCAAATTGTGTATTGAGACTAAAAATAACAAAATACGTAAAGCTAGAAAAATACACGTGCACAATACACACATGAATTTATTTTTTAAAATATTGACATTTAAAAAGTTACATAAAATTTATAATACTAAAAAAATATACAAAACATAACACTAATACGATCATGATACAACAATCTAGTAAATCAAATTGAAAGATATCGACATTGCGAGCGAGAGCAACTATCAGATGGTAGCTTAATAATACACATCTATTATACACATATTTTCAAGGGTCAAATAAGTTATTTATCATTTAATTATAATTTTAGTAATAAATAAATTACTTTTCTATTAAAAATTAGTCATTAAAATAATGTTACAAATATATCATTATGTTGTTTCAATTGAAACAAACGGTTTGGTATAATAGTAAATTTAGTTTTAAAATTTATATATTTTTATTAATGTGGTCTTAATTCAAATTAATTGAGTAGATTTAACCCTATATCTACTAGTAAGCAACATTAAAGTCATAATGAGTATGTTCTATTAGTCTGTCAATTGTCCAGTAAAAAATAATTGTGTCTGTCGGTTATTGAACTGATTAACAAGCATAGAATGCAACAAGTGGTTGAAAGGTATATCAGAAGGGAGCATTGTCGAAATTTTCATATACAAAAAGTTATATTTATTAAATTACTTTTCAATAAACAAATATTAAATACGCAAAAATGTTATATCTCAAATCCTTGAATTAGGAGAGTGGCATGAAATTTCATCCTCTCCCTTTTCCCTGTACCTAGAAAGGGTGTTTTGTTTTCAGAATAATTAATCGCATCTAATAATATCTTATCCTTCTCCGGGCGGTATTAAAAAAAAGCAGTCATTCACCACCACCAGGGTAATGGGTATCCTAAGCCAATTTGGCAAGCTATTACCTATTAGTCATCGGAAAACATTAACCAGTCTGTCGCATTGTCTGCGACTTTACAAATTGCAAGCATCATATGCCTCGCATTGTAATAGTAAATTCATTGAATCGTTGTTCTTCTGTTAATAAAACTATTGGGTATATTGTTAATACGAGTTTACATTTTAAAAACGATATTATTAAAAGAAATAATAATAAAACTTTAATATAAGTCTAATTAAAACTAATATAAAAATAAAAAAGATATTATGTCAGATATTTTTTTTTGAGATTATGCTGAAAACGTATTTAAACCATTCAAATTACTTTAAAAACAGTAACCCAAGAAAAAGAATATCATACCGAGCGCTTTCATAAATGGATGGACTCTACCACTTACTTTAGTTTTTTTTAAGTAATTAATTAATAATTTTTTGTGCTTGTTGTGGCCACCATCGGTCTATTTTTTTGAATAAAATTGGATGGACAATATTCTCTCGATTCTCTACATATATACAAACATAGTGACCCTCAAACATTGGTCCTAAAATAAAAGAATTATATTATATTAATGGGAGATTTTTTCCCTTCAACTTTGACTAGCTACATCTCTAGGAACAACTTATTTATCACTTCCATACAATGTATCTAGCAAAAAATAATAACATGGTTATATGTCCAAGTATTACGTTTGATCCAAGTTTGAATAATCTCTTTCTTTCTTTTCCTTAATTTACTTTTGTTGATATTTCTTGGTAGAAAATTTTAAAATCTTTTTTCATATTAGACTACCAACAATTAATATTATGTTGTGAAGGTATTTGTGTTTGATTTTAGTTCTAAAATTTTATTTTTTTATACTTTCGAGGGGAGTGTTAGACATGGGCTACATCAAGAGGATTATCAGGGGCTTGCCCTCTACTAGAGAAATTATTAGATAAACTCGACTTACTATTATGGTCCTAGTCAATAAAGTCCATCCATATCAAAAATAAAACTTTCAAATAACTACTTATTCTTTTTTACATGTAGGAAAGAGGGGCCTTTTTGGAATTCTCAAGTAGCTCATGTATGATTTATGTCTTTGTAATAATGCCTAGACGATGGGGTACTAAACTTGTATGGAGTTGGTGCCAAACTTCTTAGTTTGATTTTGTTGATGTTCTAGCATGTTGAGTTGTTGATGCTATGTTGGATACGTTTATGCTTTTATGTCGTGGATTGAAAACCATGTCTACTTCGTTGCTTAAATGCCTTGTGTTTAAGAGTTTATGACCTTGATCTATGAATACTTATGTTATTGTTTAAAAGTATGTGAAACCCTGCCATGATATGCCTATTTGAGTGTTTATTTCCTTGAATGGAATGGTAAAGTCAAGTATGTTTCTATGCAAGTTTTCTACCCAAATGCCTATCTTGAGGTGTATGCCATGTTAGTTCGTTTAAGTAGTCTCGCATGATTGATCTTTCTTGTCAAATGTCGTGTGAGTGTATGATTGTGGTTAGGGAGTCATAAAAAGTATCTAGTGTTGAGTTTTGGTCCGTTTTGCAGCTAAATTGAGTCTTGCAGTGCATGGCGTATCGGTACGGCCTCTAGTGTATCGATACGGCCTCTAGTGTATCGACACGGCCTGTTGAGCAAAGTAAAATGGGACATTTTAAATTGCTTGTTTGATTGTCTCGCATCTCTTGTTGTCTTTCCGCTGTCATATCACACATAGAATGTATGAATGCCTTTAGACAAGATAATAATAAAAAGAAATTTTTAAGGTTGCTAACCGAGGTGGGGCCCTAACGGGTTTCATTTCGGTTTTCCTCGTGTAGCTTACTCGGACCGGTCAGTCGTCCAGACCGGGACGAGGGGGTTACATTTGGTGGTATCAGAGCCTGAGGTTTCCGAGACCTTGGGTAGGTAAGTGAAGTAAGTTTGAGTGTTATGATGTTGCTTTGTATCGATGAGTGTTTTACCATGTATGCTTGAAGTTGTCTGCTAGTACGGTGTTTGAAAGCATGTTTTAATGGCCTTTTGGTTTTGGTTGAGGGTTAGTCAAATGTCCCCATTGTTAGGTGTTGTTGTCAAAAAAATAGTTTTGGTTTAACGAGCTTGAGAATCTGAGTCCTTGCCCTTTTGTTAACCTAACGTTTTTCTTGTGTGTTGTGTGTTCGCTGATTTAGATTCTATCTTAATATGGTGAGACCGAGGGGGCGACCTAGAGCGGGTGACCAGGCACCCGGGGGTGAGCCTCCTGTTCCCGGTGGTAATGGAGTAGGTGGCGAAGGAAATGTGCTTTAGGCTGGTGCGCAAGTCGGGGGTGATGGTAATGGGCTTCAGGCCGATGCTAACGTTGGAGGTGTTGGAGCACAGGCGAGTCAGGGTCCAGCGGGCGCAGACATGACCCATTTGATTCAGACCATAGCCGGAGTTTTTCAGACAGCTTTGGCCGGTGCACAAGCTGCACCACCACCTCAGGGTGCGGTGATAGAATTACCCCTAGAGAGGCTCCGTAGTTTGGGCGGAGTTGAGTTCCGAGGGTTGACTCCTGAGAGTTCAGAGGCGTGGCTATGAAGGTGTCTATCGCATCTCCATGTCTCCCAAAACCAAACCACAATCCTTGCCAGTGTATCTTCTCTGAGAGATTGTCAATGAACAAGGTGAAGGATTATGTTTGTTGTCTGCCTTTCTAGTTCCTATACTCTCTCGCTGTTGTCGCCATTTTTTTTCATGAATGTTAAAAAGCCCAGCTCCCAAATTATCTACAAAACTATTTCAGACATGAAAGTTACAAATTTCAGCAACAATTGGAAAATGTAAGTTCGTCTGAAGGTAAAGACCTTTTATGGATGCCTAAACTTGTTAGGACCCTATCTTTAGTCTTACTTAGGCTAAGATGTGTAGCATTAGATGAAAGTCAACATTATGTGTTTGGTGTGGACTGAATCAAGAGGATTCAGTATTTGTGGACTGTAATCTTGTGGCCTCCGGTTTGTTTTTGTTTTGCGAATGGTGACAAGGATTGGGAGGGTTTAGTTTCAAAAGTTTTCAAGACAAGTGAACGCACTTGCAATTGTCTAGCAAAGAAAGGTATGACTCGAGAATCCCTCTTCAAGGCGTGGTAGTAGGAGTGGCCCATTTTGATCTTTTATTGAGTCACAATGACTTTATCTCCAAATTTGTATAGTGGGGTGAGAGTTTCTTGTTTTTCTCGTTTCGTTTCTTGGAGAGTACTTGAAATTTTTAATCTTTATTAATTAATTTAATGATGTTCAACGATGTTCGTCGAGCGTTATAGAATTTTCCAAATAAAATAAGTAAACCCATAATTAAATTGTAACTCAAAATTATAAAATTATAGGCAAAGATAGATCGAGGGGAGGCTAGAGGGGCGGCCACCTCCTAAAAGTTTAAAATTCGTATTTTATTTTTTAAAAATTATATATATATATATATATATATATATATATATATATATATATATATTCATTGAAAATCTATTTATGTCCCTTAAAATTTTATGAGTTTATCATCTAAAATTTTATAAGTTCGCCCCCTAACATAAATTCTTGCGTCCATCCTTAACTATGGGCGATGGAAGGTGAAGAAATTTAAATATATTTCTAGTTTTGTAAATTTTATAATTAATAAAAAAATAATTTATATTTTCCGGAAAAAAAAATCAATCATGTTAAATATTTAAGGATAAAATGATCCAATTATTATCATTACTAGTGTTTGAAAAATAATAATTTAATTATAATTATTTTTTTGGCCTTAAATATATATTTGATACTTAAACTAGATATTTTTTTCCAAGTTGCTCCCGACTTAGGAGAAAATGGCTAGTTCATGTATTAATTTGGGAGCAAAAATTCTTTAGGTACCAACTAGAGAGAAGATGCTTAGTTTAGGTACCACATGTATATTTAAGCCTATTTTTATAAAATAAGTACATAAACTATATTTCTTTTTAGTAATAGGTGTTTTAAAGTTAACTGAGGGACCTACTTTAGCACCTATTTTAACCAAAAATGAAATTTCAGGCACATATTTCAGCTAAAAATATTTTAGGCACCTACTTCAGCCAAAAATAAAACTTTAGGCATCGATTTTAGTCAAAGAATACTTTAAGAACCTATTAAAAAAGACATAATTCGAATACTTATTTTGTAGTTAAGCCTTAATTAAAAGCAAAAATGCGTAGAAGTCACTGTGACCAGTAGGGTTGTTCATTACCGGGTACCCGGCGTCTCGGGTACTAGATTTTTCGGCCCGTGTCCCGGCCCGGTTTAACCGGGTACCCGTGGTACCCGAAAATTTGAGTAACGGGTACCCGTATTTTTGTCTTTTTTTAACTATTTAATTTTATTTTTAAAAAAATCATAATTAATAAAAGTTCGAATTATATATTCACATCATAGAGTTTAAGATCTAAAGTATCAAACACAAACTAACTTTAGAATGTAAATTTCATAATTCTTAAAAATTACATGCATAATTAGGTTGTTTGATTGAATATAGTGAATATAAGAGTATTTTGTTTAAATAATAATTATATTTAAAATAAAAAATTAAAGAACTGTGTCACCTGGTACCCGATAATAAGTATCTTCCGAGCCCAATCAGAAAAAATGTATATTTTAGCAGGTCGGGTGCTCGACCCGAATAAATTTTTTAGATAATTACCCAGTTATTTATATTTGGGTAGTCGAACTGAATTAGTCGAGTCGGATATTTTTAAACTCCCTAATAATGAGGCCACAACCCTAACTCAAATGTCATTTTTATCTTTCTTTTAAAAAAACCGCAAGTTTTCGGTTACCATGGAATCATAATTCAATTTCAACCTGAATTTCTTAAGGAGACGCGTCGACACGGACGTCATAGCCTTACCAAGATATTTTATTCTGCCCAAGAAACGAAATTTGAATATCTGTTTATTGGATATATTACATAATATGTCATGGTAAGTTTATAATTATATCATTGTTATCCACAAAGTAATAGTCGAGTAATTTTATTTATCGATTATAACAACCATGTCACTTTTGTAACTATGTGAACTTCTTTTGTGAATTTACATTTGCTGATTCAATTATGAGTTAATTTATGTTTTTGGTCACTCAATTTTCGGTTGCGAGTCAATTTCTTTTGATTTCATTTTCTAATTTCTTACAAGTTGGTACAAAATCAATTTCTCATTGGCTTAATGTTTTTTATAGATAAAATTTATTTGATGTTTTTATACTTTATGATTATTCAATGAATAATATTTTTTGCTTGATTGTAGAATTATCATTTGCCCTTACTATTGTTTGTCTATTCACAGTCATCATCGTCACTTACATGATCATTACATACAAATTAATTTATAATTGGGTAATGTTCACAAACAATCTCTTTCGTTTGGTGTTTGTTCTAGTTTGGTCACCAGATTTAAAAACATCTTATTGTGGTCCCTTACGTTTATAATCTGTTTTATTTTAGTCACTTTGCCGTCATTCTCCGTTAGAGTAGTAACGGCCGGCTGACATGGCAATTTTAAAATTAAAAAATTCCACGTGTATAATACACTCATTGTCCACGTGTATTGGTCGAGAGGGAAACATATACCTTCGAAGGCACTCTTCCGCACATTTCTCTCGGGCATTTCATCAAACACCTTCCGGGAATCAATCAAATTGCTGCATCTCAGCCGTAGAGAGTAGAGCAGAGAGAACAGCAGCCCAGAGACAACCGCTCAAGGTAGCGGCACCACCCCAACAAAGGAAAAAAGAAAAACTCTAGAGTAGAGTAGAGAGAAGATAGGTTTTCAAGAGTAGAGAGTATTCGTTAAGCATTTAAGTACTCAGTTATGGACCAAAACGATAGCAACAAGCTTCCCAGAGTTTGCTGTCCCTAGTGCGTATTGTGTTGGTATATCAAGCTGGAAATTTGTTACAGAAAATGTGTAAAAATAGCAGCTAAAACTGCCCTTTTCCACTGTGTAAACCGTGTACATGCATACCAGAAAGTAGAATATTTTAAGTTAGAGAACAGCAGCTCTGAATTCATTTGTTCAACCAATTTGTGCTAGAAAACTAGCTAAATACATTCGTAAAATTAGCAGTCCATGCATCATTTGAATTGTATCGAGACCTCAATTTTATAGTTTAAATTGGCAATTGAATGCACTAAATCCCTTGAGCTTCTTATGCAAACAGTACACAAGTGGATATGTATTCTACATTGTACTGAATTCAAAAGAATCGAAAACCAATTCAGGAATATGGTGTTCTGGTTAACTCGCATTTAGAAAACCTGACTTATGAAGCGTCTGCCATATGGCGTTCTGGTTAACTCGCATTTATCTTCCTTTGATCCTTCAACATCCGGCACCTGTTCAACAACCGTAATCACAGCCGTTCATCAATTAGAACACTATTAGAGGTGAAAAAAAGCGGGGAAAAGAGAGAAACTTTTCAACTTACAGGCAAGACGGTTGGATCAAGAGCGCGATGGATTGAATCGGGATCACCGCCGGAGTCAAAAGCGAGCCTGGCCAGCTCAAGAACTGGTTCAGGAGGCCACCAAACGAGATCATTTTCCTTATCTCTTGGGCTTTTCAAAAGGGAACGTCTAGAAGAAGGGAATTTGGTGTCAGGGGAGATTTGGGTATTGACTGGATTGAAGGGGACGAGGAATTTGAAACAGGATTTGAGTTCACCGGCGAGCAAAGGGTTAACCGAGGAAGACTGTGATGGTGGGCCCAGGAGAGAGAGCAAATCGGACGGTGTAGCTTTGGGGATTGATGGTGGTGATTGGAGATTGGAGAAGAAGAAGGGGGGAGATGAAGAGGCGGCGAAAGAAAGGGAAAGAAGAATGGAGAAGCGGAGGGAAAGAGAGGGGATGGCCATGACCATAAATATAATACACGTGTATTATACACGTGGAATTTTTTAATTTTAAAATTGCCATGTCAGCCGGCCGTTACTCCTTTAACGGAGAATGACGGAAGAGTGACTAAAATAAAACAGATTATAAACGTAAGAGACCACAATAAGCTGTTTTGAAATCTGGTGACCAAACTAAAACAAACACCAAACGAAAGGGACTGTTTGTGAACATTACCCTTTATAATTTTAATAATGCGATAAGTTTTTCATTGTCTGTGTACAATAAAGTATGAGAACATCACTATTCGCTATAAAAGGTCACAAACATTAGCATAAAGTATAAATATAACAAATTGCTACAAAAAGCTAAAAGTGTCTTTACATTTTAAATATTTGAGTTAAAATTACAAGTCCTCCATTTTATTTGTTCTCCCTCTAAACTCTAACCCCCATTTTTGGTGAAAGATCTGTGGAAAGGAGAAGGAAGGAAGTGTGGTTCCGCCTACGCTTAAAACCGCAGCTATGAGAGGATGGGGAATTGTCGACATCGAGCTTCCCCCTGACGCCTCTGATCGCCTGTTCCTCGACCTGACAAAGGGAACTATGGTTATCATACAAAATCTTTTGGTTACAAATATGTGTGATCCCTGTTCATTTTGACATTTTCAATCGCATTTTTGAATGGGAAAACGGCCCAGAATAGTAGACAAATAAATAACATTTTCAGGGGCAACATCCATGGAATTCCCGTATACCTCCATTGTCGGAAAGTCTTTTTTTTTTTTCAATCCGCACCGTATGAAAATCAAAACGTCTCTTGAAAGCTACTTGTTGCTACCATCTTTTTGCGTAAAAAATGGGGTTAACGTTTTGGGAAGAAGAAATCAAATGAAAATTTTATAATTTTAACTCAAATATTTAAGATGATTATTAAATTAATAGAATTTGGACCAAATTGATAGAAATGTATAAGTTTTAGGGACTAAAACTGTAATTATCTCAATTAAAAATTAGTCACATCATCATTTCTGTTTGTTTTTAACGGTCGGAATACTAAAATAAAACAAAAACGTAACGTTAAGTACCATTTTGCCAAAAAAATGTGGAGTACTAAAATAAGAACACATGAATAAATGGGGTACTAAATCTGTAGTTATCCCTAAAATCTATTTCTTTAGAGTACAATATATCCTAATACTATATACAACACATCGATTAATGAAATAATACTTCGAATAGTACCATGATTAGCATCGATCATTGATAATTTTAAATATAAAATTGAGAAAAAAAACATTTTCCAGGTGGTAATTTGGAATAAAGTAAATTTATTCAACCTCTTCTTGATTTAGATGGAATCTTCAAAATGCTTTTTATTTTTATTGAAGTAACCTTTCTCCTTGTATTAAAGAAATTGAATCCATTTGAAAATAAAAGAAAAAAACGAAAAAAGAAAAAAATAAAGTGATATAAGTTAAAGAAAAAATAGTAATAAAAAAAGGAATAGAAAGTATTTTTTGAAAGAAAAAGAAATAGAAAGTGAAACAAGTAAAGAATGGACCACAAACTGACAACAAAGGTCGCTTCGGCCAATCCTATACCACATTTTAATCAAGTGGACCGAAACATTCTCTCCCCACTTTTTTTATTAACCGTCTATATTTAATTATTAATCAATTAATTCAAATTAAATATTATATAAGCTAATTATTAAATAATATTATTAATTTTATTAATTTTTTATTTACATCATAATATAATTTTTTAAAATCTTTAAATAGTATTCCACTACTATTTCATTTAAAAATTATCATATAATCATAAAAAGGTAAAAGTACCATTGTAGTTATATTTATTATCCTTTGATTTTTTTTATAGACGGAGATAATGTGATCTATAATTTACTCCTTTTCAACGTTCTCACTGTTAAGAATTGAAAGAAGATGTTTCATGATCGAGAAATAAAAAAGAATTCGAAAGTAGGGACTTTCCACAAAAATGAAGAAATATTTGGGGCTATTTCATAATTTTTGAATGACAAATGCCCAATCACAGTGTCTTAAATATTTAGGACCTGAGTGGCCAAAACTGAGCAATTCAAAGCTCAGTGATCAAATTAAAAGTTTTTAGAGTTTAACTGCAAAAACAGAAATGAGATCAAAGTTGAGTGATGAAATCACGTAGTTTACCCAAGAATAAAAGAAGTATAATACCAATTTGATCCTTAAGCTTAGAGCTCTTATAAAAATCATGTGCACCAAAGACCAAAGTTCCCGGTACAACCAGAAATTTTCTTATATTTTTTTCTTTAACCTGTTTCTCCTATAAATCATTAACAAACCAAACATCAAATTTTCCAGGAAATCCCAGTTTCCATGAAAGTTCTGGGGACACCTGGACCTCTAACTCCCCTTTTATATACCAATTCTCTTCCTTTCTCTTATCCACACTCTTCTCCATCAATTTTCTCATCAGCCAAACATTGTCACAACCTTCACAAATCCATGGCTGCTTGTATTGATACCTCGAGAACAACCAACCCTTCCCAACTTTCCCAGCATCCAAACATGTCCCAACCTGATGAAAATCATTTCAGGTATGGAAATCTCTGCAGACCCCTTTTTCCAAATCATGTTTCCAGCGAACCCTTTAACAAAAACCACACAAAAACCGTCCCCACAAGAAAAATTGTTGATTTTCCTTTTGAAGAAGAAGAAGCAGAAGCAGAAGAAGAGGTTGGTGCTTTATGGCTGACAATGAAAGAAGAAGCAAGGTTAGATGTTGAGCAAGAACCCATCTTGTCAAGTTATTATTACTCCTCAATCTTGTCTCAGAATTCATTAGAGAGTGCTTTAGCCAATCATTTGTCAATCAAATTATGCATTTCAAGTCTTCCTAGTAGTACTCTGTTTGATATTTTCATGGCCGTGCTCATGGAAGATCAAGGGATTATACAAGCTGTTAAGGAAGATTTGAAAGCTGCTAAAGAAAGAGACCCTGCCTGTGTAAGCTATGTGCATTGCTTTTTGAACTATAAAGGGTTCCTAGCATGTCAAGCACACAGGGTAGCCCATAATTTATGGTCCCAAGGGAGGAAAGTTTTGGCCTTGCTGATACAAAACAGGGTGTCTGAGGTTTTTGCTGTGGATATTCATCCTGGAGCTAAGATTGGGAGTGGCATATTGCTTGATCATGCTACTGGAGTTGTTGTTGGAGAGACAGCTGTGATTGGAAACAATGTGTCAATTTTACATAATGTAACATTAGGAGGAACTGGTAAGGCTTCTGGTGATAGACATCCCAAGATCGGAGACGGTGTTTTGATCGGTGCCGGTACTTGTATTTTGGGGAATATTAAGATTGGTGATGGAGCTAAGATTGGTGCGGGCTCTGTGGTGTTAAAGGAAGTGCCTCCGAGGACTACCGCAGTGGGGAATCCGGCTAGATTGATAGGAGGGAGGGATAACCCTATAAAGCTTGACAGGATTCCAAGTTTCACCATGGATCATACTTCACACATTACTGAGTGGTCTGATTATGTTATTTAGAGGGACAACTCGTTTTCCGTTTCGAATTTTTGGAATTTTAATCTCCCTTGGTTTGGATTCGACTTTGGAGCCTTCTTATTTGTGTTATAAGGGAGAATTGAAGTTCTCCTATTAGCAAAACGGTAGAGTTTCTAGTTAATAGCATGTATGCTAAGCCGGCTTTATTGTGTTATTATATAGACCTCTTTGTTGTAAGTACGATATAATATATGCTCTTGTGGGAATTATGATTTCCAATTATTGCTAGAGTGCATTGCAGTAGTACTTTTTCTGTTAATATGAGAGCTCTGTTTTTGTTTTTATAGCCGATTAACTCAATAAGGTTTAGTTTAGAACATATTACTGAAATTTAAAAGAATGTTTAGTATTGTATCCTTTTGGATCAAAGCCTTCACTATTTCTCATAGTGGTTTGAGGAAAGTGTGACCTGAAAATGAAGTACTTAGATTAGAGAGTGACATAGATAAACAGTGCAGATGCAGGGGAGGATTAGAAGGAAGAAAGAAGTTATGCTGGCATTTATTCATTACCATCTATTCTGTTGGTATTGAGTGGTCAATGCATAGATGTTATGGTCCAAAACTTTATAGAATATGCCAAAATGGTCCTTTTTGTTTAGATGAGAAAAAAAGGTTCTATTTTGTTATTATCTAGTGCATTAATCCCCACTTCTCTTTTGAGGTATGAGAATTTTCCTTTGTTATTTTTACCAGCTGATATGATTGTGGGTTTGGATTATACTTTTTTAACTCTACCAAGATATCAATAATGAATACTCTATTTTTTAAAGCAAGTCACCAACTTGTATCTATGAAAACAAGATAGTCTATTTTTTGATATTTGAAAAGAGGGTAGTGATTTCATCAAGCCTTTTATTAGTATTTGAGTTATGGGAAACATTTTAAAAATGTTCCTGTAAGGATTGCACCAGAATAAAGCTTAATTCTGAGCTATTGAGTTTTGACTATTAGTTTCCGGTTCCGGAGTTCTGATGTTTGAGCTAAATCTTGCCAAATCAAGTTATGATATATGAGGGTTGATCACATGTCTGCTTGAAATTTTAAGATGGTTGTCCTTGCATGCACAGATTATTATAGATGAAATTCTTTGTTCAATGCTTAACTTTGAAAATTTTTACTCGAAAACGAGTCTTCTTCAATTTTAGAAGTTGAGTATTGTCTTCCCCGGTTGTTTCTTAAACTGATCTCTCATTTCATTGAACGAAACCTGTATTGCCCCCCAACATCAGATTCTAGGGTTCTTTTGGGTAGTTTTAGTGACATGAAAGAGCTAAAGTATGTAGGCCGGAAGAGATTATGTATATCATCATAAATAAATGTCTTCTCTAAACATTAAAATCAAGTTCTATTAATTAAGGCATGTGAAAGATATTGATAGAAAAGAAAAGGATTCTCCATGCTTAGGCCTTTATTTTTACTTTTAACTTCCCTGGTGTTTATGTTCCAACATTATAGCCATAAAAAATTTCAATTTTGTCATGTGCTGGTATCTGAATTCTGAGGTTAAATTTATCAAAAGCATGCATCCGTACAATTAGAAGAAATAAAAAATGCCAAAAGTCTTGCATAGTTTTACCATGGATAACCAATTCAAGTTGCTCCCATTGTCTTTCACCTTGTGTTCATTTTCATGGTGTTTAAGCTACTGATGAGATCCAAAATAAAGGACTCACCCCAAAATCTACCTCCTGCACCATGGAAATTACCTATTTTAGGGCACTTGCACCTTTTACTTCTCTCTTCCCCATCACTGCTTGACAGAACTTAGCCAAAAGGCATGGTTCTGTGATGCACCTAAAACTTGGTGAATTATCACACGTTGTTTCTTCTCCAAAGGCTGCTAAACAAGTGATGAAAACACATGATATCAATTTTGATACCAGGCCCTACCTCCTGGCTGCAGAAATCATAACGTATAATATTTCAGATATTAGTTTTTGGCCATATGAAGGTCAGCTTCGAGAAGTTTGCACGTTGGAGCTGCTTAGTATGAAACGTGTACAATCATTCCGACCAATCAAAAAAGAGCGGTATCAAGTTTGGTTAGATTCATCTTTTCTCGTACAAGACATCACTTTAAGGACTGCTATTGGAGGAGGATGCAAGCAACATGAAACATTCATTTCAGTTCTGAGGAAACTTACCAAACTTGGAGCTGATTTTAGTATTACCGAATCCAATCTGTTTCTTTCCACCAAATTGCTCCCTGTGAATCTGTGATCAGTGGGATGAGAGCCAAACTTGAGAGGTTGCTTCATGACTTAGACACGATGCTTGAAAGCATCATTGAAGAACATAAAGCTAGCAATGCAAATCCGAAGAACAGTGATGATGTAACAGATGATCTAATTGATGTTCGTTTGCATCTTCAGCATCATGGAGGCCTTGAATTTCCCTTAGCAACTGACAACATCAAAGCTGTTATCGCGGTGAGTACCTAATAGTATCTTGTGTGTTTATATGTGTTTGTATGCTCCTATAAATTTAGAATGCTCAAATATCAAAGAACTTCAAGCTTAAGATTATTGGGAAGGAACATTTTATTTACTGTTCTAATATATAAGACCTTGCTTTCTTCAGTTGCTTGAATGTCGTACAAAGATGTTTTGTAATTTAACCAAGTAGAACTGCTTATCAGGACATGATTGCAGCTGGAACTGAGACATCTTCAACTACAGCAGAATGGGAATGTTGGAAATGATGAAAAATCCTAGAGTCCTGGAAAAAGCACAAGCCGAAGTGAGGCGGGGATGTCAATGAATCAGACCTTCATGAACTGAAATACTTGAAGTTAGTTATCTAGGAAACTCTTAAAATTAATCCCTCCTCTACCTTTGTTTCTTCCAAGACAAAATACTGAGAGATGTGAGATTAATGGATATGAGATACCAGTCAAGAACAAAGTGATTGTTAATGCTTGACAATTGGAAGAGATTCCAACTACTGGAATGAAGCCGACAAGTTCAATCCAGAGAGATTCGTTGATAGTTCAGTTGACTAAAACGGGATAACTTCGAATATATTCCCTTTGGTGCTGGAAGGAGGATATGCCTTGACATGTCATATGGTATGGCTGTTGTTGAGCTTGCCCTTGCACAATTACTGTACCATTTTGATTAGAAACTCCCTAATGGACTGAAAAATGGGGATCTAGACATGACTGAGACCTTTGGTGTTACTGTTAGAAGAAAAAGAGATTTGTACTTGGTTCCCATTCCTTACTGCCCAGTGCCCACCATGTGTTCCGTAGTTGTTGCGTGGTAGCTGTTATTTGGGGCTCAATATTCTACTTTAAGGTTTATTACTGTACGGTCGTCAGTGTAGCGGTTTAGAGAGAACTTTCAAGTAGTGTTCCCTTTGCTTGTAACCTGTGGTTGGTGCATGTTAAAAAGATTAGTTAAGTTTAGCTGACCAGGGACTCTCTGTTGTTTGAGTAGAAATAGTTTTGTTTACCCTTTAGTTTACATAAGTCTTTCAATTTTAGGGTTTAAGGTTTTAGGTTTGGGTTTATGGTTTAGGGATTTGGTGTGTAGTGCCTAGAATTCAAGGTTTATGATTAAAGTTTAGGGTTTAAGGTTTAGGTTTTAGGGCGTTAAGGTTTAAAATTTTATAGAAGGGTTGTGTAAATTTCTTTCATACAACTTCTGTATCAAAATATAACTCTGTAGTATTAGGTTTCCAATTATAAAATATGATGGGTTATATTTTGATACATAAGCGGTGTAAAACACATTTACACAACCCTTCATATTTAGCCTATAAAATCTAAAACCTAATCCTAAACTCTAAATTCTAACCATATATCTTAAATTCTACACCCTACAATCTAAACCCTAAACCACAACCTAAATCTCTAAACCTTAAAGTTTACACAAGCTTGTGTATGAAAGTATTTTCATAATATGATTTAGCAAATCATGCCGGTTGAAATTAAACTTTGTTTCCCACAGAAGTACACAGGGATTCATGCTTAAAAATGGTTATCTAACAGAAATCTAAAGGTGGCATCGCCTGAGTTACCTTCGAATACCAGAAGTCTTTTAACGAATTCAACATCTTTTTGATGCCGTTGTGTTCGTGCTTGACATATAAAGTACTGAAAATTTGAGAGATTCAGTTCATGTTAGTATTGAAGAACTAATACGTCCAGGAAGTTTGAGCTATGTGCATGATTTTTACCCCTCAAAATTTTGCAAGGTGTCTTTTGTTTGGTTTATTCTTCATAATCCTGCTTTAGATTTTTAGATGGTTGGCAGATTATTACAGATGAAATTTCATGTCCGATGCATCACTTTGAAAAGCTTTACTCGAAAGTGAATTTTTTCTTTCATTTTAGAGGTTTGAGTATTGTTTTCTATGGTTCTTTCTGTGTGAAATGTTTCTGTCCTTTTTCTTTTTAAACTTATCTCCGATTACACTGAACGAAAACTGTAGTTTGCTTAGCATAAACGAATCCTAGGCTGTAGCATAAACTTATCTTCTATAAATATTTGAATCAAGTTTCATCAAGCCATGTGAAAAGATATTGATATAAAAAGAAAAGGATTCTCCATGATTATGCTTATTATTTTACTCCATTCGTGTTCCTCGTTCCAATATTATATTATAGCCATAAAAAAGTCAATTTTGTGAAATTAAACTTTCTCAGCAATACCTGAACTGTTTCCCCTTTAGTCATTGTATAATTTTGTCATGGACTTGCTCCCATTGACCTTCACCGCTCGACGGAATTCACCAAAAGGCATGGTCCGGTGATGCACCTACAACTTGGTGAATGATCACATGTTGAAAACTCCTAGAATCCTGGGAAAAAGCAGAAGCAGAGGTGAAGCAAGTCTATGATAGAATAGGGAATGTCAATGAATCACACCTTCATGGATTGGAGTAGATGAAGTTGGTTATCAAGGAAACTCTAAGATTCCACCCTCCTGCAGCTTTGCTTACTTCCAAGAGAAAATAACGAGAGATGTGAGATTAATGGATATGAAATACCAACCAAAACCAAAGTGATTGTCGATGCATCGGCAATCGTAAGAGATTCTAACTGGGGCTATGACTCCCACAGATCCCTGCATAGTTCCGCCTCTGGTTGTCACAAGTTGTTTCTTCTCCGGAGGAGGCTGAAGAAGTGTTGAAAACACATGATACCAATTTTAGAAGATTGCCAAATCACACTCACATGGCAATTCTAGCTCTCTATTCCTAATTTGTGTTCAAATAATGTTCACTTTAAATTGTATGCTGTGGTTGCAGCATGTTGAAAAGACAAGTGTAAGGTCCAACAGACTGTAATTGTGAAAAGTAGTAAAAGAAAACAAGAGATAAATCATATTATATCATGGATTCATGAATCATGTGGCAGTGACATCATAGTAAGATCATTTGGCATTCACATTTTTTATCTAGATCTATGCTCCCCCACATGATCATTTAAGTATTAGACAAGGCATCTAAAAACTTTTGGAAACAGCCTGAACTGCCAAAATTTTGGCTTAAACTAAAGATGCCCTTGAGCTTTACAAACCGCCCACCTTCATTATCTTTTTGTTCATAATACCAAAAGCAGTAAGTCTCTACATTCATGGAGAATGAATTCTTCTCCTTCCCAATACTCTTTACCCTCGTTATCGTTTTGTTGATGCTGGTGAAACTCGGGAAGCGATTCAGAACCGACAGCTTGACATCAAATCTACCGCCAGGTCCATGGAAGTTGCCTGTCATAGGGAGCTTGCACCTCCTTACTGCCTCTCTACCCCATCAAGCATTGCGAGACATGGCCGAGAAATATGGCTCCTTGATGCATCTTCAGCTTGGAGAATTTTCCAACATTGTAGTTTCTTCCCCACAAGCTGCTGCAGAAGTGATGAGAACCCATGACATCATTTTCGCGAGTAGGCCTTCTCTACTTTCTGCAACTATTTTTACTTATAATGCAACAGACATTGCGTTTTCCCCCTATGGAGACTATTGGAGACAGTTGCGAAAAATTTGTGTGCTGGAGATGTTAAGTCTTAAGCGCGTGCAATCGTTCACTCCGATTAGGGAAGAAGAGGTCTCAAAGCTGATTAGAACAATTTCTTTAAAAGTAGGATCACCGGTCAATCTTAGTAAGATGCTATATTTTCACACAATGGATATGATTTCGAGGACTGCTTTTGGTGGGAGATGCAAAGAGAAAGATGAATTCATATCACTTGTCAGGGAAGCTATAGGTTTTGCTGCAGGCTTCAATGTTGCAGAATTGTTCCCTTCAGTAAAATTTCTTGAGTACCTCACTGGATTGAGGTCTAAAGTCGAGAGCCTGCACCAAAAACTAGATAGGATTTTTGAAAGTGTCATCAATGAACATAAAGCTAGCAAGGGAATTGAGGGTGAACCAGATGATCTTGTAGATGTTCTTTTGAAGCTTCAGGAGAATGGAGACCTCGAATTTCCCTTTACATCCGACAACATCAAGGCAGTAATCACGGTCAGTGAGTCCATTAATTCTTAATATACCTTTCACATGTTGCATTGTGAAATCTGGTCTATTTATTGACAGTTCATAGTTGATACAAATTCAGGATGTTTTTATTGCTGGGAGTGATACATCATTCACAACACTAGAATGGGCAATGTCAGAACTGCTGAAAAACCCCAGAGTTATGCAGAAGGCTCAAGCAGAGGTGAGGCGAGTTTTTGATGCGAAAGGGAATGTTGACAGCCAAGGGCTACATGAATTGGAGTACTTGAAATTTGTGATCAGTGAAACATTGAGATTGCACCCTCCTCTTCCATTGCTACTTCCAAGAGAGTGCTCACAGGGATGTAGAATCAACGGATACGATATACCGGCGAAGTCCAGAGTCATCGTTAATGCATGGGCGATTGGAAGGAACTCCCAATATTGGAATGAAGCTGAGAGATTTTATCCAGAGAGATTCCTCAAAAGTTCAGTTGACTACAAAGGTGCTAATTTTGAACTGATCCCATTTGGTGCTGGAAGAAGGATGTGTCCTGGCATGTTGTTTGGCATGGCAAGTGTTGAGTTATCTCTTGCACAGTTGCTCTATCATTTTGACTGGAAACTTGCTGAGGGAAGAAGTCCAGAAGATCTTGACATGGATGAGGTTTTCGGGGCTGTTGTTAGAAGAAAAAATGATCTGTTTTTGGTCCCAACACCTTATTCTTCTCTTAACAACTGAATCAGGCTTATTGGTGTGGAGGGAGTTAAATTTTACATCATTTAAATCCTGGATTGCCTGTGACCTTTGTGTTGAAGTTTATCATTTGGATTTCCTGTGATATTTGCAATAGTTCTGTCAATTTTATTTATCAGTGTTTTCCTCCCCTGTTGCCAACCTATAGTTCTATGCCTTCCATGGATTTAGTGGTTAGTGTTCTACTGAAAAACCAGAAAACCAGTTGATGCCCATGAAAACCAGTTGGTGTTCAAGAAAACTTGTTGGTAAGTAACCAAAAAAATTAGTTGGTGTTCAAGAAAATCAGTTTTCACAGAAAACCAATTTTTGGGAGGAAGATAGAGCGTGAAAAAAAATGCAGCAAGAACATTTTTATATCTACTTCATTACAACCCATTTAAAAAGATTATAAAAGTCTAAAATGATAGGTGTCTACTTACTAAAATAAATAGACTAATAAAAGCTTAGAAAGTAACTACTAATTATCAAAACTAGTGACACACAGTAAAAATTGTTTATCCAATACAACACTCAATACAACACTCCACCTTGAGATTGATATTAGTCATACCAAGCTCATGTTTGAAAAATGAAATTCTATTCCTTGAAAGCGCATTTGTCATCAAATCAGCAACCTGCATTTCCTAAGAATAAAATTTCATCTTGATCAATGATTTTTTTCTCAACCTCACGAATTACATGAAACTTTACATTGGTATGCTTTGTTCTACGATGCTGAACTGGATTTTCAGCAATAACAATAGCCGACTTGTTGTCACACAAAAGAACAATGGCACTTTCTTGTTCAAAGCCAAGATCAGAAAGTAAATTTCTTAACAAAATTGCTTGATTTGCAGCAGCAGCAACGATGTATTCAACTTCTGCAGTCGATTGAGCCACAACTTGTCGCTTCTTTGAGCTTTAACAGATTGCACCTGTGCCAAGGTTGAAAATATATTCGGATATACTCTTCATATCATCCAAACTCCCTGCCCAATCACTGTCAGAATATCCAGTTAAAATCACACTACCCATCTTCAAATAATTCATACCTTCACATATTGTACTCTTCACATATCTAAGAACCTTTTTAGAACCTCCTAGATGAACATTAGTAGGTGAACTCAGAAACCTTGATAACAATGTTACAGGAAACATTAAATCAAGCCGCATAGTTATCAAGTAGAGTAAGCTTCCAACAATGCTTCTGAAAATAGAAGGATCACATAGTTTCTCACCATCGTTTTTCGATAACTTCAAGTTTAAAGGCAATGAGGAATCAACTCCCTGGCAAGATTTCAGCTTGAATTTCCTTAGAACATATAAGGCATACTTCTTTTGTGAAATGAAGATACTAGCCTTGCTTTGATTAATTTCCATCCTAAGAAAGTAGCTCATCAAGCCAAGATCAAATATCTCAAATTCTTTTTGCATACTCAATTTGAATTCTAAAACAACTTTGTCATTGTTTCCCATTACCAATAAATCATCAACATATAGAGAAACAACAAGCAAATCAACATTCTTATCTTTCTTAAGATACAAATTAACTTCATTAACGCTTATTTGAAAACCCAACTTTTGCAAATAAGAATCAATTATGTAGTATCAAGCTCTTGGTGCTTGTTTTAGGCCATAAAGAGCTCTTTTAAGCTTGTACACTTAATTTTCCTTTCCTAGAACCACAAAATCTTCAGGTTGGCAAACATAGATATCTTCTTCAAGCTCTCCACTCAAGAAAGATGATTTTACATCCAAATGAAACACATTCCAGCCTAATTGACTAGCAATAGCAATAAGTAATCTTATGGTGTCGAGTCTAGCAACAAGTGCAAATGTGTCACCGTAGTCAACTCCACCTATCTGTGCATACTCCTTTACAACCAATCTAGCTTTATGCTTAAACACAATGCCATCAGGATTGAACTTGGTTCTATACACCCACTTCACACTTATAGCATGCTTTTCACTAGGTTGATCAGTTAAAAATCACGTACCATTTTTCTCAATTGCAGAAATCTTGCCTTCATTGCATCAATCCGTTCAGATGCTTTTGCAGCATCATCAAAATTTGTTGGTTCCGAAAAGATAAAATTGCACCTCTCATAAACACTTGCTAAGGATTTGGTTTTGATAACCTAGTGGCAGTTGTGTCTGCTACATCAAACCAATTACTGGACTCTTTATTCTCATCCTCATCATTTATAACAATCTCTTTAGGGATCGAACTCAAATCATGCTTCTGCACATCATTTTTTGCAAAGTAAACATGTTCACAAACACCATCAAACTTCAAATAAAAGCTATTATTTTTCATTTTCAGCTCAACAAACTTAGAACCAGAAACATCAAATATGCAACAAACATCACCCTTAAACTGAACACTAAAGCCATTTTAAACCACTTGAGGAATACTCAAGAGACTTTGATCTAAATTAGGAATAAAAAGAACATTGTAGATAGTTCTTTTACCTTGTACAATATTCATAGAAATTGAGCCTTTCCCTTGAACTTGAATTGTAACACCATTTTCCAACTTCACACTTGTTTTAAAAGACTTATCAAGTGAGTTGATGTATGCAGCCACTGGTGTCATGTGACTGGTACACCCAATATCCACAAGCTAAACAAAGTTATGAGATGGTTCAGTAACACGAGAAACCATGAACAAATGCTCATCCTGCTCTGGTTCTCTTCACTTGCATTTGCTTGTTGTTGAGGTTGCTTCTTTGCTTGCTTCTTTTTAGTCCAAAAAAACTTTTTAGTGTGTACAGACTTACCGCAAAAAGTACACTGAAATTTGGACTTGCCTTTCTCTTTGAATCGACAATACTTTTCAGCATGATTTGTCTTCTTACAAATAGGACATGGCTGAAACTTTCCATTCAGACCACTAGGAGAAGAAAGAAAAGCTTTGCTCTTGTTTGAGCTTTCGGCTTTCTTTACAGTTTTATGAGAAGCAAGAAAAGCACATTCACTTGCCTCAAGAGCTCTCATAGAAACCCTTTGTTTTTGTGCTTCTAACTTGCTAACAAGATCAGCAATGATTAGGCTCGTTATATCACAAGATTCCTCAATAGCTAAAATTTTTGCTTCAAATCTTTGAGGAACACTGATCATGACTTTTTCAACCACCGTTCCATCAAGTAAGTCTTCACCACAAAGTCGAATTTGATTCACAATATCCATCAGTCTGTTTGAAAAATCTTTAATCAACGCGTCCTCCTTCATTTGCAGCATAGTAAACTCTCTTTTCAGAGTTAAAAGTTTTGTTTTCTTCACTCTATCACCTTCCTCATGTATTTCTTTGAGTTTATCCCAAACACTCTTGGGAGTTTTAAGATCTATAATGCTAGTAAAAATGCGATATGCTAACCCGGAGTGAATGCATGTTAAAGCTCTATCATTCTTCAATATTTCTTCATCGTAAGCTTTGAGTTGAGTAAGAGTGGGATTCGCTCTCAATGATGGTGGTTCTTCATCATTTTCAACAATCTTCCACAAGCCAAGAGATCTCAAATAGACTTTCATCTTTACTGCACAAACATGATAATGAATTCCTGTGAAAATAAGAACACGTGTTGAAGGAGCACTTGAAGAAGCCATTTAAAAATATCTCAAGAAACTCTCAAGCTCTCAAACTCACAAAAAACTCAAGCACTCAAATTCATAGTGTTTCACTCACACAAAAAATAGCAATAAAACTTCACAGCCCTCAAGAAGAAGCTATGATGACCACTGTTAGCATTCTATTGAAAAACCAGAAAACCAGTTGGTAACCAAGAAAACTAGTTGGTGTTCAAGAAAACTGGTCGGTGGCCAAGAAAACCAGTTGGTGTTCAAGAAAATCAATTTTTAACAGAAAACCAGTTTTTGGAGAGGAAATAGAGCGTGAAAAAAAAAGATGTAGGAAGAACATTTTTATTTCTACTTCATTACAACCCATTTAAAAAGATTACAAAAGTCTAAAATTATAGTTGTCTACTGACTCGGCAGCAACCGCAACAGCAGCCGCAACATCCACCAGCTGCCACAACTAGTATATTGGAGTAGAACTTGGCTACGTTTATGTCTCAAACAGTAACTTACATTGAGAACATGAATCACTTCGTCAAGAAGACTAAATCATTCATGGATAAAACAGAGATGCGGATGACTAACCATGAAGCTACTCTGAAATCACTAGTGACACAGATGGGTTAGGTTTCCCAGCATATTAAGCCAAGGCAGAATGGAGGATTCCCTAGCGATACTGAAAACGCTACACAACCCACACATGAGCAGTGCAAAGCTATCACAACTAGGAGTGGGAAGAAATTACCAAGGCCAGAGAAGGAAGCTGTACCAGTTAAGGAACCAGCCCTAGAATCGACTACCGAGAACGCTGCCCCGGCAGACGACAAACAGCCTGCTGCCGATGAACCTGTCACGAAAGCAGAAGGGACAGAAGAGAAGGATGAAGAACCTAAGCCTCCTCAGATCCGAATGCAGTGGGAAGGACGCATTGCAGATTATCATCCTCCACCTGCTTTTCCTCAGCGGTTACAGAAGTTGAAACAGGAATCCCAGCTTAAGAAGATCTATGATATTTTTAAGCATGTCCACATCAATATTCCGCTGTTAGATGCTATCAAGGAGATGCCTGGTTATACCAAATTTCTCAAGGATGCCATGTCGAAGAAATCCAGACTTGGGGATTTGAAACGGTTAAGCTAACAGAAGGATGCTGTTGAGTGTGTAAAAGTTCTATTATTTACACCCTTTTTAACCCATATTTCTGCTGCATTCAAGCATCATTGCATTGCATTTAGGTCAGTTTACAGTAAAACATCACAAATTCAATAAAGGCACGGATTCTACTAAAAAATGGCTAATTTTGCAGGTTACTGCCATAGTTGACGAAGAAGGCAGGCGCAGGGCAGAAAAGCAGAAGAGCTGAACTGGACAAGCAGACGACGAGGACGAAGCTGCCAAGGACCTGTCGTGACAGCAAGGTGACAACAAGGTGACAGCAGCCTGATGAAGAGGAAAAGTCAAGTGGACCTCGATAGATAGAGAAAAATCTGCTCGTCTGTCGTGTGAAAGCCAAATATTTTTCCAAGCCCCGGATCGAAAGATATGTCAAGCCAAAGCTCGAGGAGAAGAATTCCCATGAAACAAGGAGGCGGCTGAAAAGTAGGAATCCTTAGAGATTAAGCATTTAATAGAATCTTACTTTTCATTAAAGTTGTAATCCTTGTTAACTTAGAATACTTGAGCCCAAAGCTTATATAAGGGCATAGCTTTAACCTAGGAGAGATCATACCCCATAACCGATAACCTAAACCCCTCCGCCGTTTACCCGTCGTCGACATGTTCTAAAAACCCCCTAGGGCCACAGGTTGTTTTGTAAAGTAGTTGCAAGGGTTGTTTTGTTTTAGGATTTTCTAAGTTCAATAAAATAAACTTCAAGTTCTCTTATTTCGGTTTTAATATCTTGCAAGAGCATCGGGAGAGCATTGTGAGGTTATCTATTTACTTAGCATCGGGAGAGTTAAGTATACGAAAGAGATAAGAGCGAGTTCTCTAGTTTATAGTTGAACTATCTTGTGCCTAGGGATAGGGCGAGGTTAAGTGGCTAAGGAAGAATTCATACACATCGGTGTTCATCCTTCGATTCACGCCGGAAGGTATCATCAAAGACGTGATCATCGACAGACTTGGACCTAGGGATAGGCCAAGGCAGATCTGGGATTCTTGCCAAACTTGGAGTACGGAGTTGGTGTGTTCGCTGCCGCGACAGCTAACGGACAGCCGCCGCGACAGGTGCTGTCGGCGACGGGAGCGACGACAGAACTGGATTTCCTAAACTCTTCAATACCTGCACTACTGAGCAATTCAATACCAGCCCATTCTCTCTATTTTGATATTTCTACTCTTTTTATTTACGTTTACTTTATTATTCTCGTGACAATTCTCTTAAATATTTTCTTTACTTCGTGCAGTGAATTTAGGTGAAGTCATTAGCCCAATCCCTGTGGAGACGATATCCGATACTTAGTATCACTTTACTACTTGCGTCGTGTACACTTGCACTACAATTGCGATAGCCTATTTTACACGCAACAAGTTTTTGGCGTCGTTGCCGGGGATTGGCAACATAACTACACCTTTCTTTTATTGCACTTTTCGTTTTTATTTTTACTTTTATTTTTATTTTTTCTATTTATTTTTTCTTTAGTACTTTCAACTCTTGCTTTTCACGAGGTTTTCTGGTTTATGCGCAGATCTAAAAGAGGTGAAGATCCTGAGTATCCATTAGATCCAGAAGTTGAACGTTCCTTCAATCTCAAGAAACAACTTCGCCGCCTTTTAGAAAGAAACGAATACCTTGAGGAACAGCTAGAGAAGATGGCCCGTAATCCGCCCGCTGGCGATGGTATGCCGCTTGTCGGTGATCTGCCTGCAGCAGCCGGACGACGGTCATGTCGTGACTACATGCTGAACGATCATGTAGAGCTGGAGACCACGCTGCCGGATATTGATGTTGATAACTTCGAACTTAAGCCTGTCATGTTTAGTATGATCAACAACGCCGGGCAGTTTAGTGGTGCTGCAACAGAGGATGCTAGAGAGCATCTCAAAACGTTCTAGGAAATCTGTGGTTCGTTTAGGCTACCAGGAGTTAGTCCGGAGATACTGAGGCTTCGGTTATTTCCTCATTCATTGAGGGACAGAGCTAAAACTTGGTGGAATAAACTAACACCGGGTTCAATCGTAACTTGGGCAGATTTATCTCGTGAATTTTTATCTCGTTTTAATCCTTCGCATTTATCTGAGCGATTACGTAACGAAATTGCTACTTTTCAACAGGAAGATGACGAGCCGATGCACGAGGCCTGGGACAGATTTACTACTCTTCTTCGAAACTGCCCAATGCATGGATTCCCCGTCTGGAATCAGGTTACAAAGTTCTATAATGCTGCCAACCTACAAACTCGCATCCGAATTGATTCTGCAGCAAATGGGTTACTATTAGATAAGGATCCAGACGAGGCCTTGCAAGTTTTAAAAAATCTGGCCAGGAATGAGGAGCAGTTTCCGACTGTAAGAAGAGGGGGTAAACGGGTACTTGCTATCAAGGACTACGAAGCCGACAACACGATGAAATCACAGGTAGCATTCCTTACTAAAGCAATGAAAAGGTTATTGAATGATGATAGTTTACAAGGATTTGCTGTTGAGGAAGTATGCGATATCTGTGAGGGAAACCACAGTAGGGATGAGTGCCCAATAAATGTAGAAGAGGGAAAATATGTTGGAAACTACAAGCCAAATTATAATTCCAACAACTATAATCCCAATTGGAGGAAGGATCCTAAGTTCTCCTGGAGTAATCCCAACAATGCCCTGAATCCTCAAGCACATAATCAGAATCAGGGAGGTCCTAGACTGTTGACGCGACAGCAGCTGCCGCAGAACCTGCCGCCGCCGCCGCAGCAACAGCAGCCACCAGCTGCCACGACTAGTATATTGGAACAAACTCTGGCCACTTTCATGTCTCAAACCGGTACTTACATTGAGAATATGAATCAGTTTGTCAAGAAGACAGAGAACTTCATGGATAAAACGGAGATGAGGATGACAAACCATGAAGCTACTTTGAAATCTCTGGAGACACAAATGGGTCAGGTGTCGCAACACATTAAGCCAAGGCAGAATGGAGGATTTCCTAGCAATACTGAAAATGCTAGATCACCCACACATGAGCAATGTAAGGCGATTACTACGAGGAGTGGGAAGAAACTACCAGGGCCGGAAAAGGAAGCTGAATCAGTAAAGGAACCTGCCTTAGATAAACCTGCCGAGGAAGCTGCCCCGACAGGTAATAAACAGACTACTACCGATGAGCCTGTCACGACAGCAGAAGCGACAGAGGAGAAAAAAGATGATTATCGTCCTCAGATTCGCATGCAGTGGGAAGGACGCATTGCTGATTACCGTCCCCCACCACCCTTCCCTCAACGGATACAGCAAGCTAAGCATGAATCTCAACTTAAAAAGATTTATGATTTTTTTAAGCAAGTTCATATTAATATTCCGCTATTAGATGCCGTTAGGGAGATGCCCGGTTATCCTAAATTTCTCAAGGATGTTATGTCAAAAAAATCTAAACTTGGGGAGTTTGAAACGGTAAAGATGACAGAAGGTTGCATGAGCATTCTTCATCGGCAGCCACCCCAGAAAAATAAGGATCCGGGGAGCTTCATCATACCTTGCGTAATCGGAAATAAATTCGTGGGTAAGGCACTTTGTGATCTTGGTGCTAGTGTTAATCTAATGCCCAAATAGGTTTTTCAGAAATTAGGTATTGGGAAGACGCGGCCCACGACAGTCACTCTGCAGCTCGCAGACCGCTCTTACGTTCATCCAGAGGGAAAAATCGAAGATATTTTGGTAAGAGTGGATAAATTTATTTTTCCTGCTGACTTTCTTGTTTTAGATTGTGAAGCAGACGAGAACGCACCAATCATCCTTGGGCGACCCTTCTTAGCCACGGGAAGATCACTGATTGATATGGAGAAAGGAGAACTCACTATGCGAGTAAACGATCAAGAGATTAAGTTGAATGTTCTCCAAGCAATGAAACACGCTGATGTGGACGAGGAATGCAAGGCTATCACTGATGTTACCCTTGATCAACCCTGCATCAGGTCGGGCTATCACGATATTTAATTCGGTCACTGCCACGGCAGCCACCTACAGGCCTGTCACGACAGCGATGACGACAGCGATGACGACAGCAACTCCTCTAAATCCGATTCATCTGATACTGTAGATCAGGAGGAGGTAAACTGGATAAGCAATCGCCCAGGTAAGTTATTCGAACCTTTGGAATATACTTCGAATAACCATTTAATCCAAAAGCCATCTATTGTTGAACCACCTGCCTTAGAATTGAAGCCCCTGCCAGGGCAGCTTAAATATGCTTTTCTTGGTTCGAATGATACGTTGCCCGTAATCATCTCTTCTAAGCTGCCACAGGAACAGGAACGATAGCTAATCGACATGTTGAGGCAGCACAAGAAGGCGATTGGATGGACGATTGCTGATATACAAGGCATTAGTCCGGTGTTATGCATGCACAAAATCCTTTTAGAGGAAGATCATAAGCCGACTATAGATGCCCAAAGACGGCTAAACCATGCGATGAAGGAGGTAGTGCGTAAAGAGATAATCAAATGGTTAGATGCTGGAATTATTTACGCCATCTCCGACAGCAAATGGGTGAGCCCGGTGCAATGCGTTCCCAAGAAAGGAGGAATGACCGTGGTGACCAATGAGAACAATGAGTTAATCCCAACCAGGACTGTGACCGGTTGGAGGTTGTATGGACTATCGGAAGCTTAACAAAGCTACCCGAAAGGACCACTTCCCTTTACCCTTTATTGATCAAATGCTTGATAGATTAGCGAGTAAACCTTACTATTGTTTTCTTGATGGTTACTCAGGTTACAATCAAATTTCTATTGCACCGGAGGATCAAGAGAAGACGACTTTTACATGCCCCTACGGAACGTACGCATTTAGGAGAATGCCATTCGGATTATGTAATGCACCCGCCACCTTCCAGAGGTGCATGATGGCCATATTCTCCGACATGGTGGAGGACTTCCTGGAAATTTTTATGGATGACTTTTCCGTCTTTGGAGACGATTTTGAGAGTTGTTTAGGCAATTTACAAAAGGTTCTTGAAAGATGTGAAAAAGCAAACTTGGTCCTAAATTGGGAAAAATGCCACTTTATGGTGGATTAGGGGATCGTCCTAGGCCATAAGATTAGCTGTCGTGGGATAGAAGTCGACAGGGCAAAAATAGAGGTAATTGAGAAGCTGCCGCCGCCAACCACAGTCAAGGGCATAAGGAGTTTTTTAGGGCATGCTGGGTTTTATCGGAGATTTATTGCTAATTTCTCAAAAATGACGAAGCCCCTATGCCGTCTTTTAGAGCAGAACCGACCCTTTGACTTTAATGATGAATGTACTGAAGCATTCAAGGTTCTTAAGGAAAAGCTAGTAACAGCCCCCATAGTACAGCCACCAGACTGGAAGCAGCCGTTTGAGATTATGTGTGATGCTAGTGACTATGTTGTCGGGGCAGCACTTGGGCAGCGCAAAGACAGGCTGTTTCATGTCATATATTATGCCAGCAAAACATTGAATGACGCCCAAGTGAACTATACCACTACAGAAAAGGAGCTGTTAGCTGTGGTGTTCTCCATTGACAAGTTTCGTTCTTACATACTTGGGACGAAAGTAATAGTGCACACAGACCATTCTGCCCTTAAGTATTTATTTGCAAAGAAAGATGCTAAACCTAGATTGATACGGTGGATCTTGCTACTACAAGAGTTCGACCTTGAGATCAAGGACAAAAAGGGGACATAGAATCAGGTGGCAGATCACTTGTCAAGACTGGAGACGGGACAGAGTCTACCCATTGATGAGACACACATATTGGAAACCTTCCCAGATGAGCAGCTCTTTGCTGCCGCAATCGCTGCCGCAACAGCCATGGCGGCAGGTAAGTCTTCTGAAATCCCCTGGTACGCTGATTTCGTTAATTTTATAGTTAGTGGCATATTGCCCTCTGATCTTAATTATCAAGCCAGGAAGAGGTTCCAAAATGATGTTAAGCATTATTATTGGGACGAACCTCTCCTTTTCAAAATGTGTGCAGATCATATTATAAGGAGATGCGTACCACAAGAAGAGCAAGAAGACATTCTCCATCACTGCCACGCTTCACAATATGGAGGTCACTTAGGAGGCAATAAAATTGCTGCCAAGGTGCTGCAGTCAGGGTTCTACTGGCCGACACTGTATAAAGATGCACAGGACTTCTACAAGAACTGTGACAGGTGCCAGCGGACATGTAACATCTCGAGGAGAAACGAGATGCCACTGCAGAACATCCTAGAAGTCGAGATTTTCGATGTTTGGGGGATCGATTTTATGGGACCCTTTCCATCTTCATGTGGAAATCTATACATCCTCCTAGCAGTGGACTATGTCTCCAAGTGGGTAGAAGCAATCGCAACTCAAAAGAATGATGCCAAAACGGTCCAAAAGTTTTTACACAAAAACATCTTTTCTAGATTTGGCATCCCTAAGGCGATTATCAGTGATGAAGGGAGACATTTTGACAATAGGGTTATTGCTGCCGCCTTGAAGAAATACGGTGTCAAGCACAGGATCGCGACAGCATACCACCCGCAGACCAATGGACAGGCTGAGATATCCAATAGGGAAGTGAAGAACATTCTTGAGAAGATGGTTAAGCCAACTAGGAAAGATTGGTCTTTACTTCTAAATGATGCATTATGGGCATATAGGACAGCTTTTAAAACTCCATTGGGCATGTCTCCATACCGTTTGATTTATGGGAAAACCTGTCACTTGCTTGTCGAGATCGAGCACAAAGCATACTGGGCAATCAAGGCAGTGAATTTGGACTTGGACAAGGCAGGCCAGAAAAGGCTGTTAGATTTGAACGAGATCGATGAAATACGGACAATGGCCTACGACAATGCAAGAATCTACAAGGAAAAGACTAAGAAGTGGCACGATAGGAAGTTGCTGCCACGACAGTTCTGCCCAGGGCATCTTGTGTTGTTGTTCAATTCTAGACTGAAACTCTTCCCAGGAAAGCTAAAATCTAGATGGTCCGGCCCGTTCCAAGTGGTCCAAGTTTTTCCCCATGGTGCCATCACGATTCAATCATTAAAAGACGGGCACCAATTCAAAGTCAACGGACAGCGCCTCAAGCATTATCAGGGGACTGAAGCCCCAGGAATACAGGAAGTAGTTATCTTAGGAGATGCCCCACAAGGCAGCCCTAATTTAACCTAATTTATTTTTTATTATTATTATTTATTATTTACTATTTATTAGGAAATTAGGTTTATTTTATCTGAATAATGTTTTTATTTTTGTCTTTAGGAAATAAAGGAGTCAAGAAGAAAAGAAGAAGTGACCCAAGCCCACCATCTATCCATTAGCCCAACAGAGCCCATTTATTGAAGCCTGTCGTTTCGGCTGCTGCCGCAGACGGATAAGACAGGCTGTCAACAGACTGACACGGCAGACGCAGAAGCGTGCGGCAGACGCATAACAGACGCATAAATGCGTGTCAGACGCGTCAGACACGCTAAATCACCACAGTCACCCCGTTATTCTCGCCTGCCGTTACGACATTAAATGGGCAGCTCCTCGACCGCTATAAAACACCGTTTGCACTTTCATTTTTACTCACTTCTGCTTATTCTTCCTTGCTTTCTCCTCTAGTTTTTCATTGTTTTCTTTATTTCACAACCCTTGCAACTAATATGTCGTCTAGACAGACCCGCCGTAGTGCTGCCTCAACCTCTTCTCCAGCAGCTGCGACGCCCTTCGCCACAAAGGAGTTATGGGAGGAAAGGGGTTTTGTTTACATCCGACAGGCACCCAACATGGGACTCCGACCGTTCATCACAAGGGCGATCACGGCTCAACTATGGGAGCAATTCGCCGAACAAACCGCAGAGCTGAATGACACATTAGTCCGGGAGTTCTATGCTGATATCGACAGCAGATCAACAACATCTGTCACCGTTCGAGGAGTAAAGGTGCCCTTCACAGTTGACAGCATCAACCACATGTTTGGCCTCTACTTTGGCCCCGATGATGATGCTCACCAGAAATTTCTAGACACCCTCGATGCGGCCGCCTATGATGCTGTCATGGCGGAAGTGACAGAGGAAGGAACAACCTGGACCACAAGCAAAAAGAACCCCCACTCCGTAAAAAGGGGGCAGCTACTCCCGGAAGCCAAACTCTGGAACGCTTTCATCAAAAAGCGTATCATGCCCTCCTCCCACCACACGACGGTGAACCAACAGCGGCTCGCCCTAATTCACTCAATCATGCACGACAGGCCTATCAATGTGGGCCGCTATATGAGGGACAACATCCTGGACTGCACATTCCGCTCCGACTCCCGCCTCTGCCTGCCGTTCACAATAACTTCCCTATGCCGCTGTGCTGCTGTCCCCGAGGAGCCCTCCGACAAACTAATCAAGGGCAGAGGCTGGACAGATAACAACATCAACAACCTAATGGAGCTGGTAGTAGCTACTCCTATCTCCTCCTTTAACCCAGCTGCCTCACCCACACACTCAGATGAGGAGCCTGCCACTGAACCTGCCGCCGCCACCGCTCCGACAGACCAGTCTGCCCACATCCTTGCTGCGATAAAACAGGTGGAAGAGAGACAACTGGGATTGATGACCTTCATCCGAGATTCCACGAATTCGACGGTAAACTTTATTACCCACACTTTAAATTTTCCGGATGTTAATTTCCCTACTTTTCCTGCCCATTATTTCTATATCCCCTCCCCTGTCCACACACCCACACCACCTGCCTCCCCACATTCCGACTCTACCGCTTCCACTCCATCACCTGCCCCAACGACAGCAGGCAGTCCAACGGTCGAAACCGCTGCAAGAGGAACAAAGAGACCAGCCTCCGATGACAGCCCTCTGATCAGGAGGAATTTGGAGAGGGAGTTTACGCCTGTCAAGAGGATAAAACACGTGGCAGACAAGAAACTTATGCCCAAGGCTAGCACCACCAGCAGCAGCACAAGGGACAGTGGTAGCAGTTCCGACATCCAGCTCGTGGAGCAACCTGCCACTGCACCTGCCCCTGAACCTGCCCAGCCTCCTCCACAGCCCAGACGCCGCCGGCAGATCCGTGTTAGCAGCAGCAGCGAGGACAGCGATTCAATTTAAGTCTTTTCTTTTTTATTTCCTGCTGCCTGCTTATATTTATTTTGTGATGTACCTCCTGGCATGTTATCTGTCATTTTGCATTGAGGGCAATGCAACCCTCGAGTTTGGGGGTGGCAACCCTCCATCATTAATGGAGTCTTAAGTACATCTGTTTATTTATTGTTGTGTCTTTTATTTTATTAAAGTTCTCTTAAAAAAAATAATAAAACTGTTGGTTTAAAACTGTGAAGTTAACTTACCTGTCATGACAGCTCTGTCGTGGCAGCATCTTTAGGACAGTTTAAGGAGAAGTTTAGAGCCTTTCTATAGTTCTGAAAACTTAAACACCATTGTGACTGTTATATTGCCTAGATTTCTTTTAGCCAAACTAGAATAGGAAGCTTAGCACTTGAATAGCCCCTAGAGGTGCCTAACACTGGCTCTAGGAAAGAAGTTTAGAAAAGAGACTCAACATCCCTAGAGGTGCCCGAAACTGGCTCTAGGAAGTTAACTAGAGGTGCCTAAAACTGGCTCTAGTCAAACTTTAGCTTGAAAAATAGAAAAACCGAGTCAAAACAAAAAAAAATCAAAGGAGCATGAAAAAGTTCATTCAAAAGATAAACTTTGGCATAAAAATTCGAGTTAAGAGTTGAATATTCTAGTGAAACTAAGAGAGTCTTAGCATATAACTGTTCACAAGAATGCACACACTACACGAGAGCTATAGGGAGATTCCGGACAGATCTTAAAACCCTCCGACAGGTTGCTGCCGCCACAGAGAATGAGCGACGGGTAAGAGACTGTTCACTGTTTGAAAGCCAACACAAAAATATTTTCTCTTCTTTTAGGTTTAATTGCTTGAGGGCAAGCAAGAACTTGAGTTTGGGGGTGTGTTGAGTGTGTAAAAGTTCTATTATTTACACCCTTTTTAACCCATATTTCTGCTGCATTCAAGCATCATTGCATTGCATTTAGGCCAGTTTACAGTAAAACATCACAAATTTAATAAAGGCACGGATTCTACTAAAAAATGGCTAATTTTGCAGGTTACTGTCATAGTTGACGAAGAAGGCAGGCGCAGGGCAGAAAAGCAGAAGAGCTGAACTGGACAAGCAGACGACGAGGACGAAGCTGCCAAGGACCTGTCGTGACAGCAAGGTGACAGCAGCCTGATGAAGAGGAAAAGTCAAGTGGACCTCGATAGATAGAGAAAAATCTGCTCGTCTGTCGTGTGAAAGCCAAATATTTTTCCAAGCCCCGGATCGAAAGATATGTCAAGCCAAAGCTCGAGGAGAAGAATTCCCATGAAATAAGGAGGCGGCTGAAAAGTAGGAATCCTTAGAGATTAAGCATTTAATAGAATCTTACTTTTCATTAAAGTTGTAATCCTTGTTAACTTAGAATACTTGAGCCCAAAGCTTATATAAGGGCATAGCTTTAACCTAGGAGAGATCATACCCCATAACCGATAACCTAAACCCCTCTTCCGTTTACCCGTCATCGACATGTTCTAAAAACCCCCTAGGGCCACGGGTTGTTTTGTAAAGTAGTTGCAAGGGTTGTTTTGTTTTAGGATTTTCTAAGTTCAATAAAATAAACTTCAAGTTCTCTTATTTCGGTTTTAATATCTTGCAAGAGCATCGGGAGAGCATTGTGAGGTTATCTATTTACTTAGCATCGGGAGAGTTAAGTATACGAAAGAGATAAGAGCGAGTTCTCTAGTTTATAGTTGAACTATCTTGTGCCTAGGGATAGGGCGAGGTTAAGTGGCTAAGGAAGAATTCATACACATCGGTGTTCATCCTTCGATTCACGCCAGAAGGTATCATCAAAGACGTGATCATCGACAGACTTGGACCTAGGGATAGGCCAAGGCAGATCTGGGATTCTTGCCAAACTTGGAGTACGGAGTTGGTGTGTTCGCTGCCGCGACAGCTAACAGACAGCCGCCGCGACAGGTGCTGTCGGCGACGGGAGCGACGACAGAACTGGATTTCCTAAACTCTTCAATACCTGCACTACTGAGCAATTCAATACCAGCCCATTCTCTCTATCTTGATATTTCTACTCTTTTTATTTACGTTTACTTTATTATTCTCGTGACAATTCTCTTAAATATTTTCTTTACTTCGTGCAGTGAATTTAGGTGAAGTCATTAGCCCAATCCCTGTGGAGACGATATCCGATACTTAGTATCACTTTACTACTTGCATCGTGTACACTTGCACTACAATTGCGATAGCCTATTTTACACGCAACAAGTTTTTGGCGTCGTTGCCGGGGATTGGCAACATAACTACACTTTTCTTTTATTGCACTTTTCGTTTTTATTTTTACTTTTATTTTTATTTTTTCTATTTATTTTTTCTATTTATTTTTTCTTTAGTACTTTCAACTCTTGCTTTTCACGAGGTTTTCTGGTTTATGCGCAGATCTAAAAGAGGTGAAGATCCTGAGTATCCATTAGATCCAGAAGTTGAACGTTCCTTCAATCTCAAGAAACAACTTCGCCGCCTTTTAGACAGAAACGAATACCTTGAGGAACAGCTAGAGAAGATGGCTCGTAATCCGCCCGCTGGCGATGGTATGCCGCTTGTCGGTGATCCGCCTGTAGCAGCCGGACGACGGTCATGTCGTGACTACATGCTGAACGATCATGTAGAGCTGGAGACCACGCTGCCGGATATTGATGTTGATAACTTCGAACTTAAGCCTGTCATGTTTAGTATGATCAACAACGCCGGGCAGTTTAGTGGTGCCCGAAACCAGCTCTAGTCAAGCTTAAACTAAGAAAAGAGAATCGAGTCTAAGTAAAAACTAAAGGAGCCTAAGAATTGCCTTCAAAAAGATGAAAGTTGGCATAAAAATTCAAGTCAGAAGCTTAGCTATTCTAGTAAACTAAGGGAGTCTAGGCATATAATTGTTCACAAAACATGCACACACTATACGAGAATTATAGCAAGGTTCCAGATGAATCCTGAATTATCCAACAGGGTGTTGCTCACAATAGGGAATGAATGGTAGGTAAGGAAAAGTTCATTGTTTTAAGCCAAACAAAAAAAATTTATTTCTTTTTTAGGTCTTAATTGCTTGAGGGCAAGCAAAAACTTGAGTTTGGGGGTGTGTTGAGTGTGTAAAATTTCTATATTTTACCCCCTATTTAACCCATATTTCTGATGCATTCAAGCATAATTCATTGCATTTAGGATAGATTTCATTCATACATTACAATTATATTAAATGGCACAGTTTCTACTGAAATTGGTTACTTTTGCAGGTAGTTGTTGTAGCAGACTTAGGGCAGTGGAGAAGCAGAGCTGGAACAAAGGACTGCAAACGAGAAGGACGAAGCTGCCATGGCCGCTGCCGTGGCAGCCAATGACGACAACAATAATGAAGGGAAGAAGTGAAGTGGAGCTCGACAGAAAAAGGAAATTAAGTCAGTCTGTCGTGAAGCACTCTTATATTTTTCTAAGCCCTAGATCAGAATGGAGGCCAAGCCCAAAGTTCAAGGAAGATATTCCAAGCAAGAAGAGAGGACAAATTAAAGACATCTACTTTGAAGACTTAGTCTTTAATAGAGTTGCACTTTAATTTAAACTTGTATTCTTGCCATATTAGAAAACTTGAACCCAAGGCCTATATAAAGGCATGTAATTCGACCTAGGGAATGATATCTTATTCTCTAGCCTTCTTCCCTAAACCCTAGTCGTTTTCCCTCTTCTCATCATGTTCTAAATTTCCCCTAGGGCTAAGGGTTGACTCTGTAAAGTAGTTGCAAGGATTGCATTATTTTAGGATTTTTTCTGTTCAATAAAATAGACTTCAAGTTTGCTTATTCTGGTTTTCAACATCTTGCAAGAGTATCGGGAGAGCATTGTGATATTACACATTTACTTAATATCGGGAGAGTTAAGTATACGAAAGGAATAAGTACAAGTTCTCCAGTTTATGGTTGAACTATCTCGGACCTAGGGATAGGACGAGGTTAAGTGGCTAAGGAAGAATTCAACAACATCGGTGTTCATCCTTCGATTCACGCCGTGAGGTATCATCAAAGACGTGTTCATCGATAGACTTGGACCTAGGGATAGGCCAAGGCATAGCAGGGATTCTTGCCAAGCTTGAAGTACTGAGTTGTGTGTTCGCTGCCGCGACAACAACAGATCGCTGCCGCGACAGGCGCTACGACAGAACAGAGAAGTCTTAGACAGTGCAAACACCTGCACTACGGAGCAGATCAATACTGGCCCATTCTTTACTCTGAATATTTTCATCCTTTATTTTCATTCTTCTTTATTATCTCGTGACAAACAATTAAACTATCTCTTTTCCCTCTTGTGCAGCAATCCAAGGTTAAAGGTATTAGCCCAGTCCCTGTGGAGACGATAACCGATACTTACGTATCACTTTACTACTTGCGTCGTGTACACTTGCACTACATTGCGATAAACACTTTTACACGCAACAATAGCTTCAGCAAACAAATCACAGTAAGTTTTCTGATCAAAAAACTTCCTAAACAACTACTGGGATTAGTTACAAGGAAGTCTTTGTAGGCTTGGCATTTTTCAGTATGTCTTTTAGGGTTAGAGGTACCAATATAAGAATCAACTTTATACCTTTTTGTTTTGCAATACTTACATTCAGCAAAAAGACCACCCTGCTCCTTAACGAAGCAATAATGATCCCAAACATGAGAAGTTCTTCTCCCAAACTTTGTTGATGAAGCTGTTGAAGGCCTCCTTTTAGAGGAAGGGGCAACTACAAAGGCTTGGTCATTTACATCTGCTTCAAACAAAATATAAACAAAATGAATTAGGGATTGATCAAATAATAACAAAACTTCTTAAAATAAAAAATACAAAGGAGTATACCTCTTTGAACGGGAAACTCTAACTCATAGGCAATATCATCCATAGGCATAGTTGTGCTAAATGAAGAAAATAGAACACTGTGAAATCCCAAAAACGAAACAAACAGCTAAAAACACAATTAAAGAATGCATGTCAAAGAATAATGATAACACATAAACCCTCGAATATAAACCCTAACTCTTAAATCATAAACCCTAAACCCTAACTCTTAAACCTTTAAACTCTAAACCGTAAACAATAATGATAACTCATAAACCCTAATGTGACACCCTAAACCATAAATCCTTGAATATAAAACCCTAACTCTCAAACCATAAACCCTAAACTATAAAATATAAACAATAATGATAAATCATAAACCATAAATCATAAACCCTAATATGAACCACAAACCCTTGAATACAAACCCTAACTCTTAAACGATAAACCATAAACCTTAAACCCTACACCTTAAACCCTTAAACTCTAAACCATAAACAATAATAATAACTCATAAACCCTAATGTAACACCCTAAACCCTAAACACTCTAATATGAACCATAAACCCTCGAATATAAACCCTAACTCTTAAATCATAAACCTAAACCCTAAACCCTTAAACTTAAACCATAAACAATAATGATAACTCGTAAACCCTAATGCAACACCATAAGCCCTAAACCCTTGAATATAAAACCCTAACTCTCAAACCATAAACTCTAAACCTTAACTATAACCCTAAACCATAAAAATAATGATAACTCATAAACCATAATGCAACACCCTAAACCCTAAACAGTCTAATATAAACCATAAACCCTCGAATATAAACCCTAACTCTTAAATCCTAAACCCTAAATCTTAAACCTTTAAACTCTAAACCATAAACAATAATGATAACTCATAAACCATAATGCAACACCCTAAACCATAAATCCTTGAATATAAAACCCTAACTCTCAAACCATAAACCATAAACCATAAAATATAAACAATAATGATAACTCATAAACCATAAACCCTAAACCCTAATATGAACCACAAACCCTTAAATAAAAACCATAAACCCTAAACCCTAAACCATAAACCCTACACCTTAAACCCTTAAACTATAAACCATAAACTATAATGATAACTCGTAAACCCTAATGCAACACAATAAACCCTAAACCCTAAACATAAACCCTTGAATATAATTCATAAACCCTCAAATATAAACCTTAACTCTTAAATCATAAATCCTAAACCATAAACTCTAAACCAAAAACAATAATGATAACTCATAAACCCTAATGCAACACCTTAAACCTTAAACACTCTAATATGAACCATAAACCCTTGAATATAAACCCTAACTCTAAAATCATAAACTTGAACCCTAAACCATTAAACTCTAAACCATAAACAATAATGATAACTCGTAAACCCTAATGCAACACCCTAAACCATCGAATATAAACCATAACTCTCAAACCATAAACCTTAAACCCTCGAATATAAATAATAAACCCTCGAATATAAACCCTGACTCTTAAATCATAAACTATAAACCCTAAACCTTAAACCCTAAACTCTAAACCTTAAACAATAATAATAACTCATAAACCTTAATGCAACACCTTAAACACTCTAATATGAACCATAAACCCTCAAGTATAAACCCTAACTCTTAAATCATAAACCTAAACCCTAAACCCTAACTCTTGCAATTGAAAATTAATCACTTTTTGAATATGTCAAAATGATAACAATGTTCCACGATTTTTTAACTTTGTTGTTGTTGACGTCTTCCTTCAAAATGTTGTACACTTAAATCAGAAACATCCAAATCATTCTTTTCACAAAATGATAGCACATATTTCAACAAAATTTCTCAACCATTTTCTCTCAAATTTTGGATCAACATCTTTATACTTGAAACCAAATGCATAGCATTTACAATGTCTTGAGATTTTTGTTGTAAAGCTTGACATAATACATTAGTAATGCTCATGATCTCTTTCATCAAAAGCAAAATGAAAGATGGATTTAAACAAATGAATCATTTTGGATGTAGTAGTAGCATCCCCTCGTTGAGAATAACTGGATCCTTCCTTTTTAATATTCTCAAGCACCAAACAAGTTGCATCAAACATTCTTATAAGACTGCATATAGAATGAAAATGTGAATCCCAAACAAGTATCTCCGGCCCGTTTTAATGTGCCAATTTGATTAGCACCTTTTTCGATTTTAAGCTCATTTGTAGTTAACATGTGTACAATTGTAGCTTCTTGACTAGCATGCAATTCTTCATGACGTTTGCATGAGGCATCAACATAATTGATAATGAAGCTCATATTATTAAAAACATTCATGAACGGAATGTACCTCTTGAGATGCAGCAACAAGAGCCAATTATAGTCGATGAGCGAAGTAATGCACATAATAAGCATAAGGACAATCGATAAGGAATAATGCTTGCAATCCTTTTCACTTCCCACACATATTACTAGCACCATCGTAACCTTGACCACGGATATTTTGAACATCAAGACCATGATGAGCTAGAATGACACATATTTCATTCTTAAGAGTTAATGCGGTTGTATCTTTAACATGTACAAGATCAAAAAAAAATACTTTGTAATAAAGCCGCCTTTATCAACAAATTTTAAAACAAGGGTCATTTGTTCTATTTTTGGATTCGTCACGAGGTTCATCAACTATGATACAAAATTTTGAATCTCCAATATCTTCACGAATCTTGTTCCGAACTTTATTAGCAATAACATGTAAAATTTCTTTTTGGAATAAAGGAGAAACATATTTAGCATTCTTAGGAGTATTTTCCAAAACAACAATCTTAACATCATCATTATAGGACGCCAAAAGTTCAATCAACTCAAGAAAATTTTCACGATTTCTTGAACTATGTGTCTCATCATTACCTCTAAAAGCACAAGCTTGAAATGCAAGCTATGTAACATCATCTATTGAAGTCTTGACTCGTACCTTACTATTCAAAATTTCTTTTGAAGTTTGCCGATGAATTACTTTATCAATATGCCCACACCGCTTCATCAAATCCACACAAGATCTCACAACATTATTATGCGGTGAACAAGGATCACTCCAATGTAATAAAGAAAAGCACAATTCTTTCCAGAATTAACTTTTTTTCCAACTTCTAAACCCTCTAATAATGAATGCATCCCAACCAGATTGTCCATTAGATTTCATGTTAAAAAGATAACATTGTAAACAATACGCAGCATCCTTAGTCGGAGAATATTCGAACCAAGAAGAAAATTGAGCAAACTAAGAATATTGAAAACACCTATGATGTTTTTCTTGAAAAATGGATAACTAGAAAGATGAACTTGATATTGACATGCTCTCAAGTATGCTCATCGAATTTCATCTCGTTGATTAACTAGATATTCCCACATTGGTTTACGTAATCCAGGATCACATTCTATTAACGGAAGATTAAGTTCTTCAACCTCAACAACCGGAGATTTAGGGGGAGATTGACTACAACTCTGATGCTTAAGCCTTGGAGTTTTCGATGACATTCTGATTTCTATATTATCAACATCTTTTTTTTTGGAAAAAAGAATCTAATTTTTTTGTTTGTTTGTCCATGAGTTCACACAACTTATAATCATAAAGAAAAAACAGTTTAGTTTATTAAAATCAATGACATTATGCTGCAATAAAGTATAAGTATTGGTATTAACTTGTACAAATATGAAAAGATAACAATAACCAAGAAAAACAAAATGACAATAAATCCAAAAGTATTTTAAATTAAATTTTAGTTCCAAATCAACACATTTATCAATTGGTTCGTCACATGTTATGTTTATCTATATTTTCTACAGCAAATCAATCATCATACAATACAATAATCTTTTGTTAAAATTGTTATAAGGAGGATTGGAGTTTATATATGAAATTCAAAGTAAAAAAATAGCACATATACTATCTAATCCACTTGCATTATATGGGTTGTCCCCATTCGACATATATATTATAATTTACTTTTATGCTAAAAAGAAGTTAAGAGTATAAAATATAATAATCTTTTCAATTCTCCTGTCATTGTATGTAGTCTAAACATGCTTAAAGATTTCTTTAATTTTTAGTTGAATGTTGAATTTGTATAAGCACTATGAATGAAAGCAAAATACCATGGATTTATAGTGAAGATAAAACTATAAATTGGAAGGAAGCTAAAACATAAAAACACAAAATGAATTAGATATCACATCATAATTCAAAAATTAAAACTGAAATAAAAAGACAAAGTGACAAAAATCTGAACTGAATTGAAAACATAAATAATTTGTACCTTCAACTGAATTAAAAATATGAAGCAAAAGAAAATCATAAATATGAACATAATTAAAAAGTTTTAAAAAATTTATTGGGAAAACTACACCACATGCCACCAAACAAATTGAGAATACCTATTTGAACCACCGAACTATAGAAATCGTCAATCAGACCACCGAACTTATAAAATCAACATATTTTGACCACCACCGTTAAAAACCTAACGGTGGAGTGACAAAACTGCTACTTGGCAATTGACGGAAAAATTTAAAAATTATACATTTGGTCCCTGTTATTTACACATTGTTTTAATTTAGTCCTAAGTTTAAATTATTAAAATAATAAATTATTTAATTAAGTGATGACACGTGTCAACATCTTATTGGAGGACTATAATTATTTATATTTGATTTTATTAATTTATTTTTCTCCTCCAATCAGGTGGTGACACGTGTCACCACCAATTTAGAGGAGAAAAATAAAATTCTCTCCACCAGCACTAAGCAGGATTCAAACCTGGGTCTATTAAGTGTAAAGCCAATGGCTTTGTCACCGCACTAAGCACAACTTTGTACTATAATTCTCCAAATATAATATATACCTCTTATTAGTTTCTACATTTATAAGCTAAAAGCTCAAATCCTAAACACTAATTTCACATATAAATAATAAACCCTAAACTCTAATTCTAAATATTTCAAATTAATTTTTCACGCTAAATATTTCAAGTTAAACCCCAAACCCTAAACATTTCAAATTAATTCCATGCTAAATATTTTAAATTAAACCCTAAACCCTAAAAATTTCAAATTAATTCCATGCTAAATATTTTAAATTAAATCTTAAACCTTAAATATTTCAAATTAATTTCACGCTAAATATTTCAAATTAAACCCTAAACCCCAAACCTAAAAAATTTCAAATTAATTCCATGCTAAATATTTGAAATTAAACCTTAAATCCTATTTTAGGGTTTAAGGTTTAGGGTTTAATTTGAAATATTTAGCGTGGAATTAATTTGAAAATTCTAGAGTTTAGGGTTTAATTTGAAATATTTAGCGTGGAATTAATTTGAAATATTTAAGGTTTAGAGTTTAATTTAAAATTTTAGCGTGGAATTAATTTGAAATTTTTAGGGTTTATGGTTTAATTTAAAATATTTAGTATGAAATTAATTTAAAAATTTTAGGTTTTATGGTTTGGGGTTTAGGGTTTAATTTGAAATTTTTAGCGTGAAATTAATTTGAAATATTTAGGGCTTAAGGTTTAATTTGAAATATTTATCGTGAAATTAATTTGAAATATTTAGTGTTTAATTTAAAACATTTAGCGTGGAATTAATTTGAAATGTTTAAGGTTTTGGGTTTAATTTAAAATATTTAGTGTGAAATTAATTTGAAATATTTAGGGTTAGAATTTAGGGTTTATGATTTATATATGTGAAATTAGTGTTTAGGGTTTAAGCTTTTGGCTTATAAATGTAGAAGCTAATAAGAGATATATTATATCTGGAGAATTATAACATAAAATTGTGCTTGGTGTAATGGCAAAGCCATTAGCTTTACACTTGAAAGATCCAAGTTCAAATCTTGCTTAGTGCAGGTGAAGAGAAATTTATTTTTCTCCTCTAAATTGGTTGTGACACGTGTCACCACCTGATTGGAGGGAAAATAAATTAATAAAATCAAATATAAATATAAATATAAATAATTAAAGTCCTCCAATAAGGTGTTGACATGTTGTAGAACTTATGTTTTGATATAATAATTGAAAAATGTTTTGGACTAATTTGAAAAGAATTTAAAACTTGGTTTTAAGTCCAAACAACTTGAATTTATGTTTGAGGTATTTTAAGAGGTTTTTGGCAAAGATTTTTCATGTTTTAAACAGCCAAACTTGTGTTTTCAAGTCATCAGTATCGATACGGTTGTACCCGTACCGATACCTTTTTGGCCTAGTTTGGCCACTGTCAAAACCCGTATCGATACGAGGGTTTAGCGTATCGATACGGACCGGGGTCGTTTCGATACGCCACGTCAGCGTACCGATCCCTGTTCAACTACCCCAACGGCTATTCAAATGTGCAGCTGTACCGATACGCCCTCAAGCGTATCGATACGCCTCAGCTGGCAAGAGCTCAACGGCTAGTTCCTATGAAGGCCGTATCGATACCGTTCTACGTGTATCGATACCCCTGTGCTGGCAAAAGCCCAACGGCTATTTCTTCATGAAGGCCGTATCGATACCGTTCCACATGTATCGATACTGGTAGCTGCAGAACAACATTTATGAAGGGAAATAAAGTCCTCAACGGCTCCAATTCATCCCCAACGGTCCTAAACGGCTATAAACTCAATTGGGAGTATAAAAGGGACCTCCAAGCATCAAGAGAAGACTAATGCTTCAATTGTCAATCAACAAATGATCAAGAAATTGTCTTAGAGCTAAAAGTGTCATTTCTTGTATAGACAAACACTAGTGAGCCAAAATTGTCAAATTTGCTCAAGTGTTTTAGGTTTTGGGTGAGTGCTTAATTGTGCAAACAAACACCTATTAGAGGGTTTAAGTTTGCTTTCATTTGTCTCTTTGTAAAAGAGGGTTTTGATCAAGGCTTGGGTAGAAGCTTGATCGGTTGTAAGGGTTTCCTCCTAATCCTAGAAAAGGGGACGAATCAATTAGTGGATTGATTGTGAAATCCTTAGTGGGAAGCTAAGGTAGTGGATGTAGGTGCTTGTTAGAAGGCCGAACCACTATAAATCATTGTGTCTTTAATCTTTATAGCTTCCACAACCCTTCCACCCAAACATCCACCTCTCCACCACTTGGTGAGCATAATTGGTTGATCGAATCGAGCCCCACACATCCCAACAATTGGTATCAGAGCTTGGCTCAATCGGTGAGGATTAACATCCTATTGAGAAGATCCGGCAAGCTCGATCACTTTTTCATCAACCGGCTCAAATGGCGCAATCCATAGACAAACCGCCTTTCTTTGACGGAGACCACTACGCCCATTGGAAGACAAAGATGAAATTCTTCATCAAATCAAAAGATTACAATTTATGGGATGTAGTTGAAGATGGTCCGTTCGTGCCTAAAAGAAGTAAAGCGGAGTGGAGTGCCGACGATCGCAAGAAGATGGAGCTTAATTGCAAAGCCTTGCACATATTGTTTTGTGCATTTGGTCCATCTATCTATGAGAAGATGTCTTCTTGTGAGAGTGCCAAGGAGGTATGGGACAAGCTTGAAGTCACATACGAGGGGACAAACGAAGTCAAGGAGACCAAGATTGGGCTCCTAACCTTGGAGTATGAGAACTTCAAAATGGATCCGGAAGAGAACATCGAGAAGATGTTTGATCAATTCTCCACCATCACAAATGGTCTTAAAGGTTATGGAGAAGCCATCCCGGAGGAGAAGCTTGTTCGAAAGCTCATCTACTCACTTCCCGAGTCTTGGGACTCAAAGAGGACCGCCATCATCGAAGCCAAAAATTTGAAGACTTTGAAGCTTGATGAACTAATGGGGTCACTTCTCACTCATCAAATCATGAAAAAGAACAAGGAGGATGAGAAGAAGAGGGAAGAAATAAGAGCTATGGGAGAGAAGAAAATCAAAGGGCTTGGCATCAATGCTAGTGCCATGGCTCTCAAATCCTCCACTTGCCATCATGTCTACACAAGTGAAGAGGAGGATGAAGATGAAGAGATAGTTCATCTCTTCAAGAAGTGTGCCCCTTTCATGAAGAAAGCCTTGAGAGAGCTTGAACGAGAACCTAAAAGAAAGGAGAGGGCTAGCACTTCAAGCCATAAGAAGAAGGCACATGTGGCTACTTGGAGTGATGAGGACTCCACCGACGATGAACAAGCCAACCTTTGCCTTATGGCCATCGAAGAAGATTCAAGGGTAACTTCTAATTCATCTACTTCATGTTCTTACACTTTTGATGAATTACAAGATGCCTATGATGAATTGGTTTTAGATTTTAAAAGCCACATTTTGAAAAACAATAAATTGATTTCAAAGTTAAAAATTCAAAATGATTTGCTTTCTAAAACCAAACTTGAACTTGAAGCAAAACTTGAAGAGTTTGAACTAAAATGTCTTGATTTACAAAAATTGCTTCAAAATGTTCAAGTAGAAAAAGATTTGATTTCCAAAGAGCTTGAAAAGAAAAACAATTTTGGAAAATCAAATTTTTATGTTAGACAATCTAGTGCCCCTAGATTTATAAATGGTAAATGTTTTAGAAGTGTTTGGGTCCCAAAAGGACTTAATACTTCAACTAAAAAGGATGAAATTGAAAAATGGATTCCAAGGGGGACTAAATTTTGTGCAACTAACGTTTATGGATCCAAAGCAATTTGGATACCAAAAGTTACTTGATTGTCTATTGTAGGTGTGATGGAGATGTTCAACAAGTCAAACATTGAGGGGGAGCTCCATACACACAAGGAAGAACACTTGGAGAAGGAAGGCTTCACATCCTCCCTTAAATTCAAGTGTTGGTAAAATTCTAGTTGTTTTTGCTTTTATTTGTTTATTTTAATTTAAATTCAACTAGATGATCATATATGTTGGACTAACATTTTGATGATGCTTTGAGTAAGGGGGAGCCAATTTTTAAAACCAAACTTTTAAGTGTGTCAAAATTTTTTTTTGCCTCCTATGTTATCTTGAACTTAAATGTCATTTTAAATTCTTTTTGATATAACAAAAAGGGGGAGAAATTGGTTTGAAAAATTGAATTTTCAAATGAATAAGGGGGAGCTTTATTTGATTTCATATACTTAATCTCTTATTCATATTTTTAAAGTTAAAGGGGGAGAAACCCAAACAATTTTTCAAGTGAGTTTTATTATATCAAAAAGGGGGAGATTGTAGAACTTATGTTTTGATATAATAATTGAAAAATGTTTTGGACTAATTTGAAAAGAATTTAAAACTTGGTTTTAAGTCCAAACAACTTGAATTTATGTTTGAGGTATTTTAAGAGGTTTTTGGCAAAGATTTTTCATGTTTTAAACAGCCAAACTTGTGTTTTCAAGTCATCAGTATCGATACGGTTGTACCCGTACCGATACCTTTTTGGCCTAGTTTGGCCACTGTCAAAACCCGTATCGATACGAGGGTTTAGCGTATCGATACGGACCGGGGTCGTTTCGATACGCCACGTCAGCGTACCGATCCCTGTTCAACTACCCCAACGGCTATTTCCCAACGGCTATTCAAATGTGCAGCTGTACCGATACGCCCTCAAGCGTATCGATACGCCTCAGCTGGCAAGAGCTCAACGGCTAGTTCCTATGAAGGTCGTATCGATACCGTTCTACGTGTATCGATACCCCTGTGCTGGCAAAAGCCCAACGGCTATTTCTTCATGAAGGCCGTATCGATACCGTTCCACATGTATCGATACTGGTAGCTGCAGAACAGCATTTATGAAGGGAAATAAAGTCCTCAACGGCTCCAATTCATCCCCAACGGTCCTAAACGGCTATAAACTCAATTGGGAGTATAAAAGGGACCTCCAAGCATCAAGAGAAGACTAATGCTTCAATTGTCAATCAACAAATGATCAAGAAATTGTCTTAGAGCTAAAAGTGTCATTTCTTGTATAGACAAACACTAGTGAGCCAAAATTGTCAAATTTGCTCAAGTGTTTTAGGTTTTGGGTGAGTGCTTAATTGTGCAAACAAACACCTATTAGAGGGTTTAAGTTTGCTTTCATTTGTCTCTTTGTAAAAGAGGGTTTTGATCAAGGCTTGGGTAGAAGCTTGATCGGTTGTAAGGGTTTCCTCCTAATCCTAGAAAAGGGGACGAATCAATTAGTGGATTGATTGTGAAATCCTTAGTGGGAAGCTAAGGTAGTGGATGTAGGTGCTTGTTAGAAGGCCGAACCACTATAAATCATTGTGTCTTTAATCTTTATAGCTTCCACAACCCTTCCACCCAAACATCCACCTCTCCACCACTTGGTGAGCATAATTGGTTGATCGAATCGAGCCCCACACATCCCAACACATGTGTCAACACTTAATTAAATAATTTATTAATTTAAAATTAAGATTAAATTGAAAGAATGTATAAATAACAGAGACCATATGTGTAATTTTTAAAATTTTCCATCAATTGCCACGTGGCAGTTCTGTCACTCCACCGTTAGGTTTTTAACGGCAGTGGTCAAAATAGGTTAATTTTATAAGTTCGGTAGTCTAATTGACAATTTCTATGGTTCAATGGTCCAAATAAGTATTCCCGATTTATTTAGTAGTCAGTGGTGTAGTTTTTCCAAATTTATTTCCAAGTTCAACGGTAATGGAATTAATATTTAGAATACTTTAAACTTAAAAGAAGATGAAGTGGCACTACAAAAGCATAATAATTGTTTTACCGTGAAATGACAAATGAAATATGAATTTTATATTTTAAAAATAAATAATTTAAAAAATGTCCGTTGCTTCTTTTTACCTATTCACTGTTTTTTTAACAAGTGGTATTTGTCAACGATACAAATTCCAAAAACAAACAACACACATTTTCTTTGTGTGGGCCCAAATCAAATAATTTAGTATATATACATATGTATTATATATACTGTAAAGAATTGTTTATTATTCTTGTGGGGCCACGGCCCTTTGGCTCTTCTGAGAGCTTCTCCATGCATTTAATTTATGGTAAACTACTGCAGGGATCACTTTCGTTTCCCGTTTGTACAGATTTAGTCACCACTTTTGAAAAGTGTCAATAAGTGGTCATCTACGTTTTCGATGTGTAAAGACTTGGTCACTCCGACGTTATAGTCCTTTAGTCCCCTAACAGATTACTGATGTGGCGGAATTAATTAACGAAAAAATAAGGATAAATTACTGCAACAGCCATTGAAATTTATCTCATGTACATTTTTTCTCCTCAATTTAAAAAAGTAAACACTATAGTCACTAATAAAAATGTTTCTTTATAATTTAACCCTTAGGGGTCGTTTGGTTCACGGAATGTAAGATTACTTTTGGGAATGAGATTACCGGAATGTTACATTACTTAACATATTACCCGAAATGTTGTATTACCTTGTTTGATTTGTTTGGCAGGAATGTAAGATTACATTGTTTGGTTGAAGGAATATAAGATAGGAAAAATGCATGTTTTACCAAATTGTCCTTGAAATATATTTTCTTTTTTAACAGATTAAAGTCAAAATATTCACATAAAAGTTCATAGAAAATATAAAAAAATATAATATGAAAACTTTTTTATGAAAATTGATCCTAAATAATAAATGTAATAAAACACATACCAATAATAAAATTTGAATCAAACACATATATAAAAAATCGAAATAAAATAAAAATTTGATATATTTTTATTTTATATGCATCATATTATTTTATAATAAGTATTAAAACCCTAAACCACTAAAAAATAAAATAGATTTATACTTGTGTAATTATATACAAAAAGGAAAGATCATTTTAAAATAACTATATTTTTTAGGGCTATTCTTGTCCAAAGGGGAGGGAATTGTCTAATACCTAAGAAAATGGAGGGAATAACATTCCTGGGAAAAGACCAAAAAATAACTATTGTTGGGAATATTTCATTACCCCTGGGAGGGAATGCTCTTGAACCAAACGTGGGTATGTGATTCCGGAAAAGATTATTCCCCCTGGTAATGATCTTTTCCGTGAACCAAACGCCCCCTTAAATTTTTAAAAAATTTATTTTGAATTTTTGAGTCGAGTTTATGAAATTATGAGTCAAGTATTTTCACATCAAACCAAAAAATTTAATTTTTTCGAGTCAAGTCGAGTGTTGCACTTCCCTACATACAAACACGGACTAAAATTAAAATATATATTTCTTCCCTACACACAAACCTAAGTTAGTGAACATCTTATCTTGCTTAAAGGACCTAATGTCTCATTCTACTAGAATAAAAATATGTTCAATATAACATTTCCTTCTGTTTGGGTAGAGATGACAATGAGTCGAGCTTTTAGTAGACCCAAACCTGACTCGACAATAACACAACAAAATATTACTTCGATCCGCCCCCTTTTAAAATACATTTACACGATCTTAATCCGAACCGAAAATAAAATTAAAATTCTGATTCGTATCCAATCCAACCACTGTTTAGAGAAAAAAAATCAATCCCAAAACTATTTTTTCAAAATACGATCCTATAAAATTGATCGAATCGAACTTATTGAATTTGGATAAAATTATCATCTTGTGTTAATAAAAACTAATAACTATATTAATGATTACCAGGTAAATATTCAGATGTTTGAGCGAGTATTTAACTTGAACTGAATTTAATTTAATTTTTGGAGATGTTTTTGGAAGGAATATTTGCTTTCGTATTCCCCCTGGGTTGTAATCAGTGAAGGGAAGTGCAACACTCGACTTGACTCGAAAAAATTAATTTTTTTGGTTTGATGTGAAAATACTCGACTCATCATTTCATAAACTCGACTCAAAAATTCAAAATAAAGTTTGAATTATAAAATAGAAATTCCAATAACTCGAATTTTTTAGTAGTTAGTAGACTAAATTTTTAAGTTCGAGTTATTAAATAGGAGCAATTTGGGCATCTAAGTTTCAAAGGGTATACTTTGGGCACCTATTTTTCATCTAAGCATTTATAATATTATTGTACTAATTGATTGTAAAGTTTTAGGATTGAAAAATGAATTTTTAAACATTTAAGGGTGAAATTATAAAGAAACATTTTTATTAGTGACTATAATGTTTACTTTTTTAAATTGAGGAGAAAAAATGTACATGAGATAAATTTTAATGGCTATTGCAGTAATTTACCCTTATTTTTTCGTTAATTAATTCTGCCACATCAGCAATCCGTTAGGGGACTAACTGACTATAACGTCGGAGTGACCAAGTCTTTACACATCGAAAACGTAGATGACCACTTATTGGCACTTTTCAAAAGTGGTGACTAAATCTGTACAAACGAGAAACGAAAGTGACCCCTGCAGTAGTTTACCCTTTAATTTATAGGGTAAAGTACGAAAAAGGTCACTAAACTATACTCGAAAAAGTAAAATGATAACTAAACTTTCAAAAACTACAAAATGATAATTAAACTTTATGTTTTGTTACAAAATGATAATTGTGCCGTTAAAGAGGTATCGTGGCTGTTAAAAGTTTTTGTATAATAAGATGTTTTGTAACACTCTGAAGTTAGAAAAAAAAAGAAATAGAATAAAATAATAAAAATTTATGGAAATGAGCTTATGGGGTGTTGAACCCGTAACCTCAACACCCCTAAGCTTGGGGCTTAACCGCTGAGCCAAGAGCTCATCTTTGTTTAAGGCCCCTCCGAATTTGTTTTGAACCATGTAGAATAATAAAGTTAAACCCCCATTTATTTTTAGATGGAGACCTTTCAGCAACCAAAAACATCCCCCTTCACCCGATTTCTCTAAAAACTCTCTCTCTCTCCAACTCTTCATTCTCCGGCGAGCTTGCACCGCCGCTTCATACACGCCACCGCCACCGTCGATGTGAGCCCCGTCAGCCCTGAACCGCTTCCCGTCACCCACACGCGTCTCCGGCCGGTCATTCGCGGCGAAAAACCCGATCTAGGACGTAGGGTTGGTTACCTTCGTCTCTCACATTTTTCGGTCGATCCCGGCGTCGGCTCGCTTCACCGTGAGCACGGCCGAGCTCCCCACACCGAGTAGCACAAAACCCCTAAAGTTCCTTGTCCGATCGACGCTGGCGAAGCCTTCATCGAAGCTACGCGGATTTTCGCCGGTTCGCCTCTGATTTCGACATTTCTGGTAAGGTTCCGACGATTTTGTGGATAATCGGGTGCTTAGATTTAAGCCCATGTTCTGATCTGTGTGTTTCCAACAGAAATGGTGCATTTCGGGCTTCCGGCGACCATTCCGGCCACCGTCCGGCCACCAGAAATTTTTGGGTAAGTGAACCGGCTCAACCCGTTATGAACCGGCTAGACCGGTTAAACCGGTCGGCCCATGACCCTGACCCGAACCGCCCTGACCCGAGTCTGACCCGCTGACCCGACCCGCCTGTCCGACCCATTGACCCAGTTTGAGTCAACCCGTCTACCGAGTCAACTCAGTCTGAGTCAGCTCAATGAGTCAGCCGAGTCAACTCAGTGAGTTAACCTGCCGAGTCAACTCAGTTGACCCATGTTGACTGCTGACGTCAGCATTTACTTTGACCAGTTGACTCTAACCCCGTTGACCGTTGACCTGCTGACGTCAGCGTTGACATGCTGATGTCAGCGTTGACTTTGACCGTTGACCAAAAAGTCAAATTTTCTGAAATCTCCTATCTTATGTTTTTCAACGTCCTGAGTCCATTTTTGAAGCCCGTTTTGCAAAATTCCAACCCGAAAGCCTCTGAATCTGACCTTGAATCCGATATTGCTTATATGTATTTAATTTTTGTTAAGAGCTCTCTGAATAAGGACTGAAATGTGAATCTATGTCGTTGAAGGTATCAAGGCACCCTTGAATTTGAGATGTTGGGGGCCGTCGAATCTTGGGATCGAGTGCGATCGAATGAGGTGTCATGAATCAACTGTTATAGCTCGGAACTAAGGTAATACACTACTACCCCTTGTATGCTTTATGAACATGTTGATATTCGGTTAACGCATGCATGCTTATGATGACGTATACTGTAAATTCTGCTTAAATTGAATCAGATTCGAGCAATAAGTATGAATATTAATAAGACCAAATTATCCGAATAAGATTACTAATGGACTAACAGTATCAGAAGTTTTAATAGTTAAATTCAGTTAATCCGCAACTCAATCAACAGTGTGTAAGAATCGAGGCCCAGGATACAGAGTGAGAGATATTAATTATGAAAATACCCTTGGAGCATAAGTATGACTAAACTACCCCTCTAATAAAAGAAATGACCTAAAATCCGCATTTGACCTGATTATGCAATTTACAATACCCAAGATGTATGTTTTAATGGAAAGACTTTGGCATCATTATGCAATTCGTGTGATACAACTTGGATAATCACTCAAACTCTGTATAACACATAAATGAGAATTTCCTGGAAATATTGTTGAAATCCTAAGTCGATCCTTATGACAGTAATGCGTGAATTAAATGAGAATGTTCGTAATGACCAAAAAGACGGGAATGCCCTCGAGCATCGAATGTCTGATTTATTTGAATGACGTTATACCTTCAAGTTCTGTAAAGAATGAATCGTCTGTAAAGGGCCGGAGAGTTAGGACGACTTAATCTCTATCGGGTACGTAAACGATGGAGGTGCTAAATAGTAAAATTTGACGAAAATGGTGGATTTATCCCAATTTCCAAAATGACTGAAATGCCCTCTTAAGTTAAACAGTCACTTATGCATTTGATGAAATTTTGAGATCTCTAGTAAGACTTTAAGGGCTAAAGCGCCCCTAAGTGTTAGGAAGCACACTCATGTATGTTAATCACCCCTGATAATTAAAAGACTAAAATGCCCACGTTGGCAGAAATAATTAAGATAGTCCTGAATGTATCCGATAATGTGACAGACCTTGACATAGAAATCTCTGAATGCATGATTGGAAGCCTAATAAGCAAATAAAATTTTCTGAGCAACTGTTTATGCTTTGTTGGTATAAATTACCAAAATGTCCATATGTGATAAAATGACCATAATGCCTTTGTAGGCTTAAATGACTAAATAACTCATGATGCGTCTAAACTCTCAAGATCTTGATGTATCACCTCCTGAATGTCTGGGTTAAACCGTTAGCATGAACCCCTTTTTAATAGGGGCCACATTTCAGAAATCCGTTCAAGTTGTCAAGAGTTCAATATGTCCCATTCCGTAAATGCCAAGTATCTCCAAGAAATGATCTGTCCCACCTAGTGTGTTCCATGTGTGATATATTTTATTGAATGAATTATATAATTATTTAATCATGAATAATATTATGTTTGATGAACTTTTCAATTGTTATTGAGATTGCATCACTATGTTAGAAAATGAGATAAAATGATGAACTTGATATATGATGACATTCTCTGCCTACCTGATATATGTCTGCTCAATCTGTATACTTGGTATGTGATCGTTTGATCTGTGATGGTATTGTCTGACTGGTTGATGAATTTGTTAGCATGATCTGTTAGTTTGACCTATGTTGGGACAATCTGTTTGCATGATGAATGCTGAAAATGTCTGCTCTGCTCAATAGTATGCCCATTTATCTGTCAAAAGCATGAACTTCTGTTTCTGATACTCTGAATAGAATATGTCTGTTACATGTATCATTGTTACTCATGTCTGGAATCTGAACACCGATTACTGTCTGGGGTATACTGTTGGGTTATGTTATGAAGAGTCTGCAGGTACAGCCCTGATCCAGCTGGTAAACCCTTCTGTTAAGCTCCTATGCCCACGGGCCTAGGGTAAGTCTTTCTGGACCTAAGGCATTCCCTTAGGTAGGCTCCTACGCCTCAGGCCTAGGGTAAGACCTTCTGTATGCAGTTCTGGGGGACTGCATATTGGTGTAAGGTTGGAGGGTAGTTCTTGTAAACTTCTGTTTGAACATTGAACATTTGCATTTAATCTGTTATGTGCTCATATGATATGATGTTAAGTACTTATGTATGTTGATTTGCAACTTATTAAAACACACTAGGCTTCGTGGTTTAACTTCTCCAACCTGCCACTCTGTTGATTCTCTGAATAATAAGCTCTCTTTTAATACTCAATAACATAGAAAGAACAAACCTTGTTGTCCTCAAGAATAGTGCTTCACTAAATTAGCGAAACATAAATGGAGACAAGTATTGCCTGGAACATCATAAAAATGTTATGCCTACCCTATGTCTGCATGAGCTTATAGCATCTTTTGGTAGTTCTGTATTACTGAGCTTTTCCAAGCTCACGTTATTTTTACCATCGCAGGTTAAAAGATTATAGCATGGTATAATGTTTGACATCAGTGTTCGGAGTTCCCTCGACGTTGCCTCTGGAGTACGGTACTGTATAGTTAGTGTGCATGTATGTCATGTATTGTTTCATGTCAGTGTCTGTAAAATGCTTTCTAAAATTTTGTTATGTGTTTAAATGATTTCCGGAAATTGTATTTTAAACAGAAGTTGATTTTACAGTTTAATAAGTATTTCGAAAAGAAAAATGTTTTCATGTGTATTTTTCACTGTGGGTCACTCTTGTGACCCTAATGTGACTTCCTAGGATCCGTTGTAACGCATAGGCGGGTCTAGGGGGTTACATTTAGTGGTATCAGATCTTAGAGTTGCGTCATTCTGGGTAGATCAGCCGATCGTGTGTCATAGGGTGTCTGGTATGTGCATGCCCCTAGATCCTGACCGTACTCCACCAAGCCGGGACTCTGATGTCGAATCCTTTTTCTAAAATAACTAAATCTAAGTTTTCTGTCCGCTGTAGCTCGAATCGTACTGACAAGGAATGTCTGTCACATTCGTATGTATATTGGATTAACCTAATGATCTAAATCTGGATAAAGAACCTGAGATGGTTTATACATGTGGAATCGAAGACCTGAATCTGATTAAGAATAAATGTTTTTCATATGAGGTGTCTGATATAAGATTGCATGTAAGGTATCTCGGCGATAACGATTTTGTTTGAGATTATTCTGATGAAAATTTGATAAAAGTATTTCGAATTTAATAGAAAGATGTCTGTGAACATGTTTGAAGTTTAAATTCTATGGTGAGTCTATTATGCACAAAAGAAACAATTATCAGAGTATTACGCTGAAGGTAAGTGACATCCGTTTAAGACCTTTGTTATGCTTGACCGATATGTAGAAAGACATTTTGGAAAAAAAATGACACAATGTACCGTCATATGTATCCTACTTACTAAATCTGATGTTTACATCCTGGTTCTGGAGGACCCTGGTTGAGGCCTTGAGTACTCGTCTGTATTTCAGGTACCGCTTTTCTTCCATAAATTGACATTCAACCTAGAAGAATGATTAAGATTATAAAGAAGATACATCAAGTATGTAAGATTGACTTCTGTAGTAGTTGGAAAGATTCCAACCCCTAGTTGAAACCATTATAATAACAATTATGAGACCAGTGTTCGTTTGACTTCATAAGTTCAGTATGGATTAACATGTTGTATTCTGATTGGTTGGTCTGAGATGTATAATGGGATGACTTTGGGTCTAAAGGACAATTCGGGTGACTGAGAACTCTATCATATTGATCAGTGGTCGTCTGAGAATCCTGAGAAAACAAGGATACTCTGATGGAATTGTTTTGGTACATGAAGAGATGAAAGAGCAGCTTTTGTATCTCTTTGGCCCAGATAAATTTCGAGGACGAAATTTCTTTTAAGAGGGAGAGAGTTGTAACACTCTGAAGTTAGAAAAAAAAAGAAATAGAATAAAATAATAAAAATTTATGGAAATGAGTTTATGGGGTGTTGAACTCGTAACCTCAACACCCCTAAGCTTGGGGCTTAACCGTTGAGCCAAGAGCTCATCTTTGTTTAAGGCCCCTCCGAATTTGTTTTGAACCCTGTAGAATAATAAAGTTAAACCCCCATTTATTTTTGGATGGAGACCTTTCAGCTACCAAAAACATCCCCCCTTCACCCGATTTCTCTAAAAACTCTCTATCTCTCCAACTCTTCATTCTCCGGCGACCTTGCACCGCCGCTTCATACACGCCACCGCCACCGTCGGTGTGAGCCCCGTCAGCCCTGAACCGCTTCCCGTCACCCATGCGCGTCTCCGGCCGGTCATTCGCAGCGAAAAATCCGATCTAGGACGTAGGGTTGGTTGCCTTCGTCTCTCCCATTTTCCGGCCGATCCCGGCGTCGGCTCGCTTCACCGTGGGCATGGCCGAGCTCCCCACACCGAGTAGCACAAAACCCCTAAAGTTCCTTGTCCGATCGATGCCGGCGAAGCCTTCATCGGAGCTACGCGGATTTTCGCCGGTTCGCCTCTGATTTCGACATTTCCGGTAAGGTTCTGACGATTTTGTGGATAATCGGGTGCTTAGATTTAAGCCCATGTTCTGATCTATCTGTTTCCAACAGAAATGGTGCATTTCGGGCTTCCGGCGACCATTCCGGCCACCGTCCGGCCACCAGAAATTTTTGGGTAAGTGAACCGGCTGGACCGGTTAAACCGGTCGGCCCATGACCCTGACCCGAATCACCCTAACCCGAGTCCGACCCGCTGACCCGACCCGCCTGTCCGACACATTGACCCGGTTCGAGTCAACCCGTCTACCGAGTCAACTCAGTTCGAGTCAGCTCAATGAGTCAGCCGAGTCAACTCAGTGAGTTAACCTGCCGAGTCAACTCAGTTTGTAACACCCGTGTCTTGGGCCTAGGAGTTAGCCGGGTAATAGTTCGAGTCAAATAAAAATCTAATTAAAATAAACCAACTTTGAATAATGACCTATTTGAAGCTTAATAAAGAGGGAGGGACCAAAATCGTGATTTCACCTAAAACTTTTAAAAACAAGACCACTTTATTGTAAAGTGTCTTCTCTTTCCCCACCTCTCCCTATTTTGACGTCAAACCCCCCCCCTCCCCCCATGTTCAAACTCTCCCAACTACACTAGTTACTATTCCATTCATTTCCTTCTTCAATCCAAAGGCTTTTTGAAAGGTAAAGTCATTTTCTTAATCTACTCTTTATCCTCTATCCAACCATTGTCTTAGATTTTGAAAATATTGAGTTTTGGGAATTAGGGTTCTTATTGAAATTTGGGTTTTTAAAGGGGTTTTCCAATTTGTTATGGTAAATTGTGTTGGGGTTATGTTTAATCATAATGAAATACACAACTTATAATGGTTTGGTTGATTTTGGATGAAATTTCGTAGTGGGTCTTTAGGGCAAATTTTAGAGTATGAAAATTTGGGTTTTTGGTAAGTTTAATGTTAAAATTTAAGGGCTGATGGTCTACCTATGTTAGGAGGGTGATTTGGGATGTTTAGGAGGTCATTTGGGTGCTTGGAAACGGGTATTTCAGCCAATGGTTGTTGGAGTCCGAAAATTGGATTTTTGAGATGTTATGTGGTTTGGGAATTTGAGGAAAAGGGGTTGTGATTTGCAAAGTAGGTTGATGGTTGAATTAGCATTGAATTGGGAAGTAACATATGTGTTTTGTTTGACTAGAAGCAAGAGGAAGCGTGGAAGAGGCTTTGGGACCGAATCCGGGCTCGTAGGAGGATTGGTTCGAATTGCTAAGGAAGGGCGGTGAGTGGTTTCAACTTGTTTTAAAGTTTGGTTCGAGTGTGTATAGAATGCATGCGTGAAATGTGCTTGGTAGGCCATTTCCTTATTTCAAGTTGTTGATTCTAGCCTTTAACTTCATTGCATGCTATTGTGTATTTAGCCTATCTATGCTCTTGTGGATTGTGGTTAAATTGATGCATGTATGTCATGAATTGTATATGTGTGGTGAACATGGAATGTGGTTGATGATACATGTTGTGGTTATAATAATTGGCACTAAATAATTATAGGTTGTAAATGATCGATCATTAGGATAGTGTGCACACAAATTGAGTCAAAACGTACGTGGCCTTGATGGCGTTAAGTCATCAAGGAGGAGTACAGTGATGTAACATTCCACCGGAAGCTTTTATTTATTTCTACGGGATGATAAGTGGAATCCCATCCGTAGGGCATGTGGCGATGAGTGGAATCCCGCACATACAAGGTCCGGTGATGAGTGAAATCCCACCGAGGTAAAGTGTTGTTAAGGTTTATATCCGCACAATCGGGGTAATTAAAGTGGCCAATTAAACTTGTTTATGTATTGTGATACACGATGGTGATATATGGTTGTGTTATATGTGTTGCTACATGAGATTGATATTGATGTTTGAGCTTGATAGGATTGAGAGACCATATATGCCACTTGAAAGACTAGCTAGGTCTACTTGATTTTATGCCTATGCTTGATGTATGTAAGACTAGGATTAACATGCTTGGACCCTGCATTGTTGTTGTTTTTCGTTTTAGAGCACCCTCACTAAGCTTATAGCTTACGCTCTCAATGTTCAACAATGTAGATTATTAGTGTGGTGTTAGCTCGAGGCAAGGCAAGGAGGACTCCCAAGTTTGTGACTCAAGTACGGTGGTAATTTTGTAATAGTTAGCAATGTGGCAAGGGTTGTGTATGAGCTTGTATGACTCATTTATATGTGTTGATGTTAAGTTGACTATGGTTTGTAAGCATGACTTGCTAAGATGAACTTTGTGTGTGTTAGCATGTCTATCAATGTTAGGTTACCTTGATGTGGGTGTAAACCTCTTATATGCTTGTCTTGTGCCTTAGAGGCTTTGAGTTCCTTGTATGACCTTAAATGTTTGAAATGTCTTTTGTTGGAATGCCATGCTTGAAAGATTAAGTTGCTTGTATGTTTGAATCATCATCTTGTGTGGAAATGTGCCTTTAGTTTCAAGTTGGAGCATGCCTATACTCTTGGTTTGACATAGGATACATGTTAGTGTGTTGGTTGAGGTTTGAAAGGGATTTAAGGGCCACTTTGTGCCTTAAATCAGCTCAAACCTGTGTTTTCGTAGCAGGGGTATCGATACGGTTGGTCCCGTATCGATACGGCCTTCATGTTTCAGGCCCCGTGTTTCGATACGCGAGGGGGCGTACCGATACTATTTTGGCCACTGGAGTTACTGTCCAATTCGGTATCGGTACGGGCCTTTATGCGTATCGATACGGTCCCCTTAGCGTTGACCATGGGAAGTCAACAATTGAGAAGGGTATCGATACACTCCTTGGGTGTATCGGTACGGTCTCCATGGGTTGACTTTGACCAGTTGACCTGGTCAAGGGGTATCGATACACCCCTTAGGTGTACCGATACCACCTGCAGTTAAGCTTAAAAATTGGGCTGTAATATGATTGTTTGAGTTCGTTCGATTGATTCGTATGTGTTGTTCCACTGTATGACCGCTTAGGGTTTAATATCCATTTAGACAAGATTTAAAATGGAAAAAAGATAGGGTTGCTAACCGAGGGGGAATCCTTAGAGGTTTTCACTCGGTTTTCCCCGTGTAGCTCACTCGGACCGGTCATCCGGCCAGACCGGGACGAGGGGGTTACATTTGTTGGTATCAGAGCCTGAGGTTACCGAGACCTCGGGCAGGTAAGTGAGGTAAGCTTAATGTGTTAAATGATTGTGTTGTTCGATGCATGTCTTTCCATGAATTCTTGAATAATTGACTGTTCGTATGATGTTTTGAAGCATGAATTATCGTGTCTGGTGTGAGTGTGTGCCCATTGCTACTATTACTTAATTTAAAGAGATTTTTTGGAAAAAGGAGTACTTGAGCACTATTGGACCCTTGCTTTGACTAACATAATCCTTATCTGTTTCTTGTTGTAGTTTTACCTTGCTAGTTGAACCATGAGACCACGTGGGAGGCCTAGGATGGTTCGACCGGAACCACGGGCAGAGGCACCGAGAGTTGAGCCAGTTGTGAGAGTTGAGGCTCAAGTGGGAGAGCCAGTGGTTGGAGTTGGAGCTCCTCCACCACCTCCACCACCACCACCTCCTCCACCGGGAGTGGGAGGCGAGGTCGGGCCCGAAGGAGTGGGACCACAAGGAGGCCAAGGTGGCCAAGGACCGGCCGGGATAGACTTAGCTCCGTTGGTTTAGGCAATAGCCGGAGCATTTCAGGCTGCAGTAGCCGGGGGTCAGGCAGCTCATCATCAGGGTGAGGGCACCGGATTGCCATTAGAGAGACTTCGGGGCCTTGGGGCCGAAGAGTTTAGAGGTGCTACTCCGGAGAGGTCAGAGTTGTGGTTTGAGAAGACCGTCCGTATTCTTGCTCAGATGGGGTGTACTGGTGAGCGCAAGTTGGGATGTGTTGAGTCTCTGCTTCAGGGTGATGCCTACACCTGGTGGGTCACCGTTACTTCGGGGATGGATGAGACCGAGATTACTTGGGAGTTCTTCGAGACAGCTTTTTGGAAGAAGTATTTGGGTCCGCGATACCTTGATGAGAGGAAGAGGGAGTTTATGGCATTGCTTCATGGGAGTATGTCCGTGACTGATTATGAGATTCGGTTCGTCAGATTGAGTCAGTATGCACCTGAGCTTGTACCTACTGAGGTGGAGCGTTGTAACCGCTTCCGATATGGGCTGAATGAAGAAATCAAGACTTATACTCTAGCTTCAGACTACACTGATTTTGATGTCTTGGTCTCGAGGGCCAAGGACTTAGAGCACAGTTTGAGTTTGACCAGGCGGTCAGGTGGATCTAGTTCGGGTAAGAGGTCCAGCAATTTTGATAGAGGTGATGCCAAGAGGCATCGGGACAACAGGCATCAGTATGATCATAGGCGTGGTGGCGGTAACCACGGTAGGGGCCATCAGGGTCAGAGAGCTGGTGGGAAGTTGCCCACATGTGCTACTTGCGGGAGGAACACCGGTGAGTGTTGGGGGAATTATCATTCTTGTTGGAGTTGTGGTGCTAGAGACCACATTAGGTGTGACTGTCCACATCAGATGGGACAGGCACCAGCTCAGGCTCCTGCTCGAGCCAATGACTTTCAGAGAGGCCGCGGGCGCGGTAGAGGAAACTTCCAGCCAAGGAATGATGGTCAGAGGAACATAGCACATGTTGTTGCAGTTCAGCCAGAGGGCGGAGGTCAGGCCAGAGTTTATGCTCAGCGGGGAGATCGGCATGACACTGATGTGATCGCAGGTAACTTCTCGATACAGTCTTTGGGTTTGCTTTCTTTGATTGACTCTGGGTCTATGCATTCCTACATATTGAGTGAGCATGCACGGTCTTTGAATTTGCCTTGTGAGTTGTTAGAGGTAGGAGTTAGTGTTACTAGTTCCTTTGGGGACACGGTAGTGGTTAGGAAGATGTACCAAAGGTGTCCGTTGATGGTTCAGGGGCATGTATTTCCAGTGGATATGATGGAACTACCCTTTTATGGTTTTGATGTGATTCTGGGTATGGATTGGCTCACGGAGCATAGAGCTAGGATAGATTTTGAAACTAAGCGGATTTCTTTGAAGCTCACGGATGATTATGAGATTGTAGTGGTGGGCGAGAACGTGAAGTTCTTGTCCAATGTGGTTTCAGTGTTAGAGGCTAAGAGGTTGGTTGAGTTGGGGTGTGAAGCATACATAGCGTATGTGATGAACCCTAACATGAGTGAGGTTAGACCTCAGGATATCCGGACAATATGTGATTTTCCTAGCGTGTTTCCGGAAGAACTGCCAGGGTTACCACCGGACAGAGAGGTAGAGTTCAGCATTGAGACTTATTCTGATTCAGCTCCTGTTTCGATTGCTTCGTATCGTATGGCACCGAAAGAATTGAAAGAGTTGAAGACTCAGTTGCAAGAATTGACAGATAGAGGTTTTATTCGACCTAGTTCTTCGCCTTGGGGTGCACCAGTGTTGTTTGTGAAGAAGAAAGATGGAAGTATGAGAATGTGCATAGATTACAGACAGTTAAATCAGTTGACAGTAAAGAACAAATATTCGTTGCCTAGAATTGATGACTTGTTTGATCAGTTGAGAGGAGCATCGGTCTTTTCGAAGATTGATTTGAGATCAGGTTACTACCAGCTAAAGGTAAGAGAGGTTGATGTACCGAAGACCGCCTTTAGGACTAGATACGGTCACTATGAGTTTTTAGTCATGCCATTTGGGTTGACTAATGCACCGGCAGCTTTCATGGACATGATGAATAGGATTTTTCATCAGTATCTAGATCAGTTTGTGGTTGTATTTATAGATGACATTTTGGTGTATTCGCGAACTGAAGAAGACCATGACCGACACTTGAGACTTGTTTTGAAGACTTTGTTAGATCATCAGTTATATGCGAAGCTCAGCAAGTGTGAATTCTGGATTCGTGACGTAGTCTTTTTAGGACATGTAGTGTCAGCTGAAGGCATTAGAGTTGATCCGAAGAAGATTGAAGCCATTGTTGAGTGGAAGCAACCGAAGTCTGTGACAGAGGTACGTAGCTTCCTAGGCTTAGCCGGATACTATAGGAGGTTTGTAGAGGGCTTCTCTAAGTTAGCTGCTCCATTGACACAGTTACTTCAGAAGAGTGTTCAGTTTGAGTGGACAGATGCAAGACAGAGAGCCTTTGAGAAATTGGAAGAAGCTTTGACCCAAGCTCCGATTTTGATTAAGCCTGAGTCCGGGAAGGACTATGTGATTTATAGTGATGCTTCGTATGTAGGGCTAGGATGTGTTCTTATGCAAGACCGAAGAGTAGTGGCTTATGCCTCAAGACAATTGAAGACTCATGAGCGCAACTATCCGACCCATGACATAGAGTTAGCTGCAGTTGTGTTTGCTTTGAAGATTTGGAGGCATTATTTGTATGGTGAGAAATGCACAGTATACACCGACCACAAGAGTTTGAAGTACATTATGACTTAACGAGATTTGAATCTCAGACAGCGTAGATGGTTAGAGTTGCTAAAGGACTATGATCTTACTATTGAGTACCATCCGGGTAAAGCCAATGTAGTGGCCGATGCATTGAGTAGGAAGGTGGCCGTAGACTTGAGAGCTATGTTTGCTAGATTGAGTTTGTCCGGAGATGGTGGCTTGGTAGCCGAGCTTCAGGTTAGACCTACCCTAGGTCAGTTGATTCGAGAGAAACAGCTCTTAGATAGATCTTTGGCACCTCACGTGCAAGATATAGCCGAAGGTAGATCTTCAGACTATAGTTTCAGCACTGATGGGGTTTTGTGTTTCAAAGACAGAATAGTTGTGCCAGAAGACAGTGATTTGAGACGCACTATCTTGACTGAAGCCCACAATAGTCCGTTTGCTATGCATCCTGGAAGTACGAAGATGTACCGTGATTTGAAGAATGAGTACTTTTGGGTTGGCTTGAAGAGAGATGTAGCCGACTTTGTGAGTAAGTGCTTAGTGTGTCAGAGAGTGAAGGCGGAACATCAGGTTCCCTCAGGTTTGTTACAGCCGTTGAGAATTCCGGAATGGAAGTGGGAGAACATCACCATAGACTTTGTTTCGGGTTTGCCTTTGACTCCTACGAAGAAGAACTCAGTTTGGGTGATAGTGGATCGATTTACGAAGTGTGCTCACTTCTTGGCAGTCAACACTACTTACACCTTAGATAGATTGGCCGATTTGTACATTGGAGAGATTGTGAGGCTACATGGTGTGCCGAAGTCCATTGTGTCAGATAGAGATCCGCGGTTTACTTCTAGATTTTGGGAGTGTCTGCATACAGCTTTGGGTACCCGTTTGAACTTCAGCACTTCTTATCATCCTCAGTCAGATGGTCAGTCAAAGAGGGTTATTCAGATCTTAGAGGACATGCTGCGTTGTTGTATTATTGACTTTCAGGGTACTTGGGAGAAGCATTTGCCTCTAGTGGAGTTTGCGTACAATAATAGTTTTCAGTCGAGCATTCAGATGGCTCCGTATGAGGCCTTGTATGGCCGGAAGTGTAGAACTCCAGTGTGTTGGGCCGAGGTAGGACAGAAATTGTTACCTATGCCGGATTTGCTTAAAGGGACAACAGACAAGGTGAAATTGATTTGTGATCGTTTGAAGGCTGCTTCGGATAGGCAGAAGTCCTATGCCGATTTGAAGAGGAAGGAAGTTGAGTTCTCAATGGGTGAGAAGGTATTCTTGAAGGTGTCTTCGTGGAAAAAGGTGATGAGATTTGGCCGAAAAGGGAAGTTGAGTCCTAGGTACATAGGACCGTATGAGATTGTGAAGAGGGTTGGTCCAGTTGCTTATCAGTTGCGTTTGCCATCCGAGCTTGAGAAGATACATGATGTGTTTCACGTGTCGATGCTTCGCAAGTACAGGTCCGATCCATCACATGTTATGCCCGTAGAAGAAATCGAATTGAATCCGGATTTGACTTATGAAGAAGAGCCTGTTGAGATCTTAGCTTCTGACAGTAAGGTGTTGAGGGGTAGATCGATTGAGTTAGTAAAGGTGCGGTGGCAACGTAGAGGGGTAGACGAGGCCACTTGGGAAAGGAAAGAGGATATGTAAAAGCAGTTTCCGTATCTCTTTCAGTCAGGTAATTTCGGGGACGAAATTTTCTTAAGTGAGAGAGAGTTGTAACACCCGTGTCTTGGGCCTAGGAGTTAGCCGGGTAATAGTTCGAGTCAAATAAAAATCTAATTAAAATAAACCAACTTTGAATAATGACCTATTTGAAGCTTAATAAAGAGGGAGGGACCAATAACGTGATTTCACCTAAAACTTTTAAAAACAAGACCACTTTATTGTAAAGTGTCTTCTCTTTCCCCACCTCTCCCTATTTTGACGTCAAACCCCCCCTCCCTCCATGTTCAAACTCTCCCAACTACACTAGTTACTATTCCATTCATTTTCTTCTTCAATCCAAAGGCTTTTTGAAAGGTAAAGTCATTTTCTTAATCTCCTCTTTATCCTCTATCCAACCATTGTCTTAGATTTTGAAAATATTGAGTTTTGGGAATTAGGGTTCTTATTGAAATTTGGGTTTTTAAAGGGGTTTTCCAATTTGTTATGGTAAATTGTGTTGGGGTTATGTTTAATCATAATGAAATACACAACTTATAATGATTTGGTTGATTTTGGATGAAATTTCGTAGTGGGTCTTTAGGGCAAATTTTAGAGTATGAAAATTTAGGTTTTTGGTAAGTTTAATGTTAAAATTTAAGGGCTGATGGTCTACCTATGTTAGGAGGGTGATTTGGGATGTTTAGGAGGTCATTTGGGTGCTTGGAAACGGGTATTTCAGCCAATGGTTGTTGGAGTCCGAAAATTGGATTTTTGAGATGTTATGTGGTTTGGGAATTTGAGGAAAAGGGGTTGTGATTTGCAAAGTAGGTTGATGGTTGAATTAGCATTGAATTGGGAAGTAACGTATGTGTTTTGTTTGACTAGAAGCAAGAGGAAGCGTGGAAGAGGCTTTGGGACCGAATCCGGGCTCGTAGGAGGATTGGTTCGAATTGCTAAGGAAGGGCGGTGAGTGGTTTCAACTTGTTTTAAAGTTTGGTTCGAGTGTGTATAGAATGTATGCATGAAATGTGCTTGGTAGGCCATTTCCTTATTTCAAGTTGTTGATTCTAGCCTTTAACTTCATTGCATGCTATTGTGTATTTAGCCTATCTATGCTCTTGTGGATTGTGGTTAAATTGATGCATGTATGTCATGAATTGTATATGTGTGGTGAACATGGAATGTGGTTGATGATACATGTTGTGGTTATAATAATTGGCACTAAATAATTATAGGTTGTAAATGATCGATCATTAGGATAGTGTGCACACAAATTGAGTCAAAACGTACGTGGCCTTGATGGCGTTAAGTCATCAAGGAGGAGTACGGTGATGTAACATTCCACCGGAAGCTTTTATTTATTTCTACGGGATGATAAGTGGAATCCCATCCGTAGGGCATGTGGCGATGAGTGGAATCCCGCACATACAAGGTCCGGTGATGAGTGAAATCCCACCGAGGTAAAGTGTTGTTAAGGTTTATATCCGCACAATCGGGGTAATTAAAGTGGCCAATTAAACTTGTTTATGTATTGTGATACACGATGGTGATATATGGTTGTGTTATATGTGTTGCTACATGAGATTGATATTGATGTTTGAGCTTGATAGGATTGAGAGACCATATATGCCACTTGAAAGACTAGCTAGGTCTACTTGATTTTATGCCTATGCTTGATGTATGTAAGACTAGGATTAACATGCTTGGACCCTGCATTGTTGTTGTTTTTCGTTTTAGAGCACCCTCACTAAGCTTATAGCTTACGCTCTCAATGTTCAACAATGTAGATTATTAGTGTGGTGTTAGCTCGAGGCAAGGCAAGGAGGACTCCCAAGTTTGTGACTCAAGTACGGTGGTAATTTTGTAATAGTTAGCAATGTGGCAAGGGTTGTGTATGAGCTTGTATGACTCATTTATATGTGTTGATGTTAAGTTGACTATGGTTTGTAAGCATGACTTGCTAAGATGAACTTTGTGTGTGTTAGCATGTCTATCAATGTTAGGTTACCTTGATGTGGGTGTAAACCTCTTATATGCTTGTCTTGTGCCTTAGAGGCTTTGAGTTCCTTGTATGACCTTAAATGTTTGAAATGTCTTTTGTTGGAATGCCATGCTTGAAAGATTAAGTTGCTTGTATGTTTGAATCATCATCTTGTGTGGAAATGTGCCTTTAGTTTCAAGTTGGAGCATGCCTATACTCTTGGTTTGACATAGGATACATGTTAGTGTGTTGGTTGAGGTTTGAAAGGGATTTAAGGGCCACTTTGTGCCTTAAATCAGCTCAAACCTGTGTTTTCGTAGCAGGGGTATCGATACGGTTGGTCCCGTATCGATACGGCCTTCATGTTTCAGGCCCCGTATTTCGATACGCGAGGGGGCGTACCGATACTATTTTGGCCACTGGAGTTACTGTCCAATTCGGTATCGGTACGGGCCTTTATGCGTATCGATACGGTCCCCTTAGCGTTGACCATGGGAAGTCAACAATTGAGGAGGGTATCGATACACTCCTTGGTTGTATCGGTACGGTCTCCACGGGTTGACTTTGACCAGTTGACCTGGTCAAGGGGTATCGATACACCCCTTAGGTGTACCGATACCACCTGCAGTTAAGCTTAAAAATTGGGCTGTAATATGATTGTTTGAGTTCGTTCGATTGATTCGTATGTGTTGTTCCACTGTATGACCACTTAGGGTTTAATATCCATTTAGACAAGATTTAAAAGGAAAAGAAAAAGATAGGGTTGTTAACCGAGGGGGAATCCTTAGGGGTTTTCACTCGGTTTTCCCCGTGTAGCTCACTCGGACCGGTCATCCGGCCAGACCGGGACAAGGGGGTTACACAGTTGACCCATGTTGACTGCTGACGTCAGCATTTACTTTGACCAGTTGACTCTGACCCCGTTGACCATTGACCTGCTGACGTCAGCGTTGACCTGCTGATGTCAGCGTTGACTTTGACCGTTGACCAAAAAGTCAAATTTTCCGAAAACTCCTATTTTATGTTTTTCAACGTCGTGAGTCCATTTTTGAAGCCCGTTTTGCAAAATTCCAACCCGAAAGCCTCTGAATCTGACCTTGAATCCGAGATTGCTTATTTGTATTTAATTTTTGTTAAGAGCTCTCTGAATAAGGACTGAAATGTGAATCTATGTCGTTGAAGGTATCAAGGCACCCTTGAATTTGAGATGTTGGGGGCCGTCGAATCTTGGGATCGAGTGCGATCGAATGAGGTGTCATGAATCAACTGTTATAGCTCGGAACTAAGGTAATACACTACTACCCCTTGTATGCTTTATGAACATGTTGATATTCGGTTAACGCATGCATGCTTATGATGACGTATACTGTAAATTCTGCTTAAATTGAATCAGATTCGAGCAATAAGTATGAATATTAATAAGACCAAATTATCCGAATAAGATTACTAATGGACTAACAGTATCAGAAGTTTTAATAGTTAAATTCAGTTAATCCGCAACTCAATCAACAGTGTGTAAGAATCGAGGCCCAGGATACGGAGTGAGAGATATTAATTATGAAATTACGAAAATACCCTTGGAGCATAAGTATGACTAAACTACCCCTCTAATAAAGGAAATGACCTAAAATCTGTATTTGACCTGATTATGCAATTTACACTACCCAAGATGTATATTTTAATGGAAAGACTTTGGCATCATTATGCAATTCGTGTGATACAACTTGGATAATCCCTCAAACTCTGTATAACACATGAATGAGAATTTCCTGGAAATATTGTTGAAATCCTAAGTCGATCCTTATGACAGTAATGCGTGAATTAAATGAGAATGTTCGTAATGACCAAAAAGACGGGAATGCCCTCGAGCATCGAATGTCTGATTTATTTGAATGACGTTATACCCTCAAGTTCTGTAAAGAATGAATCATCTGTAAAGGGCCGGAGAGTTAGGACGACTTAGTCTCTATCGGGTACGTAAACGATGGAGGTGCTAAATAGTAAAATTTGACGAAAATGGTGGATTTATCTCAATTTCCAAAATGACTGAAATGCCCTCTTAAGTTAAACAGACAGTTATGTATTTGATGAAATTCTGAGATCTCTAGTAAGACTTTAAGGGCTAAAGCGCCCCTAAGTGTTAGGAAGCACACTCATGTATGTTAATCACCCCTGATAATTAAAAGACTAAAATGCCCACGTTGGCCAAAGTAATTAAGATAGCCCTAAATGTATCCGATAACGTGACAGACCTTGACATAGAAATCTCTGAATGCATGATTGGAAGCCTAATAAGCAAATAAAATTTTCTGAGCAACTGTTTATGCTTTGTTGGTATAAATTACCAAAATGTCCATATGTAATAAAATGACCATAATGCCCTTGTAGGCTTAAATAACTAAATAACTCATGATGCGTCTAAACTCTCAAGATCTTGATGTATCACCTCCTGAATGTCTGGGTTAAACCGTTAGTATGAACCCCTTTTTAATAGGGGCCACGTTTCAAAAATCCGTTCAAGTTGTCAAGAGTTCAATATGTCCCATTCCGTAAATGCCAAGTATCTCCAAGAAATGATCTGTCCCACCTAGTGTGTTCCATGTGTGATATATTTTGTTGAATGAATTATATAATTATTTAATCATGAATAATATTATGTTTGATGAACTTTTCAATTGTTATTGAGATTGCATCACTATGTTAGAAAATGAGATAAAATGATGAACTTGATATATGATGACATTCTCTGCCTACCTGATATATGTCTGCTCAATCTGTATACCTGGTATGTGATCGTTTGATCTGTGATGGTATTGTCTGACTGGTTGATGAATTTGTTAGCATGATCTGTTAGTTTGACCTATGATGGGACAATCTGTTTGCATGATGAATGCTGAAAATGTCTGCTCTACTCAATAGTATGCCCATTTATCTGTCAAAAGCATGAACTTCTATTTCTGATACTCTGAATAGAATATGTCTGTTACATGTATTATTGTTACTCATGTCTGGAATCTGAACACCGATTACTGTCTGGGGTATACTGTTGGGTTATGTTATGTAGTGTCTGCAGGTACAGCCCTGATCCAGCTAGTAAACCCTTCTGTTAAGCTCCTACGCCCACGGGCCTAGGGTAAGTCTTTCTGGACCTAAGGCATTCCCTTAGGTAGGCTCCTACGCCTCAGGCCTAGGGTAAGACCTTCTGTATGCAGTTCCTGGGGACTGCATATTGGTGTAAGGTTGGAGGGTAGTTCTTGTAAACTTCTGTTTGAACATTGAACATTTGCATTTAATCTGTTATGTGCTCATATGATATGATGTTAAGTACTTATGTATGTTGATTTGAAACTTATTAAAACACACTAGGCTTCGTGGTTTAACTTCTCCAACCTGCCACTCTGTTGATTCTCTGAATAATAAGCTCTCTTTTAATACTCAATAACATAGAAAGAACAAACCTTGTTGTCCTCAAGAATAGTGCTTCACTAAATTAGCGAAACATAAATGGAGACAAGTATTGCCTGGAACATCATAAAAATGTTATGCCTACCCTATGTCTGCATGAGCTTATAGCATCTTTTGGTAGTTTTGTATTACTGAGCTTTTCCAAGCTCACGTTATTTTTACCATCGCAGGTTAAAAGATTATAGCATGGTATAATGTTTGACATCAGTGTTCGGAGTTCCCTCGGCGTTGCCTCTGGAGTACGGTACTGTATAGTTAGTGGGCATGTATGTCATGTATTGTTTCATGTCAGTGTCTGTAAAATGCTTTCTGAAATTTTGTTATGTGTTTAAATGATTTCCGGAAATTATATTTTAAACAGAAGTTGATTTTACAGTTTAATAAGTGTTTCGAAAAGAAAAATGTTTTCATGTGTATTTTTCACTGTGGGTCGCTCTTGTGACCCTAATGTGACTTCCTAGGATCCGTTGTAACGCATAGGCGGGTCTAGGGGGTTACATGTTTAGTTCTTTATAGTTACACATTCAATTAATTTAGTCATAATTTGAAGAAATTCAATAAATTTAACCCTCAATTTTTACACATTGTTATAATTTAGTCCCAATTCTAAAAAATTAACCCTTGATATTTTGAAATTACTTCAATTTAACCCTCAATTTTTACACATTGTTATAATTTAGTCATGATATGCAAAATGTTGTGTTTTCCCCTAACTTTACTCACAAACACATGCATAAATTACTCAAAAAATTACATTGAAACTTCATTTTAGAATTTTGATTTTTAAATATAGAGTTAGGGTTATAATTGGAACTAGTTAAATCCAAACCGTAAGAAGTTTAAGTTCGAGTTTACCAAAAATTTAGAGCTCCAACTTTTATATAAATTGAATCGAGTTTTATTTTCGAAGTTTGATTAAATTCGTTATTTACTAAGAGATGATCATAGGTGGAATGACACGTTGTTTTGTTAAAGCCGAGATTAGTAGGGCCTTGTATCCTGTTATGTAGGGGTATGTTTTCGTTTTTGCAAGGCAGAATGTAGGTACGAGAGATAATGGAAAGATGAAGGGATGAAGAGGGACTAAATTGAAGTAATTTTGAAATATCAAGGGTAAATTTTTAGAATTGGGACAAAATTATAACAATGTGTAAAAATTGAGGGTTAAATTTATTGGATTTCTTCGAATTATGACTAAATTGATTAAATGTGTAATTATAGAGGACTAAACATACTATTATACAAAAACTTTTAACAGCCACGTTACCTCTTTAACGGCACAATTACCATTTTGTAACAAAACATAAAGTTTAATTTTCATTTTATAGTTTTTGAAAGTTTTGTTACCATTTTATTTTTTCGAATATAGTTTAGTGATTAGTTGCGTAATTTACCCTAGTTTATAACAGGACCGAGTTCTGCTGTACTGAAAAGAAGTCAAGGTAATGAGGAAATATGAGGTAAACAAATACCATGTATGCAGCCTATTAATTGATTGCAAAAACACTCGAACAATAAAAAGAATTCATTAAGATTTCCTTCAATGGACAATCAATTCAAGTTGCTGCCACTGTCCTTCACCTTCCTAGTGTTCATTTTCATGGTGTTTAAGCTACGGATGAGATCCAAAATTAAGGACCCTCCAAAAAAAATCTATCTCCTGCACCATGGCAACTAGCTCTTATAGGCCACATGCACCATTTGATTTTCTCTCTTGATGGAATTAGCCGAGAGGCATGGTCCCGCGATGCACCTTTAACTTGGTGAATTATCACCAGGCCCGGCCAAGAGCAGGAGCACACTGAGCACTTGCTCAGGGCCCCCACTCTCTTAGGGCCTCAAAAAACATGCTGCTTTTAATTCACAAATAAAACATTATGCCTGACAAATTCAAAGTACCGTTGTCTTAACTTTTTAAATATTTTCTATAATACAGATGACACTACAAATTTTATTATAACATGGGTTAATTAAGGCAACAATCAATGCTTTCATTGATTCTGCCGTTAGTGGTGGTAATCAATTAAAAAAATAAACGTTATTATATTAAAATTTAAAAATAGAAAAAGATATTTAAATTGTATTAAATAAAAAATAAACTGTAACTTTTAAAATTGATCTTTAAAAAAATAAATTTTAAATACTCTATTTCTATTTATTATCTATCAATTGAACATTCAATTTTTTTAAAGTAATTGTCTTAAAAATAATGTATCCATATTATAATTATTAAAGAAAAAGGAGGAAAAGCTTTCTTCTTAAACTTAGGTTGTCGTTGTCTCTAATATATTCATGGTAAATCAACATCTCACTCTCTCAATTTTTCGAAGAATCATATCAATTTCCTTTAATTTCTAAAATTTTTTGGATTGAAAATCAGGTTGTGTTGTTCTTACTTTTACCTTTTTACTTGTATTTTTTTTAGTTTTTTCTTATATTTTAAATTTTTACATACAATTTTTAATGATCTAACTATGTTCCATAAAAAAATACAACTCGAGATGTGAAAAACTAAAATAAAATCAATGAATTAAGAATCTATTTTAAAATTTCGCTTAGGGCCCCTGAAATATCCGAGACGACCCTGATTATCACACGTTGTTGTTTCTTCTCCAGAGGCCGCGAAAGTGATGAAAACACATGATATCAGTTTCGCTAACAGGCCTTTCTCCTTGCTGCAGAAATCATGATGTATAGTTCAGTTGATTATAAAGGAGCTAATTTTGAGTTCATTCCGCTGCTGGAAGGAGGAAGAAAGAAGACAGAAAAAGGGAATTTGTTCCACAAACATGATTAAGTAAGTAATTAAACTTACACATATAAAAAATAGTTTTTCAAAGCAGCCAGAATTGAAGCTGATTTGGTCCTAAAGTGTTTTTACATATATTTTAACTTAAACCAATCAAATCACTACCATAAAGCCCTTAAAGGTGGAAGGAAATGAAACTTTAGTAATTAACAAAAAGCAACCAGTCTCTCTTGAATATTCTACATTCATGGAGCACCATTTCCTCTCCTTTCCGGTGCTCTTCGCCTTCATTATCTTTTTGTTGCTGCTGGTGAAACTAGGGAAGCGATTCAGAACCGACGGCTCGACGCCAAATCTACCTCCAGGTCCATGGAAGTTGCCTGTCATAGGGAGCTTGCACCACCTTGCTGGCCCTCTACCCCATCAAACGTTAAGAGACATGGCCAAGAAATATGGCTCCTTGATGCATCTTCAGCTTGGAGAACTTTCCAACATCGTAGTTTCTTCCCCACAAACCGCTGCGGAAGTGATGAAAACACATGACCTCATTTTTGCCAGTAGGCCTTCTCTACTTTCGACAACTATTTTAACTTATAACGCATCAGACGTTGCGTTTGCCCCCTACGGAGGCTATTGGAGACAGTTGCGAAAGATTTGTGTGCTGGAGATGTTAAGTCTAAAACGCGTGCAATCCTTCACTCCGATCAGGGAAGAAGAGGTATCCAGGCTGGTTAGAGCAATTTCTTCAAAACCAGGATCACAAGTCAACCTTAGTGAGATGCTGTATTTTCTCACATATGAAATCGTTTCCAGGACTGCCTTTGGTGGGAAATACAAAGAGAAAGATGAATTTGAACTACTTTTCAGGGAAGTGTTACGTTTCGGTGCAGGTTTCAATGTTGCAGATTTGTTCCCTTCAGCCAAGTTACTCGAGTATGTAACCGGATTGAGGCCTAAAGTTGAGAGACTGCACCAAAACCTGGATAAAATTTTTGAAAGTATCATCAATGAACATAAAGCTAGCAAGGGAATTGAGGGTGAAGCAGATGATCTTGTGGATGTTCTTTTGAATTTTCAGGAGAACGGAGACCTCGAATTTCCTTTAACAACCGACAACATCAAAGCAGTAATCATGGTCAGTGAGTCCATTAATTTGTCACATACCTTTTACATGTTGCATTGCGAAATGTGATGTATTTATTGATAGTTCATAGTTGATACAACTTCAGGATGTTTTCATTGCTGGGAGTGATACATCATTCACAACACTAGAATGGGCCATTTCAGAACTGCTGAAGAACCCCAGAGTTATGCACAAGGCTCAAGCAGAGGTGAGGCGAGTTTTCGATACGAAAGGGAATGTTGACAGTGAAGGGCTACATGAATTGGAGTACTTGAAAGTTGTGATCAGTGAAACATTGAGATTGCACCCTCCTCTTCCATTGCTGCTTCCAAGAGAGTGCTCACAGGGATGCAGAATCAACGGATACGACATACCGGCGAAGTCCAGAGTCATCGTTAACGCATGGGCGATTGGAAGGAACTCTGAGTATTGGAATGAAGCTGAGAGATTTTATCCAGAGAGGTTTATCAACAGTTCAGTTGACTATAAAGGGGCTAATTTTGAACTGATCCCATTTGGTGCTGGAAGAAGGATGTGTCCTGGCATGTTGTTTGGTATGGCAAATGTTGAGTTACCTCTTGCACAGTTGCTCTATCATTTTGACTGGAAACTTGCTGGTGGAAGGAAACTGGAAGATCTAGACATGGACGAGGTTTTCGGGGCTGTGGTTAGAAGGAAAAATTGTCTGTGCTTGGTTCCAACACCTTATTCACCTGTCGCCTATTGATTTCCTCCCCCATCGCTATCCTATTGTTTTTTCGAGTTTGGTGTTTTGTTTTCTTAGGCGTGTTTTTTTATCTTGTATTTTGTGCTTTGAGGATGTCCTTTGTTGTCATGTAATTCTGTATCCTTTTCCTAGAATTTTCCCCAATATTCTTTAGGTGGATCCCAACAATTAGTTTCAGTAGAAAAGCAGATGATATTTATGTTAGTTGACTCGGGTTCAATCACAATGTCTGCAAGGTGTGTGCATTGTTAAAGGGTTAAAAATATTTATGAACATATACTACCATGTAATATCTTTAGATATAAGAAATAAAATGAGTCAACATTCATAACTATTAGGGTGCGTTTAGTTCACGAAATATAAGATTACCATTAGAAATAGAATTTTTAGAATGCAACAATACTTGATATATTACTGAGAACGTTAGTTACCTTGTTTGATTTATTTGATAGGAATGTAAGATTACATTGTTTGGTTGAGGGAACTATAAGGTTATTTGGAAGTAAATTTTACTATATTGTCCTTGTGATATATTTTCTTTTTAACAAGTTAAACTTTCGATATTAATTTAAAAATATTTGCTTGAAGATTCATACCGTTATTAGTTAGCATATTACTAATATAATTAGTATAAACAATATAAAATATATATTTTATTAATACTACAACTCTTATAACTAAATTTAAATAAATAAATAAATATTTACTGGGTAACAACGTTTAAATATTAAACTAATACATAATAATTTTTAGGGAAAACTACACCAGTGACCACCGAAGATATTGGGGATACCTATTTGAACCACTGAACTAAAAAAAACGTCAATCACACCACCAAACTTATTAAATCAACATATTTTGACCACCACCGTTAAAAAATTAACGGTGGAGTGACGGAACTGCCACGTGGCAGTTGATGGATATATTTAAAAATTACATATTTGGTCCCTGTTATTTACACATTTTTTTCAATTTAGTCCTAATTTTCAATTAATAAAATAATAAATTATTTAATTAGGTAGTGACACGTGTCAACACCTTATTGAAGGACTTTTAATTATTTAGATTTAATTTTATTAATTTATTTTCCTCTTCCAATCAGGTGGTGACACGTGTCACCACCTATTTAGAGGAGGAAAACGAAATTGAGCATAAATGCCACCTAGGGGATTCGAACCTGGGTGGTGTAAGTGGAAATGCAATGGTTAAGCCACTGCACCAAGCCCAACATTATACTTTAAAACACCCAACTTAATATATAACTCTTATTGGTTTCTACATTTATAACCCAAAAGCTCAAACCCTAAACACTAATTTCACATATATAAATCCTAAACCCTAACCCTAAATATTTCAAATTAAACCTCAAACCCTAAAATTTTCAAATTAATTTTACGCTAAATATTTTAAATTAAACCCTAAACTCAAACCCTAAAAATTTCAAATTAATTCCATGTTAAATATTTCAAATTAAGCCTTAAGGGTTTAAGGCTTAATTTGAAATATTTAACATGGAATTAATTTGAAATTTTTAGGGTTTGAGTTTAGGGTTTAATTTAAAATATTTAGCGTAAAATTAATTTGAAAATTTTAGGGTTTGAGGTTTAATTTGAAATATTTAGGGTTAGGGTTTAGGATTTATATATGTGAAATTAGTGTTTAGGGTTTGAGCTTTTGGGTTATAAATGTAGAAACCAATAAGAGTTATATATTAAGTTGGGTGTTTTAAAGTATAATGTTGGGCTTGGTGCAGTGGCTTAACCATTGCATTTCCACCTACACCACCCAGGTTCAAATCCCCTAGGTGGCATTTATGCTCAATTTTGTTTTCCTCCTCTAAATAGGTGGTGACACGTGTCACCACCTGATTGGAAGAGGAAAATAAATTAATAAAATTAAATCTAAATAATTAAAAGTCCTCCAATAAGGTGTTGACACGTGTCACTACCTAATTAAATAATTTATTATTTTATTAATTGAAAATTAGGACTAAATTGAAAAAATGTGTAAATAACAGGGACCAAATGTGTAATTTTTAAATATATCCATCAACTGCCACGTGGCAGTTCCGTCACTCCACCGTTAATTTTTTAACGGTGGTGGTCAAAATAGGTTGATTTAATAAGTTTGGTGGTGTGATTGACGTTTTTTTTAGTTCGGTGGTTCAAATAGGTATCCCCAATATCTTCGGTGGTCACTGGTGTAGTTTTCCCTAATTTTTAAATAAATATACTCCCCAAATATTAAAGCACAATTGAAATAATAAAATGAATAATAAATTTGCATAAAGTCAAGAAAAAATGATAAATAGGAGATGATCATATCATGAAACACTAAGCTATGAGGTTTTCTACGAAAATAGAACATAAAACCAATAAACTCAAATATTCTCTTTGTAATATGCAATGTGTCTATTTTATTTGCTTATCAAAATTTTATAGAATATTTAGACATTTTATCAAAAATTTTCATAGCCATGTTTATTTATTTTATTTAAATATTAAAATACTTTTTAAATATGTGTAAAATCATTTAAATATTAAACTAATATAAAATAAAAATATTTAATAAGTTTACGCCATTTAAATATGCTATAAAGGATTCAAATTAAGAAAACCTATTACTTCAAAGGTAATTTTGTTCAAAGTGGCAAGAATTGACAAATAATTAAGGGAATGGTGGAAATTACATTCTCAGAATGTTGATGAAAAAACGCTACTGTTGGTAATAATATTTTTTGGGTTGGTTGAAACAAGGACAAACCAAACATGAGAATAAAATTCTAGAAAAAAATATATCATTATTACCCGTGATAATTTTTTTTTTCTGAACCAAACACCCTTTTTAGAGTAACAGGCTTGGTCATCCAACTATCCAAGATAATTAGATAGTTTGCTAAAGCGAGTTTGACTTTGAATTACCCTAAATAACGGGCTTGGTCATCCAACTATCGAGTTTTTATTTTGGCAACTTAATTTTTTTTAATGGAGGAAATGTGGTGGTTGATGGTGGCTGAAGGATGTGGTATTATAGAGAAAGTTACTAGATTTGGGTTAAAGAATTTTTTTTTTAGAGAAAGAGATGTTTTCTTATGAAGACGATGAAAAAAATAAAATTTTAAAAATTTGAGGGTTAAATTTAAAATTAACTTTTTTATTAATGTGTCGTCTCATCGTATTAACGAGGGTTAACGGAGGCTAACGGTCGAATGACCAAAACGTTAAACGTCGAAAACATAAGTAATCAGAACAATACTTTTTTAAATTTGGTTACCAAAATAAAACACGTCCTAAATAAAAGGGACCACCATTAAAGATTAGCATTAATGTTTTTACTCAAAAATCGTCAAAAGTTATGTGATATTATATAATAATTCGAGTTAATTACATTTTATTTTCCTCAAATTATGATTCTTATTTTAAATTAATTTATAATTTTTTTCAATACTCCAGTTTCATCCTTAAACTATGGTGCTCATTTTGAAATAGTCCCCAAATTTCTGAGCATTTCAATTTCATCCCTAGATTTTCATTTAGGGATCAAATTATGACTCAAATTGATGAAATAAAAATCAATCTTATCTATGTCTCGACTTAAAACTGTTTAACTTTTTTAATATTTTGGAGACACACTAGTCCCCTTTTTAAGTAAAGTATCGATTATGTTGCTTATCCTGAAGTCCCAAGTTCGATTTTCAAAAGTTTGTGCACATCCTAATTGTATATTACTTAATTTGGTAAACATGTATCTATTTAAATAGTTACCGTTAAAACAAAACCATAATAGATATGAAATCTAAATTCAGAATCTATTAAGTCAAATTTATCAAGAATAATAAACTGAAAGCGGAAGCGTACCTCAATTAATCGATAGATGAAAATCTTGAATCATTTGATGAAGATCGCCAAAACGTGGTTGTGATCTTCCAAAAAAAATAGGTTAGCCCTTGCTGTAAAAACTCTCTAACGGGGACAAGAGTAATACAAGTTAACCTATTTCTTGGGGACCACTACCTCTTTATATAGTTGATTATTAAATCAACTATTAAATATTTATAACTCTGCCCCTCATTAAATTATAAATATATCTTCTGGTATCTACACTTTTATTTGCATGACACTTTAATACCTATGACATGCCTAACATAATTGGTCACTTGATTTTATGTCATACTTTATAATAGCATCATACATTTTACATATGTGCCCACAATTGAGGATTTTAATCCAACAATCTCCCACTTGGGCAACATATGTTTCCAGATAAATGTACAACCTTATGAGCTCAAAAATTTGCTATTATATAATAGGCATTCTATAACAATCTCGTCCATCAACTATATCCATATTGGATCAAAGCAGTCTTCGCCATATCAATCATGACTGGACCCATCAATGGTCACGTATACAAACATAGTCAAATGACATAGATTAATCATGGATGTATAACACAGAAAATTACATAAAATGTGAACCAAACATGTCTATTTGCAATTGGTCCTAAACCTTAGTGAGATCAATTTTACTGAATTCAGATTGTGCATAAACCAAAAGAACTTTATTTCTGCAGAAAATAATATTAAAATATCCTTAAACTTAAGTAACCGAAATTGTGTCTAAAACGAATGAACATTTTTTTCAAAATTACAAACTTTCACTAAAACCAAATATCCTTAAATAACATTACATCCACATGAGTAGTGTGCTCATGAAAGACCTAGGGCAACCGTTTCTTAATATGCGCACAATTATGGAGTTTGTACCAACATGCTCTATAGACACACAATCACTCTGAATTTTCTTTAACAACCAGGAACTTAATATTTATGTGCTTCAAATTTGAAGTGTTCCTATTGTTTATAGAATAAATGAATGCATATTTATTATCACAAAATAACTAAAGTGGTCTTTCTATTCAATCTACAATTAGCAGCTCAAGTGACAAAATTCTTTTGCATCAATATTCTATTAGAATTGAAGTCTGTAAACCTAATGATCTCTAACTTACCAGAACTCCAACATGTGAGCATGTAATTTTTGTTCTCTGAAGATATCTAACCACATCGGTTGCTATCTAATGGTTCATAATACGCTTCTTCAAATATTTGTTTAACATTCCAATAATGCACACAATTTCCGAATGCATACATACTTAAGCATAAATTAAATTCTCAATAGCTTATGTATAGAGAATGTTTTGGATTTTTTAAATTTCAATGTTACTTTTAGGGCATTGAGTGAGACTAAAATTTTCTTCTTTAGAAACATGAGTATCACTTGGTTTTACTCCCACTAAACTTGTAGTAGATACAATTGTTAACCAAATTTATCTCAAAAACAAATGAGATAATCAATATGAAATTTATAATTTCATTAATTAGAGTCCTATTTAAGCTCATAGATGAATTTCTTTAATTTACATATCATTGATTTTGTATCATTAGACACAAATCTGTGATTGCACCATATAATTCATTTCTTCAATGTCACCATTAAAAAACACAAGCTTAACATCCATCTTATGTAGCTCAAGATTACAATAAGCAACAAGTATCCCTAGAAGAGTCTTTCAATGAAACTGAACAGAAAGTCTCTACAAAATTAATGTTTTCTTTTAGAGTGTTTCTGTAACCCCCTCGTCCCGGTCCGGGCGACTGACCGGTCCGAGTGGGCTACACGGGGATAACCGAGGCGAAACTCGTTAAGGCTCCACATCGGTTAACAACCTGAGAAAACTTTTTCTTTATTATTCCTGTCTAAATGCTTTAAACATATCCTATGTGGATCAACGACAGCGGAAACAACAAGCGAGGTGAAACAACCAAACAAGAAACTTTTAACAGCCCATTTTAGCTTTTAAAGCAGGCCGTATCGATACACTAGAAGAGGGTATCGATACGCCTTGACTAGGTCAACAACCCAAGGTCAACCCAGGGAGACCGTATCGGTACATTGGTTGACCGTACCGATACGCCCTCACTAGGTAAACTTCTCACGGTCAACGATACAAGACCGTAACGATACACCCAAGACCTTTACCGATATGCCAAAATCTCGTTAAAATCTCATATTTCCAGTGAGGTTTTGGCGTATCGATACACCCCCGTGTACCGGTACGCTAAGCCAAATTTGAGTCCCAAAGTGTAGGACCGTATCGATACGGCCCTAGGGCGTACCGATACGCCCTGCACTGCAACACTCAAATTTGCAGCCAAAGACACTAAGACTCAACTCTAGATGCAAAACAAGACTTGCCTAGCCACAAACAACGCTCATACAACATTTAACAATCAAGAGATAACATACGAAACATCAACAACATACCTCAAGCATACCATAAAATAGAATAAGATTCAACCCTTAAACATGTCACAAAAGCATAGAGGTAAGGCCATAAGGCCAACATACAAGGCATACACAAGCCACAACCAAACATCAATATATCAGGGAGTCTAAACAAGCTCCTAACACAAAACAACAATGCAAGTCCCCATTACTTAACTATTTTCTCTCATAACTTAAAAGTCCATACTTGATGATAGCAAAAGCACAACTAGCACACTTGGAGGCCTTCTCCTTACACAAGCAACCCACGAACTAAAGATCTGCATTGTCGAACAAAAGAGAGTGTAAGCATAAAACTTAGTGAGGGTAAGCTCATAAAACAAACCTCGACAATGCAGGGTCCAAGCACGAGCAACACAACCAAGGAAGAATGCATGCCTTCTTACCTTCGAAACCACAAGAGTCAAATATATATGATGCATTAACATAATGTCAAATATCATGCCATGCTCAACATGTCCATAAACACAACCATATGGAAACACATTTGGTAATACGTATTGGCACCTAGCTATGACCCGAATACGCGGATAACAACCGTTGGAACTCACATCCAACAACTCAACCATTACCTTACGGTGGGATTACACTCATCACGGTTTCACGCAGAGGGGATTCCACTCAACCTCACTTCCCGTCGATGGGATTCCACTCATCACCAACTAACATATAAATGAAGATTTCCGGACGTACACGTACTCCATCTTGATGACTACCGTCACCAAGACCACGCGCGCATTTTGACTCTCGTGTGCACACTAAACATCCTAATGATCGATCATTTGTACCCAAGCATACTAGTGTCAATACTAACTCATTTCACAATCTTTCACAACACAATTTCTTACCAATTTTCGTGCTTAGCACGTACTCACCATGATTTACCATCATGCACAAACCACATTCCACAACCACATGCATATCACAATGCATCAAACATCATGTCTCAACACACACGTATATCACAATATACATAACACCATTAATCACAATGAATACATGAGGCATAACATAATATTTAGAAGTTCAACCAAAGTCTTCTAACTAAGCTTGAGATTAGATTACCAATCTAATCCCAACTCTAGGTGGGTTTACTAAGCCCGACCTAGGTCCACATGCTCGAACCAACATTCGAAAACCATTTAAACCAAGTTGAAATCATTAACCACTCATCGACTACTCCAAGCTCAACAACTCTAGCCGATCAATCAACCAAGCTATCCGGATTCGTTCCCGAGACTTCACCAACAAAGTTCCTTGCTTCTACACAATCCAACACAATCAAAACAACCACATTTCAGTCCACAAATCACTGTAGCAAACCCGGAATACAATCCAAGCACAAATCACATGATTTCAAGCTAAAGACAACCCCAAAACCCTCATTTTCGAGCAGCCCATTTGCACAGCCAAAAACCATTGATTCCAACACTTTTAACACACCTACTAGCTTCCAAATAACCCCTAACCATTAACCAACCATCAGCCAACAATTTCCCACATCAAACAACCCCAAAACTCAACCTTTGAAACACCTTAAACCTCCCTAAAACCCAAATTCGTGAATCATTATAAAACCATTTTTAGATATGTTGGACCTTATGGTTTACAAACAACTTATCTAACAACAATAAACCAAAATCTTAGTTAAAAATACATAAAGCTACAACCATTATCAAATTCTTTGAAAAACCCAAAATATAGAGACATGGGTTTTATGAAAAATGAAGACTAGAGTTAGATAGGAAATGGAAAGGACAACATAGAATCGAGTTTACCTTTGAAAAATCTTCAAGAATCAAGCAAGGGAGTAATGGAATAGTAAAATGCAAGGGGAGGGGAAAATGGCGTTAATTTGAAAGGGAGTGGGGAAGAAGATGAGAAAATAGTCATCTTCATTTGTTTTGTTTTATTTTTAAATACCAAAAGTCACTTTTACCCTTAATGAATAGGGAGAATATCAATAGTATGAAATCCAAGGCTTTTGGGTTTAAAAGATGACTAGTCTAACATATATTTAATTATTTTGAAAACAAAACCCAAAACATTATTTTAATTATTTAATTTACTCGGCCCCCAAACCCGGGTGTTACAACTCCCCCCCCCCCCCCACTTAAGGAATTTCGTCCCCGAAATTACCTGACGGAAACAAGTACGAAAACTTCTCAAGCATATCAGCTTTCCTCTCCCACGTGGCCTCTTCCACACCTCTATGTCTCCACAACACCTTGACCAACTCTATGGTCTTACCACGCAACACCTTGCTATCAGAAGCAAGTATCTCAACCGATTCCTCATTATAAGACAAATATGGATTCAGTTCTATCTCCTCAACGGGCATAACATGTGACGGGTCTGATATATATCTCCTAAGCATCGACACATGAAATACATCGTGGATCTTCTCTAACTCTGAAGGCAATCTCAAACGGTAAGCTACTGGCCCAATCCGCTCAACTATCTCGTACAGACCGATAAACCTCAGACTCAACTTGCCTTTCCGGCCAAATCGCATTACCTTCTTCCATGGAGATACTTTCAGAAACACTTTCTCACCCACTGAAAACTCGATCTCTTTTCTCTTCAAATCAGCATAAGATTTCTGACGATCAGAAGCTCCCTTCAAACGGTCACAAATCAACTTCACTTTATCGGTTGTCCCCTTAAGCAAAACCGTCATAGGTAACAATTTTTGACCCGTTTCAGCCCAACAGATTGGTGTCCTGCATCGCCTACCATACAATGCCTCATAAGGAGCCATCTGTATACCAGCTTGGTAACTGTTTCTCTCTGATCATCTGAATCAAAGAAGCCTTCACTTGCAACTCTATAATCAAACCACTGTCCTCTGATACACTCAGCCTAACAAACATAGCTCGCAACTCAACTGCAACTTTTCTGCTCAACGCATCGGCCACTACATTTGCCTTACCCGGATGGTACTCAATAGTCAAATCGTAGTCTTTCAACAGCTTAAGCCACCTTCTCTGTCTCAAGTTCAACTCTCTCTAAGTCATCAAATACTTCAAGCTTTTATGATCAGTGTAAATTGTGCACTTCTCACCATACAAGTAGTGACGCCAAATCTTCAATGCAAATACAACTGCTGCTAACTCAATGTCATGCGTTGGGCAGTTCTTCTCGTGCACCTTCAAATGTCTCGAAGCATAGGCAACCGCTCTCTTTTCTTACATCAGAACACAACCTAAACCTACGTAGGAAGCATCGCTATAGATTACGAACTCTTTCCCTGAAACTGGCTGTACCAACACTGGAGCATTCGTCAAAGCTTCTTTCAATTTCTCAAAAGCACCATGTCTCGCATCTGACCACTCAAACTTCACTCCTTTTTGCAACAACTTAGTCAACGGAGCAACTACTCTAGAGAAACCATCAACAAACCTCCTATAGTAACCATCTAATCCTAGGAAACTCCTAATCTCGGTCACTAACTTAGGTTGTTTCCACTCAACAATAGATTCAATCTTCGTCGGATGAACACGGATACCTTCAGCTGATACCACATGGCCAAGAAACACAACCTCTCGGATCCAGAACTCACATTTACTCAGTTTAGCATACAACTGATTACTCATCAATCTCTGCAAAATAAGTCTCAAATGCTCATCATGCTCTTCTTCTGATCTCGAGTACACAAGGATGGTGTCTATGAAAACAACTACAAATCGGTCTAGATAGTCTCGGAAAACTCTGTTCATCATGTCCATGAAAGTTGCTGGTGCATTTGTGAGCCCAAACGGCATCACAAGGAACTCATAATGACCGTATCTAGTCCTAAAACCTGTCTTCGGGACATCACACTCTTTTACTCTCAACTGATAGTACCCTAATCTCAAATCTATCTTCGAAAACATTGAGGCACTCCTCAACTGATCAAACAAGTCATCTATACGAGGCAACGGATACTTGTTCTTTACTGTCAACTGGTTCAACTGCCTATAGTTGATACACATCCTCATACTGTCATCCTTCTTCTTTACAAACAACACGGGAGCACCCCAAGGCGAACTACTAGGTCTAATAAAACCACGGTCTAACAACTCCTGAAGCTGACTTTTCAACTCTTTCAACTCTTTTGGAGCCATACGATACGGAGCAATCGAAACTGGAGTAGACCCTGAAACAGTCTCAATCACAAACTCTACATCTCTATCAGGAGGCAAACCCGGTAACTCTTCTGGAAACACATCCGGATAATCACAAATTGTTCTGATATCTTTCGGTCTAACCTCACTCATATTCGAATTAATCACATACGCTAAATAAGCCCCACAACCGGAGTCCATCAACCTATGAGCCTCTAAAGCTGACACAACGTTCGACAAGAACTTAACGTTCTCGCCTACTACCACTACCTCATAGTCAACAGAAAGCTTCAACGAAATTCTCTTTGTCTCAAAATCTACACTAGCTCTGTGCTCAACCAACCAATCCATACCCAAAATGATGTCAAAACCGTAGAACGGAAGCTCCATTATATCAACAGGAAACACATGACCCTTAATCTTCAACGGACATATCTTATACATCCGTCTAACTACAACTGTCTCACCAAAAGAACTAGTCACATGCATCCCTACATCTAAAATCTCAACAAGTATGTTTAACTTCTTTGCATGCTCACTCAAAATGTAAGAATGCGTGGAACCCGAATCAACTAAGGAAAGCAAAGACATGGACTGTAACTCAAAATTGCCTGCTATCACATCTGTGTCATTCCCTTCCTCTCTCTGTGCGTAGACTCTAGCTGGTCCACCGACCTCTGGCTGAACTGCCACAACATGAGCAAGACTCCTCGGTGCCTCTATCATAGGTGCATCAGCCCTCGGTTGGAAGTAACCACGACCGCGCCCATGGCCTCTTTGATAGTTGATCGCTCTCGCAGGAGCCTATGCCTGAATCGGTGCCTGTACTGCCTGATGCGGACACTCTCTCCTGAAGTGGTCTCTCGATCCACAGTTCCAGCAAGCATGATAGTTCCCCGAACACTCTCCTGAATGTTGTCTCCCACATCAGGCACACTCGGGCAAACGCCCTCCAACTCTTTGGCCCTGATGGCCTCTACCATGGTGGCCACCGCCAAGCCTATGATCAATCTAATGTCCACTGCCCCGATGCCTCTTGGCATCACCATGATCAAAGTTGTTGTGCCGCTTCCCCGAACTGGATCCTCCTGAACGCTTGGTCAGTCTCAAGCTATGCTCGATGACCTTGGCCCTAGCGACCAAGACATCAAAATCAGAATAATCAGTAGCCAAGGTGTACTTCTTTACTTCCTCATGAAGTTCATACATGAACCGATCACAACGGTCCCTCTCAGTAGGAGTAGGAACCAACTCCGGAGCGTACTGACTCAATCGGACAAAGCGGATTGCATAATTTGTCACTGATGTGTCTCCCTGAACAAGAGCCATGAACTCCTGCTTCTTCTCATCTAGATATCTCGGGCCCAAATACCTCTTTCTAGAAGCAGTCTCAAAGAAATTCCAACTGATCTCGGCTTTAGGCACGCCGGTAGTAATGGTGACCCACCAGGTGTAGGCATCACCCTAAAGCAACAAAACTACACAACCCAACTTACGAGCCCCAACACATCCCATCTGAGCTAAAATACGGGATGTCTTCTCTAGCCACAACTCTGATCTCTCAGGCGTAGATCCCCTGAACTCATCTGTCCCGAGGCTACGGAGCCTCTCTAATGGTAAGCTAGCATCATCACCTCTCGGCTGAGCTGCAGCCTAAGCTCTTGCAACTGTAGCCTGAAACGCTCCCGCTATAGCTTGAACTAGCGGAGCCATGTCTATTCCAGCAGGACCTTGGCTACCCTGACCAACCTGAGGTCTCGCTCCCTCAGCTTCAGCCTCGCCTTCCGCATCCGGCTGATGAGGTGGTGGTGGTGGAGGAGCTCCGACTCCAACAGCAGGCTCTTCCACAAGAGCCTCTACTCTAGCCACCGGCTCATTAACAGGAGCTGCAACACGGGGTTCCTGACGAACCAACCTCGGTCTACCTCTAGGCCTCGACATAACCGCTCACAGATAACAATTACAACAACAACATACAAAACAGGGTTAGCAAGGGCTAGGGTCCAAGTGGCTCAAGTATGTTTCCCTCACTTAAAAATCCTTTTTCCGATGTAATAGAAGCAATGTGACTCTACTCAACATGCTTCAAGCAACATATATACACGATCAACTAAACAAGCATCAAAGCATACTTGATGAACAAGCAAGCATACTTACATGGCAAGCAAACACCGTGCAATTGCAATACAAGAATTTAACTTACCTCACTTACCTGCTTGACGTCTCGGAAACCTCAGGCTCTGATACCAACAAGTGTAACCCCCTCGTCCTGATTCGGGTGACTGAACGGTCCAAGTGGGCTACACGGGGATAACCGAGGCGAAACTCGTTAAGGCTCCACTTCGGTTAACAACGCGAGAAAACTTTTTATTTATTATTCTTGTCTAAATTCTTTAAACATATCCTATGTGGATCAACGAAAACGGAAATAACAAGCGAGGTGAAACAACCAAACAAACAACTTTTAACAGCCCATTTTAGCTTTTAAAGAAGGCTGTATCGATACACTAGAATAGGGTATTGATACGCTTTGACTAGGTCAATAGCCCAAGGTCAACCCAGGGAGACCGTATCGGTACACTGGTTGACCGTACCGATACGCCCTCACTTGGTCAACTTCTCACGGTCAACGATACAAGACCGTACTGATACACCCAAGACCTGTACCGATATGCCAAAATCTCGTCAAAATCTTAGATTTCCAGTGAGGTTTTGGCGTATCGTTACACCCCCGTGTACCAGTACGCTAAGCCAAATTTGAGTCCCAAAGTGTAGGACCGTATTGATACGGCCCTTGGGCGTACCGATACGCCCTGCACTGCAATACTCAAATTTGCAGCCAAAGACACTAAGACTCAACTCTAGATGCAAAACAAGACTTGCCTAGCCACAAACAACGCTCATACAACATTTAACAATCAAGAGATAGCATATGAAACATCAACAACATACCTCAAGCATACCATAAGATAGAATAAGATTCAACCCTTAAACATGTCACCAAAGCATAGAGGTAAGGCCATAAGGCCAACATACAAGGCATACACAAGCCACAACCAAACATCAATATATCAGGGAGTCTAAACAAGCTCCTAACACAAAACAACAATGCAAGTCCCCATTACTTAACTATTATCTCTCATAACTTAAAAGTCCATACTTGATGATAGCAAAAGCACAACTAGCACACTTGGAGGCCCTCTCCTTGCACAAGCAACCCACGAACTAAAGATCTGTATTGTCGAACAAAAGAGAGCGTAAGCATAAAACTTAGTGAGGGTAAGCTCATAAAACAAACCTCGACAATGCAGGGTCCAAGCACGAGCAACACAACCAAGATAGAATACATGCCTTCTTACCTTTGAAACCACAAGAGTCAAATATATATGATGCATGAACATAATGTCAAATGCCATGCCATGCTCAACATGTCCATAAACACAACCATATGGAAACACATTTGGTAATACGTATTGGCAACTAGCTATGACCCGAATACGCGGATAACAACCATTGGAACTCACAACCATCAACTCAACCATTACCTTACGGTGGGATTACACTCATCACCGTTTCACGCGGAGGGGATTCCACTCATCCTCACTCCCCGTCGATGGGATTCCACTCATCACCGACTAACATATAAATGAAGATTTTTGGGCGTGCACGTACTTCATCTTGATGACTACCATCACCAAGACCACGCGCGCATTTTGACTCTCGCATGCACACTAAACATCCTAATGACCGATCATTTGTACCCAAGCATACTAGTGCCAATACTAACTCATTTCACAATCTTTCACAACACAATTTCTTACCAATTTCCGTGCTTAGCACATACTCACCATGATTTACCATCATGCACAAACCACATTCCACAAACACATGCATATCACAATGCATCAAACATCATGCCTCAACACACATGTATATCACAATATACATAACACCATTAATCACAATGAATACATGAAGCATAACACAATATTTAGAAGTTCAACCAAAGTCTTCTAACTAAGCTTGAGATTAGACTACCAATCTAATCCCAACTCTAGGTGGGTTTACCAAGCCCGACCTAGGTCCACATTCTCGAACCAACATTCGAAAACCATTTAAACCAAGTTGAAATCATTAACCACTCACCGACTACTCCAAGCTCATCAACTCTAGCCGATCAATCTACCAAGCTATCCAGATTCGTTCCCGAGACTTCACCAACAAAGTTCCTTGCTTCTAAACAATCCAACACAATCAAAACAACCACATTTTAGTCCACAAATCACTGTAGCAAACCCGGAATACAATCCAAGCACAAATCACATGATTTCAAGCTAAAGACAACCCCAAAACCCTCATTTTCGAGCAGCCCATTTGCATAGCCAAAAACCATTGATTCCAACACTTTTAACACACTTACTAGCTTCCAAAATAACCCCTAACCATCAACCAACCATCAGCCAACAATTTCCCACATCAAACAATCCCATAACTCAACCTTTGAAACACCTAAAACCTCCCTAAAACCCAAATTCATGAATCATTATAAAACCATTCAAAATTTAGATATGTTGGACCTTATGGTTTACAAACAACTTTTCTAACAACAATAAACCAAAAGCTTAGTTAAAAATCCATAAAGCTACAACCTTTATCAAAATCTTTGAAAAACCCAAAATATAGAGACATGGGTTTTATGAAAAATGAAGACTAGAGTTAGATAGGAAATGGAAAGGACAACATAGAATCGAGTTTACCTTTGTAAAATCTTCAAGAATCAAGCAAGGGAGTAATGGAATAGTAAAATGCAAGGGGAGGAAAAAATGGTGTTAATTTGAAAGGGAGTGGGGAAGAAGATGAGAAAATAGTCATCTTCATTTGTTTTGTTTTATTTTTATATACCAAAAGTCACTTTTACCCTTAATGAATAGGGAAAATATCAATAGTATGAAATTCATGGCTTTTGGGTTTAAAAGATGACTAGTCCAACATATATTTAATTATTTTGAAAACAAAACCTGAAACATTATTTTAATTATCTAATTCACCGACTCCCAAACTCGGGTGTTACAGTATCCTTTAAATACAAGACATGCATTATACTTATCCACATTATCATTTGCATCCCTGATGGTTTTAAATATCCATTTACAACCAATTGGTTTGCACCTTCAGGTAATGAGACAAGTTCATAAACTTTATTGTCTTGCATAAAATTATATTTTTCTTGAATGGCATCAATCCAATTTTGAGAGTTAAAACTTTTATAGTCTGATAAAAAAATAATTGATCATTTTCTATCATTCTATTGTTACCTTATTTTCTTGAAGAAATACAATATAATAATCTGGAATAATATTTCATTTTCCTCTCGCAGACCTCTTTAATGACACTTGTTTTTTTAAGGTTGTTGAGTTTGTTCTTCTGAAACAATTACCTTATCTTAAACGAGAGTTGTTTAACATTATTTTGCTGAAGTACTTAATTCACTTCTTAATTAGTGATAGGTGTGAAAACTTAAACAACATCTTCAATTCATCCTCAATCAACATAGGTTTAGTAGGGTTTTAAGGGCGCCTTCCATGTTCAACAATACCCATCCAATCACATAAGGAAGGAACGATGATCAATTGATCAACAAAATTTAGAGGTCAAGGAAACATTAACTCAAAAGACTAATTAATTACAGTATGATAGTCACTTGAATTTAGCAATACAGAGATGATCGACAAGAGAATAAGATCAATAAACCAAGTTGGATTGAACAACGCTTAGAAACCCATGAGATTTTAATTATAAAAATTAAACCCTAGAAATTTTAAGGACGAATCAATCCGAAAAAATAGATTAATTTATTCTCAATGATTAAACATGACGAGGCGTTGATGCCACTTGTTAGAACCAAACCATAACAAATATGAAATCTAAACCCAAAATTTATTAAGTTAAATCATCAAGAACAATAAATTGAAAGCAGAAGCGCACCTGATTAATCGATAGATGAAAATCTTGAATCTTTTGATGAAGATCGCCAAAAGGTGGTTGTGATCTTCCAAGAAGATATGTTAACCCTTGCTGTAAAAAATTTTCTGACGAGACAAGAGTAATACAAGTTAACCTATTTCTTGGGGACCACTACCTCTTTATATAATTGATTATTAAATCAACTATTAAATATTTATAACTCTGCCCCTCGTTGAATTATAAATATATCTTATGGTATCTACACTTTTATTCACATGACACTTTAATATCTATGACACACCTAACATAATTGATCACTTGATTTTGTGTCATACTTTATAATAACATTATACATTTTACATATGTGCCCACAATTGAGGATTTTAATCCAACAATTACATCTCTTATTTAATAAAAGAAATATTTATAATAAAAACTATTTGATGTATTGTTAGTGCAAATTTTAATTATACGAACATGTTTATTTTAGGGTTAGGAATTTAATTTATGAATTATAGTGTAAATTCTATTTTAGGGGTTTAATATTTGAGGGTTTAGCACTAAAGATTTAGATTTTAAAACTTAAATAGGCATGATTGTAGAGAAAAAAAATCACTACCAATGAACAGAAATCTTCTGCCACATTTTAGTACTCCTATTTAAGCATTTCAATTAAAAAAAATAGGCTTAGAGTTTAAGGTTAGAGTTAAGTTTATAATTTGGGTGTAGGAGGTAGGATTTTATTTTTTACGGTTTACAGTTTAAGATTTAAAAATAAAAATTATATTTTAAAATTTAATTTCTAAGTGTTAGAGCATGAATCGAGATAAAAAAATAAGATTTTGATTCACTGTCGATACATCAAATATTTTATCTTATAATAAATAAGAAACATAACTTTTTACTTGCAAGCTTTCATTTGTAAGTTGTAACTATCAAAAACATTATAAATATTTTAAAATGAGCCTCTAACAGTCAGTAGTTTTTTTTTTTCAAGGCCGCCATTTCAGTACTTAATGATCAATCCTTGTTTGTTTACGGCACTGACTTTAAACCAAAGCAAATAGAATATAGTCTGGCCATATGGTAGAATACTGAGAGACAACGTATCCAATTTTGTAATTGAACTTAACAAAATAATAGAAAAGTATGCATAAAGGGATTATAAAATGACAAAGATGCCGGACCATTATTTTCATAAATACTTGTATGGTGGAACCAACGAATGTTCTCGTGGAAAAACTGTCTTTATTTAAAAAAATCTGGGTTCAATCAACTTTGTTTGTAATGTATATAAGGATGGTTATAGGTATGTAACACCCGAGTTTGGGGGTCGGTAAAAATAATATTAAAATAATGTTTCGAGTTTCGGTGTCACAATTAAAATAATAAAATATTATTTTGGACCTGAGTTTTCAAACAAATAAATTATGTTGGACATGTTTTGGTTTTAAAGCCCAATTCTATGGCATTGGGAAATTTAAATGGCTATCATCATTAATGGCAAAAGGGTAAATAAATGAACTTCTAATTTAAATCCCTTTTTATTAAAATATCACTTTTGTCATCTTCTTCACTCATTCATTTTCCATTTCCCACGACAATGGGGCTCCCCTTCTCCATTTCACTATTCCATCACCATTCTACTTCGTCATGGGTGATTTTTGAAAGGTAATGACATTTTTGTCTTGGCTACTGTGAGCCCATGTTTCGATGCGTTTTGGCTACTGTGAGCCCCTGTTTTGAAACAAGTTTCGAAACACTTTGGCTACTAGAATTGCCTGTTTCGAAACAGGTATCGAAACGACTAGGCAAAATGAGACCTGTTCCGAAACGGGGTGGATGCGTTTCGAAACGGGTGTCTGGCTTTTAAAACTGGAGCTCGTGTTTCGAAATGAGCTTTGACTGTTTCGAAACACATGCCTATAATTGGGCTTTTTGACATCTTCAAAGGGTTTCAAGGGTTGGGCTTAGGCCCTGTTTGTTGTTGGGCTTCTCGTGAGCCTTGTTTCCGCTGTCGTTTCACGCTTAGGTTTTATCAACGCATCTAGATAAGATAATAAATGAAAAAGTTTTTCCTAGGGTCGGTAACCGAAGTGGAGCCTTAACGGGTTTCATCTCGGTTATCCCCGTGTAGCCCACTCGGATCGGTCGAGCGTCCGGACCGGGATGAGGGGGTTACACCTGTTGGTATTAGAGCCTAAGGTTTCCGAGACCTTGGGCAGGTAAGTGAGGTAAGTTTAATTTCTGTATTGTAATTGCACGGTGTTTGCTTGCCATGTAAGCATGTTTGCTTGTTTATCAAGTATGCTTGGTGTATGTTGTTTGATCGTGCGTGTGTGTTGCTTGAAGCATGTTGAGTAGAGTCTCATTGCTTCTATTATATCGGAAAAAGAGATTTTTTAAAGTGAGGGAATCATACTTGAGCCACTTGGACCCTTTCCTTTGCTAACCCAGTTTGTATGTTAATTTGTTGTTGTTGTTGATTTATTGCTTTTTGGTAAGTTTGAGGCCAATGCGTGGGCCGTGAATCGGTAAGTAGAAGTTGTGGTTTCTGGAAATGTGGATGATGTTGAGAGAGTTCATTGTTATAGTTAGGGAAGTATGGTTGTACCGGAGTTGAGGTACAATTTGTTTGTTTGAGTCAAAGTGTGTGTGGGGTGATTCCGGTTGATAAGGAACGATGAGACCGATTCTGGTATTAGTTGGTAAAGGAGGTGAAGACCTATGAGTGGGAGTCAGAGTGGTATCGATGTTTTATCAGATAAGCCCTTGGTGAAGTTTTGAGTTTGTTCCCTCCGGTTGATTCTGAATCTGTACTTCTGTATGTTGTTAGCGAGAATGCAAAGTTTGAATGTGCCCGGTGAAGTGTTAGAGGTAGGTATGAGTACCTTAGTTCTTTTGGCGAGATCAGGGTAAGGGTCTCGTGTGAGTAATCTGAAATTTAGAAATGTTAGTTAGTGATCGTTGGGGTTCGACCTATGGTTTTAATACAAGACAGCCGGTCAGTATCTGTGAGTGTGAATCGATTTGTGCGATTGGGCCAGTGTGCGTCTGAGTTGTCTTCCAGCAAGAAGGAGAGATGAAGTCGATTCCGATATAGTCGAGCTGAGAAGGAAGCCTTGAGCTTTGGCTCCAGATTGTTTGGTAGTGGGATGTTTTGAGTCGTCAGGACTGATGTTATAGAACAAGTTCAAGTATGATTGTTTGTGTGTGATCAGAACTGAATTTTGAAGTTTCGAGATGCTCTAAGAACGGTTTTGGAGAGTTAGGTTATGTTTGAAGGACCGGCCTGAAGACAAGAGAACCGAAGACTATCAGCTGTGTACATGTGAAGTTGCAATTTCTACGGATTCGTCCATTTTGTGTGAGCATGTAAGGAAGCTAGATATACCTGTTGAGATCTTAGACGTAGGGACACATGAGACTAGTCCTTTTGGTGAGATAGTGGTGGTTAGAAAGATGTGTGAAAGGCATTTGTTGATGGTTCAGGGTTACGTGTTTCTAGTAGATGTGAAGTAATTGTCTTTTTACGGTATCGATGTAACATTGGGCATGGTTTGGCTCGTAGAACACAAAGCTAGGGTATACGTTGAGACAAAGAGAGAGTTGCCTTGAAGTCCTAGATTACTGTGAGACTGTAGTGGTAGGTGAGGATGTGAACTTCTTATCGAATGTTGATCCAGCTTTAGAGGTCAAAGATTGATTGAGTTTGGTTGACAGACCTGCCTAGCAAATGTGATGGATTCGATTTTTGAATGAGGATTAGACCACAGAATGTTAGAATGGTTTGTGATTTTCCTAAAAGTGTTTGGAAGAATTGCCTGGTTTGTCTCTTGACAGGGAATAAGAGTTTGTTATTGAGACCGTCTTTGAGGTTGCTCCTGCTTTGATTGCTCTGTATCTTATGATTCCCGACAGAATTGAGAGTGTTGAGGAATCAACTACGAGATTGTTAGACCGCAGATTCATTAGGCCTAGTATATCATCTTAGAGTACGACAGTGCAATTTGTGAAGAAGAGAGACGACAATACGAGAATGTGTTTAGATTACAGACAGTTGAAAACTTTTGACAGTAAATGAGTAGTATCCGTTTCCGAACGTCAGTGATTTGTTAATCAGTTAGGGTGTGCTTCAGTCTTTTTGAAGATTAATTTGAGATCCGATTACTACCAGTTGAGAGTGAGAGAGGTTGATGTACCGAAGACAGCTTTTGAGGCAAGATATGGTCACTTGAGTTCTGGGTTATGTCGTTTTGTTTGACAAGTGTGTTAGCTACTTTTATAGAGATGTCGAGCAGAATATTTCATGAGTTCCTTGACCAGTTTGTAGTAGTTCCCATTGATGATATATGGGTATATTCAAGTACCGAGGAAGATCATGACTAGCTTTTGGAGTCGGTGTTGTAGACCCTAATAGAGAATCAATTGTATGCCAAGTTGAGCAAACGTAAACTCCGAGTTAAGGAAGATGTTCTCCTAGGACATGTAGATCAACCGAATGTATTAGAGTAAATCCTAAGTAGGCAGAAGAAGATGTAAGTTGGAAGAAACCGAAGACTATGACAGGTATCTATAGTTCCTAGGTCTAGCATTGTTACTTTTAGAGGTTTGTAAACGGTCTTTTGAAGATAGTTGCTCCATTGACAAGTTACTACAGAAGAACGTTCAGTTGTGTGGTCAGATGTGAGACAACGAGCCATTGAGAAACTGAAAGAAACTTTGATGAAAGCTTCGACCTTGGTCCAGCCTGTATCAGAGAAAGAATTTGTGAACCATAATGATGCGTCATATGTAGGGTTAGGTTGTGTGCTTATGCAAGGAGGAAGAATTGTGGCCTAGTTATCGAGGCAGTAGAAGATCCATGAAAAGAATTATCCGACGCGAGACATAGAGTTAATTACAATTGTTTTTGCTACGAAGATCTAGAGACAAAGCATGTATAGTAAGAAATGCACAATATACACTTATCATGAGAGCTTGAAATATTAGACGACTTAGGAAAAGGGTTGAAACTTGAACAACATAAGTTGTTAGAATTGCTCGAGGACCGTAATCTCAAGATTAAGTACCATCCGAAGAGAATCAACGCAGTAACCGATGCTTCGAGTTATATTTGTTGTTAGATTGGCAGTTGGGTTGCGAGCTATATTTGTTGGATTCAGCTCATCAAATGATAGTGGTTTCGTGGCTGAGTTTCATGTTAAACCAACCTTGAGTCAGATACTTGAAGAGAAACAGTTGCAAGACAGGTTCTTGGCACCTCCTGTGCAAGACATAGTAGAAGGAAGACCTTCAGATTACAGTTTCAGAGACGATAGAATTTTGCATTTTAGAGACAGAATAGTTGTGCCGATTGACATAGTGTTTTGAGACGTATCGTTTTGGCTGAAGCACACGACAGTTCATTTGTATTGCATCTGAGTAGTAGGAAGACATATTGTGGATTGGAAGACGAGTACTTCTGGATTGAGTTGATGAATGATGTGGTTCAGTATGAGAGTAAGTGTGTAAATTTGCCAGCGTGTCAAGGCCAAGCATAAGTTTTCTTCTAGTTTGTTGGAAGATTCTTAATAAAAGTGGGTAATAGATTCGAGGGACCTTGTGTCCGATTCACCTTTGATTCCCTCCGGGAGAACTTAGCTAAGTAATCAATGATAGTTGCACCGAGTATGCTCAGTTATTACATGTTCACGTTACTTGTACTCTATTTAAGATGGCGGAGTCTTGCTTTAGCAAGAGTGTGAGTTGCACAGTGTCTTGAAATCGATAGTGGCCGATAGAGATTCGAGATTTCAACTAGATTTTTGAGGACGTCTGCGTAGTGCTTGGATATCTATTGAAGTCAGATGGGTACGGGAGGGTATTATCTGCTGTTGATGACTGGTATGATCGCAGTTATGGGTCGAGTATTCAAACGGTACCGTATGAGATCGTGAATCGGGCTAGTTCTGTTGTTTATTTGTTGCGGTTACCACCAGAGTTAGAAAGGGGTTCGCGATGTGTTCCATGTATCTATGATTCGGAAACGTGAGTCAGATCTGTTCCATGCTATGTTTGTGGAAGAGATTGAGTTGAGTTTAAAATTGACATGCAATGGAGAACCAGTTGAGATCTTAGCATCATATAGCTAATGTTGTGGTAAGGCTATCGGGTTGGTTAGAATGTTGTGGTGAGAAGGAAAGGAAAGTGTGGAGGGGAAGTTTCTGTGTCTCTTCCTGTCCGATAAATTTCGGGGACGAAATTTCCTTAAGTGGGGAAGAGTTGTAACACCCGGGTTTGGGGGTCGGGTGAAAATAATATTAAAATAATGTTTCAGGTTTTGGTGTCACAATTAAAATAATAAAATATTATTTTGGGCCCGTGTTTTCAAACAAATAAATTATGTTGGGCATGTTTTGGTTTTAAAGCCCAATTCCATGGCATTGGGAAATTTAAATGGCTATCCTCATTAATGGAAAAAGGGTAAATAGATGGACTTCTAATTTAAATCCCCATTTTTATTAAAATATCACTTTTGTCATCTTCTTCACTCATCCATTTTCCATTTCTCACGACAATGGAGCTCCCCTTCTCCATTTCACTATTCCATCACCATTCTACTTCGTCTTGGGTGATTTTTGAAAGGTAATGACATTTTTGACTTGGCCTTGTCTTCCTCTTCATGTTGGTACCATTAGTTTTTATTATTGTTCATGATTTTGAAATTTGAAGTTTTGGGGTTTTGTTTTGAAAATGAGAACTTTATTGTCTTTAACCTAAGCTTTTGATTATTTAAGGTTAGATAAATTGTTTACAACCTAAAAGGTTCAACATATGTGAATTTTAAAGAGTGTTACAACGATTCCCGAATTTGAGTTTTAATAGGGTTTTTGAAGGGTTTAAAGGTTGATTTTGGGTGTGTTTAATGTTGGAAATTGAGGGCTATTGGTTGTATGTTGGTTAGGGATCGTTTTGGAAGCATTTAAGTGTGTTAAAGAGGTTGGAATCTTGAGTTTTGGACTGTTTTTCATGGCTGCTCGGGAATGAGGATTTTGGAGTTGTTCTTAGCTTGAAAACATGTGCTTTGTGCTTGATTAGTGTTCCGGGTTTGCTACATTGATTTGTGAATTGATTTAAGGTTGTTTTGATTGTGTTGAGATGATTAGAAGCAAGATTTTGTGTTGGTGAAGCCTCGAGAAAAAATCCAGAATCGTTGGAAGCTTGATCGGCTAGTGTGGTTGAGCTTGGAATTGTCGGTGAGTGGTTAAATGTTTTTAAATGGTTTTCAAGTGTTGGTTCGAGCATGTGGACTAGGTTGGGCTTGGTAGACCCACCTAGAGTTGGGATTAGAGTGGTAGCCTAATCCCAAGCTTTAGTTGGAGACCTTGGTTGATCTTTAAATTGTTGATTTATGCCTCATGTTTAATTGTGATTAAGGTGGTTATGTATATGTTGTTATATGTATGTTGAGACATGGTTTGATGCATTGTTTTATGCATGTTGACGATAGGTATGATGGGGATATACATATGTATGAAATATGATGTGATATTAGTAATAATGATATACATATAGTGTTGACATGTGAAATGATATTATGAGGTGGTTGCATGATCCGAGGATCATGGTGAGTATATGCTAGGCATGGAAATGTGTGGTGATATACATGTATGTGAGGCATGATATTTGATGCATTGTCATATGCATGTGGCTATGGAATGTGGCTTGTGCATGACGGTAAGTCATGGTGAGTACGTGCTAAGCACGGAAGTTGATATGAAATGGTGTTGTGAAAGGTTATGAATTGTGTTTAGTATTGGCACTAGTATGCTTGGGTACAAATGATCGATCATTAGGATGTTAGTGTGCACACATGAGTCAAAATGCGTGCATGGTCTTGATGATGGTAGTTATCAAGATAGAGTACGGATTCGCCTGGAAATCTTCTTATATATGTTAGTCGGTGATGAGTGGAATCCCATCGACGGGCGTGAGGATGAGTGGAATCCTCTCCGCGTGAAACGAGGCGTGAGGATGAGTGGAATCCCCTCCGCGTGAACGGTGATAAGTGTAATCTCACCGTAAGGTAATGGTTGTGTTGTTGGATGTGAGTTCCAACGGTTATCCGCGTATTCGAGTCATAACTAGGTGCTAATACGGATTGTGAACTAAGTTGCATATATGTTGAATATATTTATGTTTCCATATGTGGTGGTTATGGACTTGTTGAGCATGACATGGTTTGGATAATATGTTCATGCATCATCTTTTATTTTGGCTCTTGTGGTTCGAAGGTAAGAACTCATGCATTCTACCTTGGTTGTATGCTCGTGCTTGGACCCTGCATTGTCGAGGTTTGTTTTATGAGCTTACCCTTACTAAGCTTTTATGCTTATGCTCCTTTTTGTTCGACAATGCAGATCTGTAGCTTGTGGGTGGCATGGGCAAGGAGGGGCCTTCAAGTGTCGCTTTGGTTAGCTCAAGTATGAACTTTTAATTGAAAGATTGTAATAGTCAAGCAATGGGATTTGAATGCTTTGGATTTGTGTTGATGTGGGTGTGGCTTGTTGATGCCATGTTTGATTTGCAAGTCATGCTTTATTGCTTACCTTGAATGCTTAAGTGTATGCCTTGAATGATCTTTTGAATGGATGCCTATCTTATATCTTTATGAATCTTGAGTATGTTTGCTATAGGATGCATGCCTCTAGAGTGTGTTCGTATGTTATGTATGCTTCTTGGAGTCGCTTAGGACGTTTGGAATCATTTGGAGGTGTTTAAAGCTGATTTTGAGAATTCACAGACAACAGGTGTTTCGAAACGGGTTGCCCTATTTCGAAACGGGTGTGGTTCCAGGGCCCCGTATCGAAACGTGTTTCGATACGTTTTGGCTACTGTGAGCCCCTGTTTCGAAACCAGTTTCGAAACACTTTGGCTACTGGAATTGCCTGTTTCGAAACGGGTATCAAAACGGCTAGGCAAAATGAGACCCTGTTCCGAAACGGGGTGGATGCGTTTCGAAACGGGTGTCTGACTTTTAAAACTGGAGCTCGTGTTTCGAAATGGGCTTTGACTGTTTCGAAACACATGCCTGTAATTGAGCTTTTTGACATCTCCAAAGGGTTTCAAGAGTTGGGCTTAGGCCCTGTTTGTTGTTGGGCTTCTCGTGAGCCTTGTTTCCGCTGTCGTTTCACGCTTAGATTTAATCAACGCATCTAGATAAGATAATAAATGAAAAAGTTTTTCCTAGGGTCGGTAACCGAATTGGAGCCTTAACGGGTTTCATCTCGGTTATCCTCGTGTAGCCCACTCGGATCGGTCGAGCGTCCGGACCGGGACGAGGGGGTTACAAGGTAAGACTTTTTGGCCGACATGCACCTGGCTCAAAAATTTAACACCTCCATCCGAACCCGACCCGACTCTACATTTTATGATATTCCACCGACTCAAATTTTAAAATAAAAACATGATCTCGACCCAACCCGGCTCGACATAAATAAAAAAGATTATTTTCCCAATTTTATTCGATAAAATAGGGAGCTAATTGAAAAAAAATACAAATAGAGAGAACATTATAATAATTATTCTATTTTTATTAGACAAAATAGAGAGATAATTGAAAATATATAAAAAGATATGGGCATTATACCAATTATACCTAAATATTTAAAATAAAATTAAACTATTATTTCGAGTCGAGTATTTTTCAATCCTAAACCCGAAAGCAATCTCCATGTTAACATTTTTCCACCTCCAATTGGTGGTGACACGTGTCACCATCTTATTGAATAATTAATTTATTTTATTAGATTAAAATTATGACTAAATTGATATATTGTATAAATATAGAGGACCAAATGTGTAATTATACCAATTTTTTTAACAGTTCTGTCAACTTTTTCGTTTTTTAACGGCAGGTGGCTTAATTGAAACCATTTAAATAGTTAAGTGGTATATTTGACACAATTAAAAATAGAGTGGTCAAATCGACACCAACCCTATAGTTTGGTGGTCATTGGTTACCCTAAATAAAATTATTCTTTTTTATGAAGAATTGTATGTTCTTTTCAGTTTTATTGTTTTTTTTTGTTTTGTTTTGTCATAAGTCATTTTACATATGATGTTCTGGCTTTTTTCATCTAATTGTATAACAATTTGTTTGTCTGCATTTTTGCAAGTTTGTTTGTCTTTGTATTTTTTGTTCAACAAAATTAAGATTGCTTGTTTGTCTTTATAACAATATTGTTTGTTATATGACAATTTAGCGTTCATATAAAAAGTATTACCGAACGTTTCTAGTCACAAGATGATTGTCGGTATATTATTTTTTATTCCTTTGTGGTAGTTTGTTGATGTGTCAAGAACTCGCAGCAAAAAGAATGCTTGATTCACGGAGTTTTCTGGTCAAAGTATATCTTGCTGGATTTCATTTAGAAGACCGTAAGTTTTTCTACTTCTCATGTCTTTCACACCCTTTAAAGTTTATTATATTTACAGTAGAATCTCTATAAATTAATACTTGATAAATTAATAACCTCTCTTTTGGTCTTGACTTGGGCCAGGTCTAAATTAATAATTTCGATAAATTAATAAGATAATAATTTTCCGGAAGAGCCTTATATAAATTTATGGCCCCTTCAATATTATAAATTAATAATTCTATAAATCACAAATATAACTAGGACAACTTAGTAAAATATGATTCTATTGTTGTTTGCTTCTTCTTAAAATTTAAATCTAGTTGTATTTTTTCTATCTTTTCTTACATCATCCAAAAGTTGATTCTCTTACCATACATGAACTTGCATTAAGTTTTAACCAGTACTACGTACTACAATGAACTTTGTTTTTTAGGGGTATGTATTATATTTAATTAGTCACATAGTACACGAAAATCATTCAATTAGTCAATACAATGTATATGTTTTATTCATGAGGAATAATGGTGGTCCGTAGAATCGGAAAAATCTCTTTAAATTAATAAATTATTAATTTATCTATGAATTAATACATCTAAATTAATAAAATTACATGGTCCTAACATTATTAATTTATAGATGTTTTACTATTTTTTTACATTGAATTTTCAATATTTATAGTAGGATTATTTTGTTAACTAGAACTATTAAATTGATATTTATTTGGGATAGTTGTATTCATTATCAAGAGATTAAGTTATTTATATAAATCTCTACAAAGATAGTGTTCGTGCGAATTGATGAGAATTTCATCTTCTTTTTTGAACATAGATAATTTCTTTGAATATGGGTGAGATTTTATTTGGAATACATACCGAAAAATTTTCATGAATAAAGTTACATTCTATTTTCATCTTAAAAATAAATTTAATTGTAAAATAAGCGTTTAAATTTTATTATTTTTTTACAATAGGTGTTTAAAATATTTTATTAGTTAAAACATGTGTCTAATGTTTTATTTTTATCCGTTTTAAAATTAATCTGTCAAAAAAATTCATCACCCAATTATAGCTTGACACATGGAATTTTTTTTTTTGTTTTAAACAACAAACTAAAAATACAATAAATTAAAAAACATCCCAAAATTTTCAAAAAAAATACAAAACAATCCTAAATCTCTAAACCCCCAAATCTCAAAATTAATGTCATTGTCGTCGTCGATAGCCTCGTCAGACCCCGCCATCGTAATCAATCGGAGTCCCCAGCCTATTTTCCCTAACCATCCATCGCTGATAACCGGCCGAAGGCGTGTCAATTCGACGGCGAACGTGGAAGGTTCCAATCGTTTAACGTCCGTTTGGCACGCCTCTCACCAATCAACGACGATGGGTGGTTGGGGAAATAAGAAGGGGCTCCGGCGACGGCGGTGGTGGGGTCTGACGAGGCTATTGAGGATGACAATGATGTCAAATTTGAAATTTGGGGTTTTGTGTTTTAGAGATTTAGGACTATTTTGAAGATTTTAAGAAGTTTTAATTTTTTTAAAAAAATATTTTTTTTCAATTTTTTTTAAAAGAAAGTTAAAAAACATGTGTTAAATTCTGAATGAGTGATGAATTTTTTTAACGTGTTACCTTAAAATGATAATGAAATAAAACTTTAGGCACTTATTTCGGACAAAAAGGAAACGTTAGACACTTATTTCAACAAAAAAAATATTTAGGCACCTATTAGAAAAAGATGAATAATTTGGACACCTATTTTATAGTTAAGTCGAAAAGGAATTACTTCGAAGTTCTTTATAGAAATTGATATTCTTATTACACACTGTTCAATGCTCAATGGACTGTTTTCGTCGTTTAAAAACGTCAACAGTCATTGGGCTTCGTTGTATCCTCGAAGTTTATTTGTCGGTATCGTTTTGCATTCTAACATATATGGTGGGGATTAATTGAACTTTAAAGATATTGACATCGATTAAATATTAATTATCTAGAAGAGTTTGAGCTTCAACTCTTGCTATTGAGTCAATTTCAAGCAGCTGAATTGGCTGCTGTTTTGGAAGCATGTTCAATTTTCGTTACATCCAAATTGAACAAGGATTCATCCTTGATAATAGAATCTGATTGCTCAATGGATAAAGAATAATGGAGCCGTCCCTGATGTGTCGGTATCCTTTACTTATAGAGACTCAAATGGCCTTGCGCATAAGTTAGCTAGGGAAGTCCTGACTAGATCAGGTAATTTGGTGTGGGTGGTGGAGTAACCTTATTTGTTGTTGTGTTGTCTGGTATTGCAACCTGATTATGAGTTGTAGTAAGATGTAATGGTGTAACTGGAAACAATGTTGACTGTTTTGATTGTAAAGCTCCTAGTTATTGATTAATAAAATTTGGCCACTCTTTTCCCCCTACTTAGGTTTAGAGGGGGTTTTGATGAGGCCCTTTACTTAAAAGAAAAAGAATTTTATACTTACAATCCGAGTGCAAAATTCGATTAAACAAACTTAATCGACTCAATTCAATTGCTTCAATTATATCTCAAGTTAAAGATAGAGTGAAACTACTTGGGTGATTTCCTAGGCCACCAATATAGCCTGCTGCCTGGGCCTAGCAGACTCGGATCTCTACTTGAATGAACCTTCTCTGGCCGAACCTCGTCGACCTTGAACATCCCTTGCTCGTTCAGAGGATGGTGGTAACGAGCAAGCCGATTCGAGGACTCTCTTCTTTTGATCATATGGCTTCGTTTAATTTATGATCAGAGAATTAAATTGCAGTTGCGATTGCGTTTTCGGTAGCGTTGCGTTTGTCATCTTAATCTAATCAACAATCTCCCTGAACATCCGAATTCCTAGACTCATCAAATCTCCGTTGAATCCACTCTCAAACTCGATACACATGGCATACGCGCCCAAATCAAGTCTGTTTCTAAAATTATGGTGGTTTAAAGTCAAATTTAAAAATTAGGCATTTAATAAGTATTGAAAAAAATTAAATTTGAAGATCGATCATGTATTTAATAATAAGTATTAGAAAAAATTGGGCTTCTAATAACAAGTATTAAAAAATTATTTTAAAAATATGTACATAATAATAAATATTAGAAAAAAATCAGGCCTCTAATAACAAGTATTGAGAGAAATTAGATCTCTAATAATAAGTACTGTAAACAAATTGAATCTTAAAAGTAGCCTCTATTAAAAGGTATTAAAAACAAATTAAATTTTAATAATAACCCCTAATAATAAGTGTTGAAAAATTAGATCTAAAAGTAAATACTGAAAAAAAAAACTATCATTACAATTTTAATTATGGCCTAAGTCCCATTAATGCTCAGAATAAATAAATTCCAACTGTTCTTTATATTTAATAAGGGGCGGTGGACCTCTCTAATGCATAATTAATTTTTAAATGGTTCTTTATTTATTTCTAGTTATGGGTTGCGGGTTCTGAGCAGACACCTTCAGCTTAGGGACGAGCTTGGTTATATTTTCTCTACTCTATTTTATTATATTTATTAATTATTTTAGTATTATCACTTTTATTATTTTTAATACTATATATTATTTTATTATTTATTTATTTTAATTTCCTTTTTGATAATTAAATTTATTTGTAGTTATTATTATGTCCCAGTAATTTGTAATTTGATTTTTTATGATTTTCAAACGTAGCTTTTAACAACTTATTCAATTTACTCTCAATTTGCATATGATTGTATTTATTGTTTGATCGATAAACCACTAAATTTAAATTTCTAAATCCGTCCCTAACTATAAGGTCGCCTTAGGAGAAAGGAACCATTTATGGGGACCTATATAAGGCCCTCTCGATCGCAATTGCCTCTACCCATTTGGACATGTAGTCAATGACAAGTAGGATGTAGAGATTCTCACATAAAGATGGGAAGGGCCCCATGAAATCGATTCCCCAAATATCGAACAACTCGACTTCAAGGATGTTCTGCAAGGGCATCTCGTTTCATCTTGAAATATTTCCGCTCCGTTGACAATGGTCGCATTGCTTGTAGAAAGCTTGGGCGTCCTTGTAAAGAGTCGGCCAATATAGTCCGGAATGTAAAACTTTGGTCGTCGTACGTGTCCCTCAAAAGTGTCCTCCATAGGGTGAAGAATGGCATTGTTGTAGCACATCTTGTTGTTCTTCTTCTGGAACACACCTTCTTATAACATGATATGCACATTGTTTAAACAAAAGAGGCTCGTCCCAAAAATAATGCTTAGCATCATGTCGGAACCGCTTCTTTCCTTGGTGAGTAAGGTTATAAGGTAAAATACCACAAACTAAGAAATTCACAAGATCGACATACCATGGTGTCGATGAAAGTGTCGCAGCAGTTGCCGAAGTTATTGTCGAGTCAATGTTATCGATAATTGCCGAGGCAGTGCCCATCTGTGTTGCTGAGGCAGTGCCTATCTGGGTTGCAGAGGCAATGACTTCTGGAGTTGCCAAGGCAATGAGCAACTGCTCATATGGGAATGCTTCTTAGATTTATGTGGGAGTGGTCTCTTTCTCTCTTTGTTCTAACCATGATAAGTGATTAGCAACTTGGTTCTCAATACCTTTTTTGTCCTTGATTTCAATGCCAAACTCTTGTAGCAGTAGAATCCAACGAATCAAGCGAAGCTTGGCATATTTCTTGGAAAACAAGTACTTGATTGTTGAGTGGTTAGTGTGAACAGTCACCTTTGTTCTGATTAGGTATGGTCGAAACTTGTCAAAACCAAATACTACTAGTAGTAATTCCTTCTTTGTGGTTGTGTAGTTGACTTGGGCCTTGTTGAGAGTTTTACTAGAATAGTAGATCACATGGAAGATCTTGCATTTTCTTTGACCAAGAACTGGTGTAATCACTAATTTTGTCCGAGGTGTTAAACCCGTTTTCTTTTCCTTTTAGTAATGGGCTTTAATAATAAGAACTAATAAATAAAGAAAAAAAAAGAAAAAAAGTATATATATACCAATGTTATATACCTATTATACACCATATATTATTATTATTAGTGTCATTTATTCTATCACCTTTACCCATCCTTACTATGTATTATTTTTATTGCATATTATCATTATTATTATAAATCACTATATTCGTTATCTTGTTATGCTTATTATCATTATTATTCATGTTACTATCATAAATATTATTATCTACCGTTACTATTATTATTATTGTTGTTATTATTATTATTATTATTAAATCCGGAAAAACAAAATAGACTATTATAAATAAAAGCCCAACCTTTATAAATAAAGAACCCAAGTTTATTTTAAAGTCCATTATACAATTTCAGAGCCCAAAATAATAAATACAAGTTTGGCCCAATAAAATCTAGCCCTAATCTGCTGAAAAAAGAAAACCCTAATGGTCTCTTTGTGATGCAGCCGCCACAACACCAGCCGTCAGATCTAGATGGAGATCTGACGGTCTAGATCACACTAGGAGAAAGAAGCCCCCTTTTGCCCTAGCGCCGCAACGCTTCGACCGTTGGATCCAGACCAGCATCAACGGACCAGATCGAAGCATAGGAATTCTCCAGAAACTCCACGCGCCCACGCGCGTCCATCGGGCTCCCACACGCGCGCGTGTCCATCACGCCCGAGCCCCTTCGAATTCCCCCCAGCCGTCCAGATCCATCTCCGACGGTCTGGATTGCTCCACGACGCCGGCCACGTCTCGTGCCTCTCTGGTCCCCCGTACGAACCTCGCATGCAAACAAAACGAGCCAAAATGTCAGAAACGCAAGGCAACAAAAAATCAGACGCAAAAACAGAAATCAGAGGCACAATTGCAACAAACATTTTCAGAGGCAATCAGCAGACAAATCGTACAAATCAACAATGTATTTCCAGCATTTCATGTATTTAGAAAAAAGCCGAAAAATGTAATATTCGTGCTTATAAAATCCGAAATCACACACAATGTAAAGGAGAGGAATTTTCTTATAGAGAAAAAGTGGTAATAGGGGGGATTCAAAAAAAACTCCAGAGAGATTGTAATCGGAATTTGCATATCAATACAAACAAAGAGTTTTTCAGGTATCCCATTTCCATCTTTTATTTCAGTTCGAATCAAAAAAATAAGAATAAAAAAAGGAACAGAAACAAGTTACGGTTTTTTGGCTACCTTCGTGTCTCTTCTTCTTCCTCTTTCTGTTGCCTATCTCGTCGGTGACAAGCCATTCGGTCCCTTTCGGGACCATGCACGGTGAGCCGGTGGAGGGCAAACGTCGGTAAGTGGTTGTTTTAAAATTTTTGGGTTTCGAACAAAAAAGGGTTTTAAGAAACTTGTTTTCGGGGTTTTGATTTCAAAGGACAGAGGCTTTTCAGGTTTTTGGGGGTTTCAAAAGGAGGAAAAAAGTTTTTTTAAGGCGCCGGCAACGGCGATCGGAGTGGGTGACGGCGCCAGAGAAGTAACAGAGGAGGGAGAGAAGCTCTCTGAGATTTAGGGTTTGTAAAATGGGAAAGTGCTCAAAATGTGTTTTAAGGTAGCTTATATAGTGTTTCTTTTATTTAAAATTGGTTTAATCACGTTTTGGGCCCCCCGTGTCAACATAATTACGCGAGGGGGGCTTCCACGTCTCTTAACCACGCCCGTGGTCTCTGCAATTTTGCGAAGTCTTTCAATCTAGTCCCGATCTTGTTTTGGTTAAATTTCGGATGGGAAAATTACGTTTTTGGTCCTCTTGCCTTTTCGTGTCTTTTGATCGAGTCCTATTCTTTCATTTTAATCTCTAAAAAAATGGTTTATTTACATCTTCAGTCCTTTCCAGATTGTCTTTTTTATTTATTCAGCGTTTTACTATGTTGTTTTCATTCATGCATTTTATCTTCTTTAATATATGCTTGCATCAAATATATGTTATTTTACATATTGTTATGTTCGTTAAATGTGCATATGATGTATGGTTTTATAGCATGTGACACGTGCATTTTATGTTATTATGTTTGACCATGTGTTTTTTTAGTCTTGTTTAAATATGTGGTTTCCTAATGTGTTCATGGCTTAATTGCTTTATGGTTCGAATATTTTTTTTGTGGCATGCATTTATATGTCATTACATGCGACTTTTTAATTTTGTTCGATAATTAATTAACTTAAAATATACCCAAAGAGAGGTATTAATTAACTCCGGTATTCGCGATATGACAGTCCTAGTTTAATGAATGTCGATCGAATATTTGGGTTAATTTTCACCGTCTCTAGGTAAGCGAAGGCGTAAAAATGGAAATGTCATGCATCATCCTTTACTTGCTTGCATCATGCATAAAGGTGACGTACGAGATCCGAACCCTAAACTAACACGGCAGTCAGTCTTATATGATGTCGATTTAGTCTTTGGTCCGGTGTACCGTCATCCTTTTTTAATTAAGCGACGAATTAATTCGATACCACCCATTTGAAAAAGCTCGTGATTAAAGCCTAATTTTCAATTTAGAACCACTAATTAAATTCATCTTAAATTTCAGATGATTTCCATCATTTAAAAGCAACAATTGTTTTAGTACCGATTTCCGGGCGTGATGGGGGTGCTAACCCTTCCCCACACATAACCAACTCCCGAACCCTTTCAAACGAATCTCTGGTTTAGTTTTCACGGTGTCTGGCCTACCATAGTGGCCGGTGGCAACTCCAACCGAGAAAAAGATTTTTAAAAGGTTGTTTCCCCGAAACCCGAATTAATTTTTAAAATCCCCCTTTTGAATTAAATAAATGTTTTTCAAAAGTAGCGGGAACTTGATTTGCAGAAAAAACCCTGTTACAACTGGTCCTACTGTAAAATCGCTTGTGTCACACATGAGTTTGAAGGGCATCGTCCAGTCTGGTGGAATTACTATGGGTGTGGTCACAAGCTTCTGTTTCAGTGTCTTGAATGCTTCAGTGCATGAGTCATTAAAGTCAAAGGCTCTATCCTGTTCAAGCATGTTACACAAAGGTTTAGTGATTTAGAGAAATTTTCAATGAATCTTCTATAAAAACTTGTGTGTCCCAAAAAGCTTCGGATTCCTTTGACTAAAGTTGGTGAGGGTAGTTTCTCGATCACTTTAATCTTTGCTTTGTTAACTTCAATTCCCTTGAAGGAGATCTTGTGGTCGAGAACTATGCCTTCATCCACCATAAAGTGGCACTTCTCCCAATTTTGGACCAAGTCGGATTCCTCGCATCGTTTAAGTACTTTCTCCAAATTGCCTAGGCAATTGTCGTAATCATCTCCAAATACTGAGAAATCGTCCATGAAGATTTCCAGGAAATCTTCTACCATGTCGAAGAAAATTGCCATCATGCATCATTGGAAGGTTTCCGGGGCATTGCATAGTCCGAAAGGCATCATTCGAAAGGCATAAGTGTTGTATGAGCATGTGAAGGTGGTCTTTTTCTTGATCTTATGGTGCTATGGCAATTTGGTTATACCCTGAATAACCATCAAGAAAACAATAAAAGGGTTTACCTGCAAGATGGTCAAGCATTTGATCAATAAAGGGTAAAGAAAAGTGATATTTCCTAGCAGCTTTATTCAATTTACGGTAATCCATGCAAACCCTCCAACCGGTCACAATCCTGGTTGGGATTAGTTCATTGTTTTCTGTAGAACTAATGTTTTGATTAATAGTTGAAAAATGTTTTGGATAAAGTTAAAAAGAATTCAAAACCATTTCTGAGTCCAAACAACTTGAAACAATGTTTGTGGGATATTTCAAAAAGGTTTTAAGTGTTTTCAAAGCCAAATTCAACAAAACCATCCAAGAGTTTCGAAACGCCTCTAGGTGTTTCGATACGAGTCTTTACAGTGGCAAAACGTTTCGAAACGGGTTTCGAAACAGGCTTTAATCTGGGTGAGATTTTTGCATAGCATTTCGATACGGCCTCTGCCATTTCGATACGCTTATGGGGCATTGACCTCAACGGTCATAAACCCTCAACAGCTATTTCCCAACTACCTTTTCAATGCAGGGCGTTTCGATACGGGGACAAGCGTTTTGATACGGCCAAGGGCGTTTCGATACGGGTGCAGCATCAGACTGCAACGGCTCTTTCTATTTCAAGAGTGTTTCGAAACAAGGTCGAGCGTTTCGAAACAAAGAGTTGCAAAACTGCATTTATGGTGGGAAATGAAGTCTCCAACGGCTCCAATTCAACCCCAACGACTAGTAACAGCTACAAACTCATTAAGGAGTATAAAAAAGACCTCCAAGCATCTATTAATGGTTAATGCTTCAATTGTAATACAACATATGATCAAAATGCGTCTTAGTGCTTAAGTGTCAATTCTTTGTATAGACAAACACTAGTGAGCCAAAATTGTTAGATTTGCTCAAGTGTTTTAGGATTGGGTGAGAGCTTAATTGTGCAAACAAATACCTATTAGAGGGATTTGAGTTTGCTTATCTTTATCTTTTTGTAAAGAGGGTTTGATCAAGGCTTTGGGTAGAAAGCTTGATCGGTTTGTAAGGGTTTTCTTCTAAGCCTAGAAAAGGGGACGGATCAATAGTGGATTGATTGGAAATCCTTAGTGGGAAGCTAAGGTAGTGGATGTAGACCTTGGTTGGAAGGTTGAACCACTATAAATCATCTTGTCTTTATCTTTTTAGCTTCCACACCTCTATCACCCAAAATTCCACTTCTCCACCACTTGGCGAGCAAGAACGGTTGAAGGAGTCGAGCACCTAAAAACTCAACAATTGGTATCAGAGATTGGCTCAATTGAAGAGGATTAACATCCTATTGAGAAGATCCGGCAAGCTCGATCAACATTTCAAACAACTAGCTCAATGACGCAATCCATCGATAAACCGCCCTTCTTCGACGGAACACACTATGCCCATTGGAAGACAAGGATGAAATTCTTCATAAAGTTAAAGGACTACAAGCTTTGGGTCATAGTAGAAGATGGTCCGTTCGTGCCTCAACAAAGCAAGACGGATTGGAGTGCCGAAGATTGCAAGAAGATGGAGCTTAATTGCAAAGCCTTGCACATTCTTTTTTGTGATTTTGGCCCCAACATCTATGAGAAGATGTCTTCTTGTGAGAGTGCCAAGGAAGTTTGGGACAAGCTTGAAGTTACATACGAGAGGACAAACGAAGTAAAGGAGACCATGATCGGGCTTCTCAACCTAGCGTATGAAAACTTCAAGATGGATCCAGAAGAGGACATTGAGAAATGTTCAATATGTTCTCCATCATCAACAATGGACTTAAAGGTTATGGAGAAGCCATCCCGGAAGAGAAACTTGTTCGAAAGCTCATCTACTCCCATCCCGAGTCATGGGACTCAAAAAGGACCGCCATCATCGAAGCCAAGAATCTCAAAACCTTGAAGATTGATGAGCTCATGGGGTCTCTTCTCACTCACCAAATAATGAAGAAAAACAAAGAATATGAGAAGAAGAAGGAAAATATTAGAGCTATGGGGGAGAAGAAGCTCAAAGGTCTTGGCATCAACACAAATGCCATTGCTCTCAAATCCTCCACAAGCCATCATATAGATTCAAGTGAAGAGGAGGATGATGAAGAAGAGATAGTTCATCTCTTTAAGAAGTGTGCCCCTTACATGAAGAAAGCCTTGAAAGAGCTTGAACGAGAATCCATGAAAAAGAAGAGGGCAAGCACTTCAAGCCATAAGAAGAAGGCATATGTGTCTACTTGAAATTTTAGGCGAGCTCGAGTCTAAAATTTCGAGCTCAACGAGCCCAAGCCGAGCCCAATTACAATGTTTTCGAGCCTAGCTAAGTCTTGTCAGACTGAGGCTCAGCTCAACTTGTATCATCTCTAGTTTAGGCGATTAGTAGTAGCGCCACGTGATTATTATCTCTCCCTATTACTTGTATTAGCTTGCATGCTTATGTTTATGATTAGCATGGAGTATAGTGGAGTAGATGTGTACCGCTAAGCTTTGTAAGCTCAGCTCTCAAAATCGTTGTTTATGTGTGTAGGTTGATCGTAGGATCGCAGAATTGGGGAGCACTGTCTATAGGGGATTCCAGCAAGTGGTGTTTGTCATAGTACGATACTTGTATTTGGTGGGCTGGGTATTCATAGGACCTTACAACTATTGAGTCTGTAATAATATTTTGAAATATTAATTTGATATACAATGTATAAACTTGGAGCTTCTATTTTGTAAATTGATTTATATTGTTTATTTAATTAAATGGGGCATTTGGTGTGTTAATGTTTTGAACAAATGCTAAATTTATGATTTTTAAACGAAAAAATTTTTGGTTCGGATTTTGGGTAACCCGAATATAGTACTTTGGATTAGGATCGGGTCGAGGAGTTATATTTAATGGTATCAGTGCTTATGTTTAGTCGGTTCTAGGAAACCCCGGGGTGGTATAGGTGTTTTAATAAGGTGTCTAGTGAATACAAGCCCTTAAATTAAGTTTGTGCTCCTTAAGACTAGAATCTTGATGGTGCATCCAATTTTGCGATGCTAAGATGGTTACGATCGTGGCAGAGAAGGCCGAGTTAAGTATTGAGTCGCTTATGGGAGCGATTTCGGGGATGAGGTCACCCTAGACTATTGAGATGTGAGTTAGTTAAATGATGACAGAGTCGAGGATGTGTCCTCCTGTCGCCACTTAAATGGTGCCTTCCTTGTGTGTAGTAGTCGTTCAGAAGCCCTCATATACGTTATGAGAGTTTGAGGCAAAGAATCTTCATCGTTATGCGTGAATAACGTTTGTGATGCGGGTATGGATGGCCCGCTTTCAAAATCAATCAATGGATGTACGTTGGTTGGAGGACCTTATGTTCGCGTAAAAGGAGTCTTGTTGATACTTGAGAAGTATCATTTCCCTTCTCAAGGGTATTTTTCTGAGATAGTGGATTCAAGATCCACTAGTTCATTAGAGTGTGACCGAAGTTAGACGTTCTATAGGTTTGATAGAGCTACATTCTTAAGAGTTTTTGCACCTTGGAAATTGAATTGGTTAATCAAGCGCGACGCTAGTCGGTAATGTCGAGAGTTGTGCTTGAGGCTTCGAGACCTCAAGGGAACCCGACCTTTGGTAATGAGAATGTTGAATCGTTGCCCTACTATAGTGATTTATCGTTGTGGTCATTTTGAGAATGACACAAAAAGATTGTGAGACATGTTGGGCCGTTTGATAGATTCCAATGTGTATAGTTCGATGCTTGGGAGCTTTCAGACTATTAGAGTGTTTGTTTATGCTTATTGGAGGAGTTGTCAAGACCTCATCCCTGACAAGAATGTGAGTGGATGTTGAGGTAAGGATGATTTGGACGTTTCTTCTGTCTGAGTGTTTCTGAGTAGATGGGCCTTGCTAATACATGATGGCTAGGTGTTTCCGGTATGTTGTAAGGAGATGAAACACGATGTCTGGTGATCCCGAGTTTACAAGTTTGACTATCACTGTTTGTGGTTAAAACCTTGTGTGTTTTCGCTCGGATGATCTGGTGGGATTCTGGGTATGGTTGGGCCTTGTGTGCCATGTTTGATGACTTGCATGTTGTGAGCATGTGTTTAGGCGACTAGTAGTAGCGCCACGTAATTATTATCTCTCATTTGTGCTCGTACTAGCTTGTATGCTTATGTTTATGATTAGCATAAAGTATAGTAAAGTAGATGTGTACCACTTAGCTTTGTAAGCTCACAGCTCAGAATTGTTGTTTTTGTGCGTAGGTTGATCGTGGGATCGCGGGATCTAGGAGCATTGTCTGTACGGGATCCCAGCAGACAACGTTTGTCAGAGTACGATACTTGTATTTAGTGAACTGAGTATTCATAGGGCCTTACAATTGTTGGGTCTGTAATATTATTTTAAAATATTAATTTGATATACAATGTATAAACTTGGAGCTCTTATTTTGTAGATTGATTTATGTTGTTTATTTAATTATATAGAGTATTTGATGTATTAATGTTTTGAACAAAGGTTAAATATATGATTTGTAGACGAAAACTTTTTAGTTCGGATTTTAAGTAACTCGTATGTAGTACTTCGGATCAGAATCGGGATCGGAAAGTTACACATGCCTTATGAAACTACAATACCATTTTGACAATTCCGTTGTAGGCCGACTAGACGCGATCCGAAACAATCACAAGTAGGAGCTGTCTTGAAAAAGGCTTTAAGTTCACATCAGCATAGCTATTTCATTTCCAAGTTGAGGGTTAAACATATTTTTACACTAGCAATTTGAGGGTAGGGTAGAAATTAATTAGTTACTTACATTTAGTTAGAATTGTTGATAGGTAATTAACAAGTAGTTAAGCAGTTTATTAGACTTGTATGAACAGAAAGGTCTTGTAACTTAATATATTGATTTGGAATGAAAATGCAACTTTATTCATCTGTATTTAATAACGATAAAGAAAAATGAAGAAAATTCTTATATTTTCTTGAATAGAAAAATTCTTATATTTATATAAATTTGAACTAAAATTATACAGTTAAATATTTTTTTGTTTAACGGATTTAAACTATGGTTTAAGGCTAGATTTGGGTTTTTAGTGACTTTGGGCGAACATAAATGTTGGGCCATAATTATGAATTTGAATTGTAATTATAGTTACAGTCATATTTTCGGTCATGTTACGTTTATTGTAATTGCGGACATAACATATACTATTTCGGTCACTGCAAGTGAAATTTTTTAATAATATACGCTATTGTAGACACAACGGTTGCATGCATTGCAGTTTCAGATGGTGTCACTTTCGTCTATAACATCGTAGTTGTGGTTGCATGCCGCCATTCAAATCTATGTCCCTAATAGCAAATAATGAAAAAAAATTAAGAATAGGTCCATAGAACAAGTGGCTAAGTTGAAACCAATTTCTAAATACAAAATACGGAGGGGTGGAACTAGGATGAAATTATAAGAGGGGTCGAAACGAGAATGAAGCTATGAGAGGGGTCAGGTTACTTATCCTTAAAATTATTAATCTCCTAAAAAAATAACCTTGAAATAGAGAGTTGAGATTTAATCTCACTAATTTTAAAATTGTCATATCTTAAATAAAAATTAGACGAGAAAATTTGATGAAACTTAATCCTATTAACTTCAAAATTGATAGGGTCTTAAAAAATTAAACCAAATTTTTTGTAAGAGGTACCAACACTTAATTTTAATAGTTTTAAAACTTTCAAGAGTTAAAAATACAATTAACTCATAAAAAGTTGAGGTGGGCCAACTCCCCTTAGGACCACCCGATATTCCGCCTATGAAAATATTTGTCGATGTAGTTGCAGATCTATTTGTATAGTAAAGTGGACCTGTATCCACCAACTTTTTAAAATTTATGTATTTGTCTTTAATTTTTTAATATTTATAAAATAATCCTTAATTTTTTAATATTTAACCTTAAATTTTAAAATTTTATATCTGCTCACCATTAAAAATATTTCTGGATTTATTGATATGTCGATGTGTCCAACATTTAACCCCATTGACCATTAGCGAGGTTGGAACATAATGTTTAAGCGGCAAAATAAAAACACAAAAATTATAAAAAAAAAAGTCAACCCTAATGGTTTCTTTTTCTCCGAAGATCACGGAAGTTAGTGTTCCCCTTTCTGACGCCGGCCGGGCGGAGGCTGTGGCGGAAGGGCTTGCACCGGGGAGACCGCCTGATAAGGAAGCGATGCCGGAAGGACAGGAAGGCTTAGCAGCGACGGGTACTGCTGACCGGAGAGGTGTGCGCGATCAGCATATGGAAGATGCACCAACGATTGATGTGCAGAATTCCCTTGAGCGGCCGGGTTCTCCGCTGGCGGCTGAGAACCAGAGTTGCCAGAAGAAAGGGCGGAGCGGCGAGGATGATGGGAAGAGTGGTAGCAACGGCGGTGTGATCGCTGTTGGGGATGGGTTGGGTCAGCCTTCGGTCGCTGGTTTTGTGCATGGCAGAGAAGATACGAACAGTGAAAAGAATGGTCACGAAAAACCATCGTATGCGGCGGCGGTAGCTGGTGACGCCAAGCGGGGTGCTAAGGGTATCGCTGATAATGCAATTGACTATGAGTTTGAGATTGGCGATGAGGATGTGGTAGTTGATAGGGGCGGATTGTTTCCGAAAATTCAGTTTTCGGAACGGGCTCATGAAAAATTGGATTGGAGTATGCGTAAAATTGTTATTGTCAGACTCCTTGGGAAGTCAATTGGATATCGCGCGCTGCTCAATAGAATCCGGACTTTGTGGCAGCCAAGTGGAGAGTTTCAGGTGGTGGATATCGAAAACGAATATTTTCTAGTTCGTTTCGCTTTGGAAAGCGATTACTCTCATGCGCTAACAGCAGGGCCGTGGACTATTTTTGGATCGTATCTCACAGTTCAGCCATGGAGTAGATCGTTCTCGACGCAGGAGACTCACCCTTCTCATCTAATCGTTTGGGTAAGACTTCCTGGCCTTCCGAATAAGTATTATTCTAAGGCGTTCTTTAGAAGAATTGCGATGGAAATTGGAAGGATAGTGAAAATTGACTATAGTACTGAGGTTGGCGTCCGAGGAAAATTTGCTCGATTAGCTATCATGGTTAACCTGAATAAGCCGTTAGTGTCGTATTTGGGAATCGATGGGTTTTTGCAACCGATTGAGTATGAGGGCCTCCAGCACATTTGCTATAAGTGTGGAGTTTATGGACATGAGGAGAATATGTGTGAAATTATGGGTCAGAAATCCGAGGAACAATGCAAGGAAAATGATGGGGTGGTGGATTTGGATGCCCCTATGACGTTATATGGTCCGTGGATGAAAGTTGATAATGTGAGAAGACGTGGGAAGAGGGAAGTTGCGATTGGTGGGGGTGGTAAGGAGGGTGCGGCGAGAGCTTCAGGCTCGAGGTTTAATGTTCTGAACAATGCGGTTTTTGAGGGGGACCATGAACCGGATGTGAATGCTGATAAGGATGTGTATGCTGATAAGGAGGTGACTCCTAGGACTGATACTCGTGGAAAGAGTGCGGTAGATGAGGGGCAATCCGATGGTGGACGTGGAAGGGTGTGAGGAAGTAATGAGTCGAGGGGTGAAAATTCGAGTAAGGTGGCTAAAAAGACCACTGTGACACCTATAAAAGCTGGGGAAGCGCCGGTTGTCCTTGAACACAATCCGAAAGTTTTGTAGGGTAATCATGCGGCAGTAGTTATCCAGGAAAGTGGTATGGAGAAGCAAGGGAAGGGTGTAAGAGGTATCAAAGGGGTTAACGGGTCTTCAAAAAAGAGCTTAGGGGATGATAGTAAGCGTGGATTGAGAATCAAAAAGCAGGCAGTGTATCGCATCCCTCCACGAGCAGTTCTTGCTGAGTACATTCAGTCGGTCTCAAATCGGATAGATGCCACTATGGAGGCGAACCAATACCCATCTTCTAACTTAGTCACTGGAGTGGGGGAATTGGTCCTGCCTGTAAGCATAACCGGGAAAGGCCTCGAGGATATTGTTGTGGATAATGCCATGTTGGTGGACGCGACAGAGGTTGGAGATAAGGAGAACCAAGTCCCTAGTGCTTGAGGTATGTTGGTGGTCTTTCATATCTTTTTTAATGATTAATTTCTTATTTTGGAATTGTCAGGGTGCGGCTAGCACCCCTTTTCAACGTCATTTTAGAGATTTTGTTAGGGAATTTAGGCCTGAGGTGGTTGCTATTATGGAACCGAGGGTCAGTGGTGTTATTGCGGATAGGGTGATTAGGCGGTTGGGGTTTTCAAATTCTTATCGGGTTGAAGCGCATGGTTTTAGTGGTGGTATCTGGATTTTGTGGCGTGACACGGTGACTGTGGATATCGTTAACATTGCTAATCAGTTCATTCATGGATATGTTCGGAGAGTGCACGAGGATGAGGGTATGTTTTTTACTACTGTGTATGCTTGTCCGCTCGCGGCTCAACGAAAGTTTCTGTGGCACCACCTTCTTGATCTCAATCCAGGTCTTGATAAACCTTGGTTGTTGGGTGGGGACTTCAACTCCATTCTCCGTAGTGATGAGCGGTTGGGTGGATCTTGCTCAGGTTCAGGGGTGAGTAAATTATTTCAGGACTTTATGGTTGATTCTGGTTTGCTGGAGGTACCGTATAGGGGGGATCCGTTTACGTGGAGGAGAGGAGATTTATATCAGAGGCTCGACCGTTGTTTGATTAACTGTGCATGGGCGACGAGGTATCTAGAATCTCACGTTATACATTTGGATAGATTGGGGTCGGATCATTGCCCCCTGTTCTTTAGGACCCAGGCGAAACAATTGTATCAAGGAGAGAGGCCGTTTCGGTTTATATCTGCGTGGCAGGAACATCCAGGTTTTGTGGATTTTTTGTCGCAACACTGGCCTAGTGATGGTAATGTTCTTGATAATATGGATTTGTTTAAATCTAAGGTTCCTGATTGGAATGAGAATGTGTTCGGGAATATTGGCGTGCGGAAGCGAAATCTAAGAGCAAGAATTAGGGGCATTGACAAGGCGCTACGGGTTAAGCATTCTTCCTTCCTCATTGAGTTGGAAAGATCCTTACGAGAAGAACTTGATGAAGTGCTGCTCTATGAGGAATCCTTGTGGTTTCAGAAGGCGAGAAGTCAATGGAATATGTTTGGCGACAGGAATACGAAATTCTTTCATTCTAGTGCCTCCAGCCGTCGACGCGCTAACACAATTTTAGCGCTGAAGAGGGCTGATAATTCCTAGTGTTCGGATCAAAGTGAGTTGTGAGGCATGGCTATCAGTTTCTTTAAAGAGCTTTTTACTAGTTCAGGGTGTGATACTGCGTCTTATCCTATCAGAGGGTGTTTTTCGCCTATTAGCCCTACTGGTCTAGCAGCGTTATCTATGGATGTTACGGACGATGAGATTCGGGATGTGGTCTTTAGTATGAGCGCTTTTAAGGCTCCTGGTGTTGATGGCCTTCATGTTCGATTTTATCAGAAGAACTGGGGCACGGTTGGTTCGAGTGTATGTCGCTATGTGCGTGAGGTGTTTGCAGGACGTCCGATGGAGGAGGCGATAAATCGGACTATTTTGGTTCTTGTTCCGAAGGTTGCCGCGCCTGAGTCGATGAGCCAGTTCCGGCCGATTAACCTTTGTACGGTGCTGTATAAGGTGGTTACTAAGCTTGTTGTTAACAAGCTGAAGGTCTTCTTACCTGATTGGATATCGCCTAGCCAGGCTAGTTTTGTCCCTGGGAGATCAATCAATGACAATATTGTTGTTGCCCAGGAGGTGATTCATTCTATGTGTCGGAAGAAAGGTAGGAAGGGTTGGATGGCGATCAAGGTAGATTTGGAGAAAGCTTATGACAGACTGGAGTGGGGCTTTATTGAGGACACGCTCTGTGATTTGGGTGTGCCAGGTGATTTACGTAGTTTGATCATGCAGTGCGTTTCATCAGTGTCTACTCAGGTGCTTTGGAATGGTAATTTGACTGATACTTTTCGCCCCACTAAAGGTATTAGACAAGGAGATCCTTTGTCGCCTTATTTGTTTGTTTTGTGTATGGAGCGCTTAGCTCAGACGATACATGGTGAGGTTCAAAGTGACAAGTGGAGGGCAATTAGACTGGTGAGGCATGGTCCGCGTATTTCGCATCTTTTCTTCGCGGACGATATGGTTCTCTTTGCGGAAGCTTCTCTTTCCCAGTTGGATGTGCTCAGTCGTGTAATGACTAGGTTTTGTGAGGTATCCGGGCATAAGGTTAGTATTGCGAAGACGAGTATTTACTTTTCCAATAATGTAGATATTGGCTTGCGCAATCATATCAGTGGTCAGTTCGGGTTCACGGAGGTTCTGGACCTTGGTCGTTATCTGGGGGTGCCGCTTTTGCACAAGAGGGTTACCAAAGAATCGTATCAGTATGTGGTTCAAAAGGTTAAAGATCGCTTGACGGGGTGGAAGGCGAAGACGCTATCTCTGGCAGGGAGAGTAACGCTTGCTAAGGCGGTTCTTGCGACTATTCCTAATTATGTGATGCAGACAACAGTCTTGCCAAAAAGTATATGCGAAGAGATTGAACAATGCATCAGGCGTTTTATCTGGGGCCGTAATGATAATAAGGGAGGGTTGCATCTTGTTAGGTGGGATGAAGTTTGTTGTCCGATTACGGAGGGTGGTTTGGGTTTCCGCCATATTGCTGATCAGAATGAGGCTTTCATGATGAAGATGGCTTTTCAGGTTATATGCAAACCTGATCAGTTATGGGTGCAGGTTTTGCGCACAAAGTATAAGTGGGAAGGGCGAATTCCGGTTTCGATTGAGAGGCGGAACTGTTCTCGTCTTTGGAAAGGCCTGAGCGTGGTGTGGAATGATGTGTGCGGAATGGAATTGTCTGTACTATTGGAAACGGGTGTAGTATTGATTTTTGGCGAGACCGTTGGATACAGGAAGCCGAACCCTTAATCACTTATGTCTCTCCGGCGATAGCGGGGAACTTACCGTATATTTCAGTTGCTGGCATGGTGGATCCATTGGGGCAATAGAGTTGGTCAGAATTTGAGGATAAGTTACCGTATCAGATTATTCTCAAGCTTGCTGCGATAGTGCCTCCGGATACGAATTTTTGTGACGATGGTTTTGGGTGGGAAGGAAGCGAGCGGCGGCAATTCACTTTAAAGACAGCTTATGCTAGTCGTATTCCGAAGATCTTTGGGCCTACGAATCATATTTGGGGGTCTATCGCTGGATATAAAGGGAGTCCGCGGGTAAGGATGTTTTTTATGGCTTGTTGCTCATGGGCGAGTATTAACGAATGAAGAAAGAGTGAGGCGCCATATGGCTAACGATATGAGATGTGGAACTTGTGGTGCGGACGTGGAGTCTTTGGATCATATTTTCCGTTGGTGCCCTTTGGCGATGGATGTTTGGATGGGTTTGGTTAAGCACGAGCGTTGGGTGGAATTTTTCGCCTTGGATTTTTGGGTTTGGTTTCGGAAAAATATCCTTTATCCTGAGTACTTTGCGCGAAAGGAAGATGAGGGCCATTTAAGCTTTGGTGTTGCCTTGTGGGTTCTATGGACGTCGAGGAATCGTGCTGTTTTCGAGCCTATGACTGTTGCGCGTGAAACGCGAGGTGCACTTTGTGATCGGTTAGTCGCGGAGGCTTGTGCTACGGCTGCTTTGAGGGTTGGTTTGGGCAGTAGGGATGGGGGAGTGCAGGCCGGCACTGCTGTGTACACTGGCGCTGGCAGTGATGCGGGCCATGCGATTGCTGGTGGGCGTTGGAGTGTCACTGTAGCGCACGCTGGTGCTAGCAGGGTTGCGGGGCAAGGACCTGAAGGAGTGTGGGGGCGTGGCGCAGCAGGGAGCTCGGCGGGAGTGGAGCGTAGATGGCAGCTGCCGACTGAGAGTTATGTGGCGCTTAATGTGGATGGAGCTGTAGCGCAACCGGACTCTCTTGCGGCATGTGGGGGTGTTATACGTAATAGCGAAGGGGTGTGGGAATTTGGTTTTGCGAGGTCGATTGGGATGTGTTCGGTGATGGAAGCGGAATTGTGGGGCGTGTTTGAAGGACTGCGCCATGCTTGGTCTCTTGGATATCGAAAGATTCGGATTGATATGGATAATTTGGAGGCGGTTCGGCTACTAAATAATAAGGACGGTGGAGGGATATATGGACCCTTGTGGTATAAAATTCTGGATCTTCTTCGGCGGAATTGGGATGTTCGGATTAGGCATATCTTTCGAGAAGCGAATAGAGTGGCGGATTGGTTGGCAAAATCTATGCGGGATGGTTCCCTGGATTGTCGGGAATTTCCAAGGTTGCCAGTGGAGCTGAGGGGTTTATGTAATGAGGATAGAGCTCATGCTCGGGCGTAAGTTTTTGGTTTTGGTTTTTTTATATAGAATTGTGTTGTAATTTCCATGTGTACTCTTTTCCTCCAACTAGGTTGGGAGGTTTTTAATGAGGCACATGGAAATTTTTCTCGTATGTTTTTATCATTAATAAAAGCATACAATTTGATAAAAAAAAAACACGAAAATTAAATTACCCATAGTCGCCTTAAACGTATACAAAACATAACAATGGATTATATAATAGGGTAACATATAAAAATCATCACTCAACTTTTTTTACTCCTACTTTGGTCAGTGAAATTTTAATTTTTTTAACTTAACCACTGAATATTTGATTTGTTCTATTTAGTTACCTCGCTTTTAAATATTTAACGACGTTATGACTAGATATCTATCTTTTAAAAATATATGAAATGTTCCCAAAGCTTTCTTACTTTTTATGAAAAATATGAGTGTTTACCGGTTTGTAGAATTAGTAGTGTCTAGTGGTGTATGTTACTTATTTTAGACTCATCATTTATATATATTATTCTTTTCTGCCGACACTCCCATTTTTATCAGTTTTCTTTATTGACACTCTCTTTTTGATCCTTCACTTTTTAAAATTTTACACTTTGATCTACAATTTATTTATATTTACATTTTAAACTTAATAACTTTGCAAACTTTGCAATTTAGTCCTTATCAAAAAATTGGGGCGTTACACATCAGTTGAGAGTTTATTTAAAAGAATAAAACGTTAGAGTTTGAATTGGGAGCGTTACAGTTTTTTTTTTGCCTTTAAGCTTATTTGATATCATGTATTGTATGGACCCTGTTTCTAAAAAAGAAGGTACGGAGAATTGGGTGTGATTAATACGAGGTAAACTACATAAATGACCACTGTATTATGGGTTTAGTCGCGATTTGACCATCATATTTTTTTAAATTAATTAGACCACCATACTATTAAAATGAACTCAATGTGACAACCTGCCGTTAAAATCTAACGGAGGGAGTGACGTGGTAGTTAGTAAAAAAATTATATAATTACACATTTGGTCCTTATTAGTTTTACATTCTATCAATTTGTTCCTAATTTTAATTTAATAAAATAAATTAATTATTTAATTAGGTGGTGACACGTGTCACTTGATTGGAGGATAAAAATAAATGGAATCAAATGGGCTTAAAGGGGAATCAAACCTAGGCATGCTTGGAGTTATTGGCGTGGCTTTGCCACTGAGCCAAAGCCATTTTTGAGATATAAAATGCAAACATTTAATATATATCATAGTTGATTGTTTATGCCAGGGAAAAGCAAATAAATGTGAATTAACGGAATTCGAACATGACACATTTATAATGCATAAAAACATATAAGCTAATGAAATAAATCTAATAATTAAATTAAAATTAACAACATTTTGTGAATATTTTAAATTATAATTTAAAAATATATCAATTCATTTGAATTATGTTCGTGAGTTTGGATTCACTAAATTAATTTAATATAATCTTAAATTTTTAAATTTGTAATATAATTTTATATATATAGTAAATTTAATTAAATTTTTCAAAAAATATTGAAATTATTAATTAATTTATAAAATCAACTCAACGATTATATACATGAAATTATGAAAATAAATGCGAAAAAGAAAATTATATTAAATTTAGTTTAAAAATACAAAACTCTTACAACTATTTTTATTTTAAATCGTGCACTAACTATAATTTAAATATATACAAAATGATGTTACCTTTAATTTAATTATTAGATTTATTTTATTGGCTTAGATGTTTTTATGCATTATAAGTGTGTCATGTTCAAATCCCGTTAATCCACATTTATTTATTTTTCTCTCGCATAAACAACCAAGTATGACATATATTAAATATTTGCATTTTATATCTCAAAAATGACTTTGGTCTAGTAGCAAAACCATACCAATAACTCCAAGCGTGCCTAGGTTTGATTCCCCTCTGAGCTAGTTTTCTTCTATTTATTTTCATCCTCCAATCAGGTGACACGTGTCACCACCTAATTAGAGGATGAAAATAAATTTATTAAATTAAATAAAATTGGTAAATTCTTCTAATAATGTGGTGACACATGTCACCACCTAATTAAATAATTAATTTATTTTATTAAATTAAAATTAGGACCAAATTGATAGAATGTACAAGAAATGGAGACCAAATGTGTAATGATACAAATTTTTATTGACATCCATGTCACTCCCTCCGTTAGGTTTTAACGGAAAGTAGTCACATTGAGTCCATTTTAATAATATGGTGGTCTAATTGCTTCAGACAAAAATATGGTGATCAAATCGCAACTAAACTCATAATATGATGGTCATTTATGTAATTTACCCATTAATATATTAATTGTTTACTGAATTTGGCAATCTTTCTCGATTTATTTTGGTCTTTGAATTTTTGAGATCCCTTTGATATTTGAATTTAAAAATAATTTTTTAAATTAGTATGTGATATTGATGTGATATTCAAACAAACATGTGATAGTGACATTAATGTGATGTCAATATCACATGTTGCAATTTAATTTAGTTGTTGAAATACTAAATTACCATATGTACCAATTTGAGAAGTAGTTTCAAGTTTATGTATTAAAATGATTAAAAAAGTTTAGAAAAAATTCTCAAGTTTAGTACAGCTGATATATTAAACCAATTTGATGTCACTATTTAGCATTAATATTCCCCCCGAGGCCCTAAATTTCTCTGACAAAAATGAAAGAAAAATTAGACAATATTTTCAGTTCTTACATAATTCTTTCGTTATAATTGTCAAATATCAAAGCATTGTGATCCGTGAATCACTCTAGTTTGTTCTAACATGGCCGGCTCTTGAATGATATTTTAACCTATCAAGAAACAAAACACGTACGCAACCTCAATTATTACATCACCTTGTCTGTTGACTTAATCCAACAAAATTGGATCTGATTTTGATCTATAAAAACCAGTTTCTCCTAGTTCATCGAATACAATTCCTCATTAACAATGGAGCTTCAATTTCCCTCCTTGTTAACCTTGTTTGCTTCCTTTCTCTTCTTGCCAGCAGCAGTTAAGATCTTACAGAAGGTGAAAAGCTTGGGGTCAAACATCCAGCAGTTGCCACCAGGGCCATGGAAATTACCCTTGATTGGGAACCTGCACCAGCTAGTTGGCTCACTGCCTCATCGCATCTTGAGAGACCTCGCCGACCGACATGGTCCGCTGATGCACCTTCAGCTTGGCGAAACTTCGAACATCGTTGTTTCTTCACCCCAAGTTGCCAAGGAAGTCTTGATAACGCATGGTACTGTCTTTGCTGAAAGACCCTATGTCATTGCTATAAACACGATTACTTACGGTTACCGGGACATTGCCATGGCACCCTACGGCAATTATTGGCGACAAGTGCGGAAGATTTGTACCGTAGAGCTTTTAACATCGAAAAGAGTCAAGTCTTTCGAATCAATTAGACAAGAGGAAACCTTGACTCTTGTTAAATACATATCATCGAACCAAGGGTCGCCGATCAATCTTAGCAAGAAAATTTTTAGCTCGACATATGGGATCACATCGAGAGCGGCATTCGGGAGTATGTACAATGACAAGGATTCGTACTCGTCGATAGTCGAGGAAATAGTAAAACTGTCTTCGGGGTTTAGTGTTGCAGACATGTACCCTTCTTCCAAAGTGCTTCGACTGATGAGTGGCATGAGCAATAAACTCGAGAGTTTGTTTAAGAAGAGCGATAAGATACTTCAAGGCATCATCGATGAACATCGAGAGCGATTCGAGGGAGGCAAAATAGGTGATGAAGGAGAAGATGACAGGGAAGACCTGATTACTGTTCTATTGAAAATTCAGCAACTTGGTGAGCTCGAACTTCCCCTGTCCGATAACGACATCAAAGCGATCATTTGGGTTAGTGTGTCTGTTACAATCTTTCATACTTTTTGTTCTGTTTTTTGAACTGATGTTGGCTCATGAACCATGATCTCTCAGGATATTTTTAGTGGAGGGAGTGAGACATCATCGACGATTGTCGATTGGGCCATGTCGGAAATGATGAGGAATCCAAGGGTGTTAAGAAAGGCACAAAACGAGGTACGAGATGTATGTAATGGAAAAGGACATGTGGATGAAGCAAGCATACAAGAACTGAAATACTTGACATTAGTGATCAAAGAAACCTTAAGGCTACACCCTTCATTTCCTCTGTTGATTCCGAGAGAGAGTCGAGAGGACTGCGAAATCAATGGGTACCGGATACCTGCAAAGACGAAGGTCATCGTCAATGCATGGGCTATTGCAAGAGATCCGGAGCATTGGACCGAACCGGAGAAGTTTTATCCCGAAAGATTCTTGAATAGTTGCAGTGATTACAAAGGAAGAAATATGGAGTTCATCCCATTCGGTGCAGGAAGAAGAATTTGCCCGGGCATATTGTTTGCACTTCCTAACATTGAGTTGCCTTTGGCTAAATTGCTTTACCATTTTGAGTGGAAGCTTCCTAATGGAATGGGACATGAAAATTTAGACATGACCGAGGCCTTTGGTATAACTGTGAGGAGGAAAGATGATTTAATCTTAATTCCAACACTTCATAAACCATATGTATCTGATTATTAATATTTTTCTTCAAATTGTAAACTGTTTATGGAATCAATGATGTTTTTACTGTATTTAAACTCCTACTTTTGGGAATCCAGCATTGTTGTTAAAGAATGGTTGCATAAGCTATCCATTTCTTATTGAGCAAGGTTTTTGGTTAGGGCACGGTGGCTGATCCAAAAATGCGTTTGATGGTGAACACATATATTATAATACAATTTTTCTTTTGTATGCGGGTGGACCTAAAATATTATGACAGGCAGGAGAAAACTTAATATAATCGGTGGGTAGCTTACTCAGCTATATAGTAGGTTGGTTAAAAGATAATAAATTATGTATTTATTATTTTTATATAAATAACCATAAATGCACTAAATGAATCATTTAAACATATTCAACTTTTATTTATTATTTATCTCTCTAAATCTTTACATGATTTTAATGTTATAATATAAATATAAATGATAATTTTTAACATGTTAAAATGAATTAATTTTACTATATATTCATCTATGTTTTTACATATAAATTATGTACGCAATAAGTTAAATTTACATATTTGGATCATGATTTTAGTATTTTAATTTTATGTTTTTAAAAAATTATTTAAGTTGAGATATTTGTTAAACATTGAGATTTTAATCAACGTTATGATTTTAGTGTTTTAAATTTATATTTTTCTTTAGATATTGTTCAACTTAATAAACGACAATATGTTTCTATTTTCTCTTGAATTTAAAATTTTCAATTTTTCAGCTCTTCAATAACCCAACAAGCAAACAACAAGGTTAATATTGTTTTCAATCAAATTAAAAATAAAATATCATATATGAACCATGAGATTTTAAGCTTTGTCTCACCCCAGTTTCTATGAAAAAATAACCCACTTAGACTACTTATGGTTGTATAGTGTTAAAAGGAGAATGAAGTAATTTAGTTGCACAGTGCTAATGTTATGATTTTTCTATTTTTTAAATAAAATTTGTTTTGAATAATAAAAATTAAAATAATTATTTTAAAGGCTTAATAAAAAAAATATGTACTCAAACTATACATTTTTTAATTTTAGGTGTTTAAATTATTTTTGGTTTTTCTATTTTTTAGATATGTTAAAAAAACTGTTTTTTTGTTAAAAACACGTACTTAAAGTTTCATTTCGTTAATTTTAGGTGATTGGCCGTTAACTTCCATTAAAAACTTTCGTTATGCAATCAAAACATGACATGTGTCATGTTTTTATATTTTTTAAAAAATCAAAATAAATATATTTTAAAACTATCCAAAACCATTAACTCTAAATATCAAAATTATCATCGTTACCACTGTCGATAACCTTATCGAACGCCATCACTGTCTCCGTTAGACACTTGGGGTCCGACGAGGTTATCGACGGTGGCAATGATGACAATTTTGAAGATTTTTTTGTTAGAGATTTATGGTTATTTTGGAGGATTTTGAGATTTTTTAAATTATTTTATTTTAATTTTTTTCAAAAAAAAAAGAAAAATAAATAAATAAATAAATACCATGTGTCTAAATCTTATTGAGTGGTGAATTTCTTTAACAACACAACCTTAAAACAATAATTGATTGAAAGTTTAGGCATCGAAAATTAACAAAATGAAACGTTAGACAACTATTTTTATAAAAAAAATAGTTTTAGGCACCTAAAGTTAAAAATATGTATAGTTTAGACACTTATTTGTATATCAAACATATTTTAAATTATACTAATATTTTATCATCAATATTTTATTTGTTGTAATTAATTCTAGGCTTAATACAAAAATAAGTACCCAAACTATACCTTTTTGAACTTAGGTGCTTAAAGTTTCAACCATTACAATTTTAAATACATGGTCGTTTAAAAAGAATCGATACCTAATAAGAATGTGACACGTGGCATGTTTATTTATTTTTATTTTAAAAATTAAATATACATATATATTTTTTTTTAAAAAAACTCAAAATTCCAAAAAAAAATTCAAATCCCAATACCCAAAACAACAAAATTTTCAATTTACCGTCGTTGTCACCACCGTCGTCGTTTTTGGACACAGTTAAAACCATCGTAAGATCCCTTTGCCCACCCCAACCACCTATCGTCAACAACTAACATGAGGCGTGCCAATTGAACGGTGAACGCGAATGGTTCTATTCGAACGTCGTCTAATTGACACACTTATCGAATGTTGTCGGCATTGGGTGGTTAGAGAAATGGGCGGTGTGATTCGTCGACCGCAATGGTGGTGTCTGATGATGACGACGGTGGCAGCATTAGTGGCAATTTGAAAATTTTGTAGTTTTGGGTATTAGCTATTTGGGACTTTTTTGGAATTTTAAAAATTTTGAGTTTTTTAAATTATATTACTTTTATTTTTTAAATATAATAATAAATAAACATGCCACATGTCACGTTCTTATCGGGTAACGATTTTTTTAAACGTTCGGGCACTTAAAATTGTAACAGTTAAAATTTTAAGCACCTATTTTTAGTAAAAAAAAATACTTTAGACGCTTAAAGTTCAAAAATATACAATTTGAACACTTATTTTTCATTTAAGCCTTAATTCTATAATTGAATATTTATTTTAAAGAAATGTAACACTCGTGTTTTGGGCCTAGGAGTTAGTCGGGTATTAGTTCGAGTCAAATAAAACTTAATTAAAACATTTCATCTTCAAATAATGACCTAATTGAACTTTTGTAGAAAGGGGAGGGCTTATGAGGTAATTTGACCCTAAAGTTTTAAAAAGCTAGACAACTTTAACCAAAAGTTGTCATCTTCTTTTCATCTTCTTTCCAACTTCAAAAAAGGAAGAAACCCCATCTCTAAAACCTCTCAAAACCCTAGCTTCTATTCCATTGACCCTACCACTCGATTTCAACCCCGTTTTAAGAGGTAATTACATTTTCTCGACCTCCTTTTCAATCTTTATCTATCCTTTGTCTTAGATTTCAAAAATATAGAGTTTTGGAAATTAGGGTTTATGTTGAAATTTGGGGTTTTAATGGGGTTTTTCAATTTGTTTTGATAAATTGTATTGGGGGTTTGTTTAAGCACTATGAAATACACAACATATGTTAATTTGGTTAATTTTGGATGAAAATTCGTAGTATGGTCTTAAGGCTAGTTTTAAGGTTGTAAAACTTGAGTTTTTGGTGGGTTTTATGTTGAAATTAAAGGGTTGTTGGTCTACCTATGATATGAGGGTGTTTTGGGATGATTTGGAAGTCATTTGGATGTTTGGAAATCGATTTTTCAGCAAGTCTTTAGGGGAGCACGAAAATTGGGGTTTTAGGAAGTTATGTGATTTGAGAAATTGAGGAATTTGGGTTGTGATAGCAAAGTATGTTGATGGTTGAGTTTAGCATTGTATTGGGAAGTAATGTGTATGTTTTGTTTGGCTAGAAGCAAGTGGAAGCGCGGAAGAGACTTTGAGACCGAATCCGGGTTCGTAGGAAGATTGGTTCGAATTGCTAAGGAAGGGCGGTGAGTGGTTCAACTTGTTTTTAAAGTTTGGTTCGAGTGTGTGGGTGTGTGGGTGAAGTGTTCTTGGTAAGCCACTTCTAGTTGATTCAAGTTGATAGCTTAGCCTTTGATATCCATGTGCTTGTGCTTACTAGCTATACTCTTGATTTGTGGTTAATTGATGCATGTATATACATCGTGATGAGTAGATATGTGATGAGCATGTATTATGGTTGATGTTGGTTATATATGATGTGGATATGATAATTGGCACTAAAAATTATCGGTTGTAAATGATCGATCATTAGGATAGTGTGCACACAAATTGAGTCAAAACGTACGTGGCCTTGATGGCGTTAAGTCATCAAGGAGGAGTACGGTGATGTAGCATTCCACCGGAAGCTTTTATTATATTTCTACGGGATGATGAGTGGAATCCCATCCGTAGGGCATGTGGCGATGAGTGGAATTCTGCACATGCAAGGTTCGGTGATGAGTGGAATCCCACCGAGGTAAAGTGTTGTCAAGGTTTATATCCGCACAATCGGGGTAATTAAAGTGGCCAATTAAACTTGTTCATGTATTGTGATATATGATGGTGATATGTGAGTGTGATATATGGAATTGTTGTATGTTGATAACATTGATGTTTGAGCTTGTTAAGATTGAGAGACCATATATGCCACTTGAAAGACTAGCTAGGTCTACTTGATATTATGCCTATGCTTGATGTATGTAAGACTAGGATTAGCATGCTTGGACCCTGCATTGTTGTTGTTTTTCGTTTTAGAGCACCCTCACTAAGCTTATAGCTTACGCTCTCAATGTTCAACAATGCAAATCGTTAGCGTGGCGTTAGCTCGTGGCAAGGCAAGAAGGGCTTTCCAAATTGTTGCTCAAGTATGGTTGATTTTGTAGTAGTTAAGTAATGTGGCAATAGGGTGTCTTTATATGAGCTTGTATGACTCATTTGAATGATGATGTTGTTGAGTTTGATTATGGATTGTAAGCATGTTATACTTTGATGCATATTTTGGTGTGTGATGGCATGCGTTAGAGCGTTTAGGTTGCCTTGTGTATGAGTGCAAACCTTTCAAGATGTCTTGTTCTCTTTAAGACCATTTGAGCCTTTATGTATGCTTAATATTGCCTATATTGCTCCTTGATTTGAATGCTATGTATGAAAGCTTAAATCCATGTTTGAATGACACCCATGGCTTAAATATGTGTGCTTGCATGTTGGTATACGCTTAGGTGAGTCGAGAAATGCATTTAGGGTCGTGTTGGGGTCGTTTTAGTTGAGATTGAAGAGTTCCAGTGCAGGGGGTATCGATACCCCTAGCTAGGGTATCGATACTCTCTTGCCCAAAAGGCATCAGATTTTGCATGGGGTATCGATACCCTAAGGGTATCGATACCCTCCAAAGTTACTGGAATCGGGTGTTGTGGATGAGTGTTGAGCGTATCGATACCCCTGGTTAGGGTATTGATACCCGAGTATTGATACCTCTGGTTAGGGTATCGATACCCGGGTATTGATACCCATGGTCAGGGTATTGATACCCTAGTATTGATACCCCTGGTTAGGGTATTGATACTCGGGTATTGATACCCCTGGTTAGGGTATCGATACTGGCTGTCCTATAAGCTTAAAAATAGACTGTTAAGTATGGTCGTGATTCGAATGTGTTTTTCCCTTGAATGTTTTTCGCTGATGTGAATCACATAGGACTTAATGTTCATCTAGGCAATATAAAAAGAAAAAAAAATAGGGTTGCTAACTGAAGGGAACCTTAACGGGTTTCACTCGGTTTTCCCCGTATGGCCTACTCGGACCGGTCATCCGGCCAGACCGGGACGAGGGGTTACAAGAAAAGTGTTTATAGTTAAAAGATGTATTAATTGTATTGCATTTATTGTCTCAAAGAGTGTTTATTAATAAAAGTTGTATTAATTACAATGCATTTATAGTCTTGGAAATTATTTATTGATAAAAGATATTTTAATTTTTTTCGATTATATTCATTTTAGCTGCCATGTCATGTGCCACTTCAGCTGGGTAAATAACCCAGTGGGTAGATGTAGCATTGCCCTGACAGGCACAATCAGTAAAATGGGTGAATAACAAAAGAACATTTAGATTTCAGTATTTGCGCTCAACTTTTAGTGGATCACCACTGACTCGGATAAAAAATTCTCTCTACTTTTCAGTGTTTTTTTATGTCCCAAAAAAGAGTGATCTCGAATAAATTGAATTTTTTGAGTAGAAAAATAAAATAAAAGATTTTAGTTTAATAAATTACAATAAAAAATAAAAATAATTTTAAAGGTGACCTATAATATATATTTTTTACTAAAATAAAAATACTTTTTAAAAATCTATATATATATATATATAAGATTATAAATTAAAGGATATCATTTTTTTGGTAATATGTATGTTCGTCTTACGATTCATATTCGGAGTGTGTGGTTGCTTCTCCCAACAATGTCGTCTCTAAAGTTCGACTAAAATATATCATTTTAATAAACTACAAAGGGCTCGGTAAACCATTGAACCGTTATATCTTATTTAATGTACAGACATGGGAGTAATTATATGGATTCATGATGATGATGATGATGCCGTATTAAAATGACATTATTTACTGGATCAAATTGTTATGGACAGTAGGCTTTTTCTATTAAACTTATTTTAGTTTAATTAGTAGCAAGTGATGTTCTTTATTTTATATATCTATAATTTGTTTTGTAGATCTGAGCTTGTTTTATTTATTTTTTATGGAGTATTTTTTATAAAAACAGCGGAAATCTTTACCTTATATCGTACAAATTTTAGTCTTATTTTTGTAACCTTTTGTTTTAAAGTTTTTTTTTTCTTGTACAAGTTTTAATTTTGCTTTGATAAGTTTTTCCTTTTAGGGTTGAACTTGTCCTTGCCCCTCCGATTGACGATGTTGAAGTTGTTGATAATAGTTTATGTGGATTCAATTTAAAGTGCCGAAAAATTAAAGTTTTTCTTCTTCTTTTGTTCGATATAAGATAATATCTCTGTCTTGTTTTAAATATGAATAAACTCATACTCACTAATAAAATTATTTAAATCTGAATTACCGACGTAAAACATACCACCCTTCACACTGGACCACTATTTGAGTTCTGAAAAAAATTGAAGCTTTAAAATAACGCTAAAAGCAACAGGACTATAAAAATAGAGTAAAATCTATCCTCGGTAGGAAATTAAATAAAACTCAAATAGCAGTACTCGCCTTGTATTTATTCTTTATTTTAAGGTGAAAATGGAGACTTTATCATATTTGATAAATAGAGGTTTAAGTTAAAATCAGAGGTTTTAATTAATATTAGAGGTTTGACCGGTCAAATCTACTAATTTAGATGTTTGGTGAATAACGAATTAGAGTAAAATATCTAATTTTAAAAAATGCTAATATGAACTTTTTAAAATAAGAGGTTTTGACATAAGAGTTATAAAAGACTTTTTACTATTAACAATTATCTTAAAATAACAAAAATTTAAACAATTTTTATTTTAATTCTTCACCTCATGTATGTACATTTTGATATTTGTCAACTACTAATACTTTTTTGTATTTTTTTCTTTTTATTCTCGCATGTTTATATTTGTATTTAAATTTAATAATTAATTCAATTGTATTGAAAATAATTATATAAATAATAAATATTATTAAAAATTATGTCATTTTTATAATCTAATTAATATTAATAGATACAAAATATTGATAACTAATAAACTATTCAAATAAGTATCGAATATAATCATGTCCTTATATGTCATTTTGTTTATTTATATAATCAAACAGATATCAGCTATCAATTAATTTTACCAAACACGTTTATACAATATACTGATCAAATTAACTATCAACTAATGTAATCTGCTATCATCTATTTACTAATTGTCAAACATGGCTTTACTCTTTATCGTGCATTAAAAAAAATAATCCAAGTAGGTACAGTCGTATATTAAAATTTGATCCATGTGTGGTTTTTATTTTATTAACTACAAGATTGTAAAAAATAGATAATTAAAATACTTGTATAAATATAACGGATTTTATTGGAATTTAATGTATTAATTATTAGGAAAATTCTAAAACGAAGAACACACAACTATACATCAATAAATTTTCAATGACTTTTAAATAAATATAAAAATAATTATGAATTTAATAACAATTAACCGTGTTTAAAATCTAAGATTTGACTAACCATTCTCTCTTTCTATTTTTCTATAATTAGTAGAGTGTTGTGAATAAAATAATAAAGAACAATAATAAGAACAAAGAATGAGAATAGAAGAACAAAGAGATGAGAGAAAGAGGAAGATTTGTATTATTCTCAAAAATAGAATTGTGTACAATGTCTTCAATGAATTTAATAACAATGGAATGATAGAAAATGATCAATCATTTTTTTATCATACCATAAAAGTTTTAACTCTTAAAAGTGGATTGATGTCATTCAAGAAAAGTATAATTTTATGCAAGACAATAAAGTTTATGAACTTGTCTTATTACTTGAAGGTGCAAACCAATTGGTTGTAAATGAATATTTAAAACCAAGAGGGATGCAAATGGTAATGTGGATAAGTATAAAGCACGTCTTGTATCTAAAGGATATACTCTAAAAGAAGACATTGATTTTGCATAGACTTTCTCTCAATTTTTATTGAAAGACTCTTTCAAGATAATTATTACACTTGTTGCTTGTTTTATTCTTAAGCTACATTAGATAGATGTTAAGCTTGTTTTTTTCAATGACGACATTGAAGAAACTATTTATATGGTACAATGATAAAGTTGTGTATTATGATACAATATCAATGATATGTAAATTAAAGAAATCTATCTATGAGCTTAAGTAGGACTCTAATTAATGAAAATATAAATTTCATGTTGATTATCTCATTCGGTTTTGAGATAAATTTGGTTGACAATTGTATGTAGTACTAGTTTAGTGGGAGTAAAACCAAGTGATACTCATATTGCTAAAGAAGACAAATTTAGTCTTACTCAATGCTCTAAAAGTAACCTTGAAATTTAAAAAAATCTAAAAGATTCTCTATGCATAAGCTATTGAGAATCTAATCTATGCTTAAGTATGTATGCGTTCGGAAATTGTATACATTGCTAGAATGTTAGACAGATATTTGAGGAATCATATTATAGACCATTGGATAGCAGCCAATGGGGTTATGAGATATCTTCAGAGAATAAAAAAAATTACATGCTCACATGTCGGAGTTTTGGTAAGTTAGAGATCATCAAGTTTACAGACTTCGATTTTATTAGAATATTGATGCAAAAGAATTTTGTCACATGGGCTGCTAATTATAGATTGAACATAAAGACCACTATAGTTATTTTGTGACAATAAATATGCATTCATTTATTCTATAAACAATAGGAACACTTCAAATTTGAAGCACATAAATATTAAGTTCCTAGTTGTTAAAGAAAATTCAGAGTGGTTGTGTGTCTATAGAGCATATTGATACAAACTCCATAATTGCGCGCATATTAAGAAACTATCACCCTAGGTCATTCATGAGCACACTACTCATGTGGGTGTAATGTTATTTAAGGATATTCAGTTTTAGTGGGAGTTTGTAATTTTTGAAAAATGCTCATTCGTTTTAGACACAATTTCGGTTACTTCAGTTTAAGGATATTTTAAGATATTTTTTCTGCAGAAATAAAGTTCTTTTGGTTTATGCACACTCTGAATTTAGTAAAGTTGATCTCACTAAGGTTTAGGAGGACCGGTTGGAAATAGACATGTTCGGTTCACATTTCATGTAATTTTCCATGCTACACATCCATGATTGATCTATGTTATTTGATTATGTTTGTATACGTGACCATTGATGGGTTCAGTCATGATTGATATGGCGAAGACCGCTTTGATCCTATATGGATATAGTTGATGGACTAGATTGTTATAGAATACCTATTATATAATAGAAAATTTTTGAGCTCATAAGGTTGTACATTTATCAGAAAACATATGTTGCCCAAGTGAGAGATTGTTGGATTTAAATCCGCAATTGTGGGCACATACGTAAAAATGTATGTTACTATTATAAAGTATGACACAAAATAAAGTGACCAATTAAGTTAAGCGTGTCAGAGGTATTAAAATGTCATGGAAATAAAAGTGTAGATACTATAAGATATATTTATAATTCAATGAGGGGCAGAGTTATAAATATTTAATAGTTGATTTAATAAATCAAATATATAAAGAGGTAGTGGTCCCCAAGAAATAGGTTAACTTGTTTTTCTCTCCTTCCCCGTCAGAGAGTTTTACTTCAAGAGATAACCTATCTTCGTGGAAGATCAATACCAAAGTTTTGGGATTTCCACATCAAGATTCAAGGCTTTCAATCAATCGATTAATTCAGGTACGCTTCCGCTTTCGGTTTATTGTTCTTGATGATTTGACTTGATTGATCCTGTGTTTAGATTTTATTATGGTTTGGTTCTAACACTATCAATTAATTTTACCAAACACGTTTATACAATATACTGGTCAAATTAACTATCAGCTAATGTAATCCGCTATCAGCTATTTGCTAATTGTCAAACATGGCTTTACTCTTTATCGTGCATTAAAAAAAATAATCCAAGTAGGTACAGTCGTATATTAAAATTTGATCCATGTGTGGTTTTTATTTTATTAACTACAAGATTGTAAAAAAAATAGATAATTAAAATACTTGTATAAATATAACGGACTTTATTAGAATTTAATGTATTAATTATTAGGAAAATTCTAAAACGAAGAACACACAACTATACATCAATAAATTTTTAATGACTTTTAAATAAATATAAAAATAATTATGAATTTAATAACAATTAACCGTGTTTAAAATCTAAGATTTGACTAACCATTCTCTCTTTCTATTTTTCTATAATTAGTAGAGTGTTGTGAATAAAATAATAAAGAACAATAATAAGAACAAATAATGAGAATAGAAGAACAAAGAGGTGAGAGAAAGAGGAAGATTTGTATTATTCTCAAAAATAGAATTGTGTACAATGTCTCCAATGAATCATCTATTTATAGGCATAAGAAGTACATAATACATTAAACTCTAATTAATAGATATAATATTCCTAATAATAAATAAATCAAACTCCTAAGATAAAGTTCTAATCATGATAAACATCCACGTAGATAAATATTCATAACACTCCCCCTTAGATGTCTATGAAGATAATGTGCCTCGTTAAAACCTTACTAAGATAAAAACCCAGTGGGAAAAAATCATTAGTGAAGGAAAAGAGTACACACATCTTTAATACGCATAACATGTTGCCTCATTAGAAACCTTACTAGGAAAACCCATTGGGACAAAACCTCGGTTAAGGGAAAAAGAGTGCAACACGTATTTACTCCCCCTCATAAAAATATCACATAAGATCTTTGAATCTTCATAATTCAATCTTGAATATAATCTTCAAATGTTGAAATAGAGTATGCACTAGTGGATAAATCTTCCAAATTATTGCTTGAAATGATCCATCAAATACTATTCTTCTGAAGATCATGAGGGACGAAACTTTAAAGAGATATGTTTCGTTTTATCACATTTGATGTATCCACCTTGAGATATAAATTCTGCATTATCTCTACATAAAATAGCTTGCATCTTATCTTGTGAAAGCAATTCACATATCTTCTGGATATGTTTAGCCAAACACATATTTCGACTTTGCCTCATGCATAACAATTATTTAAAGGCAATGGTCTCGTAGCACTTAGATAGTATTTCTGTACCAACCAAGATACGATGCTTTCAAATCAATTAATGTATATATGGTGCTTTTAGACAAAGAATATCATCACCTTTTTCTCGAGGGTGGAATGGATCTTTGTTTACATTAAGGGACCTAGCAACCAAATAGTTGCCAACAAATATGCACGTAAAGTCTCTTTAAACATTTTTCTGTGTTTGTCGATTGTTGCACAAGGATTCCATTATTAAGGAGATCTCTTCATGAGTCTCAATGAATCGCCAACATACAAAATAAAAACAAAGACAAATCCAGAGTTAAACCTCTTAATAAAATGTTCTGAAAATTAAATCATTCTTATAGCCTTCCGCTAATAAGTATTCAATGGGGTGATTATACCAAATGTGCCCAAAATATTTTAATCCATAAAAAGATATATTTAATATAATTGAATAATGTTCTCGAGAACTTGAATTAACTGCTTATGGCAGTCTAAATCCTTCTAGAAGCTTCATGTAAATGTTGTTATCAAGAGGCTCATACAAATAAGATGTAACAACATCCATTAGGCGGAAACTGAGTTATTTCATAATTTTCATTTATTGTCAGACTATCTAAAAGTAACTGCATCCACCACCGAGAAATATATTTTCCTCATAATCAATTTCATGTCTTTGTTAGAATCTTTGCAACCAAGCGAGCTTATATCTCGTGATTTCTCCTTTTGATTTTTCTTTCTCACAAAGGCTCATTAATATCCACGAGCTTTACACATTTCAATATACGGACTATAGACCCAAATACTTCTCTTTTCGAAAGAGATCTTAGTTTCGCCTCAATTGTTTCTTTCCATATTGGCCAATCATTTCTTTGTTTACATTGTCCAATTGACAATGATTCATGATCCACATCATCAAATAAAATCTTTAGTGCTATATTGCATGCAAATGTATTATCGACGTCGATTTAATTTCAGTTCAATTTATTACCAGACATGACATAATCTATTAGATCTCTTTATTATCAGGTACCTGAGTCATGTTAATGCCTCTATTGGAGACCTTTTAATCTCTTCTTGAGATTTTCATAATTCATTGATTCCTCGATCAGACCATCATAATTATAGCTCCATTCCTCTCTTTTTTGAGGACTTTTATCTTTGGAACCTACTTGTCTACCACGCTACATGCATAAGTTAGACTCATTAGCAACTAGAATTTGTCATTCTGGGACATTAAATTTAAACGGAGAATTCATAGCTTGTATATGTGACTTAGTCACTCTACTAGGGTCAGCAAAATCATCTGACAATTGATTTGCTAAATGAATTATCCTTTGAACTTATAGTTCACATTGTTGAGTACGTGGATCAAACTAAGAAAATGATAATTCATTCCAATTTATTTTTTTCCCCAGCTATTTTATTTCCTCCCCTAACGTTGGGAAAACTGACATATTAAAATGATAGTCAGTAAATCGAGTTGTAAATAAATTCCATATGAGAAGCTCAAGATATTTAATTATCAAGGGAAATTTGAATCTGACATATATTCTCAACCTTCTTTAAGAACTCATCTTTGTGCGTTGTGGTAGAGCAATCAGAACATATACCGCACACTAAAAAAAATCTAAGATGAGAAATATTTGGTTCCTGACCAAAAACCATTTATAATGGGGAGAACTTATTATAATTTGTTGGCTTGATGTGAATTAGTGATAATACATATAAAATGGCATGTCATCAGCATTATCAAGACCAATTGTCTTTATAAGGTAATCTGAAAATGTGCTCATAGTTTTATCAACTGATCAAGTAGCCTCGCAAATACCAAGTTGCGGATTAGTAACAAGGATACATATGACCATCTAGTCGATGCATCAATTAAAATCGTAAAATATCTAGATGGACTGTAAGAAAGGTGTATGGGCCCACATATATCACCTTTGTATCCGTTCCAGAAAAAAAATTAATAGATTCCCAATCTATCATAGCTGATGATGATTGAATAATCAGTTTGCTTTGATAGCAAGTATCACATGAAAACATTACTTTGAAGAAAATTTCAACTCTTCAATAAATTACCACATGAAAGTGTCAACAAATTTTCGTATCATAATTGAACCGGGATGGTCTAACCGGTCATTGCCAAATAATAAAATTATCAGTAAACTTCTGATTCACAATAGCATGAGCTTCAATTTGTGCTAATTCTATTGTAGTACACTATGGATGACGGTGCATATAACTTTTTCAAGTTTTTATTATTGCCTTGATTTATACTCATAATATTGAGATAGTAAACATCCCATCGACTAATGGTCTCAATATGATATCCATTACCGTGAATATCTTTAAAATTAAAGGCTAAAGGGTCAAATTTGCCCCTGTAGTAATCCGAAATCAGCAATGTTGTCCCTACTTTTTTTCTCCGTAATTTTACCCTCAAAGTCAGTCAATTGTAGCAATGTTGCCCTTTGACCGATTTTGACCATTAAATGCTGACGTGACAGTTAACGGTGCTACAGGGCAATTTTACCGTCAAAGTCATTCATGCAATTTTGCCCTCGAAGTCATTAATTGCAGCACTTTTACCCTTGGTTTATTTAGTTTTTGAATAAAATTGGATAAATAATTTGGTTTTTTCGAGTTGAGCTTTAACAAACATAATATATGAAAAATCGATTAACAAATTGATGTCAATATCCTTTGAGTCCCTAATAATTTTAAAAATAAGCAAAATGAGAACTCTCACAAAAAATAAAATATTATTCAATTTTTTTTAAAAAATATAAACTTAATAAAAATAAATACGATATTCAAAAAAAGTTATTGAAAATAAACCAACGAGAAGCGTGTTAATTGAATGGTGAACGCGAACTATTCTATTCGAACGACGTTCGATTGACACACTTACCGACGATGGGTTGTTAGGAAAAAATGTACAATGATCTCAGAAAACGACATTATTGGTGTTCGGCGAAAACGGCATGAGAGATAAATACAAGGATATCCAAAAGATAAAGCAGAATTCAACCTGAGCCACATGATTCGAGTTCACTGTACATTTTCAATAATTGCCTCGTCATTTTTTCCTAACAACCCATCGTCGGTAAGTGTGTCAATCGAACGTCGTTCGAATAGAATAATTCACGTTCACCGTTCAATTAACACGCTTCTCGTTGGTTTATTTTCAATATTTTTTTTGAATATCGTATTTATTTTTATTAAGTTTATAGATTTTTCTAAAAAAATTAAATAATATTTTGATTTTTTGTGAGAGTTCTCATTTTGCTTATTTTTAAAATTACTAGGGACTCAAAGGATATTTACATCAATTTGTTAATCGATTTTTCATATATTCTGTTTGTTAAAGTTCAACTCAAAAAAACCAAATTATTTATCCAATTTTATTCAAAAACTAAATAAACCAAGGGTAAAAGTGCTGCAATAATGACTTCGAGGGCAAAATTGCCCCGTCAGCGCCGTTAACTGCCATGTCAGCATTTAACGGTCAAAATTGGTCAAAGGGCAACATTGCTACAATTGACTGACTTTGAGGGCAAAATTACGGAGAAAAAAGTAGGGGCAACATTGCTGATTTCGGATTACTACAGGGGCAAATTTGACCCTTAAGCCAAAATTAAATAAGTCTCTTTATGACTTTGACGAGTATAACGCACTGTGAATATGAAATAAAGTTCCATTTGACAATAACATATTTGCTCAACCAGAGCCTTTTGTGATATTAGTACTTCCGAATATAGTACTCACATTATTCCCTTACATTTTAATCGAGAAATGCATAATTATGCACCTTTCAAAATGTGCTTTGTTTCATTTACTTCGGGTAATGAAAATATGTACTTTGTATCATTCACTTCGAGGAATGGAAAATATAAAATATAGCACATCATATCAAGTCGATTATCTATCAGAGATAAACTTTCAAGTGCTCTTCCGAAGCATTGATATTTTAGTACTTGGAGAAATATTAATCATATTTCCCCTTGCATTTAAATGGGAAAAATATTTCTTATGCTTAAGTACAATATGAGTACTTGCATTATCTGCTAGGCATAAATAGCCACAATTCTAGGCATAAATAGCCACAATTCATTGTATATTTTATTCCGAAAGTAATCATATTCTTCAAATAATAAATTAACATAAAGCGTAAATAAATAATATGTGAAATAAATAAACATAAATCAAACTAACATAAATAAATAATAAATAAAACAAATTAACATAAAAAAATAAAAAAATCAATTATTACTGTTAGAGGTTATAAGGGAAATAAAATAAATGGTAAATTATTCCCTTCAAGGGTTATGAGAAAATTAACAATATCCAATTGAGTTGGACCAATAACGCCGTAATTATTTTCGCCATAAACGAATTTTGTTTATATTTTATTTCATTTATCATTCATGATTATGGATAAAGTCCATAATACTTTGGCGTTTGACAAGTACGAAACCAATGGTTTATAACATCACATTGGTAAAAGGATTTCACTTCCTTAGAATGATCTTTATCATTCTTGTCATCCTTATAACTTCGCTACCAGCGGGTAGAAGTATTCTTAAAACGACTATATTTTTCATGTGTATATTCATAGCCTCGACCACGACCACAACTTTTAATGTGGTTTTTTATTCCTTCCATAATATAATCTCACATTCACTTCAGGGAATGGAGTAGAGCCAGTGGGCCTTTGAAACCTTTTTCACATATCCTTATCACATAGAACAAAGATTTAATGCTCATACGCGACATTGTTAAACATGTCCACAAGGTCCTTTAAAAACCTCCTTTGAGACCAGTAGCCTCGCAGAACGGGATGTCCAGCCAATATACTTGGATTATATCGAAATTATGTCTCCAATTTTAATCCATTAAGCAGGTTGTTTCGAAACACCATTGAGGCATATCGAAACGCCTTGACCTGGTCAACTGCCCCAAGCCCACACGAGAAGGCCGTATCGGAACGGAGGTCAACCGTTCTGAAATACCCTCAACGATCAACTTCTCGTGGTCAACGAGATATTGACCGTTCTGAAACCCTTAGACCCGTTTCGAAACGCCTTCATCTCGGCAATTTCTCAGATTTCTAGTAGCCAAAGGGTTCTGATACTCATTTCGGAACAGGGGTTCACAGTGCCCAAACCGTATCGAAACGAGTACCGATACGGGGTCCCTAAAGCCTTACCCATTCCGAAACGGCTCAGCCCGTTTCGAAACACTGGCTGTCTGTAACCTTCAAAAACCAGATTTAAACATTTCTCAACAACTCTATAGGCCCTAAACGACCCCAAGAAGCACTCAACATTTACAAATATGAACTAGAGGCATGGATCCTATGGCGAAACATATTCAAATCATACAAGGCATGAGATGAGGCATCCAACATGGCATTTAAAAAAGGCATCAAACTTCAACAAGACCAACACCTAGACAAATTAAGATAAGCAAATCCAACATGGTTTACAAGCAAGGCATACAACCCAAAAGCCAAATCAATACAACATATGGAAGGAGTCTAGCATGCTCCTAACAACCAACATAACATACTTCAAAGGCTCAAACAACGACATCTATCTCATTGCTTTACTATTACAATCTTTCAATTTAAAGTTCATACTTGAGCTACCAAAAGCGACACTTGGAGACCTTTCCTTGCCTTTGCCACCCACAAGCTACTGATCTGCATTGTCGAACAAAGAGGAGCGTAAGCATAAAAGCTTAGTGAGGGTAAGCTCATAAAATAAACCTTCGACAATGTAGGGTCCAAGCACGAGCTACAACCAAGATTAAATGCATGATCTTACCTTCGATCCGCAAGAGCCAAAATTATCATGATGCATGAACATGTATTCAACATTATGCCATGCTCAACAACTCATAAGCTCAACATACAATGATACATAACTCGATGTATTAACCACATCATATATCGATTCATTTTAGAAAATCACATTTCATATCATATAGACATATATATATAACCTCATATTGGCACCTAGTTATGATTCGAATACGCGGATAACATGTTGGGACGCATTTCCAACATAACCATTACCTGTGGTGGGATTACACTCATCATCGGTTCTCGCATAGGGGATTCTACTCATCCTCACGCCCCGTCGATGAGATTCCACTCATCATCGACTAATATAAATATTTTTGGGCGCACCCGTACTCCTCTTTGGCGCCTTAACGCCACCAAGGCCACGCGCGTTTTGACCCTCGTGTGCACACTCATCCTAATAATCGATCATTGTACCCAAGCATACTAGTGCCAATATTAAATAAAATCCACAACCTTTCACCACATCAGTTTCAATATAATTTCCGTGCTTAGCACGTACTCACCATGATCATCAAAATCATGCAACCACCTCATAACCTCATTTCACAAGCCAACACTACATGTATATCATCCAACCAATTATCACATCATACATATATTCACATTATAGTTGTCGTCAACATGCATATAACAATGCATATATTCACATTATATTTACCTTTCAAAAAGCTCCAAGATTGAAGAAGAAATGAGAAGGAATAATGAATGGAGAGAAGCTCTCCTCTTTGACGTGAAAAAGGGAAAATAGGAGTGAAGAAGAAGATGACAAGGCTTGTTTAACATAAAGGGGTTTTTAAATTGAAAGTCCCTTTATTTACACTTTTGCCATTAATGAGATGGCAATCTCATGTATTTGAAATTTTCATGGAAATTTGATTTCAATTATATTTTGGTCCAACACAAATTGTTTGTTTGAAAATGTGAAGCTTAAAATAATAAATTATTATTTTAATTATAAAACTGAAACCCGAACCATTATTTAAATATTGTTTTCTCTCGGCCCCCAAACCCGGGTGTTACAACTCTCCCCCAAACCCAGGTGCTACGAAATCTACTTCTCCACACTTACCTTCTTACCACAACATACTCACCAACTTGGTAAACTTACTACACAACATTAGCTATCTGACACTAAGATCTCAACTTATTCTTTGTCGTACGCAAATTTCAAACTCAACTCAATCTCTTCGCAAACATAGCATGGGACAAATTTGACTCACACTTCCGAATCATAGACACACCGGACACATCACAAACCTCTTTCTAACTCTGGTGGTAACCGCAACAATTAAACAACAAAGCTAGTCCGATTCACAATCTCATACAACACTGTTTGGATACTTGACCTATAACCTTCTCTGACTAATCATCTGACTTCAACAGGTAACCAAACACTATGCAAACGTCTTCAAAAATCTAGTCAAAATCCTGAATCCCTATTACCCACTCTCATTACGAACCTTCCACGGATGTAACAAGCTAGAAGAAAATTGATGCTCGGTCTTGACACGCTGGCAAATTACACACTTACTCTCATACTGAACCACATCATCCATCAACTCAATCCAGAAGTACTCATCTTCCACCCACAATACGTCTTCATACTACTCGGATGCAATACAAATGAACTGTCGTGTGCTTCGGCCAAAACAATACGTCTCAAAACATTATGTCATTCGACACAACTATTCTGTCTCTAAAAATACAAACTCTATCATTTCTGAAACTGTATTCTGAAGGTCTTCTTTCTGCCATGTCTTGCACGTGAGGTGCCAAGAGCCTGTCTTGCAACTGTTTCACTTCGCGTATCTGACTCAATGTAGGTTTAACATGAAACTCGGCCACAAAACTACTATCATTGGGTAAACTGAATCTGGCAAATACAACTCGCAACCCAACTACTAATCTGACAACAAATATAACTCTGAACATCGGTTACTACGTAGACCCTCTTCAGATGATACTCAATCTTGAGATTACGGTCTTCAAACAATTCTAACAACTCATGTTGTTCAAGTTTCAACCCTTCCTAAGTCTTCAAATATTTCAAGTTCTGATGATATGCACACATTTATTGTGCATTTCTTACTATACATGCTTTGTCCCTAAGTCTTCGAAGCAATTACAACTGTAATTAACTCTAAGTCTAGTGTCGGATAACTCTTCTCTCGGTCTTTCAACTATCTCGATGAATAAGCCACAATCTTCCATCTTGCATAAGCACACAACCTAACTCTACATGTAACACATCACTATGGTTCACAAACTCTTTCTCTAATATTGGTTGGATCAAGGTTGAAGCTCTCTTCAAAGTTTCTTTCGGTTTCTCGAGGGCTCAATGTCTCGCATCTAATCATACAATTGAACATTCTTCTGTAGCAATCTGTCAAAGGAGCAACTATCTTCGAAAGACTATTTACAAACTTCCGATAGTAACAATGCTAGACCTAGGAACTATAGATTCCTGTCACGGTCTTCAATTTCTCCCAACTCACATCTTCTTCTGTCCACTTGGGATCTACTCTCATACACTCGGCTGATCTACATGTCCTAGGAGAACATCTTCCCTAACTCGGAGTTCACGTTTGCTCAACGTGGCATACAATTAATTCTTCTAATAGGATCTACAACACTAACTCTAAAGCTTGTCATGGTCATCTTCGGTACGCGAACATATCCATGTATCATCTATGAGAACTACTACAAACTGATTAAGGAACTCAGGAAACATTTTGCTCGTCAACTCTATAAAAGTAGCTAACACACTAGTCAAATGAAATGGCATAACTCAGAACTCAAAGCGGTCACATTTTGCCCCGAAAGTTGTCTTCGGTACTTCAACTTCTCTCACTTCCAACTGGTAAGAAATCGGATCTCAAATTAATCTTCGAAAAGACTGAAGCACTCCTCAATTGATCAACAAATCACTGACGCTCGGAAATGGATACTAACTATTCACTGACAATTGTTTCAACTGTCTCAAATCTAATCACATTCTTGTATTGTCTTCTCTCTTCTTCACAAATTGTATTGTCATACTCTAAGATGATGTACTAGGCCTAATGAATCTAAGGTCTAACAAATCTCGAAGTTGATTCTTCAACACTCTCAATTCTTTCGGGAATCATAAGATACAAAGCAATCAAACAATAGCAAACTCAGAGACGGTATGAACAACAAACTCCTCTTCCCTGTCAATAGACAAACCGGGTAATTCTTCCAAACACTATTAGGAAAACACAAACTATTCTAACATTCTGTGGTCTAATTTTCATTCAAAAATCAAATCCATCAAAATTGTTAAGCAAGCCTGTCAACTAAACTCAATCAACCTTTTACCTCTAAAGCTGGATCAACATTCAATAAGAAGTTCACATCTCTACCTAACACTACAGTTTCACAGAAATCTGCAACTTCAAAGCAACTCTCTCTTTATCTCAAAGTTTACCCTAGCTATGTGTTCTACAAGCCAAACCATGTCAAAAGGTACATCGAACCCGTAAAAGACAAATATTTCACATCTACTGGAAACACGTAACCCTGAACCACCAACAAACATCTTCCGTACATCTTTCTGACCACCACTATCTCCCAAAAGGTCCAGTCACATGTGTCCCTAAGTCTAAAATCTCAAAAGAGATATCTAGCTTCCTTACATGCTCACACACAAAAGGACGAATCCGCAGAAATTGCAACTTCACATGTACACATCTGATAGTCTTCGGTCCTCTTGTTTTCAGGCTGGTTCTTCAACAAAATATGACTCTTCTAGACTGTTCTTAGAGCATCTCGAAACTTCAAAATTCAGTTCTGATTACACACATAAACAATCACGCTTGAAATTGTTCTATAACATCAGTTCTGACGAATCAAACGTCACACTACCAAACAATCTGAAGTTAAAGCTCACGACTTCCTTCTCAGCTCTACTATATCAGAAGTGACTTCATCTCTTCTTCTTATTGGAAGACAACTCAGACGCATACTGACCCGAACACAAAAATTGAATCTCACTCACGGATACTGACCGACTGTCTTGTATTAAAACCATAGGTCGAACTCCATCGATCACCAACTAACATTTCTGAGGTTTAAATTACTCACACGAGACCCTTACTCTTATCTCGCCAAAAGAACTAAGGCACTTAAACCTACTTCTAACACTTCACCGGGCATATTCAAACTTGCATACTTGCTAACAACATACAGAAGTACAGGTTCAAAATCAACCGGAGGAAACACACCCAAAACTGTACCAAGGCTTATCTACTATAACATCGATACCACTCTGACTCCCACTCATAGGTCTTCACTTCTTTTTACCAACTAATGCCAGAATCGATCACATCGTCCCTCATCAACAGGTATCAACCCACATACATACTGACTTAAACAAACTAATTGTACTCCGACTCCGGTACAACCGTACTTTCCTAACTATAGCGATGAACTTCCCCAACATCATCCACTTTTCCAGAAACCACAACTTCTACTTAACGATTTACGGCCCACTCCTTGGCCTCAAACTTACTAAAAGCAATAAATCAACATCAACAACGATAAAACACACAAGATTGGGTTAGCAAGGCAAGGCTTCCAAGTGCTCAAGTATGTTCCCTCACTTAAAATTCTTTTTAGATGTAATAGTAGCAATGAGACTCCAAACAACATGATTTAAATAAAGCAACGAGCATAACTTGATACACAAGCAATCATGGTTACAAGGCAAGTAAACACCGCGCATATCAATCATGAAACACAACTTACCCCACTTACCTGCCCAAGGTCTCGGTAACCTCAGGCTCTGATACCAACAAATGTAACCCCCTCATCCCGGTCTGGACGGATGACCGGTCCAAGTAGGCCACACGGGGAAAACCGAAGCGAAACCCCTTAAGGTTCCCCCTCGGTTAGCAACCCTAAAAAATTCCTTTTAAAAATTAATCTTCTCTGAATGCACATTTAAATCCTATGTGAACACAACAGCGGAAGAATTCGAGAAAGACACGCAACAAAACTCAAACCGACAAATAAACAGTCCAATTTTAATCCATTAGGCAGGTCGTTTCGAAACACCATTGAGGCGTATCGAAACGCCTTGACCTAGTCAACTGCCCCAATCCCACACGAGAAGGTCGTATCGGAACGGAGGTCAACCGTTCCGAAACACCCTCAACGGTCAACTTCTCGTGGTCAACGAGATATTGACCATTCCGAAACCCTTAGACCCGTTTCGAAACGCCTTCATCTCGGCAATTTCTCAGATTTCCAATAGTGAAAGGGTTCCGATACTCGTTTCGGAATAGGGGTTCACAGTGGCCAAACCGTATTGAAACGAGTTCCGATACGGGGTCCTTGAAGCCTTACCCGTTCCGAAATGGCTCAGCCCGTTTCGAAACATTGGCTGTCTGTAACCTTCAAAAACCAGATTTAAACATTTCTCAACAACTCTAAAGGCCCTAAACGGCCCCAAGAAGCACTCAACATTTACAAATATAAACTAGAGGCATGGATCCTATGGCGAATCATTTTCAAATCATACAAGGCATGAGATGAGGCATCCAACATGGCATTTAAAAAGGGCATCAAACTTCAACAAGACCAACACTTAGACAAATTAAGATAAGCAAATCTAACATGGTTTACAAGCAATGCATACAACCCAAAAGCCAAATCAATACAACATATGGAAGGAGTCTAGCATGCTCCTAACAACCAACATAACATACTTCAAAGGCTCAAACAACGACATCTATCCCATTGCTTTACTATTACAATCTTTCAATTTAAAGTTCATACTTGATCTACCAAAAGCGACACTTGGAGACCTTTCCGTGCCTTTGCCACCCACAAGCTACTGATCTGCATTGTCGAACAAAAAGGAGCGTAAGCATAAAAGCTTAGTGAGGGTAAGCTCATAAAACAAACCTTCGACAATGTAGGGTCCAAGCACGAGCTACAACCAAGATTAAATGCACGATCTTACCTTCGATCCGCAAGAGCCAAAATTATCATGATGCATGAACATGTATTCAACAGTATGCCATGGTCAACAACTCATAAGCTCAACATACAATGATACATAACTCGATGTATTAACCACATCATATATCGATTCATTTTAGAAAATCACATTTCATATCATATAGACACACACACACACACATATATATATATATATATATATATATATATATATATATAACCTAATATTGGCACCTAGTTATGACTCGAATACGCGGATAACATGTTGGGACGCATTTCCAACATAACCATTACCTGCGGTGGGATTACACTCATCACCGGTTCTTGCGGAGGGGATTCCACTCATCCTCACGCCACGTCGATGGGATTCTTCTCATCATCGACTAATATAAATATTTTCGGACGTACCCGTACTCCTCCTTGGTGCCTTAACGCCACCAAGGCCACGCGCGTTTTGACTCACGTGTGCATACTCATCCTAATGATCGATCATTGTACCCAAGCATACTAGTAAAAATATTAAATAAAATCCACAACCTTTCACCACATCAGTTTCAATATAATTTCCGTGCTTAGCACGTACTCACCATGATCCTCAAAATCATGCAACCACCTCATAACCTCATTTCACAAGCCAACACTACATGTATATCATCCAACCAATTATCACATCATATATATATCCACATTATAGTTGTCATCAACATGCATATAACAATGCATTAAGCCATGCCTCAACATACATGTATATCACATTATACACAATCATCATAAGGCATAACATCAATTAAAGAGTTCATCCAAGGTCTCTAACCAAAGCTTAGGATTAGGCTACCACCCTAACCCTAACTCTAGGTGGGTCTACCAAGCCCAACTTAGTCCACATGCTTGAACCAACCACTTAAAAACCAATTTAAAAACATTAACCACTCACCTTTATTTCCAAGCTCAACACCAAGCAACCAACACCTTCAAATTTCTGGATTTGTTCTCGAGGCTTCACCAACACAAAATCTCGCTTCTAATCACCTCAACACAAGCAAAACAACTTCAAATCAACTCAAACGTCAAAGTAGCTAATCCGGAATACTAATCAAACACCAAACACAACAATTCAAGCCATGAACAACCCCCAAAATTACCAAACCCGAGCAGCCCTAATACCCAATCCAAAACTCATGTTTTCAACCTTTTTAGCACCCTCAAATGCTTCCAAAACAGCTCCCAACTATTACCCTAACATCAACCCTCAAATTCCAACACAAACCATACCCAAAACTCATCCAAAAACCCCACCAAAACCCAATTTCGGGAATCCTTATAAAACACTCTAAAAATCACATATGTTGGACCTTATGGTTCATAAACAACATATCTAACATAAATAAACCAAAAGCCTTAATAAAAACTCATAAAGTCACAACCTTTAACCAAAACTTTGAAAAAAACCCAAATTATGAAATACATAGTTTTAGTGAGAATTTGTGGTACCAAAATGAAGAGGAGACCAAGGCCAAGTCAAAAACATATTTACCTTTCAAAAAGCTCTAAGATTGAAGAAGAAAGGAGATGGAATAGTGAATGGAGAGAAGCTCTCCTCTTTGACGTGAGAAAGGGAAAATAGGAGTGCAGAAGAAGATGACAAGGCTTGTTTAACATAAAGGGGGTTTTAAATTGAAAATCCCTTTATTTACACTTTGGCCATTAATGAGATGGCAATCTCATGTATTTGAAATTTTCATGGAAATTTGATTTCAATTACATTTTGGTCCAACACAAATTGTTTGTTTGAAAATGTGAAGCTTAAAATAATAAATTATTATTTTAATTATAAAACCGAAACCCAAACTATTATTTAAATATTATTTTCTCCCGACCTCCAAACTCGGGTGTTACATGATGAACCATCAAGATGAAGGAAGTGGACTTGTTTTATCTCCTGCTAATAAGTGTTTAGGTAATTCAGTTATTGAGACCTAATCATTAAAATCATATTAATCATGATTTAATTTTTTTTAAATAGGTTGCTTATCATTTAAATCTTATGTATTAATCACAATTTAAACCATATTAATCGTGGTTTAATTTCTTGTACATAGGCTGTTTTTCATTTAAATCATATTAATCACGATTTATTGTTTTGTTATCTGGTAATAAGTGTTTAGGTAATCCAATTAAAAATATCATTGCTCTTGTAACCATCTAGACCCGCCTATGTATTACTACGAATTCTAAAAGATCACATTAAGGTCACAAGAGCGACCCACGGTAAAACCATATAAAATTTATTTCTTTAAATACATTAAAGTTGTATAACAAAATTTTGTTTAAAATATCATTTATGAAAATCATGTAAATACATAATAGAACTCATAAACATTTTACATACTCTAACATCAAACAATACACGTCGTACATGCCCACTAATTATGTCAGTACCGTACTCTAAACGCAACGCCGAGAAAACTTCAAACACTGCTATCAGTCACCTTAACATGACATATTTCATCTAACATGCGATTGTAAAACAACATGAGCTTGGGAAAGCTCGGTAATACATAAATATCAAATGATGATATAAGCACATGCATGTATAAGGTAAAGCAGTATACGGTAAGGGTGTTGATATCCGGGTACCCGGACTTTCGGGTACCCGGACTTTCGGGTACCCGAAATTTTCGGGTACCTAAAACTCGGCCCATGACCCGGCACATAAAAATCGGGTACCCGCAATTCGGGTACCCGCAAAATTCAGGTATCCGTAAAATCGGGTACCGAGTACCCGATTTACTTTTTTTATATTTTTTAAATCTATTTTTTTTGTAAAAATACATAGAAAACACATAAAATTTCATAATATATATTTCAAACACAAAAATTATTGATTTGAGAATAGTTTTAAGAGAAAAATATTTGGATATATATATATATGTATATATATTAAAGTTTATCGACAAAAAATATTAAAAATATTAATCTCGATCATGATTTTTCTTTCGACTCTCATATTGACAAATTAATATAAATATTTTTGAAAAATTGTAAACTTAAAAGTATATAATACAAGTAGAGGTGGCAATCAGGTCATTCGGTTCGGGTTCGGTTCCGGTCGTTTTGGTTCGGGTCATTTCGGGTCTATCTAGAATCGGTTCGGGTCGGTTCGGGTCTAATTCGGGTCTATGATGAGTCGGATTCGGTTCGGGTATTGGATCGGGTCAAAATCGGATCAGTTGTTTTCGGGTCGGGTCAATATCGGATCGGTCGCTTTCGGTTCGGGTCAAAATCGAGTCGTTCGGGTCGCTTTCGGTTCGGGTTAAAATCGAGTCAATTTCGGGTCAATTTCGGGTCGGGTCAACATTTAAATTTTCGGGTCAATTTGATTTGAGTTGGGTTAAAGGTTTGAGGTTTAGTATTTATGGTTTAGTTTAGAGTTATTGATGTATGAGATTAATTCTAATTCAACTTGTCAATCTATGCATTTGAATTTGATTAAATATTTAAATCAAAGTTTCATGTATCCATATAATTTTTTTTGTATAATTATATTGAATCAAAGTTTATAATAATAATAATAGTAATAATAATAATAATAATAATAATAATAATAATAATAATAATAATAATAATAATAATAATAATAATAATAATAATAATAATAATAATAATAATAATAATAATAATAATAATAATAATAATAATAATAATAATAATGTCTGAAATGAATTAATTTATTAAACTTGGGATCTAATTGAATTAACTAAAATCTAAAAGCATAAATCACGGACATAATTAAAATAATTTTAAAACTAAATGTGAAATTTCAATTAAATTAATCTAAATTGAAACTCAATTAAATCAAGAAAAATAGAAAGACAATTGGTAAAAATAGAGAGGGAAAAAACAAAATTTTGGAGGGAAATAAGCCACCAATTTTTTAAGCTAGATTGAAAAAAAGAAAAGGGTAAACTACACAGTTGACCACCGAACTATGAGGTTGGTGTCAATATGACCACTATATTATTTTTCGTCTCAAATACACCACACAACTATTTAAATGGTGCCATGTTTGCCACACGCCGTTATAAAAACGAAAAAATTGACGGAACTGTTAAAAAAATTGGTATAATTACACATTTGGTCCTCTATATTTATACAATATATCAAAAAAATGGTATAATTACACATTTGGTCCTCTATATTTATACAATATATCAATTTAGTCTTAAATTTAATCTAATAAAATAAATTAATTATTCAATAAAATGGTGACACGTGTCACCACCTTATTGGAAGTCTTTAATTATTTTTATTTAAACGCCCCTGCCAGGATTCAAACTCAGGACCTCTGGGTATAGAAGCTGTGTGCTTGCCACTGAAATAATTAAAGACTTCCAATAAGGTGGTGACACGTGTCACCATCTTATTGAATAATTAATTTATTTTATTAGATTAAATTTAGGACTAAATTGATATATTGTATAAATATAGAGGACCAAATGTGTAATTATACCAATTTTTTTAACAGTTCCGTCAATTTTTTCGTTTTTTTTAACGGCGTGTGGCAAACGTGGCACCATTTAAATAGTTGTGTGGTGTATTTGAGACGAAAAATAATATAGTGGTCATATTGACACCAACCTCATAGTTCGGTGGTCAACTGTGTAGTTTACTCAAAAGAAAAAGACAATTGGAAAAAATAGAGAAAGAAAAGACAAAATTTTGGAGGGAAATAAGCCACCAATTTTTTAAGCTAGAGATTAATTACTTTTTAGGTCATGTTGCATTTAAAATGTTACATTTTAGTCAACTTTAAGTTTTAGTTTAATTTAATTTAGTCACAAGTATTCCCACGGTTTAGACTTCGGATATACAAATCCCCTCCCCGTAGTGATATTTAGTCTCTAAAAATTTACTTTTAGTTGAAATTGACTAATCTTTGTAATTTAGTCTATTAATTTAATATATTGATATTTTCGTTCATTTTAATTCCAAAGATTTAATTTTTAGCCAAAATTGACCCCTATTGTTGGGATGTGTGGGGCTCGATTCGATCAACCAATTATGCTCACCAAGTGATGGAGAGGTGGATTTTTGGGTGGAAGGGTTTAGGAAGCTAGAAAGAATAAAGACACAATGATTTATAGTGGTTCGGCCTTCTAACAAGCACCTACATCCACTACCTTAGCTCCCCACTAAGGATTTCACAATCAATCCACTAATTGATTCGTCCCCTTTTCTAAGATTAGGAGGAAACCCTTACAACCGATCAAGCTTCTACCCAAGCCTTGATCAAAACCCTCTTTTACAAAGAGACAAATGAAAGCAAACTTAAACCCTCTAATAGGTGTTTGTTTGCACAATTAAGCACTCACCCAAAACCTAAAACACTTGAGCAAATTTGACAATTTTGGCTCACTAGTGTTTGTCTATACAAGAAATGACACTTTAAGCATTAAGACAATTTCTTGATCATTTGTTGATTGACAATTGAAGCATTAGTCTTCTCTTGATGCTTGGAGGTCCCTTTTATACTCCCAATTGAGTTTATAGCCGTTTAGGACCGTTGGGGTTGAAATAGAGTCGTTGGAGCCTTTAATTCCCTCCATAAATGCAGTTCTGCAGCTCCCCGTTTCGAAACGCTCGAAGCCGTTTCGAAACGCTCTCAATATAGAAAGAGTCGTTGCAGTCTGTCAGGGCACCCGTTTCGGAACGCCCCCTTGCCGTTTCGGAACGCGTATCGAAACGCTATAAGCCCGTATCGAAACGACCTGCATTTAAAAGTTAGTTGGGAAAGAGCCGTTGGGGTTTATGACCGTTGTGGTCAGTGCCATGTGGGAGTATCGGAACGGCCTAGCCGTTTCGAAACGCTAAGGCCCGTTTCGATACGAGTATCGAAACGTTTTGGCCACTGGAGGCACCTGTTTCGAAACGCCCTAAGGTGTTTCGAAGCACTTGGTCAGTTTTGTGAAAATTGGCCTTTGAAAACATGAAAAACCTTTATGAAAAATTTCTTAAATATTATTTCAAGTTGTTTGGACTTTGGAAATGTTTTAAATACTTTTTAAATCAGTCCAAAACATTTTTCAATTATTATATCAAAACATTAGTTCTACAATCTCCCCCTTTTTGATATAATAAAACCACTTGAAAAATTGTTTGAAATTCTCCCCCTTTAACTTTAAAAATGTGAATAAGAGATTAAAATTTTAATTCAAATAAAGCTCCCCCTTATTCATTTGAAAATTCAATTTTTCAAACCATTTCTCCCCCTTTTTGTTATATCAAAAAGATTTAGAACATTAAGTTCAAAAATAACAATAGAGGTAAAAATTTGACAAAAATGAGGATTTGGTTTTAAAATGGCTCCCCCTTACTCAAAGCATCATTGAAATGTTAGTCCAACATATATGGTCATCTAGTTGAATAAACTTAAAAATAAGACAAATAAAATCAAAACAACTAGAAATTTTACCAACACTTGAACCCAAGGGAGGATGTGAAGCCTTCCTTCTTCAAGTGTTCTTCCTTGTGTGCATGGAGCTCCCCCTCAATGTTTGACTTGTTGAACATCTCCATCACACCTACAATAGACAATCAAGTAACTTTTGGTATCCAAATTTTTTTGGATCCATAGACGTTAGTTGCACAAATTTTAGTCCCCTTAGGAATCCATTTTTCAATGTCATCCTTTTTAATTGAAGTGGTTAGTCCTTTTGGGACCCAAACACTTCTAAAACATTTTCCTTTCACAAATCTAGGGGCACTAGATTGTCTAACATAAAAGTTTGATTTTCCAAAATTGTTTTTCTTTTCAAGCTCTTTGGAAATCAAATCTTTTTCTCCTTGAACTTTTTGAAGCAATTTTTGTAAATCAAGACATTTTAACTCAAACTCTTCAAGTTTTGCTTCAAGTTCAAGTTTGGTTTTAGAAAGCAAATCATTTTGAACTTTTAACTTTGAAATCAATTTATTGTTTTTCAAAATGTGGCTTTTAAAATCTAAAACCAAATCATCATAGGCATCTTGTAATTCATCAAAGGAATAAGAACATGAAGTAGATGAATTAGAAGTTACCCTTGAATCTTCTTCGATGGCCATAAGGCAAAGGTTGGCTTGTTCATCGTCGGTGGAGTCCTCATCACTCCAAGTAGCCACATGTGCCTTCTTCTTATGGCTTGAAGTGCTTGCCCTCTCCTTTCTTTTAGGTTCTCGTTCAAGCTCTCTCAAGGCTTTCTTCATGAACGGGGCACACTTCTTGAAGAGATGAACTATCTCTTCATCTTCATCCTCCTCTTCACTTGAGTAGACATGATGGCAAGTGGAGGATTTGAGAGCCATGGCACTAGCATTGATGCCAAGCCCTTTGATTTTCTTCTCTCCCATAGCTCTAATTTCTTCCCTTTTCTTCTCATCTTCTTTGTTCTTCTTCATGATTTGATGAGTAAGGAGAGACCCCATGAGTTCATCAAGCTTCAAAGTCTTCAAATTTTTGGCTTCGATGATGGCGGTCCTCTTTGAGTCCCAAGACTCGGGAAGTGAGTAGATGAGCTTTCGAACAAGCTTCTCCTCCGGGATGGCTTCTCCATAGCCTTTGAGACCATTGGTGATGGTGGAGAACCTATCAAACATCTTTTCGATGTTCTCTTCCGGATCCATTTTGAAGTTTTCATACTCAAGGGTTAGGAGCCCAATCTTGGTCTCCTTGACTTCATTTGTTCCTTCGTATGTGACTTCAAGCTTGTCCCATACCTCCTTGGCACTCTCACAAGAAGACATCTTCTCATAGATGGATGGACCAAATGCACAAAATAGAATGTGCAAGGCTTTGCAATTTAGCTCCATCTTCTTGCGATCGTCGGCACTCCACTCCGCTTTACTCCTTTGAGGCACGAACGGGCCATCTTCAACTACATCCCATAGCTTGTAATCTCTTGATTTGATGAAGAATTTCATCTTTGTCTTCCAATGGGCGTAGTGGTCTCCGTCAAAGAAAGGCGGTTTGTCGATTGATTGTGCCATTTGAGCCGGTTGATGAACTAGTGATCGAGCTTGCCGGATCTTCTCAATAGGATGTTAATCCTCACCGATTGAGCCAAGCTCTGATACCAATTGTTGGGATGTGTGGGGCTCGATTCGATCAACCAATTATGCTCACCAAGTGATGGAGAGGTGGATTTTTGGGTGGAAGGGTTTAGGAAGCTAGAAAGAATAAAGACACAATGATTTATAGTGGTTCGGCCTTCTAACAAGCACCTACATCCACTACCTTAGCTCCCCACTAAGGATTTCACAATCAATCCACTAATTGATTCGTCCCCTTTTCTAGGATTAGGAGGAAACCCTTACAACCGATCAAGCTTCTACCCAAGCCTTGATCAAAACCCTCTTTTACAAAGAGACAAATGAAAGCAAACTTAAACCCTCTAATAGGTGTTTGTTTGCACAATTAAGCACTCACCCAAAACCTAAAACACTTGAGCAAATTTGACAATTTTGGCTCACTAGTGTTTGTCTATACAAGAAATGACACTTTAAGCACTAAGACAATTTCTTGATCATTTGTTGATTGACAATTGAAGCATTAGTCTTCTCTTGATGCTTGGAGGTCCCTTTTATACTCCCAATTGAGTTTATAACCGTTTAGGACCGTTGGGGTTGAAATAGAGTCGTTGGAGCCTTTAATTCCCTCCATAAATGCAGTTCTGCAGCTCCCCGTTTCGAAACGCTCGAAGCTGTTTCGAAACGCTCTCAATATAGAAAGAGCCGTTGCAGTCTGTCAGGGCACCCGTTTCGGAACGCCCCCTTGCCGTTTCGGAACGCGTATCGAAACGCTATAAGCCCGTATCGAAACGACCTGCATTTAAAAGTTAGTTGGGAAAGAGCCGTTGGGGTTTATGACCGTTGTGGTCAGTGCCATGTGGGCGTATCGGAACGGCCTAGCCTGTTATTGTAGAAACCGAACCCGAACTGCACCCGACCGAAACGAACCCGAACCCGAGACTGACCTGCCAGATAACCGATTTAACCCGACCTGTTTGGACCTGACCTGTTTTGAACCCGACCTGTTTTGAACCCGACCTGTTTTGAACCCGACCTGTTTTGAACCCGACCTGATTTGAATCCGACCTGTTTTGAACCCGACCTGTTTTGAACCCGACCTGATTTGAACCCGACCTGTTCTTGACCTGAACTGATATTAACCTGAACTGATATTGATCTGAACTAATATTGACATGAACTGATATTAACATGGCTTCTTGATAATGATAATTACTTGACATTTGAAGAAATTTTTATTTGATGAGTTTAAAATTTTAAAATAAATTAAAAATAATATATAATTTTTTATACTTAGTAAAAATTATCTTTTAGGTTAATACTAAGTAAATTAACTTTTAGGTGATATACATATATACTTAGTAAAAATTAAGTGTTAATAAATTCTATATACTTAGTAAATTAACTTTTAAGTGATACATATATATTTAAAAATTAATGCTAAGTCAAGATTAATGATATACTTGGTTTAGTTCTTATAATTAAGACATTCAACTTTACTTATCTTTTAAATAAATTAAAAACTTGAATGAATGTCTTTTTGTTTAATTAACTTAACTTAATCAAATTTTATTATGAAAGATTGAAAATTAATTGTTGATTTGATAAAAACTAAATGTTAGAAGGTTAACCATTTCTAATATTTTAAATTCATAGTTTATTATAATATCGTAATTTTTAATTATTTTACACAAATTTATGTTGCTAATAAAGGTGGAAATGAAAAAGATGAAAACGACACAATATCGCCTCATATTGTGGACCGACAATGGCCTATAAAAAGCATCATATGAATGAATTAAACAAAATCCAAAATGCATATCAAGAAAAATGAATGAATTAAACCAAATCTAAAATGCATATCGGGTAACAAGGCTGGTTATTAAACAACTCAAAATATAGATATTACAAAAATGACATTAGCAGTTAATTTTTCTTTTTTTTTCTTTTCTATTATGAACATCAGCAGGATGAGCCCAAACAACAAATACATGCCTACTATACAACCTTTAACTCTTTAGTCTTAGAATCTTCCTTGAGAAAGTTTAGGCTGGTTTGAGTGGTCCGCTTGCAAGGTGCTGAACAAAATATGCATAAAAGGATCCAAGAAATTAAATAAAGGACATCTATACATGACATATAGATCACAATGTGATAATTCTAGTTCACAAATCTGAAAGAAACATAAATACCAAATAACTGGATCCTTACAAAGTAAACAGCTGAGTTCCAGACCAAGACAAGCAGCAAATAAAGATTTTTACTTTGGGAACCGGAATACATCTCCATGAATATACTTCCATCCAGTTTCCTCTTGGTCATCGGTTGCTTCTTCCTCTTGACCATACCTTTCATAACAAATCAAACATTTACAGCAACCAATGACAAAAGAGAAATAACAAAAATATTAGAAAATGAACAGCTAGATTTAATATATCTCACTTGATGAAATCATTCTTCAAGACCAGTATGAGAATTGTTGCAAGGAAATCAGTCAAAAGGAGGACCGTCACACAATAGTTGATAATAAAAAATCAGTGAATCTCACTAGTAAAAATATAAAAATAATAATGCATATAGTCTCCCGCATCAACATGAAAAAGATGCACATTAATAAATATCACTAGTAAAAATATGAAAACCTGATCAACTTCACCACGTAGAACTATAGTGGTTGTCCGTCCTGATGGGCAACCACTGAATATATTAAACCTTTCGTTTCCAACCTGCTTTTCCTCAAAAACCTCACATGTTCCCAGAACCTTTAAAATAACAAAGAAGAAATTAATTCAAGAAGTTCAATAAGCACTGAAAAGTTGGAAAGCTTAAACTGGGGGGCGGGGCGGGGGAGTTGGCTGCATTTTCACAAGTATATATAAACCTCATCAATTATGTTGTTAACAGATGTTTGTATGGTTCCACCACTTGCAGCAGCAACCCGGTGAAGATCTTCCTCAGCTACACAACCAGCACAGAAAACATCCCTGTCCGCAAAATACTGACAACAAACATTCAGGTCAATAAAACTTGAGAGAGAATAAAAACTAGTCCTTGCTGAACGGACAATATTTTTGGTTGGCTGATGCATCAATTTAATTCTCCTACCCTCTTGAACTTCCACTATTAGCTCCTCAACCTCCTGCAAGAGATAACTCACAGATGAATACAGTACTAATTTACCGCAACTTACGGTTGCTATGATGTATCTAGTTGGACAATTTACTTGGTAACAAAAGTAAAACAAAGTATTTACCATATCTGAAACTGAGGAATTAAGAAGGAAAACTAACATAAAAAGCTCAATTTAACCTGAGTTTTTTAAAAATTTTCCGGATTCTTTTCTTGCTCGTCAAGGGCCTCACCAAATCGTTGCACCACGGCCCTAGCACTTTCAATTTCAGCACAAGCAAAAGATTTTTCTTGATTTACCAACTTTTTAGCATCTTCATAAGCCTGGAGATATTAAGAAACGGATTCGATCATTCGGTAAAAATGAAAATCATGCAATAGAAAACTATATTAGCATTAAAAATTGCCTAGAGTTCTTTTTTCTTAACAGAAAGAAAAACCACAACTGCAAGCTCCTGAAAAGGCTGATCTTCATTTGACACATCAAGAACACAATCCATGAACTGACCTGCTTGAGGAAGTTTGCTAGTTTTTTCACTTCAAACTTCTCTTGAATCAGTTCTCCTTCTTTTTGGGTCAATTTAACTGCCAATGCTTCAACCTACATTAAAAGGGTGGGGGAATGTTTAGAGAAAGCGTTTAACCATGAAAAAAATCGACCTGGTTCGAATTTGTGAATAGAACACAGCTTCTTATGATAGTTATGATGAACTAAGCTTCAAATAAAAAACTTTATTGAAAACATAGAAATGATGAGGCAAAGGGGCTAACCATAGAGATAGCTTTCTCTACATCTTCCTTGTTTCTCCCAGCCATACAACCTCTCAGAGACTCTAAGGCGTCTCTAAGTTTCTTCAGAAGAACATGCCCCTCCAAAGAAGCAATTTCTCTAAGCTTGGCCTATATTACAAGAAAACAAGTGTTATTCACTATATCATCCATCGTCAACGAGACAGATACCGATATTATCATCTGCAAAATGCATGGAAGAAAAGAGTGTTAAAACAAAGAAACTACAGATGGAGCTAAATTTTTGTTGAAACCACCTAAGATCTCTTCCATTCGGATACCGTACAATTCCAGGTCAAGTAGGATGGAAAAAAGAGAATCATTGAGATGATATTGGGGCAACTGAAAAGAAGATGGTTCCCACCTCATCGGTGAATTTCGCAGCAGCAGCAAGGTTCTTGTCGAATTTACTAGCAATGTCACGAACTGAGAGTCGCTTGTGCTGCTCGGATAATTGTGTAGTTTCACTTTCAACAACCTCCTTCAGCGACAGACCATTGTTATCCCCTCTTGGCTCCTCCAAAATCTGATTGTCGGTTCCTAATTTATACTTTGGAAAGTGATTGGAAACAAAGCTTACATCAGCTGAAATAGCCACAATTGATTCTTTCAGCATTGTTTCATCGATATCGCGATTTATCTTCGTCATCTTTAGGTCTATTCTTAGCTTCTTACATAAACACAAAGAAAACAACCTTATCAAACCTCAAACTAAACACTAAAAGATCACTTTTGTTAATCATCAATCTCAAGCAAACCAAGAACTCATAAACATTTATATTTCAACTCAAAACTAATTTGCATAATAACCTTACAAAATACCATGAAAAGAAAACACACACAGGCTCATACACATATTGAACCTATACATAGCTAGTCAAATCTTGCAGTTAGTTAACACGTCAAAGTACCAAAAAGGCTCAAATCAAGCAAACAAGACATAGACAGGCTATACTTGAATATCAAAAGCAAATCAACTCAACCAAATTGAAGATTATAGAAAAAAAACAAATTTACAATATTGAATGAATTCAAAGCACAGCAGAAAGCTGCATAAATCTAAAGTATTTCTACAGATCCAGAGAAGCAGCTACCAAGTACCAAGATTCAGCTAGACACTCAAAAATTTCAACTTTCTTCCAAATTAGACTAAAGGGACTATGGAATTTCTAGCAGCAAGGAAAAAAATAAAAATGCAAAAGCTGTGTTCTGAGGTGTAAAGATAGATTATAATTTGTACATTTCACAACAAATAAAGCAAAAATTCTATATAAAAAAAGGAAATGATAACAGGACTGGTATCATCTTTTTCTTTGCAATAATAAAAGGATATATTAATATTTCCGGACAGAGAATAAAAACTAGTCTATTCAATAATCAAATCAAATTAAAAATTTATTGTTATTTAAAATACTGTCCTTTATGTGCCACTCAATATAAGTAAGTAAGTAAGTAAGTAAGTAAGTAAGTAAGTAAGTAAGTAAGTAAGTAAGTAAGTAAGTAAGTAAGTAAGTAAGTAAGTAAGTAAGTAAGTAAGTAAGTAAGTAAGTAAGTAAGTAAGTAAGTAAGTAAGTAAGTAAGTAAGTAAGTAAGTAAGTAAGTAAGTAAGTAAGTAAGTAAGTAAGTAAGTAAGTAAGTAAGTAAGTAAGTAAGTAAGTAAGTAAGTAAGTAAGTAAGTAAGTAAGTAAGTAAGTAAGTAAGTAAGTAAGTAAGTAAGTAAGTAAGTAAGTAAGTAAGTAAGTAAGTAAGTAAGTAAGTAAGTAAGTAAGTAAGTAAGTAAGTAAGTAAGTAAGTAAGTAAGTAAGTAAGTAAGTAAGTAAGTAAGTAAGTAAGTAAGTAAGTAAGTAAGTAAGTAAGTAAGTAAGTAAGTAAGTAAGTAAGTAAGTAAGTAAGTAAGTAAGTAAGTAAGTAAGTAAGTAAGTAAGTAAGTAAGTAAGTAAGTAAGTAAGTAAGTAAGTAAGTAAGTAAGTAAGTAAGTAAGTAAGTAAGTAAGTAAGTAAGTAAGTAAGTAAGTAAGTAAGTAAGTAAGTAAGTAAGTAAGTAAGTAAGTAAGTAAGTAAGTAAGTAAGTAAGTAAGTAAGTAAGTAAGTAAGTAAGTAAGTAAGTAAGTAAGTAAGTAAGTAAGTAAGTAAGTAAGTAAGTAAGTAAGTAAGTAAGTAAGTAAGTAAGTAAGTAAGTAAGTAAGTAAGTAAGTAAGTAAGTAAGTAAGTAAGTAAGTAAGTAAGTAAGTAAGTAAGTAAGTAAGTAAGTAAGTAAGTAAGTAAGTAAGTAAGTAAGTAAGTAAGTAAGTAAGTAAGTAAGTAAGTAAGTAAGTAAGTAAGTAAGTAAGTAAGTAAGTAAGTAAGTAAGTAAGTAAGTAAGTAAGTAAGTAAGTAAGTAAGTAAGTAAGTAAGTAAGTAAGTAAGTAAGTAAGTAAGTAAGTAAGTAAGTAAGTAAGTAAGTAAGTAAGTAAGTAAGTAAGTAAGTAAGTAAGTAAGTAAGTAAGTAAGTAAGTAAGTAAGTAAGTAAGTAAGTAAGTAAGTAAGTAAGTAAGTAAGTAAGTAAGTAAGTAAGTAAGTAAGTAAGTAAGTAAGTAAGTAAGTAAGTAAGTAAGTAAGTAAGTAAGTAAGTAAGTAAGTAAGTAAGTAAGTATGTATGTATGTATGTATGTATGTATCAATTTATGAACTCTAAACCCTAATCTATATATGTATATATATAATGCATGTAAGTATATATGTATCAGTTTATGAACCCTAAACCTTAAACCCTAATCCATAAACCCTAAACTATAATCCATAAACCATAATCCATGTATGTTTGTATATATGTATAATGATTGAAAGTATGTATGTATCGATATATGAACCCTAAACTCTAAACCCTAAACCCTAAACCATAACCCTAATTCGTTTTGTGTTATGTATGTATGTATAATGTATGTATGTATGTAGGAACGTGAAACAACAAACCCTTAACCCTAAACCCTAAACTATAATCCCTAAACCTTAAACCATATAAACATATGTATAATATACGTAAGTATATATGTACGTATGTACCAATGTATAAACCCTACCCCTACCCCAAACCCTAAACCCTGAACCCAAAACAATAAACCATAATTCCTATATATATGTACATATAATGTATTAATATTATGTATGTTAAATTTTAATCCCTACACAATAAACCCTAAACTCGAATGAACTCGACCTGAAACGAAACCGACCTGAAATGAACCCGACCTGAAACGAAACCGACCTGAAATGAACCCGACCTGAAACGAAACCGACCTGAAATGAGCCCGACCTGAAACGAAACCGACCTGAAATGAACCCGACCTGAAATGAAACCGACCTGAAATGAACCCGACCTGAAATCAACCCGACCTGAAATCAACCCGAACCGAAATTAACCCGTCAATTAACCGTTTTGGCCCGACCTGAAATGAACCGACCTGAAATGAATCCGACCCGAAATGAACCCGACTTGAATTGAACCCGGCCTGAAATGAACCCGACCTGAAATGAACCCGACCCGAAATGAACCCGAACCCGAACTGAATCGAGTCAAAACAAAAAACGACCTGAAATAACTTGTAACCGATTTAACCCGACCTGACAGAGCCCGACCTGAAACCCAACTGTTGACCTGTTTTTACATCCCTAGCTAAAGTATGAGCAATTCATAATATCCTCGTTCATGTTTGGAGACTTGGTTTTCGTTTTATTGAGTTAGAGACTAATAATTTTGAGGTGGAGTGTATTCTCACGGGTGTTTTTAAGGAACTCCTTGGTAGTGCCATTGTAGATGATATTCGGGAGTTAATGTCGCGAGAATAGGAGATTAATTTGCGGAAAATTCCCAAGGAAATGAATAATATTACAGATGCGTTGGCTTGGCTCATGCGTGATTCCCGGTAGGAGTCCTTTTGTTCGATAACTCGCCTGATTCGATTGTGCATCTTTTACAAATGGAGCAGCAGGGATGATGTTGGTGTTGAGTTGTGTTAGCACCTTTGTTCCTCTTTATCTTGTTTAGACTTTACTAGTCTTGGTTTTATGTACATACTACGATAGTTCTGCGGTAAGACGGTTAATATACGGCGTAACCGGTTAGAAAGGTGACCAGTAAACATAACATATTCGGTAAAATTACCTATTTTGTTGATAAGAGTATCAACATATTCGGTAAAATTACCTATTTTGTTGATAAGAGTATCAACATATCAAGTAAAATTACCTATTTTGTTGATACTTCGAAAGTATCCATACTTTTTTAAAAGTATCGATACTTTTTTAAAAAGCAATGTAACCGGTTGCAATGTGGCTCGAAAGTATCGATACTTTTAAAAAAGTATCAACAAAAAGTATCAATACTTTAATACTACCGAATATGTTGATACTCTTATCAACAAAATAAGTAAAATTTTACCTATTTTGTTATACTATACTTTTTTAAAAAAAGTATGGATACTTTTAAAAAAGTATAGATACTTTCGAAGGCCCTATCAGCTTAAACTTTAATAACAAAATAGGTAAAGCGCTACCGAATATATTGATACTCGGATCAACAAAATAGGTAATTTTACCGATTTTGTTATCTTTTTTAAAAAAGTATGGATACTTTTAAAAAAGTATAGATACTTTCGAAGGCCCCATCAGCTTAAACTTTAATAACAAAATAGGTAAAGCGCTACCAAATATATTGATATTCGGATCAACAAAATAGATAATTTTACCGATTTTGCTATCTTTGACCGATAACTTAAATTTGCCAGTTACCATTTTTTTCATGTTTTTTATCGGATACATTATCTCATATCAACATATCCGGTAGCGCTTTATCGGATACATTATTTATCTTATAATGTTTTCGGTAACGCCGTTTCTTAGCCGTATATTAGGCGGCCGCATACTAGAATTGTCCACATACTACTAGGTGTACTCTTTTACCTCATTTAAACTTGAAGGTGGGAGTAACGAGGCACTTGATAGTATTTTTTTCTACCAAAAAAAAAACAATGTCTAACCACGACATCAAGCTAGTAACTTGTTACATTTTTTTTTGACAAAAATAATACTCTATTTGTTTCACTAAAGTTATCTTTTTTTTCGATTAATAGGGAAAAAGCGTCTAACACATGCCTCGTTAAAAAACCTCCCTAAACCTAACGGAGGAAAAAGAGTACATGTGTTAGAGCTACAAAGGAAACCGAAACGAATGCAAACGACAAAACCAACAAAAAACTTCAACCATCAGCCTATACCAACCGACTGAACATTTACATCATTATACCTATCCGCATCAAGTAAACTCAAAATATCCGCAGGAGGCACCTCCCAAGTCTTCGTGCACAATCCGGCATCCCGTATATCCTTCGCCAACCAATCCGCCACGCAATTCGACTCCCGATTGACATGCTCAAAAGAGACCTCCCAACCTCGTTTAACCATATCCGCAATAGCAACAACAAGAGCATTATCCGTTCGTACCGTGGAGTTATGCAAGACAAGGCCAATCGCCTCGCGACAATCCGATTCGATGATAACTTTCCGAAACCCAGAGCTCCATCCACGAAGCAACCCTTCTAAGATCGCTCAAAGTTCCGCAATCAAAGCCGAAAACCCAAACACCACCATCCGTGCGACAAACACCTCCCAAAGACGCCTCACCCGTCGAGATATTCACCGCACCATCAACGTTGATCTTCACCCACTCACTTGGGGGGCATTTCCACCGGTTTCCTCGCGATAACACACGAGACATAGGAGACCCAACTCCATCGGCCGATACATGCGCTGCTTTAACCTCCTCCAAATACCTTAGGCTCGCGAACCGCAAATCCTCCTTTTCAACAAAATCCGGATCGAAAAGCTTTTTATTCCTCCTCAACCACAATTTCCAACAAATAATCGGAAACAACAAATCCCAATCCGTGCCATGTGTGCCGCCTATCCCCTTACTCGTCACATTTGCTATTAACCAACCGTCCAAGTCGAAGGTAAAGAAAGTACTGTTCTCATCAAAGAAAGTTCGCCACACCCCGCGTGCAATGCTACAGTCCCGCAGCACATGGAGGACGTCCTCAACTCCATTACCACAAACCCCACACCGATCCCCTTCCGTCATATGACGTCTCGCCCTTTCCGCGTTAGTTAGCAACCTCTCCCGTGCAGCAAGCCACAAGAAAGTGCGTATCCGATAAGGCAGAGGCAGCCTCCATATCAACCGCCAAATCCCCGTCGAAGCCGCAGCATCAGCCCCCGATAAAGATTTATATGCTGATGTGACAGTAAACCGATGACGCTTGTCATCATACCAACCAAGCTGGTCGGGGCCAAGACGACCGGCGGGCGGATAACACGCCAACACCCGCTGTACCAACAAGGGTTGGGTGCATTGGTATTTGGTAAGGCACATTGCACTCCCAAGGAGAGGACGTGAATTCGAACCTTGGAGAAGACATTGTTGGGAGGGGCAGCCACGCACCCCGAACATGGACCGTAAGATAGAAATGCATATAATCAAAAAAAAATAATTCTAATTAAGATCACTAAAGTTATCTTTTATTGACTCTTTCTCGTCAATTTTTTTAAACTTTGACGATAATTATTTTAAATAATTAAAATTTATAAAATATATATTTAAAACTACTTGAAGGTTTTTAAATATATTTTACATTTTCAGCAATAATAAATTTTAAATAATAAAAAGTGAAATTTGTTTTTTTACCAAAATAATATCGATTAGGGACAATTTTAGTGGGATAGAGGAAATATTTAGCTTAAATTGTGATTGAAATTAACATCATTTATATTTATGAAAATATAATAATTATATAACATAAATTATGAACTATTATAAGAATATATTTGTAACATCAATTAAAATATATTAATTTTATAAAAATATAATTCATAAATTAATATTTTGTGTTTTAATTAATATATTTGATAAATACAAATATAATTTATTTATTAAATAGAAATGAATAAACATTATAAAATTATAAATATTGAATTAAATTATAAAATTTAGAAACATATACTTGTTAATTTAGAATTAAATAATTTTTAGGGACTAAACTAAATAAAAAAAACTTAAGGGACTTGACATGCCATTTATCCTTTTTTTGTAGAGTCCATGTTCATTTTATGGTTTATGATCAAGGTTAGTGGCTCCCCTCCCAATTAAAAGGTTTTTTTCAAGGTTCGAACTCAGGTTCTTTCTTTAAGAGTGTAATGTGCCTTACTATTGCACCCAACAATAGTTGATATTTATTCATTTTTTCTCTTTAACGTTGGGAGATCCAAAGTGCTATGAGGTGCGATCTTATTGACTATTTTTTTAATGAAACATCAGTTTTGGTGTAAAATGGGTAACATTTGTAAATGTTAAGGGCACTATTGACCAAAAGTTATTTAGATACTAAATTGGAAAACAAGTAAACATTGGTGACAAAAAGTTTATTAAGCCTTGATAAAATTGTACTTTAGTCCTAAACTTTTACTTCATTTGCAAATTGGTCCTTCTTCACCCAAAATTAATTAGAATCACCATTGATGGTCCCATAAGAACCCAATCTCCAATAATTTAAGTTTGCACGCTTTTGGGCAAAATAATAATTTGGCCCTTCAAATTTTAAAATTTTGCAATTTAGTCCAAAACATAAATCTTTGTCATTTCTTCACTAAAGACAAAACAACATATTTCTTTTAGTTAAAAATATTTTCTAATATAATCATGAAACACGTTGATGCCACTCAGAGCCGTCTCAATACTTTCTGGGCTCTGAACGAAAACTCAAAGATGGGTCTTGTAAAACGAAAAAAAAATATTTTATTATTTTGAACAAATCAAATACAACTGATTTAATGTTTCATTAACAAATTATTTTTTATTTTTATTTAGAAAACAAATCAAATACAACTAAAATAATAATGAGCAACCACTATCTTATAAGATTACCATTTGAGAAAGGGCGATTATTCCATGCGCAAGCGCTTGTGTCATCTTTGTTTAGGACTTAGGGTTTAACGGTTTAAGTGTAGTAGTTTTGAATTTAGGGGCTATTGATAGAACTTTAGGTTTAAGGTCAAAATTTAGGGTTTATAGTTTAAAACTTAAATCTCTAACCATGTTACTCTAAAACCTAAACCCTAACTCTAAACCTTAAATTCTAACCCTAAAACTTAAATTCTAAAGTCCTACACTAAATCCCTAAACTCTACCCCTAAATCTTAAATAAAAAAATTTACATCTGTTGTGTATCGATAATAATCTTTTAAAAAATTATTGAAATTATAAAGATAAAAGATGGGGCCCCGAGCAGGGGCTCTTATTGCTCTCCCATCCGAGAGGGCCCTAATGGCTAATGCCACCAGAACCACGTAAGCACGTTGGTGTAGAAAAATTGACTAATATTGTTCTTAGTTTCCCCGTGGTAGAAATACAGCCCTGAAGTACTACTTACATTAGTATAAATATGTTACGCTACCTGATAGAATGACAACACACACGATCAAACAGTAGCTCTATCAATGGCAGATTTTAAAATTTCCATGATCCATCCATTCAGTATCCTCCTTACCACCCTCTTATTCTCATTCATAATTACCAGAGTCCTGAAAACATTGAGAGCTAAGAAAAAACCATCCCCAAGGCTGCCTCCCGGGCCATGGAAACTACCTCTCATAGGCAACATTCACCAGCTTGTTGCTGGTTCACTACCCCATTCCACATTAAGGAACTTGGCTCTCAAGCATGGCCCCTTAATGCACCTGCAACTTGGAGCAGTCTCCACATTTGTTATATCTTCACCTGAAATCGCCGAAGAAGCAATGAGAAAAAACGATATCGCTTTCGCTTCCAGGCCCTATCAGTTAGCTCCCAGTATCATATCTTATGGCTGTACTAAGTTACTAACGTAGTCTTCTCCCCTTATGGTAGTTATTGGAGGCATCTTCGAAAAATTTGTGTGACCGAGCTTTTATCCGCGCAGCCTGTGAGATCGTTCAGGAGAGTTAGAGAAGAAATGGTTTCCACTTTCCAATCTCATCGAGACGATAGTGTCATGCCGGAGTTCACCGATCAATCTGAGTCACGAAATTTTCTCGTTAACATATCGGATAACAGCGGCGGTGGCTTTCGATTCGGTATGCAGTGAAGAGGAAAAGTTTCAATCTATCATCACAGAAGTTACTAGGCTGGCAACCGGCCTTACCCTTGCAGATTGTTACACTTCAATTAAAGCATTTGAGATGATTAGTGGAATCAGGCCAAAACTTGAGAAGCTGCACGGAGAAGCTGATCGAAATTCGAATACTCGAAAATATCATTGCAGAACATAAAGAGAGGAGGATTAACAAAAACGGACGCAGCGGAGAGGAGAAAGACATAGTTGATAGACTTTTGGACCTTCAAGAGCATGGCAACCTTGACTTTCCCCTGTCTTCAGACAACATCAAATCAGTCATACTGGTATGTTTGCTTTAAATTCTCATCCTTCAAGTACAATAAGTAATTTGCTGAATTCAGAATCCACTTTCAGGACATGTTTGCTGTGGGGAGTGAAACGTCATCAACAATTGCTGAATGGGCAATGTCAGAACTGCTGAAGAATCCAAGACTAATGGAAAAGGCTAAGACTGAGGTGAGAAAGGAGTTAAGTATAGCTCATATACTGTAAAAGGACAGTTGTTGGAGCGGAGCGGGAGTGAGCGAACGAACGGAGCGAGAGCATCTGTCCATCAAAGGAGTACTCGAGTTTCCGGTGGGCTTGGATTAAGTGGGTTGGGGGTGCGGGGGCGAAGCCCCGCGGTACGGTACGAGGTATCTTTGTAATTGTACCGAGTAGGGTTACTTATATGAGTAGAAATCTATTTTAAGTAGGAGATCTTATTGAATACGGTTTTTTGGTGACCATGTATTCAGGTCTATAAATAGATGTGTTATTTGTAACTGTTGAGTGCATAAAAGTTCTATATTTTACCCCTCATTTACCCATATTTTTGCTGCACTCAAGCATGATTCATTGCATTTAGGATAGATTTTTGCATATACATCACAATTAGATAAAATTGCACAGTTGTTGCTGATTTTGATTACTTTTGCAGGTATCTGCTGCGGCAGACCCATGGCAGCAAAGGAGCAGAGGCGGATTGCAGAGCTGGAGTCGAGAAGCAAAGGCAGTCGTGACATCTTCCGTGGCAGCCATGACGACAGAGGGATGCCGAGGTGGAAAAGTGAAGTGGAGCTCGACAGATAGAGAATTTCAAGACGGTCCGTCGTGGACCACTCCCATATTTTTCTGAGCCTTGAAGCAGAATGAAGGCCAAACCCAAAGTTCAAGGAAGAAACTCAAGGCAAGAAAAGATGACGAATTCAAGACATCTACTCAGAAGATTTAGTTTTTAATAGAGTTGCACTTTAATTCGAAATTGTATTCTTGCCATGGTAGAAAACTTGGACCCAAGGCCTTTATAAAGGCATATATTTCGACCTAGAGAGGGATATCTCATACCTAGCCGCCTTCCTCTAAACCCTTTTGTCGTTTTCCCTCATCTACCATGTTCTAAACTCCCCATAGGGCTAAGGGTTGATTCTGTAAAGTAGTTGCAAGGATTGTATTGTTTTAGGAATTTTCTATCAAAGTAATAAAAGCTTCAAGTTTATTTACTCTGGTTTTTCATATCTCATAAGAGCATCGGGAGAGCACTGTGAGGTTATCCATTTGTTTGATATCGAGAGAGTCAAACATACGAAAAGAGTAGATACGTGTTTTCCAGTTTATGGTTAAACCATCTTGGCTTAGGGATAAGTACAAGGTTAAGTGGCTAAAGAAGAATTCAACAACATTGGCGTTCACCCTTTGATTCACGCATGGAGGTATCATCCAAGAAGTGTTCATCAACAGAACTTGGGCCTAGGGATAGGACAAGTCATAACAGGGATTCTTGCCAAGCTTGAAGTACAGAGTTGTTGATCGCTGCCACAACATCAACAGACCTCTGCCGCAACAGGTGCTACCGCGACAGGAACGGCGACAGAAGACAGAAGTTTCTCTAACAGTGCAACACATGCACTACTGAGCAATTCAATACCAGCCTCTTTTTTAAATCTGATTCCTTTATCTTTTACTTTGGTTTTTACTCAAGATTTTCTCCAACATTCAATTAAACTATTTCTTTCTCTTGTGCAGCAATTCAAGGATAGAGTTATTTCCAGTCCATGTGGAGACGATATCCGATACTCTAGTATCATTTTACTACTTGCGTCGTGTACACTTGCACTATTTGCGATATGACTCTTTTACACGCAACAGTAACCTAAGAACCGTCGATTGAATAAAAGAAAACAATAGCTCTTTGCTCCCCGAGGACATAAGCACATTGATGAACCTCGTTAAATCTCTTGTGTTCTTGCTTGTTTGATTTTCTTTTTCGTTTGTCGTGTGCACAACAACTGGTATCAGAGCCTGGTTGCGATGGCTATGTCCGGTGCGAAGCTCGAAGTGGTCAAGTTCAATGGTGAAGGTAACTTCGGATTGTGGCAAACTAGAGTAAAGGATCTGTTATTGCAACAAGAGATTTTAAAGGCTTTACGATCTACAAAACCAGCGTCGATGAAGGATGACGATTGGGAAGAACTGCAGCAACGAGCGACTGGAACCATACGGTTATGTTTGACAGATGAGATTATGTATCACATTATGGATCTGACGTCTTCAGGAGAGATATGGAGCAAGTTGGAAAGTCAATTTATGTCCAAGTATCTGACAAATAAATTATATCTAAAGCAGAGGTTGTATGGGCTGAAGATACAAGAAGGTCAGGATTTGGCGCAATACGTGAATATCTTCAATCAAATAATCACCGATTTAATCAACTTGATGTGAAGATTGAAGATGAAGACAAAGCAATGATTCTGTTGTGTTCGTTGTCTTCTTCTTATGAACACATGGTGACTACTCTTACATATGGGAAATAAACAATCAAAGTTGAAGAGATTATTGCAACCTTGTTGGCCCACAACCAGCGAAGGCAGAATACAGGCGAAAGCTCTCACGCTGATGGTTTATATGTTAAGGGTAATCACGGCCGTGGAAAGAAGTCAGAGACTAAGGGTTTTGGAAGACGAAATTCTAGATCAAAGTCTAGAGGCAAGAAGACGCTTCGTTGCTACAAGTGTAAGGAGCCAGGACATATGAAGCGAGACTATCCAAAGTGGAAAAAGGAGTCAGATGATAAACATGATGCATCATCCAAAACTATGAATGTGGTACAAAATGAGAATTCGGATTGCAGTGATGGTGATATGCTTTCTATTTCAACAACTCAGTTCACGGATGCTTGGATTCTTGATTCAAGATGCTCTTATCATATGACGCCTAACAAGGAGTGGTTTTCTACCCATATGTTTGTTAATTCTGATTTTATCTATTTATGTGATGATAGATGTTGCAATATTGTCGGTATTGGTGAAGTCAAAATTAAGATGTATGATGGCACTGTTAGAACATTATGTGATGTTAGGCATATACCAGATTTGAAAAAGAATCTGATTTCTTTGGGCACTTTGCATAAGAATGGTTTAATTCCTAAAGCTGACGAGGATAGAGAAACCATTAGGATTGTTAAAGGTGCATTGACTGTGATGAAAGGAAAGATAACTGCAGGGAATATCTATAAACTGTTAGGGAGTACAGTTGTAGGTGGAGCTCATTCTGTTGAGTCATATGATGATAATACAAATTTGTGGCATATGCGTCTTGGTCATCTTAGTGAACGTGGAATGGTTGAATTGCAAAAAAGAAATTTGTTGCATGGTGTCAAAAGTTGCAAGCTCAATTTTTGTGAATTTTGTGTTCTTGGTAAATAGACTAAAATCAGCTTCACGACCGGAAGGCACAGAACTAAAGGGATTCTTGATTATGTGCATTCTGATGTATGGGGGCCTACCAGAGAATCATCATTGGGTGGATTTGTGTATTATGTTACTTTTATTGGCGATTTTTCTAAGAAAGTTTGGGTATATTTCTTGAAACAAAAATCTGAAGTCTTTTTCCAAATTCAAGGTGTAGAAAGCTGAGGTGGAGAACCAAACGGGTAGAAAGATCAAGTATTCAAGGTCTAAAAATGACACCGAGTACATAGATTCGCAGTTTCTGAAGTTCTGTGAGGGGGACGTTTTTCAGTGCGAAAGAGGCCACAACAAAATAGTGTTGCTGAAAGGATGAACATGCCATTAGCTGAGCGGGCTCGGCGCTTGAGACTGAATGCAGGGCTTCCTAAAACTTTTGGGCAAAGACTGTGAGTATGGCATGATATCTCATCAATAGGTCACCATGGGCATCTTAGAGTGGAAAAGTTGCAGAAGAGGTATGGACAAACAATGTAGTTGATTTTTCATACTTACGAATTTTTGGTTGTCCTGCTTATGTGCATGTACCTGGCGATGAGAGATCAAAACTTGATGCAAAATCGAAGAAGTGCATCTTTCTGAGCTACAAGAAAGGTGTCAAAGGATACAAGTTTTGGGATCTAGTTGCAAGGAAAACAATGATTAGTAGAGATGCAATTTTGACGAGCAACTCATGTTGCGGAAGAATCGAGACAAGGTGCTAGCGGATTTCGATCAGTATCCAAGAGTAGTTGAGAAAGAAGTAACAGCTGAGAAAGGTGAAAGTTCAAATTCAACTTCAGGTGACTTTAATACAGTTCCGTTGCAGAATTATAATTTAGCCAGAGATAGAGTGAGACACACCAATGTAAAGGCTCCATGCAGATTAGGTTTTGAAGATATGGTGGCTTTTGCACTTCACATTAGTAGTGAAGATCTAGATACTTTTCAAGGGGCTATCTCTAGTTTGGAGAAAAGAAAATAGATGGCTGCAATGGTTGAGGAGATGGAATCTTTGAAAAAAAATCATACGTGAGAGCTAGCTACGCTTCCTGAGAGAAAGAAGGCTATTGGTTGCAAATGGGTGTATAAAAGGAAACTAACAGTATCAAGAAAAGAGGGGGGAAAGTTCAAGGTTTGATTGGTAGCAAAGGGTTTTTCACAGCAAAAAGGAGTTGATTATGATGAAATCTTTTATCCTGTGGTTAGACATACTTCAATCAGGGCAGTTCTTGTACTTGTAGCTAGTTCGGATTTGCATTTAGAGCAGATGTGTGTTATGTAACCCCCTAAACCCGACCTAGAAGAAAATATCGAATTTAGGAAGTCACAATTGAAAACTTTTCCCTCAAGAAATTTAATTTTTTTAAAAAAATTATACTTTAATTTAAATAAAATAACATAAATTTAATAATAAATAAAAATATAAATACCATAATAAGTGTTCAAATGATTGTATAAAATCTTTGAATTAAAATAACAATAAATGAATGCTAAAAATAATCCCAAAACATAAATAGTCTAAAATTACATCCATGTCCCAAAATAATAAATAAAAATCTGATTAAACTAAATTAGTTTTGTACTGAATAATAAAATAACCGAATAAAATCTGAGATCCTCCAAGTACCACGTCGCCTAAAGTCCAAAGATATCTGTAAGAGGAAACTATGGGGAAGTAAGCTAAAGAGCTTAGTGTGTCTTTAGAGTGCAAGAAAACCATAATCGCAAAACATAATATTATTTTCTTAAAATCCTTTGAAAACATGATACAATATCACAAGCGTAATGCAATGCACCCAACTACGTCCGCCATAAATGAGGAAGGTTCCCATAACCTCCTCCCTACGTCCGCCAATCCGAAGTGGAATTCAGCCCGAAGGGTGAAACCACTGAACTTCCTCCTTACAAATCCCAACCCATGCTCATACACATATGATGTTTAAAAATCAAATTCCATAAACACAGTTCCATAAATCCGATATTCCATAAACATAATTCATAAATCATAGTCCATAAATCGTAGTTTCGTAAATCCGGTGTTTCATAAATCATACTTAAAACACATTCCAAAATCATATGCATGTGATGTCAAAATCATATGCATGTGATGTCAACCATACAAACCATAATGCATCAACACAAATAAAAATATGTAGCACAGTAAGAAAACACACCTCGCAACGATAAAGATACAACGATGTAGAGAACAACTCTCGCGCTCGTTGTCTAGTACTGGATCTTAACCGAATCAAAAATGTTTTGGTATGATCATGTTTGTGGTATTGGGAGGGTTTGGCGGTATTAGTATAACTTTTTTTTTCTTGTTTCTATCGCATAACTATAACAATGTATATATATATATATATAGTTAGTTAAGTTAAGTAGTTTAGTAATCGTATTAGGTTTAGAATTTTAAATAAATAATAATAATAATAATAATAATAATAATAATAATAATAATAATAATAATAATAATAATAATAATAATAATAATAATAATAATAATAATCAAAGTAGGATAACACCGTAATATTAAAACCACAAGACATTGGGAAAACAATGTTTTGCAATACCAAATGGGTAAATGAAACATAGATTTCAGCGATAAAAATATGGGGGAGGAATTTTTAGAATAAAATAGTAATATACAAGAATTGTATTTATAAAAGGAACAAAACTGAAGTAACTGTGTTTGATTAGCATTTAAAAACAAAATGGGTTAATCACCCAACAAGTCCTCAAACTTCTGATTTGTTCTATAAAATCGTAAACTTATTATTAAAGAACATTTAACTCTCAAAATTCTCAATTTGGCCATAAGAATTTAAAATTAGGGTTTTTGGAATTAAAATTCTCAAATAAAAAGAGTTTTGAATTTAAGGATTTCAAAATTAGAGATTTTTTTCAAATCTAGGGTTTACAATTTGGGCATAATTTTTGGGGTGTTACAACTCTCCCACCCTTAAAAGAAATTTTGTCCTCAAAATTTTAAGACTAACGACATACTTAAAAAAAATAGAAGTTTTGATATCAATTTTAAAAAGGCATTTTAGATCAGGACACAAATGACAACACAAGGCTTTCAAATAGACTTTGATCTCAATTTCATAAGAACGAGTATGGTCACGATCAATCGCTAATCTAGAGATCCTATGAGGTGACATGATAATCTATCTACAAAAGGGACGATCCTTGAATTAGAGTTGGTACTTGGAGTCTCTATTCAAAACATATATTTAATTTCTTAAAATACTAAATTTATCAGAAAATCCCAATTTGCCCCAAAACATTTAATATGCATGCAAAAATTATTTTTAGTTTAAAATTTCATGCGAGCCTCACAGTCCGAGGGTTGAACTTAGCTCTGATACCACTAAATGTAACCCCCTAAACCCGGCCTAGAAGAAAATACCGAATTTAGGAAGTCACAATTGAAAACTTTTCCCTCAAGAAATTTAATTTTTTTAAAAAAATTATACTTTAATTTAAATAAAATAACATAAATTTAATAATAAATAAAAATATAAATACCATAATAAGTGTTCAAATGATTGTATAAAATCTTTGAATTAAAATAACAATAAATGAATGCTAAAAATAATCCCAAAACATAAATAATCTAAAATTACATCCATGTCCCAAAATAATAAATAAAAATCTGATTAAACTAAATTAGTTTTGTACTGAATAATAAAATAACCGAATAAAATCTGAGATCCTCCAATTACCACGTCGCCTAAAGTCCAAAGATATCTGTAAGAGGAAACTATGGGGGAGTAAGCTAAAGAGCTTAGTGTGTCTCTAAAGTGCAAGAAAACCATAATCGCAAAACATAATATTATTTTCTTAAAATCCTTTGAAAACATGATACAATATCACAAGCGTAATGCAATGCACCCAACTACGTCCGTCATAAATGAGGAAGGTTCCCGTAACCTCCTCCCTACGTCCGTCAATCCGAAGTGGAATTCAGCCCGAAGGGTGAAACCACTGAACTTCCTCCTTACAAATCCCAACCCATGCTCATACACATATGATGTTTAAAAATCAAATTCCATAAACACAGTTCCATAAATCTGATATTCCATAAACATAATTCATAAATCATAGTCCATAAATCCATAAATCGTAGTTTCGTAAATCCGATGTTTCATAAATCATACTTAAAACACATTCCAAAATCATATGCATGTGATGTCAACCATACAAACCATAATGCATCAACACAAAGAAAAATATGTAGCACAGTAAGAAAACACACCTCGCAACGATAAAGATACAACGATGTAGAGAACAACTCTCGCGCTCGTTGTGTAGTACTGGATCTTAACCGAATCAAAAATGTTTTGGTATGATCATGTTTGTGGTATTGGGAGGGTTTGGCGGTATTAGTATAACTTTTTTTTTTTTGTTTCTATCGCATAACTATAACAATGTATATATATATATATAGTTAGTTAAGTTAAGTAGTTTAGTAATCGTATTAGGTTTAGAATTTTAAATAAATAATAATAATAATAATAATAATAATAATAATAATAATAATAATAATAATAATAATAATAATAATAATAATAATAATAATAATCAAAGTAGGATAACACCGTAATATTAAAACCACACGATATTGGGAAAACAATGTTTTGCAATACCAAATGGGTAAATGAAACATAGATTTCAGTGATAAAAATATGGGGGGAGGAATTTTTAGAATAAAATAATAATATACAAGAATTGTATTTATAAAAGGAACAAAACTGAAGTAACTGTGTTTGATTAGCATTTAAAAACAAAATGAGTTAATCACCCAACAAGTCCTCAAACTTCTGATTTGTTCTATAAAATCGTAAACTTATTATTAAAGAACATTTAACTCTCAAAATTCTCAATTTGGCCATAAGAATTTAAAATTGGAGTTTTTGGAATTAAAATTCTCAAATAAAAAGAGTTTTGAATTTAGGGATTTCAAAATTAGAGATTTTTTTCAAATCTAGGGTTTACAATTTGGGCATAATTTTTGGGGTGTTACATGTTAAAACTACTTTTTTGCATGGTGATATAGAGGAGCATATTTATATGTAGCAGCCAGAATGGTTCATTCAATCCAGAGATGAACATTTGGTTTGAGGGTTAAAGAAATCATTGTACGGGTTGAAGTAGTCTCCACGAAAATAGTACAAGTGATTCGACTCCTACATGATTCAGATTGGCTACAAACGATGTGAGTATGATTGTTGTGTATGTTGATGATATCTTGCTGGCTGCAAATTATATGCATGATGTTGTCGATTTGAAAGCTTTATTGAGTCAGGAATTTGATATGAAAGACTTAGGAGCTGTAAAGAAAATTCTTGGAATGGAGATTTACAGAGATAGAGGCTCAAGGAAATTGTGGTTATCTCAGCAATGTTATGTTGAGAAAGTGTTAGACAAGTTTGGGATGAGCAAAGCAAAGCCCGTGAGCACTCCATTGGCGAATCACTTTAAGCTTTCTACATAACAGTGCCCGAAGACAGACAAGGAAATAGGAGAGATGGTATAGGTCCCTTATGCCAATACTGTCGGCTGCCTGATGTATGTGATGGTATGTACTCGTCATGATTTAGCTCATGTTGTTGGTCAAGTTTGTAAATACATGTCTAAATCAGAAAGATCATATTGGGAAGCAGTTAAGTGGATTTTCAGGTATTTAAAGGGTACTGTGGGATATGAATTGTTTTCGGCAGTCAGCGACATGATCCTTTGATTGTTGGATATGTGGATTCAGGCTATGCAAGTGATTTGGATGATAGAAGGTTTACAACTGAGTATGTTTTCACCCTTGGTGGAGGGCCTATATGTTGGAAGTTAACTGTTCAGTCTGTTGTGGCATTATCAACAATTGAAGCTGAGTACATGGTAGTAGCTGCAAAAGAAGCCTTATGGCTTATCAGGCTAGTGAAGGAATTGGATGTTCGGTAAGGTGGAGTTCAGTTGCATTGTGATATCCAAAGTGCTATTCATTTGGCTAAGAATCAGGTGTATCATGCTAGAACTAAACATATTGATGTGAGGTTTCACAAGATTAGAGAGTTGATTGCATCTGGTGAGATATTATTACAAAAGGTGCATACTGCAGACAATCCAGCTGATATGTTGACCAAGCATGTTACTATAGACAAATTCAAGCATTGTTTGGACTTGTTGAATGTTTGCAAATGCTAGAGAAGCATAGTAGCCTAACCCACTTTGATATGTGAGAGACTCTAGATTTATCTCTTAAGGGGCATGATATTCGCCAATGTGGAGATTTGTTAAGTATGACTCATATATTGTAGGAAAGATGCTGGAGCGGGAGTGAGCGAACGGAGCGAGAGCATTTGTCCATCAAAGGAGTACTCGAGTTTTCGGTGGGCTCGAATTAAGTGGGTTGAGGGTGCGGGGGCGAAGGCCTCACGGTACAGTACGTGGTATTTTTGTAATTGTACCGGGTAGGGTTACTTATATGAGTAGAAATCTATTTTAAGTAGGAGATATTATTGAATAAGGTTTCTTGGTGACCATGTATTCATGTCTATAAATAGTTGTGTTATTTGTAACCTAAGGACCATCAATTGAATAAAAGAAAACAACCGCTCTTTGCTCCCCGAGGACGTAAGCACACTGCTGAACCTCGTTAAATCTCTTGTGTTCTTGCTTGTTTGATTTTCTTTTTCGTTTGTCGTGTGCACAACAAAAGGTCTTTAATGGCAAAGGGTCTGCAGACGAAAATGGCTTTCGTGAACTGAAGTTCCTAAAATCGGTTATGAAGGAAACATTGAGGTTGCACAATTCAGTGCCTTTGATACCAAGGGAATGCCGTGAGAACTGTAAGCTCGGCGAATACGATATACCTGTTAAGACTAAAGTCATTATCAATTCATGGGCAATAACAAGAGATTCTAGGTACTGGAGTGAACCTGAAACATTTAGTCTAGAAAGGTTCCTTGATAGCTCAGTAGACTATAAAGGAACCGATTTCGAGTATATTCCATTCGGTGCCGGACGGAGGATATGTCCAGGCATATCATATGCACTAGCTACTATTGAGCAGCAACTTGCACCACTGGTTTACCACTTTGACTGGAAGCTCCCAAATGGAATGAAGTTTGCACCGGGTTTAACAACGAAAAGAAAACACGACCTGCTTGCAATTCCAGTTCGTTATCATCCTTCTCTTGAATAAAGCATGCATAAGAAATCAGAGATGTTCATTCAGCCGATATCGGTTTAAGTCATTGTAATACATTGTTACCGTTAGTACTACAAACTATGACATTTATCCTATTAAGATGTGGCTAAGGCCTAAAACTTGATAGTTTTATATGATATATGAAGTGTAATAAATTATCTTTCGTTTTGCTAAAATGAAATAAAAGAACATTTCGAAAATGATGAAGTTGACAAGGTTCGTCGGGCCAACTCAATGAGTTTTTGGTTGGACATTCACATTGGTCTTTATATTAGAGAGTAAAGACCATTTTTAGTGATTCAGTTTCATGTTTTAGATTTAACTTTGCTTGTGTTGACCAACTAATTCGAATCTTATTTTGAAAGGTCCATAATGGGATGTCACTTCCAATCAAATTTTTTTCCATTCATAATGTCAGAATTCAAATTCCTAATTTTGTTCTAGTGACTTAATGCCTAGTAAGGCTAGACCAGCTTGTTGAGACAAGTTTAATTTAGGGATATAATTGTAATTTTCTCAAATTTAGGGGGCAAGTTTTTCCACTTCACTCCCCATTTGCGGACGCAACAAGAAAAATGGTATAGTACCAAAATGGTAGCTAAACTTTGTTTAAAAATTTAAAAGGTAACTAAACTTTCAAAAGTTACAAAATGGCAATTAAATTTTATGTTTTGTTACAAAACGGTAACTCGGTCGTTAAATACTTAACGCGGTTGTTATAAAACTTTGTATAATATTACATTTAATCTTTCATATTTACACATTCAATTAGTTTAGTCCTAATTTAAAAAAATTCACTAAATTTAGCCCCTTTATTTACACATTCTTTCAATTTGGTCCTTAAGGCAAAATTTCAAAGTCAAGTTGTATTAATAGTACTCTAATATTCAAATTCAAGTGCAAACAAAAAGAAATTCCCCATGGAGATTACAGTTTGTTGGGAGTTGTTTTTCAAGACGTGTGCAATGATCAAGCATTCATCTGGCATTTCGATATCATCCCCCAAGTCAATTTTCTTGAAAGCTAGCTACCTCTGCACTCAGTTTATACAACCACCAGATAATGGACAAGTTAAAAGAATTTTAAAGCTTCAAAACATGGAGTTATCAGGGCTTGGAAAGGTTCCCCTGAGGGCTGCTTGATAACTACTCTTTCTTCACAAAGCCAATATCAGGTCAACAAACAACTATGCAAGGCATTCTTATTAGTTAAAATATGGGGAGAAATGGACTAAAACCTCAAACAGTGAAAAGAATATGTGGTGACTATTACAAAGGATAAAGCTTAGAGAAACAAGGTTAACCAATTTTGATGTGGAACATAGTAGTTCATGCATATTAGTCATCATTCGAAATAAAAACACTGGATTCACGACATGTATACATGTGATTAATGACTCTTCTATTCTAAAATCTAAAACAATGAAAATTTTGGAACAGCTTTCTGGATTCCTTTTAGAGAAAAGGATGTAAACAACCCTTTAATTTGTCGCTGAATTCGTGCCAGCGGGAGCTGTCTTCTTCTCAGCATACCTCTGTTGAAACCCAAAAGGTAAAATGTTAGATATCAATATATTTATACTTGATCATATGCATTATCTGACGCTTCATAGTGAGAACAAATAGTGCAATCCAGTAGAAGAGTAATATGGGCCAAAAGACAAGAACATCAAATATAGAAAAGAAAGTAATCAAGAAGTCTATGCAAAATGCTTTTGTTATTGAGTGCCTGGAAATCATATTGCCAAAGAAAGCAAGTCCTTTTTGAGCCAACATGATTTCCCAGAATTTCAGACCAAAAGGAAATTCCACTACAAAGAAGAACCAAAACAGATAGGAATTCATTTCTGGCTAAATTCGGGAGCTTTGAAACTAAAACAGTGCTTAAATATCTTAAAGATATGCTTTAAGGACCAAATTTAGAAGAATGCGTAAAAAATGAGAGCTAAATTTAGTGATTTTTTTCGAATTAAGACTAAATTGATTAAATTTTTAAATATAGAGAATTAGATATGCTATTATACAAAGTTTTTTAACAATCATGTTAAGTACTTAATGGCCGAATTACCAGTTTTGTAACAAAATAAAATTTAATTTTTATTTTGTAACTTTTGAAGGTCTGGTTACCATTATGAATTTTTAAACAAAGTTTAGATACCATTTTAGTACTTTACCCCAAGCAAAATCTTCCCTTCATCGAACACAGGCCTTATACCAAGAAGCCCCTAATGGACTCGTGAAGAGACCACTCTTCCATGGGCAATTCTGTTTATTCTAATCGAACCTGAAGTTTCTTTTTCCCCCCTTTTCCCTACTATTGTTCAGACAAGTTTTGATATTTTTTTTAATGGAAATGGCACTTGAAACCTCAATTCTCTCCCGACCAACTTTCTTGTCTTCAACAAAGTCTCCATCTTTTAGGTTTTTTAGTCGAAATTTTAAGTACCCACCAAAGTTTTTATCCAAAACTAATCACTACCCAGCTGCCATTGTCTCAAACTTTCACAATTCCCGTGTTGCTAAAGCCTTTGGATTGCCAAAAACCGGTACTTTTAGAAGCCAAGCACGTTTGGGGTCGTTCATTGAAGAAAAGGAAGAACTTGGAAGTGGCCAGAATGTGATTTTTGTGAAAAGAGGAATTTTGGTGGCAATGATTTGTGGGGCAATAGCATTTGGTTGTAAAAGAGTATTTGCTGTAGAGGGAGTGGTTAATGCCGGATATGGAGTGATTGGGCAGTCCATATTGCTGTTGAAGAATGCTTGGCCAAAGCTATCTATGCTTCTTAAAGTTTTCAAGGAACAAGGTTTGGTTTTGACAGCGCTTTTGGGTCTGTCTGCCTTCTTCTCAATGGCAGAGACTGCTATAACCACACTATGGCCTTGGAAGGTATTGGTTTCTTTGACCCAGGATTGTATTGCTTTTATACCCATTGAGTGCATACTGTGGTTGTTCAAATGATGGAAATTAGAATGGGTGAATGGTGCAAGTTGGAACTTGGAAAGAGTGCAGATGCTTGGCATATGGCAATTTATGAATTCAGCCTTAGGGGATATTTTCTTTTTCCTTATTGTGGTACAAATTGCTTTGGTAATTTGATATATTTGGCTCAAGTTAATAGATAAGATTAAATTTTGATTTTCTATTTTAACTCTCGGTATCAAATTCAATTCCATGTTGTGTTAATTTATGGTGGATTGAGTTTTGAGTGATATCATCCACGTCTTATTGATACGTGCTCAATCATAGTAATTTAGAAAAGGAACCAATAATGGTGTGCATAAGAGTAGAAATATTATGGAGAAAAAAAATAGTATAGGAACACATTAGAGGGATATCATATGGAGATAGAAAGAGGAAAAACTGAGAGAGACAAGTCTTTTGAAGTCAGATTTCAGTTTATTTGTTAATTTAGAGTGGGTTGAAGTAGAAATATCATATGCAAGTTTTCTTCATCGAGTACTGATTACTTTTAGTTTGGCATGCCATCAAGCCTTTTAGAAACCTGCCACCCATTGGTCATTTGGTGTTAATCTTTGTAAGGTACGTGAGCTGGCCGAAAAAGAGTCTGAAGATGGTGTATTCAAGATGCTTCGTAGTGATGTAACTCGGTTTCTCACAACCATTCTTATTGGCACCACGTAATTCTCTTTTCTTGCCATCACCTTGCTATGCTACATTTCCATCTTTTCAGCTTAAGCTTGAAAGTTTTTCTTATTGTGGGTTTTATTTCTTTACTTAGTGTGGTCAATATTGGAGCAACTGCTTTAGTCACAGATGCTGCAACAGCAATATTTGGAGAAGCTGGTGTTACTGCAGCAACTGGAGTAATGACTGTATGTATCAATATCCTGTGCTTTGGTTTGTTTTTTCGAGGGGCTGTGTGGTGCCTAACTGCACATCTTTGAGTCTTTCTCATATCATGTATAAGCCGGTAAAATAATTAATCATTTAACTTGTGGTTGGCCAGAATATGAATATAGACTGACAAGTGAAATGAAATATATAATTTGGTGAAATAAATACAGAAACCAGTTAACTTTTCTTGAATGGTGCTAGGTTGCCATTTTGCTTCTCACTGAAATCACTCCAAAGAGTATAGCTGTTCACAATCCCACAGAAGTTGCCAGATTTGTGGTACGATTTTTTTCTCCCCCATCAATTGCGTATTTAAATTTCACTACAAGCCAGATGTATCTTAAAATAGTATAGCTTTTTCTTCCTTTGTTCTTTTCTATTTGCTTCATGGCTCTCTTTGTACTTTACTGAAGTTATCATTTCCAACCTAAAACTGACTGCCTACTTGTCATTGCAATATTTCTAGGTCAGGCCAGTGGCATGGCTTTCTGTAATACTGTATCCAGTGGGACGAGTTGTCACATATTTATCAATGGGAATGCTCAAAATTTTGGGTCTAAAAGGAAAAAGGTGAAGAAAAATAATTACCCATATTTAATTATATCTACGGCTTCTAAATCATCGATTGTTTTCTGCGCTGTTTCTTTCTAATGGTTTTGTCAAAATTTTGAACATAGGCCTTCATTGTGTTATTTGTTTTCTGAATGCCTTATGCATTGTCTGTTTGTTTTCAGTGAACCTTATGTTACTGAAGATGAATTAAAGCTGATGTTACGAGGAGCGGAATTGAGTGGAGCAATAGAGGAGGAGGAGCAGGTAGCCACATATATCACATCTTTCAAGTTCACATGTATATAGCTCCAATTTAGCTTTCGATTAGCGCATTATAATTTATCTGCAATAGATATTTTTCTATTATCCTCGATTCTTGACATGCCCAGTAGATCCAATCATCCAAAGGTATCTTATTTGTTGTTAGACTAATCTGTATGCAGAACTTTATCCTCAGTGTACTTCTCAAATTATGATATGGGTGCTAAGTTATCTTCTGAATTGGGATTCTTTTATCTGTTTGTACATGTATGAATAAACAAAGTTTTGAACTCATTGAGGTGCATAATAAGAAATTGTTCTGTTGCATATAGTAAGTCAGAACTCCCATGCAAAATGGATTTTTAGAACCCGTTCTCGGTTTCTCCATTGAGCTGAAGCTCACTACTATTAAATTTTTCCCTCCAATGGTATCTGGTACAATACCAATGTACAGTCCTGTTGCAATTATTGCTCTCTACGGTCCATGTTTATACTTGATAAACCTCTCTCTTTGTTTATGGTTCTGGTACGCTCTTATTGCTGGAATCCCCTTGCAGGATATGATTGAAAATGTGTTGGAGATTAAAGATACTCATGTTAGAGAGGTGATGACACCACTTGTTGATGTAGTTGCTATTGATGCAAGCTCAACTCTTGTTGATTTCCACAATATGTGGTTGACTCATCAATATTCAAGGTAGAGAATCTTACTAATCCCTCACTTAGGGTTTTTCCAACTTAATAACATGCTAAGAAACATGTTGACATTTTTTCAGGGTGCCTGTTTTTGAGCAGCGTGTTGACAATATAGTGGGTATTGCATATGCTATGGATCTTCTAGATTCTGTTCCAAAGGTCTGACAATTTCTGGTCTTAATCATTTTTCTCATCATATATGAGACTCTACTTATTAATGTGTGCAACAATACCATAGTGTGCAGAATTATAATCTGTTTGATTTTGAAGGGTGAAATGCTAGAAAGCACTGCGGTGGGGGATATGGCTCACAAGCCTGCATTTTTTGTGCCTGGTAATTTTGAAGCTTATATCTTCTGTTTATTGTGTGCTTTGAATTAATGTGCAGGTGAATTTTGCCTTTCTGTCTCTCTATCCATTAGACTGAATGACAGCTTCAGTTTATTACCATTCATTAACATGTTTTGTCAACATGTCATTATGGATTATATCATGAGAAGCTATTACTGCAGATTCAATGTTAGTCTGGAATCTTCTTAGAGAGTTTCGCATTAGGAAGGTTCACATGGCTGTTGTTCTTAATGAATATGGTGGAACAGTTGGAGTAAGTACTATAAGTTTCTGAATTGATTTTGAATTTAAATCAGTACTTTTTAATGATTCCTACCTGTTGAGAACCTCGAAGTAAGACGGAGTTTTGTAAAACTGAACTTTCATGGATTAAGGTGTTATATGGAAGTACTTTGATAGCATAGCTAATAGCATGTTTCTATGTCCACTTAAAATAGCATCATTGATTTTTATGGCATAACTTTATCTGATTCTATGTTCAACATTAATATGAGAATTGAGATTGAACATGGAAAAGTGTTCCTGCATTTGCAAAGTTGAAAAAGATGTCAAAGTGTTTCTAAATCCTTTTATCTCTTGTTAAAAAATTGTTGAGTGGAGTCTGCGATGTGCTCAAATCTTAGCAAATGCCGCAGGCAACAACTAATCTGCATTTCTACCTATCCCTGCTCTCTTTTGGATTGTCCAATGTATTCTTTTTAGCTCATTTTTTTTATGCTGAAACAGATAGTCACCTTAGAAGATGTGGTTGAGGAGATTGTTGGTGAAATTTTCGATGAAAATGATTCAAAGGTAAGTCATGCCCTATCTTTGATGACTTTATCAATAACTTAGTTCTTCTGCTACAAACTTTAGTTCCTAATTATTTAGATTTATTCAAACTTCTGCTTTTCATTACAGTCCAAAACAAGTTAATATGATTGATCTACGTCCATTTCCTCCTCAGTAGTACACATTACTGGTTCTCTAGCTCGTGAACTTTATTTTTCAAGTTTTTTTTGGGATTGAAATATATTTATTTTTCCTTGCTATGACAGGAGGAGATCCAGAAGAAAACTGGCTACATTGTGATGCGAGCAGTGGGAATCTTTGATGTTGATGCTAATACATCTATTGATCAACTTTCTGAAGATCTAAATATCAAAATGCCCGAAGTATGTTACTCGTACTGATTGATATAAATCTTCATGTATAAGTTCTCATTCTACTTGCAAGTTTCAGCTAGTGTAGTTGAAATGTTCATGGATATGCACCAAGGTGTTAAAATGGAGTGTCGTCTGTTAATATCTATACTAGCTGAAAAGGAGCTTTCAATCGGACCTCCCCTCACACCATCTTATATATTTCATTCTCTCTTTGCTGTTTTATAGGAACATCAATATGAGACAGTGTCCGGTTTTGTCTGCGAGGCATTTGGATATATACCAAGGACAGGTGAGAGTATTAAGGTAGTCCTTGAAAAGGAAAATGAAGAAGAAGATGATGAGAATTCTGAAGCTGGATCTGATCAACAAGATCTGAAGGAAAGACATCAAATTTATAAACTTGAGGTATGGTTTGAACCGTGAGCCATATGTGTTTATATTGCATAGCATGCTTTTGAATAATGTCATTGTTTCTAAATGTTCCTCAATGGAGTGTGGTCGGATATGGACGGGATGAGTGCAGTTAGAATTTTTAAAATCTGTAAATTACTCAGAATCTCTGAACCAAGATTAGAACAGTTGAAATTCCAAACATTTAATTATTGGATTGTGAGAAACTTCAGTTACTATGATATTATCCTTGTAAACCCGGGTCTTCTACCTTAATGGTGAAAGCGAAGTGACCCATCTCCCTTTTCTCTGCCAAATTACTAAAATATGATATTCCAGATGAATATCATGAGATTTATTCCAAATTTTGATGTATCTTTATGCTGATATTTTATTAACCTGACAAACACATAGGGTAGATGATCAGGTATGTCGCTAACATATTGTTGTGGCCAACTTGCTTCTGGTGCAGATATTAGCAGGAAATGCCCGAAAAGTTAGTGCCGTTCGGTTTGAACGGATAAACAATGAAGAAGAATTATTACATGCCACAGCAGTAACTCCGATGATTCCAAAAATCATAAAGAGGAAATGGAGCAAGCATGAAGACTCAAATAATGGTAACTATGATGACGATACATTTGAAAAGAGGCAAGAGGAAGACATCTCAGATCACTATGTAATTGCTGATTATAAAGAGGATACTGATAGTCCCATTGAAAAGTAGTTAATATTACACTATTTGTCACTAATTTCCCCCTGAACACCATCCTCTTCCCCTTCCCCATTTCTTACAGCTCCACAAGAAGAGGTAAAGGCTTGAAAAACGGGACGGAAAAAAGACTAACATTGTACAATTTTTCACAGATGAAGTGAAGTGTCAACATCTGAATCATTAAAGGTGGATGCATACATGACAGTATCTCTCGGCCATAAATTTGACAAACTTGAAGTATCAATAACCTGATGCTGAGCATGCATGCTAGTTTGACTGTAGATAGATCCTTGGAGAGGCGGTCTAGGCTGAAGGATCAATTCAGAATGGAAAAATGATTGGGGTGCCTGATGAGGTGCAGCTGGATTGATCCGCTCTGCTTCAGAGAGCAGCCGCAAAACCTCTCTCTCCTGCCTCATTTCCTTGGCTCTCTGCAACTGTCTGAACCTCTCTTGCAAGAGGGCAATCGATGAATGAACAGCCAAGTCACTCTGCCTTCCCATTTGCGAAAATGAACCGGAGCCTACCAAAGGTACTAAGCAAAATGCTATAAGATGATATGATATTGCTATATTCCTATATATAAGACAGTAGTAAGCTTTGAAATTGTTAATCTATTCAAAGTGAAGCCCTTTAAGTGATTTCTCAATGATGTAAAAGATAAAGGCACGTAGAATCGGCCGCTGGGATGCAAAGTTCAAGAAGGCAGAGTTATGTGGCAATGTGTTTTGAGGTAAAAGTACAAGATAGGAAGAAAAGGGTGAGAAGTAAAAATCAAACTTTGATGGAATGTAGCATTTGGAATGACATGTTTTGCAGAATAAAAGGATGGTCGAGGATGCTCTGTCGGCTTGTTGCCAAGAGCTATTGGCCTCTGGAGAAGATGGTGCCCCTTTTTGGTGGGGGATTTGGTGGGGATCATATATTATTCCCACCTTTCAACATTCCCTTCTCACTTTTGTTGAGAAAGCAAAAAGAAAAGAAAGTGGAGACAGAAGTTGGAACAGGGAATATCTTTTGGACTTTGGGGTTGATGTTTTTCACAATGGAACCCATTTTTTATTGAGAAAAACTAAACCTTTCTCTCTCTCTGGAATTGCATGTTCTGTTTTGTCAGCAAGCCTTTGGATGAAATGGCAGAAAGCTATTGGATTCTTTTTGTGGCTGTTATTGTTGGTATATATTATGCCTTTGAACCCTTCATTGTTGGAAGATAGTGTGTAAGCTGAAAAGCAGCCTACCCAATCCTAGATATCTGATATCAACTTTGGCTACTTACAATTCATCTAACTTTAGCCAAGCGAAACCAGTTAAATGGGGAACTCTTTTCTTTTTTTAGCTTTCTCTTGTCTGAGACATCAGATTGTCAATGGTGATGGTGTTGGTAAACAATACAAGCTATATTGGTTAAATATAGGCATTCTATTCCTTTCATCCTATTAACAAATTGGGGCTGATGTAACATCGTTAGACCCACTTATAGGGTTTTTTTTTATTAAATAGAGATGTAATTATATTCAGGATTCGAACACATATAAGATAAGACAATATAAATATCACTGACTCAGTTAATAGATCTTCGCTTATAGATTACTTAAATCATAATTATGAGTGGTGATGAACGGTGATTAAGTTTATAGTAGTATATTAAAAAGCAATGGATGAGAGTTTAATCCATTAAGAACATGTGATGATAAACTTATTTTTGGAAATAAAAAACTCCACTAAATAATTACTCTAAAAATATCTAGCATTAAAACGGTTGTTGGGCCAGAGATTTCTTTCTTAGATTGGCTATTAGATAAACGGCCAGAAAGTCACCTGCATTTATTGGTATTCATTGTTTGGTTAAAATTGAGTTAACATATTAAATCAAAATTTAGTTCAGTTAATTAATTTTTAGTCGGTTAATGGTAAAAGAATTTAAGTATATATATATATATATATATATATATATATGAGTAATTATTATATGCATTAGCGGTAAAAATAAAAATTTTTACAAATATTTTAATTTAAAGATTTATTTTAGGGTTTGAGATTTAGAGATTTAAATTTAGGGTAAACTATATAAATGACCACTTAACTATTGAGTTGGTCTCGATTTGACCACTATACTTCTAATTGAAGCAATAAGATCACTCAACTATTAAAATTGACTCAATGTGACCGACCACCTGCCATTAAAAGCTAACTGAGGAAGTGACATGACAGTTAGAAAAAATAGTACAATTATACATTTGGTCCTCGTTACTTATACTTTTTATCGATTTGATCCTGATTTTAATTTAATAAATAAATTAAACATTTAATTAGGTAATGACACATGTTACCACCTGATGGATGAGGAAAATAAAATTAAAAAAATTAGCCTAAGTGGAATTCAAACTCGGGTAAAGCACAAGGGAAATGCCTTAGCCACTACGCCAAGCACAAATCTATTTTATGAATCACTATTTTTTTATCTTTTAATATTTTATATTTTTTTGGAAAAAATTGAAAAAATTGTGAATTTGCCCCTCTATCTTTCAAAATTTATATTTTGTCCCCTTAACTCCAAATTCCGGTTCCGTCCCTGATGGTTGAACTCGATTTCTCTGACAATCATTTACCGAGTTCGATCCCAAATTCTTTTGACAACATGCCGGGTCTTGAACGCATAAATTTCTGGGAAAATAATCTGGAAGGTGGAATACCAAAATCCCTGGGAAATCTCTGTAGTTTAAAAGAATTAAAGTTGGGGTTTAATAAGCTCAGCGGAGCTCTCACCGTTGCTGTGAAAAACTCAAGTGGATGTGCAAAGGATTCTCTGACGTTGGGTCTTAACCGTTTCAACGGTTGCCCAGTTTCATACCATTTTCATCGTTAAGAGAACTAGATGTTGAATATAACCGACTGAGCGGCCATTTCCAAGATCACTTTGGAAACAATTCAAAGCTCATGGTTTTGAATTTTTGATGGGAACCGATTTCCCCAAATCTTTCAAGATTATCGTCCTTGAGAAAATTATCACTTAGAGGAAACCGGCTCGAGGGGCCTCTTCCAGTCAGCATCGGGAATTTGTCACAACTTGTGCTCTTGGATGTTTCCTACAACTCTTTGCATGGTGTCATTTCTGAAGCACACCTGTTTCATTTTCACTCCTCATATCCTATAATTCTTTCTCCTTCCACTCCAAGAATCTGCGCCAAGCACAAAGCTGTCCACAAACCCCATGTGTTTAATAACTTGTTGGATATCTTTCATGTTTGGTTTCATCGAGGTCATTCGTGTTGAACTTGATGACCAGAGCCGGAACCAGGTTTTCGGGGTCGTCTCGGTGATTTTCGGGACCCTAAGCGAAAACTAAAAATTGATTCTTATATAACAAAAGTATATCTCATTACAAGTAGAAATTTCTTTTTAGTGCCCATATTTATGCCTCAACAGTAAAAAATTAGGTTTAGAGTTATGGTTATGGTTATGGTTATGGTGTAAGGTATTGGTGTAGAGTTTAGGATTTAAATTTTAGGGTTATGGTTTAGAATTTAATTTTTTAGTGTTGGGCATAGAAAGTGGCATCGAAAAGGGTAGATGATTTTTATTCATTTCATTACTTTAAACGATTAATTTAATATTTCAAACACAATATTTCCATGGTTAGATTCATTTATTAATTTATTTACAAAAGAGAATTAATTGTATACCATTAGATTAATTTATTTATTTGATAAATTAAAAATAAGAATTAAAAAATATGGATAAATAAATTTAGGGGCTTTAAGTTGGTTGAGGACCTTGAGCAGTCGCTCAGGGTGCTCTCCTTATAGCCGGCCCTGTAGGTTTCCATAAAGCCATAGGAAAACATGCCCCTTGCGCCTTACCTGGATGCTGGTGCTCTACTAATTTCTTTATCAATGGCTGAAATAAGACATATATTAAAGTTAGAGATTTATAGCATAGATTTGTGTTTGGTGCAGTGGCTAAGGCATGCCCTTTGTGCCTTACCCGGGTTCGTATCTCGCCTAAGCCAGTTTTTTGATTTTATTTTCCTCATCCATTAAGTGTTAAAACGTGTCATCACCTAATTGAATGTTTAATTTATTTTATTAAATTAAAATTAAGACCAAATTGATAGAATGTATAAGTAACGAGGACCAAATGTGTAATTATATAAATTTTTACTAATTGTTACGTCACTCCCTCCGTTAGGTTTTAACGGCAGGTGGTCATATTGAGTCCATTTTAAGGTTTACCCTAAGGGTTTTGAATATAGGAGTTACAGATAGAATTAAGGTTTAAGGTTAAAATTTACGGTTTATAGCTTAAACCTAAATCCCTAGCTATATTACCCTAAAATCTAACCTCTAAAACATAAATACTACCTATAAACCCCACAAACTCTAAATTCTAAATCCTAAACCTAAACTCATGAATACTAAACTAAATCCTTAAAGCCTAAAACGAAGGCGCTTGTGGAAACATTTTGTTTTCCACCGCCAGTGCATGAAATATTTTTCTATATATATTACATATATGAGTTTATATTCCATATACTGACGGTGGAAACAAAAAAGTTTCTACAAGTGTTTTAGTTTTAGTGTTCATGGATCTAGTCTAGAGGTTTATAATCTATGGTTTAGAGTTAAAATTTAGTGTTTAGGGTTTAGATAATAGGGTTTAGGTTTGGGGTAATATGACTTAGAATTTATGTTTTAACCTATAAACTCTAAATTCTAATATTATATCTTAAATTCTAACCACAACCCTTAAATTCTAACCTTCTAAACCTTGAACCCTTGTTGAGTTGTGAGGTGCTCGATTCCTTCAACCGATCTTGCTCACCAAGTGGTGGAGAGGTGGAATTTTGGGTGGATGTGATGTGGAAGCTAAAATATTAATGACACAATGATTTTAGAGTGGTTCAACCTTCTAACCAAGGTCTACATCCACTACCTTAACTTCACACTAAGGATTTTCAATCAATCCACTATTGATTCGTCCCCTTTTCTAGGCTTAGAAGGAAACTCTTATACACCGATCAAGCTTTCTACCCAAAGCCTTGATCAAACCCTCTTTACAAGAGAAAAGAAATATGCAAACTTAAATCCCTCTAATAGGTATTTGTTTGTTCAATAATGCACTCACCCAAAATCTAAAACACTTGAGCAAATTTGACAATTTTGGCCCACTAGTGTTTGTCTATACAAGAATTGACAATTTAAGTACAAAGACACTTTTTGATCATTTGTTGATTGGCAATTGAAGCATTAACCATATCTTGATGCATGGAGGTCCCTTTTATACTCCTTGATGAGTTTGTAGCCGTTACTAGTCGTTGGGATTGAATTGGAGCCGTTGAGGACTTTATTTCCCACCATAAATGTAGTTCTGCAGCTCACCGTTTCGAAACACTCGTGACCGTTTCAAAACACCCTTTAAGTAGAAAGAGTTGTTGCAGTCTGATGCAGTACCCGTATCGAAACGCCTATCTCCGTATCGAAACGACATGCATTTAAAAGTTAGTTGGGAAATAGTCGTTGGGGTTTATGACCGTTGTGGTCGATGCCACGTAGGCGTATCGAAACAGCATAGCCCGTTTCGAAACGCTGGGCAAAAATCTCATCCAGGGAATGCCCGTTTCGATACCCGTATCGAAACATTTATGCTACTGGAATGCACCGTATCGAAACGCCCTAAGGTGTTTCGAAACGCCTGGAAGGTTTTGTGTAGTTTGGCTTTTGAAAACATGTGAAAACCTTTTAAAAACTTCCCTAAACATAGTTTCAAGTTATTTGGACTTTGAAAATAGTTTTGAATTATTTGTAAATAAGTCCAAAACATTTTTCAATTATTATATCAAAACATTAGTTCTACAATCTCTCCCTTTTTGATATAATAAAACCAACTTGAAAAATTGTTTGGGATTCTCCCCCTTTAACTTTAAAAATGTGAATAAGAGATTAAAGATATGAAATCACATAAAGCTCCCCCTTATTCATTTGAAAATTCAATTTTTCAAACCATTTCTCCCCCTTTTTGTTATATCAAAAAGAATTCAAAAGACTTTTAAGTTTAAAATAACAATAGAGGTAAATTTTGACAAAAATAAGAATTTGGTTTTAAAACGGCTCCCCCTTACTCAAAGCATCATTCAAAGTGTTAGTCCAACATAAATGATCATCTAGTTGACATAAATAAAAAGTAAATCAAATAAAGCAAAAGCAACTAGATTTTACCAACACTTGAACCCAAGGGAGGATGTGAAGCATTCCTTCTTCAAGTGTTCTTCTTTGTGTGCATGGAGCTCCCCCTCATTAATTGGACTTGTTGATCACTCTCCATCACACCTCGCAAAAGACAATCAAGTAATTTTTGGTATCCAAATTGCTTTGGATCCATAGACATTAGTAGCACAAACTTTAGTCTCCTTAGGAATCCATTTTTCAATTTCATCATTTTTAATTGAAGTACTAAGTCCTTTTGGGACCCAAATACTTCTAAAAATTTTCCTTTTACAAATCTAGGGGCACTAGATTGTCTTACATAGAAACTTGATTTTCCAAAATTGTTTTTCTTTTCTAGCTCTTTGGAAATCAAATCCTTTTCTTCTTGAACTTTTTGAAGCAATTTTTATAAATCAAAACATTTTAGTTCAAACTCCTTGAGTTTTGCTTCAAGTTCAAGTTTGGTTTTAGAAATCAAATCATTTTGAATTTTCAACTCTGAAATCACTTTATTATTTTTCAAAATGTGATTTTTAAAGTCTAAAACCATATCATCATAGGCATCTTTTAATTCATCAAAAGAGTAAGAACATGAAGTAGATGAATTAGAAGTTACCCTTGAATCTTCTTCGATGGCCATAAGGCAAAGGTTGGCTTGTTCATCGTCGGTGGAGTCCTCATCACTCCATGTAGCCACATGTGCCTTCTTCTTATGGCTTGAAGTGCTTGCTCTCTCCTTTTTCTTGGATTCTCGTTCAAGCTCTCTCAAAGCTTTCTTCATGAAAGGGGCACACTTCTTGAAGAGATAGACTATCTCTTCTTCTTCATCCCCCTCTTCACTTGAATCAACGTGATGGCAAGTGGAGGACTTGAGAGCCATGGCATTGGTGTTGATGCCAAACCCTTGAGCTTCTTCTCTCCCATAGCTCTAATTTCTTCCCTCTTCTTCTCATCTTCTTTGTTCTTCTTCATGATTTGATGAGTAAGGAGTGACCTCATGAGTTCATCAAGCTTCAAAGTTTTCAAATTTTTAGTTTCGATGATGGCGGTCCTCTTTGAGTCCCAAGACTCGGGAAGTGAGTTGATGAGCTTTCGGACAAGTTTCTCCTCTAGAATGGATTCTCCATAGCCTTTGAGACCATTGGTGATTGCGGAGAACCTATCAAACATCTTCTCGATGTTCTCTTCCGAATCCATCTTGAAGTTCTCATACTCTAAGGTGAGGAGCCCAATCTTGGTCTCCTTAACTTCATTGGTTCCCTCGTATGTGACTTCAAGCTTGTCCCATACTTCATTGGCACTCTCACAAGAAGACATCTTCTCATAGATGGTTGGGCCAAATGCACAAAAGAGAATGTGCAAGGCTTTGCAATTTAGCTCCATCTTCTTGCGATCGTCGGCACTCCACTCCGCTTTACTTCGTTGAGGCACGAACGAACCATCTTTAACTATGTCCCATAGCTTGTAATCTCTAGATTTGATGAAGAACTTCATCTTTGTCTTCCAATGGGCATAGTTGGTATCGTCAAAGAAGGGCGGTTTGTCGATGGATTGCGCCATTGAGCCGGTTGTGTGAAAAGATGATCGAGCTTGCTGGATCTTCTCAATAGGATGTGAATCATCTTCAATTGAGCCAAGCTCTGATACCAATTGTTGAGTTGTAGGTGCTCGATTCCTTCGACCGATCTTGCTCACCAAGTGGTGGAGAGGTGGAATTTTGGGTGGATGTGGTGTGGAAGCTAAAATATTAATGACACAATGATTTTACAGTGGTTCAACCTTCTAACCAAGGTCTACATCCACTACCTTAGCTTCCCACTAAGGATTTCCAATCAATCCACTATTGATTCGTCTTCTTTTCTAAGCTTAGAAAGAGACCCTTATACACCGATCAAGCTTTCTACCCAAAGCCTTGATCAAACCCTCTTTACAAGAGAAAAGAAATATGCAAACTTAAATCCCTCTAATATGTATTTGTTTGCTCAATAATGCACTCATCCAAAACCTAAAACACTTGAGCAAATTTGACAATTTTGGCTTACTAGTGTTTGTCTATACAAGAATTGACAATTTAAGTACAAAGACACTTTTTGATCATTTGTTGATTGACAATTGAAGCATTAACCATATCTTGATGCTTGGAGGTCCCTTTTATACTCCTTGATGAGTTTGTAGTCGTTACTAGCAGTTGGGATTGAATTGGAGCTGTTGAAGACTTTATTTCCCACCATAAATGTAGTTCTGCAGCTCACCGTTTCGAAACACTCGTGACAAGTTTCGAAACACCCTTTAAGTAGAAAGAGTCGTTGCAGTCTGATGCAATACCCGTATCGAAACGCCCTTGGTCGTTTCGATACCCGTATCAAAATGCCTATCTCCGTATCGAAACGGTCTGCATTTAAAAGATAGTTGGGAAATAGCCGTTGGGGTTTATGACTGTTGTGGTCGATGCCACATAGGTGTATCGAAACGGCATAGCTCGTTTCGAAACGCTGGACAAAAATCTCATCCAGGGAATGCCCATTTCGATACTCGTATCGAAACATTTTTGCTATTAGAATGCGCCGTATCGAAACGCCCTAAGTTGTTTCGAAACGCCTGGAAGGTTTTGTGTAGTTTGGCTTTTGAAAACATGTGAAAACCTTTTAAAAACTTCCCTAAACATAGTTTCAAGTTATTTGGACTTTGGAAATAGTTTTGAATTCTTTTTAAATAAGTCCAAAACAATTTTCAATTATTATATCAAATCATTAGTTCTACAACCCTAAACTAAATCTCTAAACCCTAAAACTAAGGCGCTTATGAATACTTTTTTTGTTTTTATCGCCGGTGCATGGTATAATTACCCCACATATATATATTTTAAATATATACACGTTAAGATGTTAAAACCCAACTAATTTTTTATACGAGACCCATTAAGATTTCAAGGTACAACCAATTTTTAACCAAAAATACTCAAATTAACCTAACTAAAAAACACAAAGTCTAAGGTTTTGCATAGTTGGATGGAAAAATGAAAAGGGAAAATGGAAAGCAAATAAATTTATGGTGTGTTTGGTAAGAAAGAAAAGTGGAAGAAGAAAAAAATTAGAGGATTATCATTTTCCATGCTCATGTGTAAAAGTAAATCATCTCAAAATTAAAAAGAAAAAAGGAGAGAAAATATGAGAGGGATGTGAGTTAATTCAAAATATGAATGTTTCAAACCTTAATTTTCTTTCCTTCCAACTTTCAACTCCACCAAGCAATGAATGGAAATAAAATGCAATTTCTATTTCTTTTAAAATTTCCATCCTTCTTTCAGAGCACGCCAATGTAAAGAAAAAATAATAATTTTTCATCATTTCAATTTTCTTTTCACCCTACCCAAAATTTTGTTCAATTCGGTTAATAATTAAAAAAATCAGTCAATTTGATTAACAACTGAAGAAAATTAAGTAATTCAATTTTAGATATTACAATTCGATCTGTGACTAAATTAAACGTTTGAAAACTCATAATGATTCCCTTTTTATGTTCACATTTTTGGGCTCCCTAGCAATAACAACAAAGCAATTCGATTGTTGATGGTCCTACTTAGGAGTGTAAATGAGCCGAGTCGAGCTCGAGTAGGGCTGAGCTCGACTCGGCTCGTTAAGATTTCGAGTCGAGTTTGGGCTCGATTAATTTTTAACGAGCCTGAAAAATCTAAGCTCGACTCAGCTCGTTAAAAACTCGAGTCGAGTTGAGCTTGATTCGAGCCCAATCGAGTCAAGTGTTAACCTTTAACCGTGTTGAACTCGAGTTTCTCGCCATTTGCCGCATCTCATTTAAAGCCTTATCAAGAAAGAACTTTGATACACAAGTTGTGTAAACTCAAGCTTGTTAATTTTAGGGTTTAGGTGTTAGTTTAGGGTTTAGAGGTTTAGATTGTTGGGTTTAGGATTTAGGATTTAGATTTTAGGGTTTAAGACTTATGTTTAGGGTTTATATTTTAGGATTTTAAGTTTAGAAATTTAGATTTTAAATTATAAAAATAAAAAATTAAAATATTATATTTTCGAGTAGCTCGCGAGCTTTCTGAGTCGAGTATCAAGTAGCTCGGCTTGGCTCGTTAAGAACTCGAGCCGAGTTTGAGCTTGAGTCGTATATAATCAAGTCGAGCTTTGACCGAGCTTTGACCGAGTCGGGCTCGAATAGCTCGCGATCTGTCTCGTCTCATTTACAGCCCTAGTCCTACTAATTACTTGCAAACACTCAAAAGCCAGAACCAACTACCAGGAAAATATATAACCACATGTCAACATCCAAATAAAAAAACATATATCTTGAAACCCCCTAGACCCGCCTATGCGTTACCACGGATCCTAGGAAGTCACATTAGGGTCACAAGAGCGACCCGCAGTAAAATCCACATAAAACCATTTTGTTTCTACTAAATCTCTTGTTAAATTGCAACATTCACTTCTGTTTAAAATACACTTCTAGAAAATCATTTAAACATAAAACAGAAATTTTCAAAAAATTATTTTACAGATACTATCATAAAATAATATAGGACATACATGTCCACTAACTGAACCAATATCGTACTCCAAAAGTGACGCCGAGAGAACTCCAAACACTAATGTCGATCATTATCATGATAGATCTTCTCTAACATGCGGAGGTAAGAGCAACATGAGCTTGGGAAAGCTCAGTAATACAAAGCTACCAAAAGAAGCTTTATGCCACACGTAAGTATAAGATTTATCATAACAAAGGGGATGAGCTAGCATTATCATGTTTTAGATATATAATATAATTCTTTTAGGTATTACGCTTCAAAGTAATATAATCATTTCTGATTTGATTCCCGAACACTAGACACGAGGTCTAACTCAAGAAATCATAGGGGACATACATATTACAAAAATTCAGCCAGCGAGTTTAGGATGTTTAAACAATTACCGATCGAGAATAATAGAAAGAAAGATTTTGGATAACAGCAGAGTTTTGACTGAGGCTAGAGAGAGAATAAGAAAAAAAATAAGTATCAACCTAACTACCCTCCAACTGTACATTGATATACAGTTTCCCAGAACTGCATCCATAAAGACTTACCCTAGGCCCAATGAGCATAGGAGCCAACCTAAGGGGCTAGGTTCATAAGGAATTACCTGTGCCAAAGCATCGAAACCTACCCAATGGGAGACCTCGGATCCATAAGGAATTACCAGCGCTGAACCTACAAGGACTTCATAACATATCCCAGAATTACCCCAATTAAAATAATTTAGTGAATACAAATTGAGTGGGGTAAAGATTGTAATCGTGCATATATTTTCAGAGTATCAGAAATCAGAGAGCGTGTATTTTAGATCAGATACAAATGTATGTAATTTAGCCAGACATAATTCATAATTCGTATCAGAGAGGGGATTAGTTTTATATTAGAGAGAATATACTTGTGCAAGAAACTTTCCACATGGTTTAATTCATTCCTCATAGACACTTGATCATTATCAGAAGGGGCATTTGACAATTTTGGACTGATTGTAGAATGACGTCCCTACGAAAAGGGAAATTTGATAATAACGCCTCGAACCAAACATCAAAAGTTGATGCACCGAGATTAGTGATATTTCGGATATATCGTGAGTGATTCAACATTAAAGCTTACGAGTGTAAAGTGGTCATTCTGACCTTCAGGGGTAATTTGGTAATTTAAACCAACAAGGTATAAACAGTAATGTACATAATTCAGGAATTTTAGTTTCTCATCAAGATTTTGAGCCCTTTTGAAACAATCGAAACTTATCAACACAGTGTTATTATTTAACCGGATAGGTACACCTTAAACATTCATTTCTCAAAACAGGCTATGATGTAGAACAAAATAGTTCACCAACATTGACCATCTACTAAACTTACAACGAGTAATTGAACATATATTCGAACGATATTTTTCGTGTATTCGAACATGAGCAATGCACTCAAACTCAATCTGTAGTATCGTACGTACCCTTAGACAGATTACTCTTACCATTAACTATGTATTTCCTCCAAATAGATCGAACATGCCTTCACATGGTATTCACCCGATATCACATTTGTATCAGAACCGGCTAGCAAAAACGCATCGTGTATTACCATTTTTAGAGCCATTACACTTGTTTAGTTTTATTGGTACTTCATATTTCGAGTCTTAGAGGTATTTTCTGTCATTTCAGTGTTCAAAAGTATTTTAGACACATTGATACCTGAAGGTGTCTCAATTATTCTAAGCCTCTCGATCCTTCCAAATATTCATTCGTTTCAAGTCTCGAGGGTATATCCATCATTTCGGTTAATTTGGCAATTAGTGCCCGAGTGTATTTCAATCTTTTTGATCATTACGTCGTTCCGATCAATTCAACCTTATCAATATTTTCAATCCTTTTAGTCATTTCAGTCAATTCGATAATTTGCACCACTTTGATAGTTCCGGACATACGAATAATTTCTTCTAAATTTATTTTCAGAGATTATTCAAAATTCAGGAAAATCCAAGTGGTTTACATTCTCGGAGATACAAATCTTATTATTGGATCTTTCTAAGTATAACGAGATTTTCAGATGAATTAGTTGTTTTACCAGATCAAGTGTAAATTCACATATAGTTTTATTTTCATGGGCTTTTTAGTCATTCTCGCATCTCAAGGGCATTTCAATAGTTTTTTAACTTAGCATTTCAGAAATTAAATCATTAACAAGCAAAACCAAATTTAAAGCACCACATTCTTATCAATTATTTTTTTGGATCTCAGAAGTTCCTTTAGTTCACTCATCTTTCTAACCGAGCACTTTAGTCTTAACTAGTTTACTACCCTTTTCCCATAATCGATTAGGCATTAACAGAATTAACCATACGCTTAAACATGATCATGCATGCATTTACCGGATACCACTATGTTTCATAAAGCATACAAGAGGTAGTAAAGTATTACCTTGAATCCTTGCAATATCGGTCAACCGTGATACTCCATTTGATGACTCTCAAACCCGAATTCGACGTCCCTCAAAATCTTAAATTCCAAGATATGTGAATACCTTCATTTAACCACAACCTAAAATTAGTCCTTATTCACTTACTCTTAACTGAACAATTAAGTACATACACATGATTGAGTTCAAGGTCAGATTTTGAGGCTTTCGAGTCAGAATTTCACAAAACAGACATCGAAATCGGACTCAGGACGTCGAAAAGCATAAAATAAGGGTTTTCGAAAAATTTGACTTTTTGGTCAACGGTCAAAGTCAACGATGACTTCATGCTGACGTCAGCAGTCAACAGGTCAACCGAGTTGACTCGGGCATACTGACTCACTAGGTTGACTCGGTCAACGGGTTAGGTACGGGTCAACAGGTCGGATCAGATGCGGGTTCGATTCGGGTCAGACACAGGTCGGTTCGGGTTTGGGCTTGGTTCTGGTTGAGTTAGCCGATTCAGGCCGATTTAGGCCATAACTCGAACCGGTTCACTTACCTAGTGATATCAAACCGTCAAACGGTCGTCAGAACGGTCGCCGGAGACACCCTTATGTGCTGATTCTGCCGGAAAACGAAAGCTCGTCAACTCACCAATTCAACCTATTTGTAAATAACACAAAACAAGCTGGAATACTTACCGGATTTAACCAAAACATAGGAGAAACAATCGAAAAGCAGCGTAGCTCCGATGAGGCCCCTCTCGGCGTCGAACGAATGATCGTTCGGTTGGGTTTTTCTCGTCACCTCGCCAGGAGCCCAGATCTGGTGGCAGTGTCGCAAACGGACGATAGACGAGGCCGGAAAATACAATAAACAAAGGCGACGATTTGAGGTTTTGGGCTAAAACTTCGAACGAGTTTTGTCGGCGAAAGGCCTCTCGGTTACGCGCGTGGAGGCCATATATGAGGTCGTGACGTCGTGACGCTTCTGATGATGCCAATAGTGATGGCCACGGCTTGGCGATGGCCGGAATCTGAGCTTGGTCGAAAGAGTAGGGAAGGTGAAAAGCCTAAGAGAATTTCGTGGAATCTCCCTCTCTTAGTTTCCAGATAGCACAGGATGCCAAAGGGGTAGCTGAACGGTTAACCAAAATTAAATTTTGGTTCGTACCTGCAGGTACTGATTAAATGTAATTCGGGGTTTGTTTAGACTAAACATGTTAACTTAGATGGTTAAGACACTAGCTTTTCCTACCGTAGACCATGGGTTCAATTCCTCACAACAGGCTCTTGCCCTTCTCTTTGTTCTCTTTTTCTTTTTTTAATTGCTTCCTTAATGTCTTAATTTATTTGGGGTGTTACATATCTGTTCCCCCCATGTGATTCACAGATTGTTTCTTGCTGTTAGTCTCCTTAGGGTCTGATAACATCATGAAATGACTCATTGGTAGTGCTTCACCTAGCAATCATAATTCCAGATCAAGCAAAGCAACTATTCTGGTGAAATCTCAAAACTATGGAGGTAAATCTTAAATTATGAAAAGAGTTTTACGAAATGGTGTTTAGTTAATCTTTATTTCGGTAATGGCATAGGTGCGGCATCAGTAGCATGACACGGTCCGGGGAAACATAAACTGATGATAGTTGGAGATGGGGTTGATCATGCATTGTGCTTGGCTAGTTCCTAGAGGAAACAGCTTTGCCATGCAAGCTTGGAGACAGTGGAAGAAGTGAAAGACCATAAGGTTGAAGAGAAGATGCAGTTTTAATTTCTACACACACATATATATGTTCATAGAATTTGGGTTTACTGATTCCTAAGATTTCATTCTGACAAGGCTATAGAGATGAGAAAGATTTGATAATAAATAGCATTCAGAATTGAAGATGGCCAACGTTTCAGCAATTGGTTAGAACATTTTCTAAGCAAAAACCCTAAGGTTAGAGGGAGGAAAATAAACAACAAAAAGAGAATTTCACTGTACCAGAAAGAAAAAAAAATTGTTTTGCACCTCAATTCTCAAGCAGTGCAGCGCTTCTTGAATTTTATAATGAACAAAATTTGTTTTCTGAAAATCTTCGGACTGATCTCTTCTCCAATCTATTCAACACCCTTTGAGCCAAACCAGCCGGATCAGATGAAATCAGAAATAACCACTGGTACCGCCAATCTGATCCTCAAGAAGGTTTACAAGCAACAACAAACCTTCCCTGGGTTGCTCACCTTGTCTTACAAGATGAGAAAGTTGATAATATGAAGGGTCACTCTCTTAGTTTCTTCAATATTCCAATCAACCTTCTTGACATTTCATTATCTTGCTCGCTAAGCGTAGCCTGATTGTGAATAGAAACATGAAGAATCCAGTAAATAACATGAGCCATGTAACATATTATCATGGACAAAAATGTGCATACAAATAAGGTTCCAAGATAAGAAAGAACCAAAGAATATTCCACAGCAAGAGTACAGTGCCGGTCATTGGTTGCTATTTAGAGTCATTAATTTCCAAATATTTAAATCGTATGTACTCTTATACGCCTCTCTCCACAAGATACAGTGTATCTTTAAATCGTTAAAGAGACATCAGTGACCCATATCCTTTTTCACTCACAAAAGTAACCCAGCCAGTTTCAGCAAACAAGGGAATAACCCAACAAATTAAAATTTAATACAGTAAAGCAAACTACTTAAAGGATACAGTAGAGCAACTTGGAAATATACTGTCTGATTTGTCAGCAGTGTCTCCTCAAAGGATAACTGCATTGCATATGCTTTATCACAATCTACAGCTGGAAGTGCTAATAAATCTGTGGACCTTAGCATAAAGTTTCCAAGATAAGAGCACAGTGCATTTGCACCTAAGGAAGCTATGTCAGTGTATTTGTCACTGAAGGCGTAAACATTAACCCTTGTCTGGTACTTTGTAAGATCAGCTGCCATTTTCTTGTACAAGGGATCTTCTGGTAATCTCAATACATGTTCCTTATCAGTTCAATACACACGAACACCATCTCCGCGCAACTTCAAGCGTCCAGCTCCCACGGAGGGCAATGTGTTCTGGAAAATTAGCAACTTTCCCCCAAGTTTACTCTGCAGTAAATAGATAGTCAAACAACCCATGTGCAAGAAACTGAGAGGAATTTTATCATTGTAGTAGCAATGGTGGAGAAAACAACATACCATAACCATGAATGCAGCCTTAAGTGCAAAACCAAAAGCGGATTCCACATTGACAGTGTCCTGAAACATACAACGCAAGCTATCCAGGAACGTTTCAACCACGTTTCTAGATTCAGACAAGTCATCTGGCAATGGGGCAAATATCATCCAGATCTGAAACAATCATCATTTGAGGCTGCGTAAGAGATGACTGCAAAGTTATTAAGTACTTCAGTTGAATGGAGAAAATATGAGGAATCCCTGAGAGACTTTTCCAGTAATCCATACGTCACTTGCCTTCATATTGTAAAAATGAATAGTGCTATCGAAAGTAATGAAACCAATCTGAGTTCTGGAAAGCCGGGCAGCTCATCCAAACATGAACGTATAGTTTGAGCAACAACCTAACAGATATGTTGTAAGTCAACAGAAACCATCACATAAATTTACAATTGGAGAAATAAAGAAAAGAGAGAGACGAGCAGAATGGCCTGCAAAGGTAATTGTTAGTGTCATCACCAAAAGGCATGGAAACTTAAAACTTACATATTAATCAACCATGATCAAACAATGCCTGACAACAACCAGGATAAACAACCAGCTAAACAAGTTCTATAGCATCCGAAAAACCTTTAATAATGGCAGCCACTCTATTGATTCCATAGTAAGGCAAAAGAGTTTTGCAAGACGTACTTTGTAGACACATTTCAGACCAAATTATGGCAAAGCCAGCCCATCTGTTACTTTCAATAGTACAAATATATATCACACAAACCAGTATTTCATACAGAATATCGGAAGAGCTCTAAAATTGATCTTTGAGCACTAATAGCTGAACAAGTAAAGAGCAGCCAGCTCAAGCTTAATTCAGATTTTCTTGATTCACATTACTATTAGGCTGCTTTGCCACTATGACCCTGATTAGAATGATACAATGATATATTAAAAAAACATTATGAGATGGTAAATAATCAACTGCTTCAAAGCAAGTGCTTACCTCAATCATACCACTTCTTACTGCAGATATTGAAACATCAATGAGAAAAAAAGTACAGTGGTCGTATTGGAGGCCGAACCATGTATACAGTTGCTGCAACAAACTCCACACTGCCTTTTATAAGCTCGGGCCGCTGGTCTAAATCAATTCTTCTGCCAGTGGCATCCAAGTCAGCAAAATACTCACCCGGAACTGAACATGGAATTTGAATCAAATAAGAAAATATGCTTTGGAATTCCAACTACTAAATAGGTTTACAGGGGAAAGGAAACCGACCTGCCACACTATACCAATAGGATACAACTTAAAAAAAAAAGTTACATTTTCCAATAAATAACATACTGAAACACCATACAACCACCCATCATTAACACCATTTATGTAACCCCTAAACTCGGCCTAAAAGAAAAGACAAAATTTAAGAAGTCACCGCTGAAAACTTTTCTTTCAAGTAATAAATTTTAAGTTTAAATAATTTAAAAAACAAATTAATTATTAATTAACAATAAGTATCATAAAATACCACAATTGTTTTGTAGAAATGTACTGAAAAGAGTCTCAGTTTGAGTACTCTAATTTCTGTTTTTTATTTGATAAAGAAAGACCATATTTATAGATTACAAGAGAGAGCCTAAACTAGGAAAAAGGAATTACAAATAAATTACAAGAATCTAATTCCTTATTTACAGCTATTAACAAGATATTAGGAAGATAATGGCTAACTAATAGCAACTTGATATTAGGGAATTTACATCCCTAATTTTCTGCAATCACACAATCCACACTCCCCCTCAAGCTGGAGAGTATATATTATATAATCCCAGCTTGCATGTAAACTCATCAAAGGTTACTCTAGGAAGTGCCTTGGTGAGAATGTCTGCAAGTTGATCTTTAGAAGAAACAAAATTCAGTTTTACCAGACCACTGTTGACTTTCTCTGAAATGAACTGTCTATCAATTTCCACATGTTTAGTCCTATCATGATGGACTGGATTTCTCACTATACTGATGGCAGATTGACTATCACTGTATAGTTCAAACTCTTTAGAGTCACTGAAGCCCAATTCAACAAGTAACCTTTGTAACCATATTCCCTCACACATTCCAAGTGCAATAGCTCTATACTCAGCTTCAGCACTGCTCCGAGACACAACAGACTGCTTTTTGCTCCTCCAAGTTACCAAATTGCCCCAAACAAAAGTGCAGTACCCACTGGTGGATCTTCTATCTGTCAGTTCTCCGGCCCAGCTAGCATCAGTGAAGACTTTTACTGATCTGTCATTGGTTTTCTTGAAAATTAGCCCATGGCCAGGTGTCATCTTTAGGTATTTTAGTATTCTGTTGACAGCTTCAAGATGCTCCTCTCGAGGGTCACTCAAATATTGACTAACAATGCTCACAGGAAAAGATATATCAGGTCTAGTAAGAGAAAGATAAATTAATTTCCCAACTAACCTTTGATACAATCCCTTATTAACTGGACTTCCAAGAACATCCTTCTTCAGTTTGAGATTGAACTCCATAGGAGTCTCAGCTGGTTTGCAGCCTTTCATCCCAGATTCAGATAACAAGTCTAGGATATATTTTCTCTGGTTAATTACTAGACCAGCTTCTGATCTTGCAACCTCCATGCCTAGGAAGTATCTTAAAGTACCAAGATCCTTGGTTTCAAATTCACTAGCAAGCAATTTCTTTAAATTTCCAATTTCTTCATTGTCATCACCAGTGATGATGATATCATCAGCATACACAATGAGGATTGCTTTCTTCTTTTCTGATCCCTCTTTGATGAACAAGGTGTGGTCGGTTTGGCCTTGCTTGTACCCATTCTTCACAATAGCCTTTGCAAATCGATCAAACCAAGCCCTAGGAGACTGTTTCAATCCATACAGTGACTTCTCAAGTTTACAAACTTTCTGTTTGTCAGAATGATATCCCAACCCCTGTGGAATTTCCATATATACATCTTCTTCAAGATTGCCATTCAAGAAGGCATTCTTGATGTCAAGTTGATGTAATTTCCAGTCCTTGTTAACTGCCAAAGACAAAAGAACTCTCACTGTATTCAGCTTTGCTACTGGAGCAAATGTCTCATGGTAGTCTATCCCATAGGACTGAGTAAATCCCTTGGCCACCAATCTTGCCTTATAACGTTCAATGCTCCCATCCGATCTATACTTGACAGTAAAAATCCACTTGCAACCCAATGGCCTTTTTCCTGGTGGAAGATCAGTGATTTTCCAAGTTTTATTGTCTTCTAGTGCCCTTATCTCTTCTTCAACAGCCTTCTTCTATCTTATGTCTTTCATTGCTTCCTCTATTGTTTTTGGAATGAAAGTGTTATCAACACTAGAAGTGAAGGCTTTAAAGGCAGACTTTAAGTTTCCATATGCCACAAACTTCTGAATAGGATGTGTTGTACACTTCCTTACACCTTTTCTCTATGCAATAGGCAAATCATCAGTATCCACAGTCGGAGCAATACTTTGAGAATTTTTCATACCTTGTGGATTCTCTGAGGCTGTAGGAGTAGGTTCCAGCTCTTGGAAGTTTCCAGGTTGTATGTCGGTCTCTTTATTGGGCTTTGTTCTCCTTTTATAGACACTGAGCTATTTGGCCTCAAGTTGCTCTGGTTGGGTTCTTTGTGGTGTGCGAGGTGTACTTGGAGGCTCCAAGACAGTAGTTTCAATGGAGTTAGGAATGATGGAAGGTTCATTGGTTTTAGTAATAACAATGGGTTCATGTTCAGAAGAAATAATAGTGGGAATTTTAGTGATAGGAAAAATGTCAAAAGCTTAGAATTCACTTAAGTGCTCCCCCTGAATTTCATGCTTGGTATAATATGGCTTTTGTTCAATGAAGGTGACATCCATTGAGGTATAGGTTCTTTTAGTTATGGGAGAGTAACATTTTTAGCCCTTCTTAGTAGAAGAATAACCTAAGAAGATGCATTTTAAGGCTCTAGGATCTAACTTAGACCGAGAATGAGGATAAATGTGAACAAAGACAGTGCATCCAAAAACTTTTACTAGGATAGAGGAAGAGAGGGGCTGAAAATGAGGAAAGGATTGAAGAAAAAGATTTCTAGGTGTTTTAAAATTAAGAGGTTTACTAGGCATCCTATTGATGAGGAAGGTTGCTGTAAGGATGGCTTCCCCCCAATAAAATTTAGGCACATTAGTAGAGAACATAAGAGACCTAGCAACTTCTAACAGATGTCTATTTTTCCTCTCGGCAATGCCATTTTGTTGAGGAGAATCTACACAAGAAGTTATATGAACAATCCCCTTTTCTTGAAGAAAATCCCCCAAAGCTCTAGAAAAATATTCACTACCATTATCAGTATGAAGGATCTGAATTTTGCTTTGAAATTGAGTTTCTATTAGACTATGAAATCTCTTAAACACTTTTTCAGTTTCTGACTTTTCTCTCATAAGAAATGTCCAAGTGAGCCTAGTGTGATCATCGACAAAAATGATGAACCATCTAGAACCATCAATATTCTTAACTTGGGAAGGGCCCCAAATGTCACTATGTATGGTGGAAAAAGGTTTAGAGGTTTTATATTTAGAGGGAGGATAAGTGTTATTTGTATGCTTAGCAAGAGGACAAATTTCACAAGAAAAAGATTGAGGATTTTTACCGATAAACAATTGTGGTAGCAATTTGGCAAGATATTGAAAACTATGATGCCCTAATCTTTAATGCCATAAAAGAACATTTTTTGAGGATTCTGATATAGTGGAAAAACAAGGAAAATGATAAATAGAGCTCGAGTGTGCTTCTCCACTTTGAGAAGGCTGCCCTTGAAGAATGTAGAGGCCACCACACAACCTAGCACTGCCAATCACTTTCCCCGAGTCCAAAGCCTGCAATTTATAACCAAGAGGTGAAAAATTAGCTGTGCATTTTAGGTCAGCAGAAATTTTACTAACTGAGATGAGATTACAAGCTAATTTAGGAACATATAACACATGTTGCAGTATTAAATTCGGAGATATTTTAACAGAGCCACTTCCTGATATGGAGGAGAAAGAGCCATCAGCAATCTTTATTTGAGAGGAGACTGATGAAGGCTGAAATGTATGGAAAAGGGAGGCATTGCCAGTCATATGATCTGAGGCCCCTGGATCCACAATCCACTCGAAACAGTCAGTAGTACTAGCCATGGACGCAGAAAATGGACTACCTTCTGAGATTATAGCAGCACTGGTCGATGCAGATTTTTCTGGAATTTTTATGGAAGTAATTTGGGTGGTGGAGATATCTGATGTGTCATCAAGAATAGGATTTTGTTCTGTTTCAAAACCCAAATGTTATAAAAATGTTCTCGTCATTTTATTTTCTTAAAATCCTTTAAACCATAACACATAAATCACAAGCGCAATGCAATGCACCCACATAAATCACAAGCGCAATGCAATGCACCCAACTACGTCCGCCAAATAAGAGTAAGGTTCCCCAAAACCCCTCACTACAACATCATCAATCGATATGTGGTAAAAACCATTGCTTCCTCCGTACAAATCCCAACCCATGCTCATACATACATGATGATTAAAAATCAAATTTTATAAACCCAGTTTCATAAATCAAAGTAGGACTCCTAATGTAACCTAAAGTCCTAGGCTATAAATATGTATCGAGTGTAACCTATGTTGTAAGTAAGAGTTTTTTACTCAGTTTTCTAATAAACATAACACTTTATGTTTATCTTCATGGTATCAGTCTAATTCGATCCTATCGAATTAATTCATTTTCATGGATACTCCATCTAGTTCGAGTAAACTCCAATCTTCTTCTTCCACGGTGGTTCAAATGGCAGATTTTTCAAACTCTTCTACCTCGACTACTCTTTGTCATCGATTTGTTGGAAATAATTATATCTCTTGGTCCCAATCTGTAAAAATCTTTCTGACTGGAAGAGGAACTCTTGGCTACATCAATGGGAAAACCAAGAAGCCTTCTGCCGATGACCCATCCATTGAGAAGTGGACACAAGAGAATGGCAGGGTTATGTCCTGGTTGATAAATTCGATAGCCCCTGAAGTTGGTTCGCAATTCCTGCTGTTCGAAACAGCAAGTGAGATTTGGGAAGCTGTGCGAGATACATATTCAAGTACAAACAACAACTATGAGTTGTTTGGAATCGAAAGTACAGCCTCTGCCTTGAAGCAAGATGCGATGAATGTTACTCAATACTACACAACTCTAACAAATCCGTAGGAACAAATTGATCTTTTTGAGGCTCACGATTGGGAAGATTCTATAGATGTTGCGCTTTACAGGAAAATTGATGAGCAAAAGAGAATTTTTCAGTTTCTTAGTGGCATCAATCGAGACATGGATCTCATCAAGTCTCGGATCCTTGGTCTCAATCCTCTCCCTTCCCTACGTAAAGTATTTTCAAAAGTTAGGGGAGAAGAGAGTAGACGACTATACATGATCCCTGAAGCTCATATTCCTGACAAATCAGCATTGGCCACTCAGACATCTTATTCTCCCAAGCCTAGACGAGGGAGAACCTTTTGTGACTACTGCAAAAAGCCTGGACATCTCAAGGACAACTGTTGGAAATTACATGGGAAACCAACTGATTGGAAACCTCCAGCCAACAAGGTACAAAAGACATCTCTTCACCTATTGCTTCTTCCTCCATATCCACCGGCTTCACCAAGTAGAAAATGGCCCAACTGCAACTGATGTTCAGTAAATTTACACCCACTAGTGAAGGAAACATAGCCTTTAGTTGAAACTGGAGGTACACATAATACCTTTGTCTCTACTGCACTTCTCCCTACTTCGACTCAATCTACATGGATTATCAACTCCGGTGCTTCTGATCATATGACTGGTAACAGAGATTTGTTTTTCGAATTCAAACAGTCATTTTCTAAATCTTCAATTAAGATAGTTGATGGTTCCTTCTCACCCATCCAAGGCAGTGGTTATGTGTTTGTTACCAATGATTTAATCCTTAAAGATGTGCTATATGTGCAAGTTGGACTGTAATCTGTTGTTTGTTAGCAAAGTATCTAAAGATTTAAGATGTGTTTTCCAGTTCACTGATTCCAATTGTTTTTTACAGGCACTGGACTTGAAGAAGAGGATTGACAATGCTAGCTTGCAGAATGGCCTCTATGTTCTTCACAGTAAAAGATCACCTACTCCATCTTGTTTTGCTTCCTTAGGACAATCAGATGTCATGCTATTACATTTTAGATTAGGTCACCCAAGTTTTTATTATATTGAAAAGTTGTTCCCTAAATTATTTGTTAATAAAAAGTCATCTTCTTTTCAATGTCCTATTTGTCCTCTTGCGAAACAAACAAGATAATCTTATTTGCCATCTATTTATAAAGCCTCACATCCTTTTCTTATACACAGTGATGTTTGAGGTCCTTCTAAAGTGAAGAATGTTACAAGTAGCAGATGATTTGTAACTTTCATTAATGACCACAGTCGAACAACGCGTACTTACCTATTGAAAGAAAAGTCAGAAGTTGCAAAGGTTTTTGAGACTTTTTACACTATGGTTGAAACCCAATTTCACTCTAAAATTCAGACCTTTAAATCTGATAATGTGAGAGAGTTTTTAATCAGTCCTTAGGTGATTTTTGAAAGAAAAAGGAATTGTGCATATTAGTTCTTGCGTTGATACACCCCAACAGAATGGGATAGTTGAGAGAAATAATAGGCATCTACTAGAGGTAACCCGAGCTCTTTTGTTCACCCATAATGTTCCTAAATGTTTATGGGGAGAGGCCTTGTTAACATCCACTTATCTAATTAATCATATGCCAAGTCGAGTCTTAAACTTTCAAACACCTAGAGATGTTCTTTTATCCCTTTTCCCTTACTTTAAACCCTTGTCATCTAATTTTCCTTTAAAAGTTTTTGGGTGTATTGTGTTTGTTAAAAACTTGAATCTATATAGTTCTAAACTTGATCATAAATCCCTTAAGTGCGTCTTCATAGGGTATTCTTCAGTAAAGAAGGGCTACAAATGTTACTATCCTCATTCACGCAAATTTTTTGTTTCTTTGGACCTTAAATTTTTTGAACAGGAACCTTACTATTCGACGGCTGTAATTTCGGGGGAGAATGATGATGCATTCCAGCCTTCTCACATGCAGGTTCCTTCTACTCCTTTTCATTCCTTAATTCCATCTTGTCCATTACCACTTGAGCCTCAGAATTCTTCAACTCCCTCAATTTCTTCACTTATTCCCTTGTCTACTCCACGATCATCACCAACACAAACTCAAACCACAAACAAATTCCCTTTACAACCTCCTAAATAGTTATAGGTTCACACCAGAAAAAGGAGAACTATTCCAGAGACCATTCTACAATCCAGTACTTGTCAAGAATTGGATTTTAGTTCAGCTGCATGTGAAGACAATGGAGGTAATGATTCTACTGGTATCCCTTCTCATCTCCTTGAATTTGATTATTTGTCTATTGCTAAAAGAAAAAGGGTAAGGCAATGTACAAAACATCCTATTTAGAGGTATGTTGCCTAGGGGTGTTCAAAAGTACCTAGTCCGATCGATCAACCCGCTGACCTGCATACCCGATTTAAAATTACCGGGTATTTTTTTTAAAAAAATACCCGAATTTTTAGGTCGAGTACTCGACCCGCTTTTTTTTTTCGGGTATCCGGGTCAGGCCCGGGTCATAAAATACCTCTTAGTCGGGTACCCGACTACCCGATTTAGTTAATTTTTATTTTTTATTATTTTAATTAAAACTCACCATTTCAGTGTTTTTTACCTCATTGTCGAGTCTGAGTTGTCTCCCACTCTCCCTCACTGTCTCAATTCTCAAACACTTCCCCAAAATTGCAATCCCTAATTTCACATCGCTCCTCTCACTCCCGTCTAAGCCGTCTCTCTCATCTCGACCAATCAGCAGCCTCCATCGTCGTCTGGTTATATTTCACCCCTCTCCATCGACCATCATCACTCTCTGCTCAACCAAAGCAAAAGGTAATTGCTTATATAGTTTCAACTTTCAAATTGTTTTCTGGTTGCCTCACGTAAATTCATTGGTAAATGCCTAAATGGTAATCGGCTAATTGCTTATACTCTCAACATTTGACATTATGAAGCATTTGATCCGATCCAGTGCCCGAAGTGAAATAGACGTTAAGCCTGTGCTTCTATGTTAGCTCTAACGAATTTGAAAATAAACTGAAGCTCCTTAGGACTTCTGTACTTGTTGAAAGTGTTTAAAATATCAATGGCGTGCAACTTTAGAGTATAATATGCTTGTTGAATGTTTACAGGATTTGAACTCCTAGTCTTTTGGATATCATACTTTGGATTTTCAGTAACCTTGCACCTCAACTAGAAGAAAATTTTTGATGTAATAACGTCTATTTCACTTAATTAAACAACTTTTGGATGTAATAATATTCACTCACCTCTTTCACCTCTTCTACTGTGATCCTTCCATCAACATTTTTGTCAACCCTACATTAAAATTTTACAAATAAAAAATTCTCAACCTTTGACTGTAATAACCATTGTGTCATCATCTATGTGCAAAGAATTTTCCTACTGATGACTTGATTCTCAATTATTGTCTAAATTAAATTGATGGATTTGTTAATATGTAATAATTGATCAACTTAAAACAATGTTAATAATTAGTTTGATGTCAACAAGTAGGATAACAGAGGAATTATTTCCACCTAACATTCCGCTTCACATGCAGTTTCAAAAAAAATTTTGTTCGAGTTTATTTTAGGTTGTGTACCATTTTCATTTATTTTCAGTTTTGCTAATTTGATAATTTTTTTCCAGATAATGTCAATGATGGGGAAAACTGTGATGATGATTTAATGATGATATCTTCCTCAAATGAGTCACCTAAAGAACCTGAGAATGTGGCAGAGACTCCAACAAATGCAAAAAACAAAAGGAAAGGGAAAAGATTGCTGAAGCTTCAAGTGAAAGAGGTAAAAGGAAAAAAAATCTGTTGTTTGGGATCACTTTAAAGAAATTGAGGTTAATAAATATCATGTTGAGTGTATTTATTATTCTCAAAAGATATCTTGTGCATCTAGTAATGAAACTAATGCCATGAAGCGTCACACTAGTCGGTGTAAGAAAGCTCCTTTTAATGTAGATACAAAACAAACAATCTTAGATTTTGAGTCTAAGACAAAGTGCAATGCTGATGGAACTATTGAAACTATTAGTGTTCCTAGATTATGGCATTTTGATCAAGATGAGATTAGAAAAGCACTTGCTAAGATGATGATTGTCGATGAGTTGCCATTTAGTTCTGTTGAACGTGAAGGATTTCCTCATTTCTGTAAGGTTACAGTTCCTAGTTTTGTTCCTCCTTCGCGTACTACCATTACTAGAGATTGTTATGCTCTGTTTATTGAAAAAAGGAAGAAATTGAAGAACTATTTCTGTTGGGTTTATAGCACGCTCGAATCGATCACCGAAACCGTCAATGAGGGTTGTAAATGTTTGGTGGTTGAATTGACTAAAATCGAAATAAAGGTAGACAAGTGACACAATGATTTTAGAGTGGTTCGGGATATTAACTAAGCACCTACATACACTACCTTAGCACACTATTAAGGATTTCCCAATTCACTCAACAATGAATTCGTCCCCTTTTACCGGTTTAGAAGGAAACCGTTACAACCCTATCTTTTAGACTTGGCTAAGATAGAACCAACTCTAGTTTTTCTCTCAAGGCTAAACTAGAACCTCTCCTATTACAAGGGATTTGTTTGGTAAACTTAATACCTCACAAGGTGGGTGTTTACACAAATTCAAGCTCACACGAGAACAAATGATTTACAATAAAGCTCTCTCTAAAGACTATGTACAAGAGAATAGTAAAATAAAAATTTGGACTCTAATTCTCTTGACCATATTGCTTGGATGTTGTCTCTCACCATCTTCATGTGTTCTAGCCTTCCTTTTATTGATTGAAATGAGCTTATGGCCGTTACTAGCCGTTAGGGATAGTTTGGAGTCGTTGGAGAGTGATTTCCATGTAAAATTTCCACTTATGGTTCCTTCGGTATCGATACTCGCGTGGGCGTATCGATACGAACCTATTATGGAAATAACCGTTGGAGGCTGAAAAAGTTAGGCTGGTTTCGATACAAGCAAGGTGGTTTCGAAACTACTGGTTTCGATACCAGTAAGGTGGTTTCGATACCACTAGCACTGCATCTGGGTTTTGCTTATTGGAAATGGTGGTATCAATACGAATCAAGGTGTATCGGTATGAGCCTTGTAAAAATGATATTTTGGCTATTTAAAAAGCGTTTTAGACATGTTAAAAACCTATGAAACCATTTCAAACATATTTTCAAGTTGTTTAGACTTCAAAGACATTTTTGAAATCTTTTCAATTTAGTCAAAAACTAATTTTCAATTATTATATCAAAACATTAGTTCTACAATTTCAGTAATTTATCTTCTAGGGTATGTCTTACCATTGATACATGGACATCCGGTCAAAATTTGTTATATATGTGTCTTACTGCCCATTTTATAGATGGTGATTAGAAATTGCATAAAATGATCATCAACTTTTGTCTAATTGTTGGTCATTCTGAGGAGCTTATTGGCAGGGCTGTTGAAAAATGTCTACTAAAGTGAGGTCTTAAGAGGATAATGACTATAATTGTTGATAATGCTAGTTCTAATGATCTAGCGATCAAGTATTTGGCGCAAATTCTTAATTTGTGGGATAATTGTGTGTTGAATGCTGAATTTTTACATATGAGATGTGCTGCACATATTTTGAATTTGGTTGTTAAAGATGGACTAAAAGATGTTGATGTCTCCGTTATAAGAGTTCATGATGCTGTGAAATACGTGAGATCTTCCCATGCAAGGCTTCAAAAGTTTAAAGCTTGTGTTGAAGAGGTGAATATAAATTCCAAATCTCTTGCTTGCTTGGACATTGAAACAAGGTGGAATACTACCTTTTCCATGCTTAAAAGTGCTTTGGTGTTTAGGAAGGCATTCAAAAACATGAAAACTAAATATCTTCCTTACACAAAGGAGCTTCGAAAGGTTGGTGGTGCACTCGATGATGAAGATTGGGATAAAGTTGCGTCCTTCTTGCCTTTTCTTCAGATCTTTTACGAGACTACATTAAGTTTCTCTAGATCAAGGTATGTGACTGGTAATACTTTTGTGGAAGAAATATATGACATTGGGTATGCAATTAACTGTTCTGTTGATGACCCGAATGAGGGAATTAAGAGTATGACACGTCAAATGAAGTTGAAATTTGACAAGTATTGGACGAATGTTAATAATGTGAATGTGTTGATGTTCATTGCTTTAGTTCTTGATCCTAGGCATAAGGTACGATATGTTGAGTGGACCGTTCGTCGTTCTTATGATTCTTGCGACTCTTATGACTTGTGCCAACGGATTAAAAGTACTTTGACATCATTGTTTGATTTTTATGCTTCTTCATATCCTTCGTCAACTCAAATGAGATCATGCTCTTTCAATCCTTATTCTAGTGGTTATGGTGGTGGTGAGGGAGAAATAAGGAAGTTAAAAGGAACAAATTTGAGAAAGGACTATGAGACCGAGATAGAATTGAATAATACTTCTGAAACAACAACTGAGTTAGATAGATATTTGGGAGATAAATATGTTCACGACAATGATAATTTTGATATCTTGGCTTGGTGGTCTGTGTAAACAAATAACTATCCTATTCTTATGAGCGTGACACGTGATGTACTTGCAATTTCGGTTTCTATCGTTGCTTCAGAGTCCGCTTTCAGCAACGAAGGGCGCGTTCTTAATTCTTTCCGCACCTCTTTGACTCCTAAGATGATGGAAGCTCTTATTTGTACTCAAAATTTGATACGTGTTTCTCATGACCTCATTGCGATAGAGGAGAGCTTGCTAGCATTAGAAAATATGAAAGAAGGTAAGTTTTCGAATTTAAATTTATTCTTTTCTTTTTGTGATATTTATTTATATTATTGTTAATTTGCTATTGACATATATTTGAACTGCTTTATGTTGAAATGCAATATTTGACTTCCGAGCAACCAATAATTATCATTGATGAGACCAATGAAGTTCCGGAAGAATGAAATATATTTCCTTAGTTGCATTTTATTCAAACTTTTTAGTTTTATATTCGAATTATGCAATTCGAATTTTTAGACTCTGTCATGTTTTATATTTGCATTTTGTTTGAATTATGTTCCTACACAATTTGATTTGTATAAACTATGTGTTTTATATTTGTATTTTGTTTGGATTATGTTCCTACTTCCTACACAATTTGGTATGTATAAACTATGTGTTTTATATTTGCATTTTATTTGAATTATGTTCCTACACTTGTTGTTTTCTACGTAAAATGATGGAATCCAAGTACTAATTTCTTTACATTTACATGATAATACAAGTTTGGTTCTTTTAGTGGAAACCGTATTTGTTTTATGCCTAGAGAAGAGAATAATGTTCCAAAAGTTAGGTATAATACTTCATTTCCAATATGTTTTTAGAGTTTTCTATCCTTCATGTACTTTACAACTTCCTACACAATGAGTATTATTATTTAGAAAGAGAATCGAATGTATCATGTATGTAAATATGTAATGACTAGGGGTGTTCAAATGGTTAATTCGGTCGGTGTCCGAACCGAATTACCCAAAACTGAATTAATCAAAATTTTTAAATCTTTAACCGTTAACCGAACCGAACTTTTTCTGAAATATATTAACCAAACCAAATAAATTTCGGTTAATTCGATCGATTTTCAAATTAATCGAAATTTATTAGTAATTAAAGAACTGATTTACACCGGTGTAAGACAGTGTTGAATATTGATTGTTTAGTAAATTACAGAACTGATTTACACCGATGTAAGACATTGTTGATTGTTTAGTAAATTAAAAATTGGTTTCTATCCTTCATGTACTCGTGTTTTTTCAAATTAAAATTGGTTTTATTAATACTGTGATGAAGTTAAAAAATAGATATGGTTTTATTTTTTTAATTTGCTTTTAAAAATAAGAAAAAAAGAAAAAAAACGGGTACCCTATTACTCGAATTAGCGGGTACCCAATTTACGGGTACCCGGTTGTTATGGGCCGGGTATCGGGCCGACCCTTTAGTACCCGAAAACCCGGGTACCCGGAAATGATCACCCCTAATGTTACCTATGGGAATTTGATGTCTTCTTTTAAGGCTTTTACATCATCCCTAGATGGTGAACAAATTCCAAAAACTATTAAGGAGGCCTTACAGATTCCAGAATGGAGAAAGTCTGTTCAAGAGGTGATTGAGGCACTTGAAAAAAATGGTACATGGACCATTACAGACCTTCCCCAAGGTAAGAAGCATGTTGGTTGTAAGTGGATTTTTGCCATCAAGTACAACTCAGATGGGAGTATACAGAGATATAAAGTTAGGTTGGTTGCTAAAGGCTTTACACAAACTTATGGTATTGATTATAAGGAGACATTTGCTCCTGTTGCCAAACTAAATTCTGTTAGAGTTTTAACGAGTCTTGCTGTAAATTGTGATTGGAAATTACACCAACTTGACCTTGATAAGGAGGTCTATATGCAGATTCCACCAGGGCTTGAGGGTGTCGGACATAATCAACAAGTTTGCAAGCTAAACAAGGCACTCTATGGCCTAAAACAATCACCTAGAGCATGGTTCGAAAGATTCACTAGGGTTATTTTGGAGAATGGTTACAAGCAGTCAACAGCAGATCACACTATGTTCTCTAAGGTAACATCATCAAACAAAAGGGTTATCCTTATTGTTTATGTGGATGATATAATTCTAAAGGTGATGATGATGAAGAAGTGAGTCGATTAAAAGCATTCTTAAGCAAGGAATTTGAAATCAAAGACCTAGAGAAACTCAGATACTTCCTAGGCAAGGAGGTTGCACGATCATGCAAAGGACTAGTCATAAATCAGAGGAAGTATGTTTTAGACTTACTGACAGAAACTGGGCTACTTGGATGTAAACCTACAGATACACCTATAGAAGTTGGTTTAAAATTCAGTAAGGATGATGACAGTCCCAAGGCAGATAAGGGGTTGTACCAAAGACTGGTAGGAAAATTGATTTATTTGTCACTAACAAGGTCAAATATATCTTTTCTAGTTAATATTGTAAGCCAAGACATAACATATGTTAGGTGTGTACCAAAGACTGGTTGTACCAAAGACTGATCTCATCTTTATCATGTTTGGTTTATTTGGTGGAAAATGTACTACTTTAGTGTGTGTTTGGTGCGTGTGCAGATTTCGTTACACACTGCCCAGGCAAGCATTGCCGATGCAGTGAAGGAAAGGAAGGAATGGTGCAGAACCATCTCTCGACGGTCCAGATCAAGCCAGCCGTGGATGTCAGTTTCTACTGAAGGAAGCTGAACCATGAGATGGAGCCCTGCTGAGCGGAAAAGACAGACAGACCATTGCCGAGGCAATAACCAAGCCACTGTTGAGGCAATGCTCAAACACAGTCGACAAGGGAGAAAATATGCAAAGTGGTATGTGTTTTGAAGAACATGAAAAGCTGAATTTTTCTATATACTTTGCATGAAGATCGGACTGTGGGAAGATCATGAAAACGCCAAAGGAAGGTCAAAAGAAGATTTCACGCAACTGGGGGGACTTTAAAGAAGAACGACATAATACTTAAAAGAAGATCGTTTCTTTAAATATATTTCATTCTAACTTGACTTCCTCCTCAAGAAAGACTTGACCTAGACCTCCTTTATAAATAAAAAGCCAAAGCCGGCCATTGGAAAGGAGAAGCAATCGAGAGTTGAGAGATTTTGTAGTGAGCTTATATCGATATCATGTTCTAATTTCTTCATAGGGTTTGGATTGTATTGTTTAGTAGTTGTGAGAAAACGGTTGGATTTTTTAAAGTTTTTGTTAATGCAATTTTAGTTCAAGGTTTGTTTTTTCTTGGTGTTTACATTTTCTTGCAATTGAATCAGGAGAGAAAATTGTAGTTGCATCTATTTGTCTAATATCGGGAGAGTTAAACTCACAAAATGGATAAGCACGATTTTCATCCCAATTGGTGAAAATTAACTCATCTTATGGATAAGTTCGAGTTTCAACGGCTAAAAGAAGCGTAAGATTGGTTGGTGTTCATCCTTGGTTCACGCTAAGAGGTATTATCAAGGCCTGCACATCAGCAGTGTTTCGACTTAGAGATAAGGAGGAGCCACTGAAGGACGCTTTGCCGAACCTTGACGTTGTTGGTTGCTGCCCAAGCAAGGGATTGCCGAGGCAGTTACTTAACTCGTTACCGCGGCAGTAGCTTTGGTCATTGTCGAGGCAATTCGGTGTTCGTTGCATTCAAAAACCGAGACAGTTCTAATTGGTTTCCACACTACGATGCAATATAATCTGGCCCATTCTCTCATCTTGATTACACAACTCTTTAGTTTACTTATTTTATTTTCTGTTTATTAGATTATTCTAAAAACTCAATCAAATCAACTGTGTTCTTTACTTTTGTTTCTTTTCGGTGCGAGACAATAAACTTTGGAAGTCACACCAATCCATGTGGAGACGATACTCAATACTCATCCCTTTATTACTCGAGACGTGTACACTTGCACAATTGCGGGGCACTGTACACACGCAATAACAAATCCAAGGCAGGAACATATGGAAGCAGCAAAGAGGATTTTGCGTTACTTGAAAGGTACTCCTGAACATGGTTTAATTTTCAAGAAAAGTTCTAATAAAATTGTTCAGATATTTACAGATGCAAGCTGGGCCAATGAACTAACTGATAGGAGATCAACCAGTGGGTACTATTCATACGTATGGGGTAATTTGGTGACATGGAAAAGCAAGAAGCAAATTGTGATTTCAAGAAGCAGTGCAGAGGCTGAATATAGAGCTCTAGCCTTGGGCATGTGTGAAGGTATCTGGCTAATGAAGTTACTCAAAGAACTTGGAATGACTCAAGCAGAAGATTTTCAAGTTTTTTGTGATAATCAATCAATCATTCAGATTGCGAAGAATCTCATTCAACATGAAAGAACAAAACATATTGAAATTGACAGACACTTCATCGCAGAGAAGCTGATTAGTGGAGTTGCCTCATTAGAATATATACCAGCAGAAGAACAAGTGGCAGATGTACTCACCAAAGCTCTGTCAAAAGCTCTTTTCGACAGATTTCTATTGAAGTTGGGGTTATACAATGTATATTCTCCAGTTTGAGGGGGAGTGTTAGTTTAGACGAGTAAAAGAGTTACTTTTGTAGTTAAACTGTACTAGTAGAGTTAGTGTCTTAGTCGAATTACCTAATGATAGAGTAAGTAGTTAATGTAAAGTAGACTCCTAATGTAACCTATAGTCCTAGGCTATAAATATGTATCGAGTGTAACCTATGATGTAAGTAAGAGTTTTTTACTCAATTTTCTAATAAACAAAATACTTTCCGTTTATCTTCAGAAGGAAATGGCGGTGTTGGAAGATAAGGACCCCTAGAAGGTGGCACATATGTTATGGGAGGAGACAGAATTGATGGATCACTAAAATGAGTAGGCGGGTTCGGCCTGGCTGATGAGAAAGGCATCATAGTTGGGGGAGCAACTGGTGGAGTAGGTCTAAAATTGCTGGCTTCTGATCCCACCACAGGACCTGAGGATGAAAAAGGTGGCACAGTTGGAGGAGCATAAGCAAAAGGCGTAGAGGAAGGTCTGATGGGAAAACTTGGAGGACCAGGGTTCTGAGTCCCCATGGTTTCCAGAACCACAACAATGTATGCTACTTAGTAGGCAGCCTCTCAAAACTAAGCCTGCCAAGAGAAGTAATATCATAGAAGTGAGTATTGAGATAATAAAATAAATGAACACCAGTAGATTTTAGCCAATCAAACCCCACAGACATTACCAATGGAATCAGACCCTAGCAAATGCACCAACTAAATATATCAAAATTTCACTCTTTTGTCGCCTATATAATGATCCATGCATCCTGCAACTTAAATGCAAGAAAAAAAGTACAATCTCGGAACCTCCTCCATGAATCTACAGCAAATTTAACGAACAATATCATCTGACACTGCTTCAACCTCTACCGGCAATGATTAACTTTCATGCTACCCCTAATTTCAAAAATTCTTAGAGTCTTACATAAAAGCATAATCTACCTTGATGAAACAACTTCGAAATCTCAAACAGCTAAAATATGATAATTTAAAGATTGCATACTACATAATTAAACTCGAAAAGACTCTGACATCTCTGTTTCAATCAAATTTTATACTGTTTCAAACATTTAATCTTTACTTCACAACTATGATCAAAAGAAGCTTCAATCACTACTCTTTTCAATTCCAACAAAATTCAACTCCTTTTATTCAAAACTAATCTAAATCCCAACTAAAACAGTTCACATTCAAATTAAGAATCATTCACTAACTGAATTTCAATGAACTAATCCAAAAATTCAATTCACTTACAGCACCTCAGCAAAAGAAAAGGAGAAGAAAAACTAACCGGCTTCGTATCGAGCAGCATACAGATTCAGTGGCAGGCCATTGCCGGAGGAATTTCAAGAAACCGCGGGTCAGATAAAACGACGACGTTGTATGGGAATATTTTCGAAAGCGAGATCTAAAGAGAGAAGATTATTCGTCAGAAAAGATTACAGATCGAGAGAAGGACGTTTAAAACAATGCAAAAACAAATCCTAACGTCGTTTTCTTCTATTTTTCTCCTTCTAATGAAGTCGTTTTGGACAATCTCGTTTTCCTATTTTATCTTCCAACTGCTTCCTTGGCTGTCCTCTGCTGCAAATTACATGAGTTTCTTCTCTTTCTAATTTTTTCTTCTTTTTTTTTATTTCATTTTCATGGTCAAATTCTTTGGTTAGTGTATGTACTATGTATAAATTATAAATTTAACACTCATATTATAATTTAGTCCATTTTAATACATGTTGTAACCCAAATAATTTAGGAGAATAAAACTAAATTACAATTACTTAATTGATGATATTGCATAACATAAAATAAATCTACAACTTGAGGCTTAATTTGATATTATTGGAGAATATGAATTAAATAGTTAAACTACATGAATAATTTTTTTCCATTAGACATTTTAGCTATTTAAATGATATCAATTAAGATATGTGTCGTCTGGGACGGAAGTAAGTAATAGGTGGAAGGGGCCACTGTCTCACGCACCAAAATTTTGTTTACCCCTTTCTTTATTAATTTTTTAAAAAAATTGATTAATTATGAGTCCCCCAACCCTTATCTCTAGCTTTGTCCCTGCATGCCGTTAAAGTTTAACGGAAAAGGTGACATGACAGTTAAATAAAATTGGTATAAAAACACATTTAATTTTCGCTATTTACATTTGGTCTTCGCACTAGGACCAAATTGATAGAATAAACAAGTAATATGGATCAAATATGTTATTATACTAATTTTATTTAACTGACATGTCATCCTCTTTTAAATGTTAACAATATGTGACTTAATTGATATCATTTAAATAGTTAAGTGGCTTAATTATTTTATTAAATAAAATTATAACCAAATTGATAAAATGTTTAAATTGCGGGGACCAAATGTGAAATTATACCAATTTTGACTAACGACCATGTCACTCCCTCTGTTGGTTTTTAACGGTTGGTAGTCACATTGAGTCCAATTTAATAATTTAGTGGTTTAATTGCTGCAATTAGAAGTATAGTGGTCAATTCGAGTCCAAACTCATAGTATAGTGGTCATTTATGTACACGCATATCTTCCTCACACCAAGTCACTATCCCTATCAACTATGTTCCCCTATGCTTATACAAAATTCATGGAGAATACAGTTGTCTGGCTATACATTGATCTCCTCAGGCTTTTGAACCCCACTTCTCCAACAGTGTTCGTCAGATTTTTCATTTCCGGTGTCATGTTGTCGCCTTTGGTACTCGACATATCTTTAGCTAAACCACTTGCAATTAGGGGACCTTGTGGGGAGCCAGACCGCGAAATGCTTGCTTTATTGTGCTGATTGGGCTAGTTTAGAGCTGAACATAACTTGTTTCCTTGCCCGGATAGAGAAGCCAAAATTTTCCTATATAAATTTATATTTCTACACAAAAAACCAAAATCCACACGGGAAATCAGTAGCTGGAAAGGAGGTGAATTAAATGTCACGGGGCTAGATTTCGACTCGCTAACCCGTGCGGCCTTAGTCGACGATCTTAGGTCGGGGACTAAGTAAGCCTTCGAAAAGCTAAGCTGATGCGCTTAGAATGTGCTGTGCGGAAGCTTTGGAAAATATGGGTGATGGCTAAGCAAGGCGAAAAGGAAAAGGGGCAAGGGATTTTAGCAAGCAACGAGCCTCGTTAAAAACTCCTCCTAAGCCTAGATGAGGAGAAAAGAGTACTCGAGCCCTCTTGTATTAAGAAATGATAAATGAAAAAAGAAGTGAAATGTGAAGTGATTACAATGGTTGGGGAAGGCTCCTATTATAGCCTTGGCCCCTCGATCTAATGGCTACGATTGACTCGATCCAATGGCTATGGATGAGTCTTACAAAGAGAATCTCTTAACTATGGAAAGCTTGTCACTCAAAATACATAGATGCCTAAAATACAAAGCTATGACATCACAAGTTGGTTGTCATGGAAGACTTTCCTTGATTGTGGCTTCAAGGATGGAAGCTTTCCTCGAATAGGCTCCATGGAAGATATCTTTCCATGAGCGTTGGTGAAGAGATGACACCTTGGCTTGGGTCTTGGATGCTTGGGCGGATTGGGCTTGGTGTGGCCCGGATCTTGACTCCAAAACCTCATCTTTAGCATGTTGGGTGCTAAATCGGGCCCTAGGGGTGTGGGCAACTCGGATGGCAATCCCCTGGGCCTCTTGGCGTGCACCTCGGGTGCAGACTCGGCCTCATAGGCGTGCACGTCAGGTGCGGGCTCGGGCTTCATGGCTTGGGCGGCATGAAGGCAAGGCAAGGCCCTCTCGGATGCGGACTTGGCCTCTTTGGTGAGCACGTCGGGTGCGGGCTCGGGCTCCATGGTATGGGCGACATGGATGGTGGAAGACAAGGCCCCCTCGTGTGCGGACTTGGCCTTCTTGGTGCGCACATCGGGTGCAGGCTCGGGCTCCATGTTGTGGCTGGCACGGAGGGTGCGTGGCAAAGGCACCTCGGGTGTGTGTGTTGGGCCCCCTCGGGTGCAAGTCGTGTGGGCAGCACATGGGATGCTAGACAAGGCCCCATGGTGCGGAGAAACAGGCCTAGCCCGGTTGGCTAGGCTGCGGACACCACCAAGGGCGTTGGGCATGGCCCCTTGGTGCGTGGCATCGGCAACACATTGGGTCCCTCGGTCGGGTGATGCGTATGGTGCGCTAAGTTTAGCACCTATGGGTGCGGCTGACTCGATCTCAAAAAGTGAGTCGGTAACATTCTCCCACACTGAAGCTATCGACGTCCTCGTCGATTGGTAAGGATGAGGCTCAGTCGCCTTGTTCTCGAATGGTCACGGCTCATCGTCTCGTTCCCGCTTGGGTAAGGGAACACTTGTGAAAAAGGAAAGGCTTTCATGCCTTGACGATTAGCCCCTCTCAGTTGTTGGTCTCGCCTTGCTTTGTGCTTGGCTCGGCCCCTCGCTCGATCGCATCGGCAGTCTGAAAACAGAACCAGAGTAAGTTAGTCTTAAATCATCACAATAACTTGACTTACTCACCTCGGACACAAAGTCCTTGTTGGCTTGGGTCACTTCGCCTTGTCGATACTCAAGGCAAGTGATGATGGCGGGGTCTTGGAGAAGCCCCTCTTCGGTGCACTCTTGCACTCTCTCGAATTGAAACCCATCTTGGTAGGCCGTCGTGCCTACTTGCTCTATGAAAAGGCTTTGTCCTTCGCACTCTCTCGTTGGAAACCTACAAACAAAACCAAAGTGAGTTAGTCCCAATTTAGATGGAAAAATGGGCTCACTTACCTCGTCGCTCGGCTCCTTGTCGCATGGTTCGACTAGGAGAGCAACTCGCCCCACGTCTTGATTTGGATCTTCACTCAAACTTGTAGAATACCTACAAAAATCCAAATAATCGTGAGTTAGAATGGATTCTTTAAATAAAGAACCACTTACCTCAGACTCAAGGTCCTTTTCATCTCGATCCACTTTGCCTTGTCGATACCCAAGGCAAGTGTTGGCATGGTTTAGCCCTTCGTCAATGGGCTTGGGCATCACAAAGCTTTGACTCGTTTCCATGGAATCATGCCACTCGTCCATGGAATTGGATCACTCGTCAAACTCTTCTTGCAATTCTTCAAGGAAAATTGCTAGCTCTTCTTCATCGGCTTGGATGGTGTCTTGCTCAATTGGCTTTCTACTCTCGAAAGCACAAAGATGTCCCACTCGCATCGGCAACTCCTCGATGGCAAGTGTTTCTTCAAAATCAGATGGCTTTTGATCCGCTTCATCAAACTCAATCACATCATCCACCTTACTCTTTGGCGAACAAGTAGCATACCCACGGCTTAAGGCATTGGCTACTTCCTTCGAAAGACTTGGGTTACACTTCCAAGCAAAGTCAAACTTTGCAAGGATTTTCTCCCAACGAATCTGCTTAGAAGACAACTTGGCATGGGTTAGAAAATAATCATCTAATGGATTTGCGGAAAAGACATCAAACCTCGACCCATTTAAGCGTTGTCTCCAAGTGTGCAAGCAATGCACGGCTGTGATAAGCTCTTTCTCACGATCCGGGTAACTCTTCTCGGACTCGTTGAGCACTCGACTCTCTCAAGCAATCGGAACTCTCTTCTCTAAGAGAATTCCTTCAATATGGTCGGCACTTGCGAAGGTATGGACTTCGAATGCCTTCACGTCCTTCAACTCATCAAGGACTCATCTCGTTGTCTCGGACTCAAGCACTCCTTTATGGATGCTTGGCAATGCCTTGGTCTTGTCTCCTTCATCGTGGCTCAATGACTCAACGTCTTGTTGGTGTGGATCTGCAACACACCTTTCCTCGGTTTCTGACAAGACAAGTGCATCAATGTGTTCTTGAAAAGATAAACCAATAACAAATCCATATACATCAAAAGAATCACAAGGTAATACCTTGATGTTTGTTGTGCCTCGGAAATCGCCAATTTGATAGGGCACATCCCTCGCGATTCCCACAACTGGTTCATCACTAAAGCTGATTGTCTCAACTTGTTCATTTAACTTCTCAACATGAAGGTTTAACGTCTCCGTGACTCGCTCGGACACGATCAACGAATGTGCACTCGGATCCACAAAGTGCACTTAGTGTTGCATCGGAAAACACTACGTCTACAAACATAGGCCCCTCTTTCTCGAAGTCACTCTCGACTTCCCAAGATGACTCATCATCGTCATCGTCGCTGGAATACTCCACGTAATATGTGGACTCGTTGCACTTTCGCAACCTTTCCTTAATCAAAGCTTCACTATCGAAGTTTGACGCCCCAACAACCACCAAACTAGGTGATTCACCGAACAAGGAAGCAAGCTTTATAGCCTCGGTCTCGTCGGGCAAGCTTCGCTCCTCGAACGCCTCTACCATACCAAATGGTAGCACATTGCACCTTTCATCAAGCTTCAAAGCCTCGATCTCGTCGGACTCGTCCCGTAACTTGGACTGCTTGAATTTGTACGGGCATTGGAAAGACAAGTGTGGATCTCCACACCTCCAGCATTTCGACGGCCTCCTCTTTGGGCAGTCTTCGACATCATGATTGATTCTACAAAGAGAACAAAACCATGAATTAGTAAAAACATCACTCAAACGTGATTTACTTACCTTGCTTTCAAACAAGAATTTTGGTGACTCCACGTCCATCTTTGTTGCAACGTCCCTTCTTCTTGCTCGCGCCATCTCGTCTCGGATAGGAGCGGAACTCGCTCTAATACCACTTGTCACGAGGCTAGATTTCGACTCGCTAACCCGTGCGGCCTTAGTCGACGATCTTAGGTCGGGGACTAAGTAAGCCTTCGAAAAGCTAAGCTGATGCGCTTAGAATGTGTTGTACGGAAGCTTTGGAAAATATGGATGATGGCTAAGCAAGGCGAAAAGGAAAAGAGGCAAGGGATTTTAGCAAGCAACGAGCCTCGTTAAAAACTCCTCCTAAGCCTAGATGAGGAGAAAAGAGTACTCGAGCCCTCTTGTATTAAGAAATGAGAAATGAACAAAGAAGTGAAATGTGAAGTGGTTACAATGGTTGGGGAAGGCTCCTATTTATAGACTTGGCCCCCTCGATCTAATGGCTATGATTGACTCAATCCAATGGCTATGGATGAGTCTTACAAAGAGAATCTCTTAACTATGGAAAGCTTGTCACTCAAAATACATAGATGCCTAAAATACAAAGCTATGACATCACAAGTTGGTTGTCATGGAAGACTTTCCTTGATTGTGGCTTCAAGGATGGAAGCTTTCCTCGAATAGGCTCCATGGAAGATATCTTTCCATGAGCGTTAGTGAAGAGATGACCCTTGGCTTGGGTCTTGGATGCTTGGGCGGATTGGGCTTGGTGTGGCCCGAATTTTGACTCCAAAACCTTCTCTTTAGCACGTTGGGTGCTAAATCGGGCCCTAGGGATGTGGGCAACTCGGATGGCAATCCCCTGGGCCTCTTGGCGTGCACCTCGGGTGCAGACTCGGCCTCATAGGCATGCACGTCGGGTGCGGGCTCGGGCTTCATGGCTTGGGCGGCATGAAGGCAAGGCAAGGCCCTCTCGGATGCGGACTTGGCCTCTTTGGTGAGCACGTCGGGTGCGGGCTCGGGCTCCATGGTATGGGCGACATGGATGGTGGAAGACAAGGCCCCCTCGTGTGCGGACTTGGCCTTCTTGGTGCGCACATCGGGTGCGGGCTCGGGCTCCACGTCGTGGCTGGCATGGAGGGTGCGTGACAAAGGCCCCTCGGGTGCGTGTGTTGGGCCCCCTCGGGTGCAAGTCGTGTGGGCAGCACATGGGGTGCTAGACAAGGCCCCATGGTGCGGATAAATAGGCCCAACTCGGTTGGCTAGGCTGCGGACACCACCAAGGGCGTTGGGCATGGCCCCGTGGTGCGTGGCATCGGCAACACATTGGGTCTCTCGGTCGGGTGATGCGCGTGGTACGCTAAGTTTAGCACCTATGGGTGCGGCTGACTCGATCTCAAAAAGTGAGTCGGTAACATTAAGATGATAACATGAGCAGATTCAATACGCTAAGCAAATGGATTTTCACTTCATCGTTGGTGATCATCAACTTGCATTAATTCTCTAATCTGCTTAGGAGTGGCCACTATGAAAGAGAAACAATTTAAGTTAAACCAATCAGATTTATTTGAAAAGTAAAGATCCCAAAGGAACTCAATCAGAATATTTCGAAAGAAAAGATAATTTGATAAGAGATAGATTCCAATTCTTTGTTCATAAAAGAATCAAAAGGATCTTTCAATTTCGAAACCTCTGGTTTCAATTCCAGAAAGGTCTAACCTTGTGAGCATTCAAGCTGTTGAAGTGCCTCAACAAATCGCCTATGAAGCTCAGGCGACCAACACCACCTTTGTTTCCTAGAATTCTGCTGCTCATGTTGTTCCTCGTGTCGGTTATATGACTTTCTCTAAAAACATGATTTGATTTTGTAGTGTACATAGATAAGAGACTGGACCAATTTGACAACCGCCATTTTTCTTCGAGATACATAAAGCTAATTTAGAACTTGCGGTCACAAGGGAAAGCCTTGAATTTTTTTATCTACATGTTCCTTAAATGGCACAAAAGCCCCTCCCTTGCTTTTCTTGTTACAAAGTTCAATTGGATTCTTAGACATGTCTTCCTCTTTTTGTTCTTCATTTCTCTGTCAAATTTCAAAGTCATTCTACTTCTTTACTAGATTTATCTAGATCTACAAACTCAGATTCTATTGTGGATCTGGTTATTATCGTTTGTCTTAAGGATTTTCATAACATGACTCCTCCTTCCGAAGTGAAGACATGTTCACTTAGTGTGACAAAATCAATATATCTTTATATGATTGTTTGATTTGGATATCCAAATCAATTATGTCATTCTCATAATTTTCATGTCAAATCTTGAGATTAACCTGTCTTTGGCATATTTTACCATTTTATTGTTACTTATAACAACGTACATTTGTCACACCCTCATTTGTCCTCTCGGCAATATTTAATTTCAACTTTCTATTGAACGTATGGACTAATTTTCATTGATATTCTTCAAAGTTCGTTTCATTTGAACTTGGATCAACTTCTAAGAATGAATCATTCTTTGTTTTCATTATCACATTCTTGTTAATTTTTTTGTACACAAGAAATTGATATCCGTTACTATGTTATACAAAGCCAATGAAAATAAATCCATTTATTTTCATTTACTTCGGTAATGATATATTACCTTTGCAAGAGACCCCCCCCCCCCCCACCCCCCCACACACACATTTTAATGTAGTTGTAGGAGGATTTCATATCCTTCCATAACTCATATGATGTCTTAATTAATTGATAGAATAACTTTTTTTCATTTAGGCATATTTTGAAAATCTAATTCTATTTAGAAGTTATCTTCAAAACATTGTTCCCTGGGATGTTAATCACATAGAATTTTCTCTCAATTTAATCAATTTATTAAATTTGGGTTTCAACATCCTATTCATAGATGATAATTTCTCCATAGCATCTTTGCTTTTAAGCAAAACACTATCATGAAGGTAATAAATTCCCTTCAAACTCTTATTCCCCATATCAATTGTTACGAGAAAATATTATCATAACATTGGTCTATAGTCCATAGACTTCCGTTATGTTTTTCCATAGTAATCAGTTTTTATCTTAGTAACACTTGAAGGTGGTAACAAAATTTACCTTATCATTTCTAAATAATAGGAGGATCATCCTTCAAATAATTGATCTATAGTCAAATATGCGACCTCTCTTGTTTCCATGTTTGAAATTCTTTCCCAAGAATTTCACTGATTTCTCATTTTGCATTTATGGTCCAATGACCCTCACAATTCTTTAGCCAATTTTAAACATTGTGCATTTCATAGCATGCATCAAAATAAGCTTTAAGAATTTAACTTGACATAAAGAACAAAAGTCTTCTATGTTTTGACTTGGTAACAATGTTACTCCCAAAATAAATCCACAGATTTATTTCCAAAATTGAATTATACTTGATTCTTAAGGAATGATAAATTTCATTTCCAAAATAAATTTACTAATTTATTTCAAGATTGAATCATTCTAGATTCCATGAAATTAAATCTAACGATTTATTTTCCTTAACACTTTTGAATCAACGTATGATTCTAACATTGAAATAAATTTAATAATTTATTTCTTTTATTATATCAATCCAACAGAAATCACAAAAAATTAAACCTTTGATATTAATTTTATTGATTTTTGTTTGGAAGATCAAGTAAATCCGTTAAAACGATATGAATTAATTCCTGAAATGAATTATTTATGAAATCTTTATTTCAACATTTTGCTGAAATAATGCGTTCGTCTCTATAGAAATTTCTCAAAAGAAATTACGAGAGTAAAATCCATCGCGTTTCCAAAACATAAATAATAATAATTTAATAATTATTATTATTTCATAAGGAAACAATATTCATTTTTCCATGTCATATATTATTTAGGAATGGTTTTGAGAACACCATAATATGACCAAGACATATAATTCCATGATTATGGATTCACCTTAATAATGTCATAATATTATTACCAAAATAATATCATCATTTATGGCATTACCATGATACATGCACACATGTATTTATATAAACCATTAAAGGTTAACAATTATTAAAGAATATTACCTTAATAAACATTTCAAGTTTAATAATTCCTCGTGATTCATCTATCATTTGAGAATCACTTTTCTAAGCAATAAAATCATTTTCTTTCTTTGTTCTATAACAAGAAAGAAACTCCGAATTAATAAAATTCCAATAAATCGTTTATTTCCGATTTTGATTTCACAAAATCTATTGTTTCTATTAAAAAGGAACCCAAATCTTGGAATTGGTAATTAATTCTGATAAAATGGAAATTAATTTCGTCTATTCAAAAGAAACAAAAATCTGAAAAATTAATTTTCGTTTATTCCTTGTAACCTCGGTTACTAATGACAATTTCTGTATAAACAGATTTGTCCCCTTTAATTTTTTTTTTGAAATTTAATGCAAACCCGTTTTAAATAACGGTAGGAATTAATTCCTGAAAAAAATTGTTTGCTTATCTCTGAACTTCGATTAGATCGAATCGCCTTGAGAAGAAGATGAAAAATAACTTTGCCTTAAGATTGTTGGATAAAATAATGTTATATTCGAAATAATCAAGGTAAAATAAAAATTTTAAATCGAATCGAATAAAAAGAGTAAATAAATTAAACAAATCAAGAAAACAGATTTGAAAATTAACTAGAAAAGCAGTGTTTGACTGAGGCATGCACAAACACAGTTTTCTTAAGACATATTCGACCACTCCGGGGTGCTAGAGTCGTTTGATCGTCGGTCTCACAGGATATAACAGTCAGATGAAATTCTGCAGCAACACTACTGTAGATTTAATGAGCAAATTCGAGCCTTCGACTATCACTAGAAAACTATGCAAGTTTTTGGGAGAGAAAATGTTTTTTGATTGATATGTAAAATATGAAAATCACTCACGTATTTATAGAGAAAATTAGGGCCAACATGAGAAAATAAAATTTCGATTATGCCCCTAATCGGATAATTAAGTAGGCAGCAAGTTAATTTAAATTTGAAAATTATCCCTTAATTTTTGGATAAAAACTGCTATTCAAAAGGAAAAAAATATACGATCATGGTAAAATATCGACGGGTACACGTAGGGCCCGATAGGTCCGAGCGGGTCACCCACATCGTACAGGTACACCCCAAATCCGAATGAGATTGGATTCGCACCCCCTACACGCGAGGTACAACTCTAACTCAAGTCATTCAATGACTAAAGGGGGAGCATGTATATAAACATCTCCAACTCCTTTTATCCCATCAATGTAGGATTGAGGTTTTCTATTTCCTTTTCTATTTGTAACCACCTTACTTTGAGCATTAATTTCTCATTCATTACTCGTCCATTTTGAGCTTATGAGATATCGCTATAAAGGTTTTACGGAGTAGAATAAATCCATAGTGAAACTTGATTTTACCTGTTCGAAATAAGGCTCAAAGTTACCTATTTCTCACATTTTCCCAACATTTTCCAGGTAGAAAATGTGTTTTAGCTAATGCTGGTAGGGATGGTGATGGCTTAGGTATGTTACCTAAGAAATCCTACGTTTAACCCACACCAAGCACAATCTTATCTCTTTAATTTTCTTTTAACCAAGTAGAGACACATGTCACCACCTGATTGGAGGAAAATAAATATATTAAATAAATTAAAATAAAAATAAATTCGTGAAATTAGGTGATGACATGTGTTGCCATCCGATTGGTTGATTAATTTTATTTGATTAAATTAAAATTATGACCAAATTGTTATAATATGTAACTAATTGGGACCAAATGTGTAATTATACAAATTTTCTTTAACTACCACATCACCCCTCTGTTAGATTTCAACGGTTGGTGGTCAAAATATGTCCAATTAAATAGTTAGGTGGTTGAATTTTGAATTTCTATAGTTCGGTGGTCAAAATAGGTCAGACCTAATAGTTGGGTGGTCACACAAGTAATTTACCCATATATGAATTGATAGGAGAATTTTACCTCTCAGATTTCAGTACTATTTGAATTAAGATTAAAAAATTAAAATTTAAGTATAGAAATAAGTTACCGAATTATAGTAAAGAAACGAAATGTACAACTCTCGCATGGTACAGAATTAATAGACTTGGACTTGTTAATTTGGATGAAATTGTTGTTGCAGGAGACTAACTTAGATTGGATCAAAATCATTCTAGGATTGGCCCAAATTTTAGGGCACCTTAAAGTTTATTGGTCCATAAGAATTCAAAGAAGAAACTGTTCTTTATAAACTGTTTTTTTAGTCATAAAGTCAAAAAAATAGTCCTAGATAGGGCTGGCAATTATCCATGGATGGTGGTTCACTCGACCCACCCGACCCAATTAAATGGATGAAAACTTGATAAAATATGGATTTGATCCATTTAAAGTGGGTGGTAAATGGAGCGGGTGATGGATTCGGGTGAAAATTTTTCAACCCACCATCCGATCCATCACCCGCCCATCCATCCATCCATTAAAATATTATTAATTCTAAAAGATATTAATTACCTTAAAAAGTTTTTTTACATTAAACCCTAAAATAATTACTTATTTTCTATTTTAGATTCAGCCAGCGCCACTTTTCTATATTTTATTCTCACATTGTCGGACAGTGAGAATACTCTTGCAAATTTACAATTTCAATTTGAGATTCAAAACTCAAAAGGTACGATTCTTTATTTTTTTATTTTCTTTTAATTTTTAGATTCTAACATTTTTTTTCTGCAAATTCTTGTTTGATGTTTAATTTTTTCCAGCTTTATGTTATTTAATTAAAATACGTATTTTTAATTTTTTTTAATTTTCTTTTAATTTTGGTTTAGATCTCAATTGTTCTTAGATTGTTGTTAGTATTATATTTTTACTTGTTATATTTTGGTTCATTTGTTAGCATTAAGTTTTTACTTGATGTTATATTTTAGTTCATTTGTTAGCATTATGTTTTGATTTTAAATTGTTGTTATATTTTTTTTAAAGTGTGTTAAATATTCTTACATGTTTTTTTGAAGAGGATAAAAAATAATAGTACAATAGTAAAAAAAAATTATGTTCTTTTCTATTTGTTGATTAATAAAAATTAATTTGTTTTAACACTTCAGAAATTAAGATGGGCGATACAGATAGTAGTCATGCTGTCGCTGCTTCCAAATCCTTCTCTTCTCAATCTCCTGAAATTTCAATGCAAACTTCAACTCCAAGTAATACTCAGCCGACTGCTCAACACGTACCTTCTACACTAGAATTTCCAGATTCATCTCAACAAAATGTAACTATACATCCGCCATCAGGTTCAGCACCTTGTCAACCTAGAAAGCTTACTTCTCCGGTGTGGAATCACTTTGAGAAGATGGTTGTTAATGGAGAAACAAGAGCAAAGTGTCTGCATTGTGGCCAGACATTCTCTGCCAAAAGTAAAAATGGAACCTCACATTTGAAGGACCATCTCGAACTTAGGTGCTCTAGAAAGCATGTGATGCAAGTTGATTTGCGCCAAAAATTATTGTCAATTAATCGTAAACAAGATTCATCTATAACGCTAGAAAATCATGTGTTTTCTCAAGAGGTATCGCGAAAGGAGCTAGCCAATATGGTCATTCTTCATGAGTATCCGTTATCTATTGTTGAGCACATTGGGTTTCGAAAATTTGTCAACAGCTTAAATCCAGGCTTCAAGATAATCTCACGCAATACTTTGAAAAGTGATATCTTGAAAATGTTTGCAAGCGAGAAAGCAAATTTGAAGAAGTTATTTGATGATCACAGGGGGAGAGTTGCAATTACTACTGACATGTGGACAGCTTCAAATCAAAAGAAAGGTTATATGGCGGTCACAACACACTATATTGATGATCGCTGGAATCTGCGGAACAAAACCTTGAGGTATATATATTTTTTAATTTTTTTGCAAACTTTCTATGGGCTTCCTACTTGTTTGTGTAGTGTTCCTCTAGTGATTTTTTATTTGCTCAAAACTGATGTGTTTTAATTATGTCGCCTTATAATAGGTTTGTTTATGTTCCTTGTCCGCATACTGCCAATATGCTTGCCCAAGTTTTGATAGATTCTCTGAATATGTACAATATTGCTGAAAAAATCTCATCTGTGGTACTGGATAATTGTTCAACAAATGATGCTATGGTTGATGTGTTGCAAGAGAAATTTGATCATGATAATCCTTTATTGGGTGGTAATTTTTTGCATGTGCGTTGTAGTGCACATATTTTGAATTTGATTGTTCAAGATGGTTTGGAAGTAATTAGTTCTGGGATTGAAAAAATTCGTAATTGTGTTGTGTTTTGGACTGCAACTCCTAGTAGAGTTCAAAAGTTTGAAGACAAGGCTAGAGCTTCAAAAATTGATTGTTCTAAAAGGTTGTCACTTGATTGTAAAACAAGATGGAACTCCACTTATTTGATGCTTATAAGTGCTTTGCCATTTAAAAATGTCTTTGCTAATCTGAAGACTCAAAATCCTAAATTTAAGTTTGTGGTTCCTACTCAACGTGATTGGGAGTTGGCTGAAATTATTTGTCATAAGTTGAAGAAGTTTCATAAAGTGACTGAGTTGTTCTCTGGTATAAAATATCCTACTGCCAACTTATTTTTTCGGCAAGTGTGTGAGATCAAAATAGCATTGAATGCTTGGAAAGATAGTGATGATGAACAAGTTATTAGAGATATGGCTAAAAATGATGGAAAATTTTGACAAATATTGGTCAAATATAAATGGAATTTTAGCAGTTGCAGCCATTTTGGACCCTCGAAATAAGTTAGAGTGTGTGGACTATTACTTCAATGAAATATATGGTGATGATGCAGGTGTCGAAATCGAAAGGGTTCGAGGATTGTTGTATGAACTGCTTCTTGAGTACCAAGATAAACCTGACAATGAGAATTATGTCTCTTCCGTTTCTTCTAGTCGTGATGGGTTGTTGGGTAAGAGAAATGCAGTTAATAATCTTAATGAATGTGGCGATGAGGAAGTTGATAAATGGACTCAGATTAAGAGGACCAAAAAAAGAAAAGCTAATGTGAGGTGCGAGTTAGATCATTATCTTGAGGATGATGCATTACCCGAGAGTAATGAATTTGACGTGCTTCACTATTGGAGAATTGATTTAAAATTTCCAATATTGAGAAAAATTGCTAAGGATGTTTTAGCGATTCCCGCATCTACTGTAGCTTCAGAGAGTGCCTTTAGCATGGATGGGAGAGTGGTTAGTCCCCAACGCTCAAGCCTTCGTGCTGATACGGTGGAGGCTCTCATGTGTATGCAGAATTGGATACTTGGAGAGTATTCGGGTAAATTTATTATATTTTATATACATTTGACTTTTCTCATCTTATAATCGATAATATGTTTCATTGTATTGTTTTAGACTCTTGTTTCGATAATGCACAAGCATGTGCTACTATCTTGGAGGATAATGATGTGGAAGGCGATGGATGTTCATCAAGTGAAGTTGTTGACGTTAATTCGGTAATTTATTTATATTCTTCTCTTAAATTTATTTATTTTTTTACTACAAAAATTATGTCACAATATTTTATTTTCTCATTTATTATAGGATGGTGAGGACCTTTGAAGGTGATTATATGAAGAACTAATGGCCAAAGCTTCATGATATGATAAAATAAAGAGGAGGTTGATGCTTGCTCAATTATGTAGTTTACTATTGGGAAGTGAACTTTGTTTACATAATTATGTTATATGTTAAAAAAATTAGAAATTTGAAACTTTAATAGTAGTTGACTTTATTTATTAAATATTAAATATTTTTAGTAACGGTTTTTAGTAAGTTGTTACATGTAATTTTAATTTTGATTTTTTAATAATAAAATCCATTAATGATCCGATCCACCCGTTTCATCCGCAATTGATGGGTGGGGCGGATTTGGGTCAATGATTAAGCGGGTGGTGGATGGGTTGGATGACAGTTTTGGATGCGGATGATGGGGTGGATGGAGCTCTAATCCATCCAAATCCGACCCGTTGCCAGCCCTAGTCCTAGACCCTAACATTTGATTAAATAGTCATTTTAGCTCATATTTTAAAAAAAATTAACTTTTAACGTTTTATTTTGGGTCAAAATGGTCTCTTTTACGGATGAAGATTGTTAGTCAACTAACGGTAAACAATTTGAAATGACTTGACAAAATAACACGCCAACAAAAAATAATTTTATATTTTATATAATTTTAATAAATTATTTTTGACTGGTGTTACATTCTTTCAAGTCAACACATTTGTTATATGACACTGCCATATCATCGTGCACTGTTATGTAGGTTGGTCACTCATTTCAAGTCATTTACTGTTAGTTGACTAACAGTTTTCATCCGCAGAAGGATTATTTTGACATAAAATAAAATATTAAGGGTTAAATTGCTTCGAAAAAATAAAGATTAAAATGACTATTCAGTCACATGTTAGAGACATTTTTTGACATTATATTTTTTTAGCATAAAAGAAATATTTTATTACTAATTTAGCAAATTAGCAGCTTCATCCAGGTGACCCGAGTTCGAGCACCATGTGTGCACGGTGTGTATGCGTTTAAAGGGCTAAAAAATTGAACAGATATTGCCTTGTAATCACACCAGCATATTAAAAAACAACTTCATTGGTTACAAGATTATGAATACTAAGGATTATTATCCCCATATACGCAGTAGAAACTTTTTATTTCCACAAATGCCTTAAATTTAGGGTCTAGGGCTTAGAGTTTATGGGGTTTAGTATAGGGGTTTAGAATTTAGGGTTCATGGTTAGAATATAGTGTTTGTGGTTAGAATTTGAGGTTTAGGGTAATATGGTCAGAGATTTAGGTTTTAACATATAAAACTTAAAATTTAACCCTAAACTCAAAATTATATCAATAGTCCCTAAATTCAAAACTACTGCACTTAAAACCCTAAACCCTAAAACTAAGGCGTTTTGGTAAACAATTAAAGTTTTCATCTACGCTTGTGCAAACAAAATTTCCACGAAAGCTTGTGCATGGAATAATTACTCAGTCTCGAATACTAATACATAAGTTTCTTCATTTAAATCCACGTATCACTTCAAGAAATATTTCTTGTTATAGAGCCATCATTGTTTGTGTTTGATATCACCCTATAAGTATCACTCTCAATTATCGCAATGAAGAAGTCATGTTGGGGATTTAATTACAAGTGGATCCCAAATCTAAAAACAAAACCGAAGCATATTAAAGGTGTAAATATTTGGGTAAACTACATTAAATGGTCCCCTGACTATGCTCCAATTATCTTTTGCATCCCCCGACTATCAGAAGTTACAAATTGGTCCCCGACTAAAAAAGTAACAAATTGGTCCAACGCCGTTAAAAATTTAACGGCTGATGACGTGACAGTTAATTTAAATTGATATAATTACATACTTAGCCCTCAAGTTCTACACTTATTTTAATTTGACCCTAATTCTAAAAAACTAACCCACAAATTTTAATATTCTATCAATTTAGTCAATCTTCTTTTCTATTTCTCTTCTCCTTTAATTTGACCCGAATCATTATCACCTTAGTTAACCACTAAAACTTTATGGCAAAATCGAACATAACTTTCAGATTAACCATTAAAAAGTAGCACAAAAAAGACAAGGTATCATCTAGCACCTTTTATTTACTGTCTGATTGCATTTTGATAATCAAGAAATGCTATGAATTAGGGATGTTACACTCACCTTGTACGCAGAAAGATTGGATGTGATTTGACTAAAAACTTGAGAATTTTGCTTCAAAAGATGCATAATTGTACCAAAAATTCCTGAAAACACATAACACAAAAGTAGATTTAAGTAAATCAATTACCTTTAGCTGCAAGCCATAATGCAAGATATTCACAATATCCAAATGCATCTGCTACCATTTATAGCACAGGCAAGCCGAATTCGCAGATTAGATATTAAATTTCAAGGAGTAATTACACATGGTGTTGAGCTCAATACATAAGAAATTTAGTTTAATAATACAATACCTAATAACCATCAATAGTACTCCCAATACTTTCCCCAGTTTCCTTTTTTAGGTTGCTTGATTATTTCAATATTATAAAGAGCTGATATGTACAACAAATTAGAATGCAGTCTACAAAATTTATGTTTGCTAAGGTTGAGAAACAGTTCAATACCATAGGAATCATCATCAAGGTGCCATTTTCTCCTATCAAAAGAGAAAGTTGCAGCCTATAACTTGTTCTTATCAACAATCAGTTAAATTCAAATGCATTTACATTCTCAGCTATTATATATGTAGCAAAGTTGAGAAAACTCAACCATCTGAAAAAAGATGTATTTATGAAAATATTTCTTATGAATAAACTTTCTCTCTTTATATGTAAGTGATACCTCCCATGGTGTTAGGGTTTCATTATTTCGCAGATAGTCACTAGCTTTGTGTTCCCTGTTCAGCTACTTGACTGATGCAAACTGCTAGATCCATTCTTTGATCTCATAAAGAAAGATCAGACTCTGTTCTAGATTATAAGTTTATAACTTATAAATTGCTGTTAGTTTCAAGCTTTTCCTCTTGAAAGTGTTCCTGATTACTTTACTTGTTTATAATAATAGACAGAATACCCTGGAAAGGAAAAGGATGAATACAGTTGTTGACCGTGGGCTTCAATATGATTAATTATTACTTTCAACCACAACCTTTTCTAACTAGATTTCTATTCATAAAACTATACAATTTGTTGAGATTTTGATTTACTTAATCTAGTTAACTTTAAATGTCTAATAATCTACTCAGTTGACATCTAGTCTCATGTTTACCAATGGAAAAGAATAATTAAAAACTTTCCCTAGTAAAACTCGTGATCAATTATGCCTTTTCTAACTGATTGTTGCCATAAAGGTGCTAGAATAAAATGGATTTTGGGTGAAAATGAATTGAAGAATTAGAGGAGAAGAGAAATAGAAAAGAAGATGGACTAAATTGATAGAATATTAAAATTTGTGGGTTAATTTTTTAGAATTAGGGCCAAATTAAAATAAGTGTAGAACTTGAGGGCTAAGTATATAATTATATCAATTTAAATTAACTGCCACATCATCAACCGTTAAATTTTTAACGGCATTGGACCAATTTGTTACTTTTTTTAGTCGGGGGATCAGTTTGTAACTTCTGATAGTCGGGGGACGCAAAAGATAATTGGAGCATAGTCAGGGGACCATTTATGTAGTTTACCCTAAATATTTTTGTGTTTATTAACTATGTCATATTTGTATCATGTTAGGGAAAAATGGGAAAGGGGGCAATTACAATGGTTGTTTCATAAATGCCTGCAAATTAAAAATTAAAAGAAAAACCTAATTAAAGAAGGAAATGGTCTCAATCAATCCCAAGTTGTAGTTAAATGTTAACCACTAAAAGTGAAGGGACCAAGAATTGTCATCATCACAATGAACAAGCAACACTATACATATAAACCAGAGAGGCAGGGGCAATAGATCTGCCGACCATTTCTTGATGGGTCCCCCAATTTGTATTGAACAATAAGAATAGATCATTAGATCAATTTGTAAAAGACAAGCCTTGATAAAGACCACACATCCTTATTAATCTATGCTTGATGTTGATATGGTACATCTTTCATGTGGCTACACGCCCCACCCACCAATGGTTGTAAGCAAAGCGGTTTCTAAAATTTTAGTGGCATAAAGGCGAATCAAAAAATTAGACATCTAATAATAAATATTAAAAATTAAATTTTAAAATTAGGTCTCTAATAACAAGTATTATAAAAAAAATTAGGCCTCTAATACTAAATATTAAAAATGAATTTTAAAAGTAGACCCCTAATAATAAATATTAAAAATGAATTTTAAAAGAATGCCCCCTAATAACAAGTATTAGAAAAAAATAGGTTTCTAATAACAAATATTAAAAAATTTAAATTTTAAGAGTATGTTCTTAATAGCAAATGTGGGGGAAATCGGTCCTTGTTGGATCCATAATAACAACTATTAAAAAATTAAATTTTAAGATAATGTCCCTAATAACAAATATGGGCGAATTGGGCCCCTAATTGTAAGTATTATAAAAAAATCGGGTCTAATAACAAGTATTGAAAAAAATTAAGAGTATGTCACTAATAATAAATATTGGGAAAAAATAGGCCCTTAATAATAATTATTGAAAAAATTAGACCCTTTATAAAAAATATTGAGAAAAGTTAAATTTTAAAAGTAGGCCCATAATAACAAATATTAGAAAAAAATGAGTCGTAATAATAAGTATTAAATAAATAATTTTTAAGAGTAAACCTCTAATAATAAATATTAAAAACCTAAATCTCAATATCGAATATTATAAAAAATGAGGCCCTGGGCGGGCGCCCCTCCTACCCATGCCCAGGGACGACACTGGTTGTAAGTTATTACCATCTCAATTCAATGCATGAACATGTAGATGATTGGATAAGATTAACTCAATGCATGAACATGTCATCCGTGTTCTCAGCCAATAAGGTCCATCCACTTCAAAATAATTACATAATAACTACCCACTCTCTATTAACATGTAGGAAAGAGGTGATGATTCAATTTGAAAAAAATTAGATGGATGTACCTTATTGGCTGAGACCACGGATGACATGGTGAGTCAGGTCCATCTAATAATTTTTCCAATTTAAGACAACTTTTTTGATAAATTACCTTGTTGATCCCTTGATTTTGGAAGTATTCGCATTCTGGTCTCAGACACGAAGTGGAATTTACTAGTTGAGGGATGGATTTCATAATTTAACCTCATTTATGTATAGAGTTATTTTTATAGGCTTAAAAGGTGTATAGAGTTATTTAACCTCATCTATGTATAGAGTTATTAACTAAACACCATTTAATGATGATATGTGAAAAAATATGTTAAATAAAAGTGTCACTTTTAGTTTCTTTTACATTAGAATTCTTTAATGTTGTCACTATAAGTAACTTTATTTATAAATAATAAAAGTTGAATGATGTAATTTAATTAAATTAAAGTTTTCTGATGTAAATGAAAGTAGAAGTTAAGTGTAGTTATCTAAAATGTAATTTACTCAAAAATCTTGGAAATCAGTCATTTTTGTGTTCACGAGATAGTGGAATATTTTAAAAGATATTTTGGGGGGTTGGTCCAAAATTATGGAGACTAGCTAGATTGGTTCTTGTACTATAATTCTTTCGTTTTCTCTAGGTTCTCTAGACAAATTGTTGAGGAATTTTGGATTGAATATATTGGACGGACCTAAAACAGTGCCAAATTCAATAGTTTTGGACCTTAGGGGATGAATATTTGGTCATTGAAACAAAGGTTTGGTTGCAACATTTATTTTATGTACACTGAAAATCATTTTAAAAATAATGATTGACTATGAATTTGATTCTAGAAATTGTCTCATATATATTAGTCAAAATTTCCCTCCATCATATCTTTTGTGTCTGTAGCAACGTTTTTTTTTTTGAAAACATCGAGGTATCGTTACTCATTTACCCCGGTGTCACTTGGAAGAACCGAGTTTTAATTTTAAAAATGAATTTTAAAGAAAATTAGTTAAAATTGGAGTCGCCACCAGCCATTTTAAGAGGTAGACCAGACACCGAAAATAAAACCAGAGATTTTTAGAAATGTTCGGGAGTCGGTTACACGCGGGGAAGGGTGAGCACTCCCGTCGTGCCCAAAATTAGTACCAAAATTATTACCGCTTAATTAATATTAAACTTTGCGAATTAAAGTGACGAATCGTATCGAAATTTAGTTATATGGGTGAGTAGATTTTAAGAGTCTTAATATTCGAGAAGGAACGTCCGAGCCACCACCACTACAACTGGTACTAGCCTCGTTCGTTCCCGAATAAAAAGACGTCGCGTTACATTTTATATTCCGGATGCAACTTATGAGAGCACATAAACGATACATAAAATTGTACGAATAATCAAACAAAATATAGAAAATAAAAAACATAAAAAAGCAATTACAAATATGATATGTTTTGGCATAAACATCTTTAACTAACAAGATAACATATTCAAAAAAGAACGAACATGGCAATATAATGAGAAGGCATACATACTAATACGATAGAAGATGTTAAAAACAAGAATGCACTTACTAACCATTGTCACATACTACATGATTCTGAAATAAAAAAAAATCACAAGAAAATTAGGCAACCAAGGACGCATATTCATATCACACTACCAAGATAACCACATTATTCCAATGCATGTTGATCATAACAAGTAAATGAATAAATAAAAGGAAGAAACATGATAAATTTAAACATGATAATGCATGTAAGCAACGTGGTATTTGTTTTTTTATTTAAAAATTTACCATTTGTGACCGAAGCGTAACAGACGTTAAATTTTGGAGTTGGAAATGAGTTGAAACAAAAATAAAATCAAAGACACAAAAAGGGACGAAATTGATAAATTTCTCAAATTTAGTAGCCCGAACATCAGTTTCTTTTTTAAAGGTCTGGGAAATCAATTCAAAAAAGGAACGAGCTTAAGGCGAAATAATCCCAAATTTTCATAAAGCAATTCGACGCGTAGAGGGTGAAATTGTTAGAATTTGGAAAATCATAGAGTTGCAAACGTGGTTTCTCAAACCACTACAATAATTTTGTTTTTTAGTGACAATTTTACTGTGACTTTGAGTTATTTTGTCACAAATTCTATATTTTTGTGATAAAATATTTTTATGACACTATTGATATAAGTAATTGTGACATATTGATATTTTGTCATTGATATAACAATAGTTGTGACCATTACATTTCTTTTCATAATTAAATTGTCACTACAATGAATATCTGTGACATGATTTTGTTTGTAACTAAAATTCTGATAAAGTACACATATTGGTGCCAACTTATATTTTGGCAGGAATACAATAATAGTGAAAACATACGAAGTTATCACTATTATTTTAAATTGTTGTGTCAAAAAGAATTAATTGTCACTTAAAATTTCACTTTCTGTCACAACTTTTTTGTCACTATTAAACATTTTGAGTTGATGTCGAAGTGGTTTTGTCACAATAATAAACTTGTTTTTTAACCATTAAAATTTCTACATATATAAACTTGTTTATGTGACCATTAAAATAGATTTTATTACAATATTATTTTTTACAAAAAAAAATATTAATAAGTAATAAAATTAGTTTAAACTCATCAAAATATTAATAAGGAATTGACGACAATGTACAAAATTTAATTTTATTATAATAAAAAATATATAATAAAATACTTCAAATTAAAAAATTTATTTAATAAATAAAATAACAAAATATGAAAGAAAAAACTAATATTGAGACTTAGAAATAAATTTTAAATAGTATATGTTCAATCATCATCATCATTAATAGAAGTAAATTTATCGTAATGAAATTAAGATAGCTTGTGTAGCAAATAAAACTCGTTTATCAACTCCACAAGCTAGATTAAGTAGTTGTTTGTTGACCAATTCGCTTTGTTCATCATGCAATTGGTAGAAATGTTGTAACCAACAATCATCAAATGTAGAGAAAAAATATTACATAGCTAACCAATAATTTACTAACAATTTACAAGTTATTTTATATCATAAAAAATATTTTTGTTTATGAAAAATATTAAAATCTACAATCAACTCTAAATTTTGTATTCTCCAAATCCATATCAAACATTAAATTTTGATTTTATTTTAATCCATAACCAATTTTGAGAAGTTGATTATATCTTATATTAATTTTAAGAGAGTGTTCCATGTTAAAAATTCCATTTTCTTTTAATTTAACCATTTTAAAAAATCTATAATAAAATTTAAGCCTTTTCAGTACAGAATATAAGTTTCTCAACTCATTTTTAATTTATTTTGGTCCTCTAGCTTAACACAAAATTTTGGACCCCTATTTTAAGATGCACTTCCACAAATTTTAACTTATATCTCGTACACAGAAAAAATAAACTATACAATAATATTGTAGGGAAAACAATAATCTTCTTTGTTTATTTTTTAGTTAATTAAACTATATACAAAATTATTATTAAAAATTAAAATTTAAATTTCGAAGTACCTAATTTAGAGGATTGTGAATAGTAAAATTGTTTAAAGAATACATACTTGAAAAATTAAAAAAATAAATATCATTTTCTATCTTAAAAAGTCACTTATCATCAACAAGTGCTAAAAATAGTATAAAAATAATTTTAAAATAATAAGTGAAAATTAAAAGGTGTTTTATATTTTTTTAAAACACTTGTTTCCCACTACAATCACCATAAACATCCACTTCACCACCAATTATATATAATTTAATTTTCTTAATTATCCTATTTTAACTTCTTTCATTCTCTCCAACTTTTATTTCTCTTTCTCGTCTCTTTCAAGAAATTAACCATGTCATTTACGGTAAGGTGTTTTTCTTCTTCTTTTTTATGTCTTTTAGTTTTACAAATTATCATTCATAGATTTATCATCGTGTTTCATTATTATGTATGATTTTAAACTTATTTTATTTTTTAAAAAAAATAAGTTGATTGTGTTTTCATAACTATTTGGAATGATGATTATTTGATTGATTTTTTCATGTTTATATGCTTTTATTTTATATTTATTGCATCAAATTGATTATGTTTTCATAGCTATTTAGAATGAAAATTGTGTTTTCAACTCTTGTTTTGTATATTTTTCATACCATCAATATTGTTTTTGTTGTTAGATTGTATGGAGAATTTACCTTGTTCTCTCATTGACTACTTGTTTTATTTTTTGGTGTTAATTATTGATTAGTTTGTTTCTATTTGGTAAATGTGTTGGTTAATGCATCTCAGTCAAATTAATTAAAGAATTTTCGTTTTTAACTAGTTTTATCTCAAATGGCGTAATTAATTTTGTATACTAATTAACTTATTCTTTCTCTTATTCTCTATATTTTGTAGGGAAATGTTGAAGAGTGAACTTTGGCCTGGAGTACTTGACTTGGACTTCTATTTAGATATTTCGATATCTTAAGATTAGAATATATGTTATGAACTATTTAGTTTTTTCTTAAAATTTATTTTTAGGTTATTTTTATGGTTTAATATTAATTATAATTTAGTTTACTTATTCACTTTAAAATATTATATTTATCCATTTGTATTGAGAAAAATAAGAAGTGATAGCACTTTTATGCAATTATATATTTTATACATGAATGGTATTTTTAATAATTTAAAAAATTTAGACGTAAAAAATTATTAATTGATTAGTGACGAGATAAGTCTAAATAACTCGTACATAACCAATAATGAGGCATTTATCTCTAATAAAATTACATATGTGACAATTTTTCTATAACTACTAAAATTACATTTAGAGACAATATATGCATCACAAAAAATAGCTATTATGACGAGTTTTTTTTTCGCAACTTTATTTTTTAGTATCAAATAAATTGGTTCAAAGAGCCATTGTGACTATTTAATTTATCAATATTGTTATTGCTTGTAGTCTCCAATATTTGCTCACAAAAATTGTTATTGTGACTTCTTTTCTTTGTCACAAAATTTATTTCCCGTGACAAGTACAAGTATCACAATTGCTAATGATTATTGTGTCAAACATTTGATCACGAAAAATAGTTATTTTGGCAATATTGTTGGTTACAAAATATATTTTTAGTGTTCAACAAATTTATCACAATTTTTTATTAATTGCAGTGTCAAATATATTGTCACAAAAGATAACAATTGCGACAAACTTTTTGATCACAACATTTTTCCCAGTGTCGAAAAAAAATCATCACGAAAGATGGAGTTATTAGTGTTGAAAAGATGTTCACATAAAAATTTACAATTGTGACAATTTTTTGTACAACTGTCACTAATATAATAGTGACGAAGTTATTAGTGACGACGGTTGACGAATTGAAAATTTTGTCACTATGCATTTTAGTGTCTAAATTTAATATTTTTAGTGACATTTTTATTGTCACTAAAAGTGTTTTTTCCTTGTAGTGAACACAGAAGGCTTAAAAGTGAGTTAAAACCAATTTTAAAACCCCCCACGATATTATAAAAACTAAACCTTTTAGATTTTTTTATCTTTTAGGCAATCTACCCCAAGGCAAAACAGAACCCCCTCTCTCTTTTACTCTCTCGGGAAAATATTAGAGAGGAAAACCCCACAAAAATGGCCTCTCGGTTCACCCACACCAGCCACGGGCTTGTCACCGGCGAAGGCCTAAAGCGTCGCGCCGTGGAAGTCGAGGCGGCAGAAAAAAAAGGACGATAGATTGATTTCTCTCTGGTTTTTCGGAGAAGACGAAACCCTAGGGCTCACCCCTAAGGGATTGTTGCCGGGAGGGATTCGAAACGACCTCTGAAGGTAAACCCTCAAATCACTCTATCCTTTTTTAGTTTTTTTATGCATGCAACAATCTTGATGAGAAAAAAGAAGGAGAGTACCTCTGAAAGTTTTTTTCTATTGCTTGAATTCAAAGTTGCCCTTTTTTCTCTCTAGGGTTTACACTTTGTTTCTCGGTTTTCTTTTATACCGAGATTACATCAAAGTAAAAACAAAAAGGACACTCTCTGATTTTTTTCTCTTCTTTTCTTGTCTGGTTGACTTTTCATGCTTTTGGGTTTTACTTTTGTTTTTTTATTCGAACGTTATTTCGGGCATCACAAACTTCCGTTTTTTTCCTTTTGCATATTTGGTTTTGTTGAAATGAGGTAGAGGCATCGACGTGCATGTGGCAGACAACCTGACGAGGGCAGAGCAACCAGGTGCGTTGGGCTGGTCGTACGGACACGCAAAAGGGTTTGAGTCACGGGTGGGAAACGTAAAGGTCGACATGGAAAACGGATCAACCGTGCGTGGCGATGACGCGTGCGCGCGGGAGGCTGAAGTGTCACTCGTGTGGAATCTAAAGGGTTGGCGCGTGGAGCGTGGGAGTTCTAGAAGCTCCCTGCGTTGATCTGAGACTGTTAGATCGAGAGGAGATCTAACGGTCGGGAACAGATGCGGCGCCAAAGCTTCGAAAGGAAAGTTAGGGTTTCTTGCGAGTACGATCTGGACCGTTGGATGCCTCGCGATCCTACGGTGATGGTTGAAGCGGTGCACGATGACATAGAGCCTCTTCTAGGGTTTCTACTCGACACAATCTGGGCCACTCATTCTTCTTCGATCCAACGCACCAGATTTGGCTGCGCAGAGACAAAGAGGGAATTAGGGTTACGTGTAATCAGATTAGATTCTAGGTTGGGCTTAAAATGGGTCGTATGAGTTATTTGAGCTCAAAACAGGCCAAGTGTATTGTTCATTGGATTTTTTAAATGGACCTTCATATATATTTATTTAGGTTGTCATTCTTTATTTATCAAAGTTATTTCATTTAGTCCCTATAATAATGATAATAATAATAATAATAAGATAATCAAATCTTAATAATAATGATAACAACCATAATAATAATAATAATAATAATAATTATAATTATAATTATATATCTAATAATAGTAGATCTAATAATAATATGATAATATAATGGTGATAGTAATAATAATAGTATAAGGTGATAATAGTAGTAATATATATATATATAAATATATATATATATATATATACATATATTATTCTTCTCTTTTTCTCTTTTTTGTTGTTTTTTGTTTAAATTACCTACCAGCCTATTAATCAGTATAAACTAAAGTGACCCTAAAGCCCGAACAAAATTAGTGATTACAGTGTCCCTAAACCCCGGACAAAATTAGTGATTACAATGTCCCTATAGACCTAGTTTGTTGTAGTACAATTTATTACGAAGACAAATCGTGTTCGAATGACTTAAATTGAATTATTAAAATGCAACCTTTTCATTTAACTAAAGGGCTAAGAACGATTAGGTTGGATAATTAATATTCAAAAGCAGTTAAAAAGAAGTTGTACAATTTCACCAAAGATGACCAAAGCTTGTGACTGCTTTTCTCTAACTTCGTTATGAGTTAAAAGATTGTGTACTTCAAACATCTTCTTTTACCCACATTTAAGATAGTAGGCATGTCCATGATTGCATAAGCTTTAGAATATGGGCCAAACCAAGCAAGATGAATAAAAAGAAAAGGCAATGCTTGCATTAATTATGAACCAACATTTTAAAGCCTGACATGGGCAATGGGATCACTTTCTCTTCAAGTCAACAAGCCCTATTGAGAATGACTTTGGGGCATCAAATGGCTCAAATTAAGCAACAAAAAAATATGCACAAGAGAGAGAGAGATATTTGATGCATTTGGAGGGAAAATAAAGATGGGTTCCCTTTTTTCCCCTTTTGGGTAGCTTTTTTTAATCCAATTTGCTCTTGTTTTCCAAACATGGCAATGATTAGGTGAAAAAACATGTGAAGCGACTCAACAATGTTAAAGTTTGACTAGCTTACCATGTTAAAGCAACTCTTGTTTTTCAAACAATATATATATATATATATATATATATATATATGTTAGGATCCACTTACACTGAATGTAAAACTCTTAGTTTTACACGTTTTTTGGATCATTGGATGAGAGAAATAGATGACTCAGATTAACACCTTACTTTTTATTTCCAAGTGATAATCTTCACAGAACTCACTGTTAATCTCAGTCATCCGTTTTACTCATCCAACGATCCAAAAAACGTGTAAAAGTTAAAAACGTTTACACCATGTAACTGGATCATCTCTCTCTCTTTCTCTCTCTCTCTCTCTCTATATATATATATATATATATATATATATATATATATATAAAGAGAGAGAGAGAGAGAGACCATTGTGTAAAACTCGATTACTTTTATACTTTTTGGACAATTGGATGATGACAATAAATGGCTAAGATTATTTCCTTATCTTTTTTTCCAAGTGATAATCTTCACATTTCTAATGTTAATCTCATCCATCCAACGGTTCAAAAAGGTGTAAAACTTTTACGTTTTACATAGTGTAAGAGGATCATATCCCATATATGTATATATATAGGCATAAAGTCGGGGAAAAATACTCCCAACGTTTGATTGAATAGTCACTTTGGCCCCTATTATTTTTTTGGAGCAATTCAACCCTCGATGTTTCATGTTGGATCAGAATCATGGGCAGATGTATATGCAAAGTGTAGGGTGCAATTGACCCCACTAAAAAGTACCTGCTATATGAAAATATTAGAATTTTTTTATAGGAAATATTAGAATTGACCCCACTTGATTTGTTGAGGTATGAGGTCAACAATACTTATTGTATTGGTATAAGAATTTTCCATACAACGTATCCCACTCTGACCCCACTATGTAAAATCATGGTTCCACCATTGATCAAAATAACCCCTCTACAGATGAAAATTGTTAGAAAACTGACGGTAAACAGTTTAAAAAGGCTTGACAAAATGATAAATCAACAGAAAAAATTATTTTATACAATTTTATAAAATTATTTTTGACTAGGTAAAATTTTTTCAAGTCAACACATTTGTCTATATAATATTGTCGTGTCAACGTGCACTCCCATATAGGTTTGTCACGTCATTTCAAGCCATTTACCGTTAGTTGACTAACACTTTTTGTAACACCCTAGACCCGCCTATGCGTTACAACGGATCCTAGGAAGTCACATTAGGGTCACAAGAGCGACCCACAGTAAAATACACATGAAAACATTTTTTTTTCTTTCTCAAAACACTTATTAAGTTGTAAAATCAACTTCTGTTTAAAATACTATTTCAGAAAATCATTTAAACACAACAAGAAATTTCAGAAAGTACTTTACAGACTCAATCACAAAACCATACGTGACATACATGCCCACTAACTATACAATACCGTACTCTAGAGGCAACGCCGAGGGAACTCCGAACACTGATGTCAAACATTAGGTCATGTTATTTTCTTTGAACCTGCGATGGTAAAAACAACGTGAGCTTGGAAAAGCTCAGTAATACAGAACTACCAAAAGATGCTATAAGCTCATGCAGACATATGGTAGGCATAACATTTTCATGATGTTTGAAGCAGCGATAGTCATCTATTTCTGTTCTACTATTTCGAGGTTACATCATACTCAAGAATAATGATATTTGTTCTTTAATCAGACCTTGAGAATTAGACGAAAATTATATAGGCTGATAACATACGAGGTAGGAATCAGAGAGTTCGGCGTCTAGTGTGTTCCAATAAGTGCAGATCAACATACATAAGTACTTAACATCATATCATATGAGCGCATAACAGATTAAATGCAAACGTTCAATGATCATACAGAAGTTTACAAAAACTACCCTCCAACCTTACACCAATATGCAGTCCCCCAGAACTGCATCCATAAGGACTTACCCTAGGCCCGATGGGCATAGGTGCCACCTAAGGGGCTGCCTTAGGTCCATAAGGACTTACCCTAGGCCCGATGGGCGTAGGTGCCACTCAAGGGGAGACCTTGAGTCCATAAGGACTTACCCTAGGCCCGATGGGTATAGGTGCCACCTAAGGGGATGCCTTAGGTCCATAAGGACTTACCCTAAGCCCGATGGGCATAGGTGCCACTCAAGGGGAGACCTTGAGTCCATAAGGATTTACCAGCTTGATCAGGGCTGTACCGACAGAGACTTCATATCATAACCCAACAGTATACCCTAGATGACAATCGGAAATCAGATTTCAGACATGAATAACATAATACATGTAACAGACATATTCTATTCAGAGTATCAGAAACATAAGTTCATGCTTTTGACAGATAAATGGGCATACTATTGAGCAGAGCAGGCATTTTCAGCATTCATCATGCGAACAGATTGTACCATCATTGGTCAAACTAACAGATCATGCTAACAAATTCATCAAACAGTCAGACAATACCATCACAGATCAAACGATCACATACCAAGTATACAGATTGGACAGACATATATCAGGTAGGCAGAGCATGTCATCATATATCAAGTTCATCATTTTATCTCATTTTTCTAACATAATGATGCAATCTCAATAACAATTAAACTGTTTATCAAACATAATATTATTCACGATTAAATAATTATACAATACATTCAACAGAATATAACACACATGGAACACACTAGATGGAATATTTTATTTCCTGAAGATACTTGGCATTTACAGAAAGGGACGCATTAAAACTTTTGACAATTTAGACGAATTTCCAGAATGAGGTTCCTATTAGAAAGGGTTCGTAAAACGATTCATATTATGTATTCAAGAATTGGTACATCAAGATCTTAGAAAGTTTGAATATATCATGAGTACTTTAGTCATTTAAGCTTACAAGGGCATTATGGTCATTTTATCATACATGGGCGTTTTGGTAATTTATACCAACGAGACATAAACAGTCGCTCAGGAAATTCTATTTACTCATCAGTTTTCCAGTCATGCATTTAGAGATTTCTATGATAAGATCTTTTGCGATATCGGATACATCTAGGGTTGTTCTGGTTACTATGGCCAACAAGGGCGTTTTGGTCATTTAACTATCAGGGGTGATTTTGTAATTTAACTCAGAAACGATAAAATGACGATTTACAATAGTTAATAATTCCAGAAGTTTTTCAAACCTCCAACTGTTCGAACTAACATATCCCAATCTTGCAGTACTAATCAACCCTTATATTAATATCAGGAGTGATTAACATACATGAGCATGCTTCCTAACACTTAGGGGCAGTTTAGCCCTTAAAGTCTCATTAGAATTCTCAGGGTTTCATCAAATGCATAATTGTATATTTAACTCAAGAGAGCATTTCAGTCATTTTAAAAATCGGGATAAATTCACCGTTTTTGTCAAATCTTAATATTTAGCACCTCTATCGTTTACGTATTCAGTAGAGATTAAGTCGTTCTAAACCCTTCGGCCCTTACAGATGGTTTACTCATTTTAGAACTTAAGGGTAAAATTGTCATTCTGATTAATTAAGAATTTCGGTGCTCGAAGGCACTACAGTCTTTTTTGTCATTACGATCATTTCGATTAATTCATTCCTTATTGTTGTACGTATCAGCTTAAGAATACAACAATAATTCCAGTAATTTCGCCTTTAGGTGTTATACAGAGCTTGGGGGAAATTCAGGTTTCCTTTAGTATCACACACATTTAAATAATGATGCCGAAGTCTTTTCCAAAAGAACATACATCTAGGGTAGTGTAATTTGTATATTCAGGTCGAATGCAGATTTTAGGTCATTTCCTTTATCAGAGGGGTAGTTTAATCATACTTATGCTCCAAGGGCATTTTTGTAATTTCATATTAATAGCTCTCACTCTGTATCCTGGGCCTCGCTTATTACGCACTGATGATTGAGTTGCAGATTGACTGAATTTAATTATTATAACTTCTGATACTGTTAGCCCATTAGTAAACTTATTCGGATAATTTGGTCTTATTAATATCCATACTTATTGCTCGAATCTGATTCAATTTAAGCAGAAATTTACAGTATACGTCATCATAAGCATGCATGCGTTAACCGAATATCAACATGTTCATAAAGCATACAAGGGGTAGTAGTGTATTACCTTTAATCCTTGCTATATCGGTTAACCATGATACTCCATTCGATCACTCTCGAACCCGAATGCGATGTCCTCAACATCCGAATACAAGGAACTATGATTACCCACATAAACAAACTCGCCGGCCGGTCACCGGAAAACTCGCCGGAGACGTCCCTTGGCTGCGATTCTATAACGTACTCGAACGGCCGGAAAACGACGAGACGCCGATGAAGGGCTTGCCGGCGTCGGACACACGATCGGTCGGTCGGGTTTTGCTCCCTACGACATGCTGAACACACTTGAACCGTCGACGCGCCCCAACGGTGACAGAGGTGGCCGGAATCGACGAAAAACCGAGAGGGTCTTTAACCCTAGGTTTAACGAACCTTTGAAGCACCATGGCCGACGATCGGGACGGCAGCTGCGTGAGTAGCTATGGGCGTTTAGCTCAGAACGTCGAGGCGGTCCGTTCGAGGGTGGCGGTGCGAGGCACGACGCGGCGGTGGCCTAGATCGGGACGGTGGCCGGCAATAGAAGTTCAAAGGGTTTGGGGAGAAAATATCTCGATGTTTCCTTAGATCTGAAACATTCATTACAGGCTGGAGGGTTTGGTTAGTTTTATTTTATTTTTGGTATGGCCACTTAATCACAACTTAAATGAAACTGGTGGAAACAAGGACTAAAAGACGACTCAGATCAGTTGGTTAAGGCCTTTGGTTTACATACCCAAGGTTAAGGGTTCAATACCTCATGGCAGCACATTCATCATTCATTTTTTTTTACCAATTAAATCAGGGTGTTACACTTTTCATCTGTAGAGGATCCATTTTTACCCAAAATGAAACGTTGAGGATTGAACTTCTCAAAAAAAGAATAGAGGCCAAACTGACTATTCAGTCAAACGTTGGGAGGGACCATTTTTTACCCAAAATGAAACGTTGAGGATTGGACTGCTCCAAAAAATATGGACCAAAGTGATTATTCAGTCAAACGTTGTAGGGGATTTTTTGGCTTTATCACACACACGTGCGCACGCGCACACCAACACACACACGCACACACACAAACGATTAAAAACTTCTCTAAAGCTCACCTCCAAATTTATAGTCTTTGGAATGTGCATGCCTTCGCTACAACTTTTCTGAAACTCCTAGTCTCTGCATCGCTCCTCAACATGTGAGGCACCATGGTCTCCGGAGTTTCTATTCTTCGGACCGCTCTCCATACTCAACGACCGTGGCTCGACATGACAGTTATCCAGTCTACAGCCAAGTATACTTTGTCAACCATCAATAGGTCTGACATCACCATCGATCAAAGTCCACTACTTATTATAAATACCCCACATCATCAAAATATATATATATATACACACAATTATCTTTAAAAAATGATAAAGGGGTACTTTTGCCCCTAAGTTCAACACAAAAAGTCAATTTCGCCTCTCGCCGAAAAACGGACCCAATGTGGCACCTCAGTTCGCGAAATCGATCAAATTAACCTTTTGACTAACGTTGACCATTATGGTGCTGATGTGGCAGCTAAAAGTGTTGATGTGGCGATCCATGATGCTGACATGGCAGTACACGTGGGATGATGACATGAGAGTGTGGGTTTAATTGATTATTTTAACCGAATTCGATGGCATAATTGATTTTTTTACCAAATTCAGGGGCATAATTGATTTTAATTGAAAGTTAGATAACTTACTTAATCTTTAAGCTAAAAAAATATTAATATGTAAATATTCATAAAATATTAAAAAATAAAAATATCATAATAAATTGAAAAAATTAAGTAAAAACATTAAAATTAAAAATATCAAAAGTTATATATAAAAAATCAAAATTTAGAAATATTTATAAACCATAAAAAAGTTTTTGTTGGGATCGAAATTGATCAACCGAAAATCGTCAAGAGGGTTGAAATAGATTTTCGAAAGAATTGGCTAAAACCAAAAAATAGTAGACAATTGTGCACGATGATTTTAAAGTGGTTCGACTACCCAACTGAGCCTACATTCACTACCTTAGCACACCACTAAGGATTTTCCAATTCACTACTATGAATTCTTCCTTTTCAGGCCAAAAGAATAACCTTACAACCCTATCTTTTCAATGGATAAAATAGAACCACTCTAATTTTTCCTTAGGCTAAACTAGAACCTCTTCCTTTATAAGGTAATTTTTGTAAACAATGAAAACCTCACAAGGTGGGTGTTTACAAGAATTAAGCCCACAAGAGTGCAAAGAATAAAATAATGAAAAACAATCTATATACAATATATACAAGAGAAATGAAGAATAAAAGACTTAAATGTTATTTATCTTGATCATAAAGCTTGGATATTGTCTCTAACCATCTTCAGTGTCCCAAGCTTGCTTTTATAGTGTGGAATGATACTCTAGTCGTTTATGGTCGTTGGGGACGTTTTGGAGCCGTTGGAAGCCATTAGGAGTTTTCAAATGAAAAACTAGTCGTTATAGGAGGTTGGTATAGGAACCAGGCAGTGGGTTTGAAACCTTTAAAGGAGTTTCGAAACTTATTTTCAAGGTTTGGTTTTGGGGCCTTACTGCCTCACTATAACACCCCGAAATTCGGGCTACTCGGAATTAAGTTCCGTTGATCGGAAAACCTACTTTGGCAGAGCTTAGATATTGCATCGAATAGTTAATTTTTGCTATCAAATCTTAAGTTGGCTTAAAACGTTGTGATTGAACTCTATTAAGTAATAATAAGCTTTTAGTGGCTAAAGAGGAAGAAATGTAAGTTGGAGGGTAAAACTTTAATTGCATGAAAAATGAGGGACTAATCTTGCGGTTAGCCTCTCCTCTATTATAGTGGCTTACGTGGGGTTGTTTGGGAGCTTTCCTTCAACGGAAGGAGAGCTAAATAGCCAAAGTTTATATGATAAAAACAAAGGATTAAAGAAAAGAAAGCTTACCCGAAAATATTGGAAGCAAGCACCACCCTTTCATCATCTTCTACATCTAAGCACACACCTCCATTGGAGGGAATTCAAGCTTTGCTATTTTTTCACTTTATCAATATCGAAACGTTGCTATCGATCGGGTAAGCTATACTTCTCAATCGGTTATTGGATTTCATGGATATTTTGAGTGCAATTTAAGCTAGGGTTTTGACTATCCATGGATGTCCCATCGTTGTCATCTCTATTGAAGTCAAATATTGATTTTGATATCTTTATGTTGATTCTGATATCGAAACATCAATTCTAATAAGTTTCCTATTAATCTTTCTAGCTCAAGAAGTGGAGAAAGAAGTATCACCATCTCCATCACAAGCTAGGAACAAAGGAATTTCTATCCGAGAGCCTTGAAGCTTCGGATTGTTAAGGTGAGTGTAGTCGGAGTCTCAGGTTTATGCGAAAGGCCTTCACGGATCATTATTTATTATTTTAGATTATTTCGCTAACATTGTTATTGAAGCGAATGCATTGGATGGTTAATCAGATACTTTTGTAAGTGTCGATAAGTTACCATTGAACATTGATTATGGTCATAGTGCATTGTCATCGATATAAGCATTGTTATTGGATTACTGCATTGAAATCATCGGACATTAATATCGACACCAATTCATGAGATAATGATGTTGAGACACATTTATTGATCATCGACAACATTGAATTTATTAAATATTGGTATATCTTTGATCATCGAAATGAATATGTACATTATGGCCTTGGATTGGAATGGACTCGGGATACAATTGGCATGCCATAGAATTCATGAGCTCAGTGTACAGGTGGACTACGATCCTAAGGCTACGGCCTACATTGATTTGGCGAGGAAGAGGGATGTGTATTGATATTGGTCATATTGGTGAGGCGGAGAGATTAGACCATTCATTGATTTGGCGAGGCGTAGGAATTTGTGTATCCACGATCTTGATTCAATCCAAGAATTATGAATAAAAAGAGAACATGTTTATTACTTTATGCATTGTCATGTGGCATTGATTATGTTAGCATGAGATTAAGTATCATTGTAGCTATGCCATTTACATCATTTATGTTATTTGTGACTACCTCACTAGGCAAAGTGTGCCTAGCGTGTATCATCTCATGCAATTTCAGTTTAAAAGGGTTGTTCGTTGAAAGATCAGATCGGCCATCAAGACAAGTCACTACCAAGCTACAAGTAATGTAATTATGACCTTTGAACTCCTAGGAAGGTGGCAAAGTAGCTAAACTAGTCATATATGTCTGTTTTGTTATGTTGGTGCTATGCCTATTTTATAATATGGTCATTGGCCCTAAATGGCCCTTTTGGTTCTTTGTAGATAACTTAAATATGCATGCTTGGCTTAAAAAGGTAAAAACCTAGTAGACGTATCTGGATGGTCATAAAATTTTGCATGCTAGATGTTCGTACAAATAAAATGTTGCATGTAAAGTTTTGTTGCATTTGAACATCGTTCGATATGGTAAATCGAGTAAAAACCAACAAAAATATGTTATTACAGGCCTGCCTGTATCAAAATGGGTGATGTCGTTTCGATACGGGTAACCATCTTTGAACATGAGAATAAGGGCGTTCTGGAACAAAGTGATGTCGTTTCGGAACATTTTGTCTCTAGAGACCCTTGTTTCGATACGGGTTTCAGAATGGTCAGAGTCAAAGTCAATGGTGTTCAATCCGTTCTGATACGGGTCAAGCCTGTATCAAAACGATCTAAAGAGTTGGGTCAACAAGGTAGACTTTTGTACACCTGTTTCGAAACATCTTAGGGTGTTCCGAAACGGGGTTGGGTAAGTTTGTTAAGCCTCATTGAACAGTTTGAAAATGTTATAATCTAGTAATTAAACCTTATAAAGTCTAATTGATGGTGCTATCCTTCTCCGAATTGAATGAAATTTGGTAGGCATAACCCTTAAGTAATAAATTCCATCTTGGTAAAGTTGTTACAACGAAGGACCTCAAACTTGCTAAAATTTACAAATTAGTCCTTAATACTTGCAATAATTGTAAAACGGCCCTAGATGGATAATTGTGTATTCTATTTGTTAATATTGGACTAATGGGTGCGGTGGTCATACATTGTACGCTTTGTATTGATTTATCGTGTGATTAAGACGAATTTATAACTCTATTTGTTGCATCGTCCTCTGGTAACACTCTTCGACCCGGTTCTCTACCAGACCGGGAAGGGGGTGTTACATTTGTGGTATTAGAGCCAGAGTTTAGTCAATTCTAGGACTAAACCGACGTCTATTTGCATTGTTAATGTGTTACTAATCTGATATTTCATATAGATATGTCTGAGGCAAATGAAGCTCACATTGATGAGCATGCTACCAGCTCCTCGACGCATGGCAAGGAGGTTAGGGGAGGAAATCCTCCAAACCCACCGCAACCACAGAACCCTCCTGTACAGGGTGCTGAGCTTGTTGCCCTCATTGCTCAGGCTGAATGTTATCAGAATATGGCAAACATGTTTAAGCAGTTTACGACTTCGATACAAGCAATACCGCCCGTTCAGCCTACTCCCTTATCGCTCAGTATGTCTGAGCTCCTGTGGACAAACTGGCTTCACTTTGAGCTTATTCTTTTACTGGACATGATGATGACAACTCTGAAGTTGTTGAATACTGGTCGGATAATACCTTACGTATCCTAAATAAACAATTGCAGTGTTCCGACGAGCACAAGCTAGAGTGTACTATTGCATTGCTGATAGATGAAGCCCTTATGTGGTGGGAGACTACTATGCTTACTGTTCCGGAAGAATCAGTTACTTGGGAATTCTTTCTTAAGGAATTTTGGAACAAGTACATCAGCGAGTACTGTCTCGTAGAAAGTCGAAACACTTTTCTTTATTTGAGACAAGGCGGGCGGCTTATCGAGTAGTACATCCATGATTTCTGTAAGTATTGTCGATACAGAGTCGAGTTTATAAAGAAAGAAGAAGACAAGTGTCGAATGTTTATCGTGGGGTTGAGCGATGAGCTGCGACCTATGTTTACTACCTTGGGTATCACCAACTTCCAGGATTTGGTGAACCGAGTTAAAGCAACCGAAGCAGTGTAGAGAGCTCAGAGAGGAAATATGTCTAATAGATCTGAGAAGCGAACATGGAGTGACTCCCGACCTCCCAAATGGAATAAGAAAGGAAAGTATCAAGGTTCGAAGCAAGCTTCATTACCACAGCCTTCCCGCACAGGGAACATTGTGAGACCACAGACTATCACCCAGTCCTGGTCTAAGACGGCCTCAGTTGAGAGTACTGGAGGTTCGAACCAGAGTGTTCAGCATCTAGTTTGTAATTTTTGTCAAAAATGGCACCCAGGAGGCCAATGTCGCAAGCAGACGGGAGCATGTTTCTTTTTGTAGGGAACAAGGACATTTTATCAGGGACTGTCCTCAGAATCCCTCTAAGTCAATGGTTGCGCAAGGAGACACCACTTCACCCGCCCAGTCCTTTCGAGGAAAAGGGCCAAGAAAAGCACCATCAGGAGCCCCAAGCAGGCCAGGGGGATTCGGGAAGCAAGGTAACAAGCAAGAATCGAAGGCCTCTGTCCAGATTTATCATGTAAGAGGCCGCGAGGAAGATGACGAGCCTGATGTTATAGTAGGTATCGTTATATTATATGCACACTCATTGTATGTATTGATTGATATTGGATCTACGCATTCTTTTATAAGCCTAGAATTGGTTAAAAGACATAGGATGTCTAGTGAACCTTTAGCAACAAAAGTCTCCGTGACAAATCCGTTAGGCGATTGTGTTGCTCTAAGCCTAGTATGTAAGAACTGTCCAATCTTGATTCAAAGAATTTTGTTCCCTGCGGACTTCCTAGTCTTACCAATCCACGAGTTTGATGCTATTCTAGGCATGGATTGGCTTAGTAAACATCAGGCATGGGTAGATTACAGCAGGCAAAAATTGTACCTTCAAGGTCTTGGCAAGGAAAGGGTAATGTTGATGAAATCTTAGAACTCTATGTTGTGTGCGATGTCTACTGAATCCAAGAATGAACCTCAGATCCATGACATTGACACAGTAAATGAATTCCTAGATGTTTTTCCTAACGAGCTTCCGAGATTGCCCCTGACTCATGAAGTGGAGTTTGGTATTAAGGTGCAAATTGGGACTGCTCTAGTTTCCATTGCACCATATCGGATGGTGGCTGTGGAGTTGAAATAACTAAAAGCTCAAATTCAAGACCTTATGAACAAGGGTTTTATTCAAGCGAGCTCTTCACCTTGGGGAGCCCCGGTTTTTTGTCAAGAAGAAGGATGGTTCTATGCGGTTGTGCATTGACTATAGACAACTAAACAAAGTCACCATCAAGAATAAGTATCCTTTGCCTAGGATAGACGACATGTTCGACCAGTTAAAAGATGCCTCTATGTTTTCTAAGATTGATCTAAGGTCGGGTTACTATCAAATGAAAGTCAAGGAGTGTGATGTGCCAAAGACTGCCTTTCGTACAAGATATGGACACTACGAATTCTTAGTGATGCCTTTCAGACTAACTAATGCACCAGCGGCTTTTATGGATTTAATGAATCGGGTATTTAGACCCTATCTGGATAAATTCATTGTGGTGTTCATAGATGATATCTTAATCTATTCTAATAACGAATCGGAGCATCGAGATCACCTTCGTATTGTACTTCAGACTCTGAGAGAGAAACAATTGTATGCGAAGTTTTCTAAGTGTGAGTTCTGGCTCACTAAAGTGGCCTTTTTAGGGCATGTCGTATCAGCTTCGGGTATTCAGGTGGACCCAAAGAAAATTCAAGCTATTGTAGATTGGCATCCACCAAAGAATGTTAGAGAGGTTAGAAGTTTCCTTGGGCTTGCTGGCTATTACCGTAGATTCGTGAAAGGATTTTCTATGTTAGCCCCTCCTTTGACCAAATTGTTGCGAAAGGAAGCTCCTTTTGTGTGTACTGAGGTCCAACAACGAAGCTTTGATCAGCTGAAACAAGTCTTGACCCATGAACCTGTTTTGACCCAGCCTGAGTCTGGGAAAGACTATACAGTTTACAATGATGCTTCACATCTTCGGTTAGGATGTGTATTGATGCAATAAGGTAAGGTTATTGCTTACGCTTCGAGACAACTTAAGCCACATGAGATGAATTATCCCACCCACGACCTAGAATTGGCTGTAGTTGTCTTTGCTTTGAAAATCTGAAGGCATTATCTCTACGGGAAGAAATGTTATCTTTTCACCGATCATAAAAGCCTCAAATATTTATTGACGCAAAATAAGTTGAATCTTCGACAACGGAGGTGGATGGAACTTCTTAAAGATTATGAGCAACTCATTTATTACCATCCGGGCAAGGCCAATGTTGTAGCTGATTCACTCAGCCGCAAACCTTTGCCTGGTAAGCATTGATTATAGACTTGAAGTTATAAGCATTGTAAAGTATATTAACTCATTGTTATATCGTTCTCTTGTAGCCCCTCGAGAAATTAACGTTCACGTCCGACTTCGGAAGCGCCGGTGTCTTGTAGCTGAACTTCAAGTTTAGTCTACCATCATTTCACGAATTAAGGACTTGCAAGAACAAGATTCCGAGCTCCAGGCTATTGTCTCTAAACTATTAGATAATCCGGACTTCAGAATTAATTCTGAAGGACTCTTACGTTTCCATGATCGAGTTTGTGTACCTAATGATGAAACTCTCCGCACCGACATCCTTGCTGAAGCTCATTCGAGTTCTTTTTCCGTTCACCCTGGGTCTGTGAAAATGTATAAGGATCTACGTAAGCTATATTGGTGGCCAGGCATGAAGCAGGCTATTGTTGATTACATTTCCAAATGCCTCATGTGTCAACGTGTTAAGGCAGAACATTATGCCCCCACGGGACTTTTGCAACCTATTGATCCACCAAAATGGAAGTGGGAAAAGGTAACCATGGATTTTGTTAGTGGTCTACCGTTAACCCCCGTGAAGCATGATGCTATATGGGTTGTTGTAGATCGTTTCACAAAGTCAGCTCATTTCATACCAGTTAGAATGGACTATGATCTTCCTAAGTTAGCTGTCTTATACATCAAGGAAGTAATCCGGCTCCACGGAGTGCCTAAGTCTATCATTTTCGATCAAGACCCCCGGTTTGCTTCTCGATTTTGGAGAACCCTACAAAGAGCTCTGGGCACCAGAGTCAATCTTAGCACAACTTTTCACTCTCAAACTGACGGTCAGTCATAAAGGGTAATTCAGATATTGGAAGACATGCTTCGAACATGTATTATAGAATTTGGTGGGACTTTGGAGAAATCTCTACCTCTTGTCGAGTTTGCCTATAACAATAGCTACCAAGCGTCCATTCAAATGGCCCCGTATGAAGCATTGTATGGCAAGCGATGCAGAACTCCATTGTGTTGGTCAGAGTTTGGTGAGGGCAAGATGTTAGGCCCTGACTTGCTTCGTGAAACTGAGGAACGAGTTACCATTATTTATGATCGTCTAAAAGGTACCTTTGATCGACAAAAAGCTTATGCTGATCTCAAAAGGAGAGACATTGAATATGAAGTTGGTGAAAAAGCCTTTCTTAAAGTGTCACCGTGGGAGAAAGTCTTGAGGTTTAGCAAGAAGGGAAAACTGAGCCCCCGGTTCATTGGACCCTTTGAAATCATTGAAAAGATTGGCCCAGTAGCATATCGGCTTTTGCTACCCTCAGAACTGAGTAAAATCCACAATGTCTTTCATGTATCGATGCTTCGGAAGTATCGGTCTGACCCCTCACACATTGTGGAACCCGAATCTATAGAACTCCGGCCAAATCTATCCTACGAAGAAGAACCGGTTCAGATTCTTGCTAGGGAAGTCAAGAGGCTTCGCAATAAGACTGTATCGTTAGTTAAAGTGCTCTAGAGGAGTCACGTTGTGGAGGAAGCTACTTGGGAGCCCGAAGAAACTATGAGACATCAATATATGTATCTCTTCAGTTCAGGTAAAATTCGAGGATGAATTTTTTTCTTAAGGGGGGAGAGTTGTAACACCCCGAAATCCGGTCTAGTCAGAATTAAGTTTCGTTGATCGAAAATCCTACTTTGGTAGAGCTTAGATATTGCATCGAATAGTTAATTTTGGCTATCAAATTTTAAGTTGGCTTAAAACGTTGTGATTGAACTCTATTAAGTAATATTAAGCTTTTAGTGGCTAAAGAGGAAGAAATGTAAGTTGGAGGGCAAAACTTTAATTGCATGAAAAATGAGGGACTAATCTTGCGATTAGCCCCTCCTCTATTATAATGGCTTACGTGGGGTTGTCTGGGAGCTTTCCTTTAATGGAAGGAAAGCTAAATAGCCAAAGTTTATATGATAAAAACAAAGGATTAAAGAAAAGAAAGCTTACCCGAAAATATTGGAAGCAAACACCACCCTTTCATCATCTTCTTCATCTAAGCATACACCTCCATTGGAGGGAATTCAAGCTTTGATATTTCTTCACTTTATCAATATCGAAACGTTGCTATCAATCGAGTAAGATATATTTCTGAATCGATTATTGGATTCCATAGATATTTTGAGTGTAATTTAAGCTAGGGTTTTGACTATCCATGGATATCCCATCGTTGTCATCTCTATTGAAGTCGGATATTGATTTTGATATCTTTATGTTGATTTTGATATCGAAGCATCAATTCTAATAAGTTTCCTATTAATCTTTCTAGATCAAGAAGTGGAGAAAGAGGTATCACCATCTCCATCACAAGCTAGGAACAAAGGAATTTCTATCTGAGAGCCTTGAAGCTTCGGATTGTTAAGGTGAGTGTAGCCAGAGTCTCGGGTTTAGGCGAAAGGCCTTCTCGGATCATTATTTATTATTTTATATTATTTTGCTAACATTGCTATTGAAGCGAATGCATTGGATGGTTAATCGGACACTTTGGTAAGTGTCGGTAAGTTACCATTGAACATTGATTATGGTCATAGTGCATTGTCATCGATATAAGCATTGTTATTGGATTACTGCATTGAAATCACCAGACATTAATATCGACACCAATTCATGAGATAATGATGTTGAGACACATTTATTGATCATCAGCTTCATTGAATTTATTGAATATTGGTATATTTTTTATCATCAAAATGAATATGTACATTATGACATTGGATTGGAATGGACTCGGGATACAATTGGCATGCCATAGAATTCATGAGCTCAGTGTACGAGTGGACTATGGTCCTAAGGCTATAGCCTACATTTATTTGGAGAGGCGGAGGGATGTGTATTGATATTGGTCATATTGGCGAGGCGGAGGGATTAGACCATTCATTGATTTGGCGAGGCGTAGGAATTCGCGTATCCACGATCTTGATTCAATACAAGGATTATGAAAGAAAAGAGAACATGTTTATTACTTTATGCATTGTCACATGGCATTGATTATGTTAGCATGAGATTAAGTATCATTGTAGCTATGGCATTTACATCATTTATGTTATTTGTGACTACCTCACTAGGCAAAGTGTGCCTAACGTGTCTCATTTCATGCAATTTCAGGTTAAAAGAGTTGTTCGTTGAAAGATCGGATCGGCCATCAAGACAAGTCACTACCAAGCTACAAGTAATGTAATTATGACCTTTGAACTCCTAGGAAGGTGGCAAAGTAGTTAAACTAGTCATATATGCTCGTTTTGTTATGTTTGTGCTATGCCTATTTTGTAATATGGTCATTGGCCCTAAATGGCCCTTTTGGTTCTTGGAAGGTAACTTAAATATACATGCTTGGCTTAAAAAGGTAAAAACCTAGTAGACGTATCCGGATGGTCATAAAATTTAGCATGCTAGATGTTCGTACCAATAAAATGTTTCATGTAAAGTTTCGTTGCATTTGAACATCGTTCGATAGGGTAAACCGAGTAAAAACCAGCAAAAATCTGTCATTACAAGCCTGTCTGTATCGAAAAGGGTGATGTCGTTTCGATACATGTAACCATCTTTGAACCTGAGAATAAGGGCGTTCTGAAACGAAGTGATGTCGTTTCGAAACATTTTGTCTCTGGAGACCCTTGTTTCGATACGGGTTTCAGAACGGTTAGAGTCAAAGTCAATGGTGGTCAATCTGTTCTGATACAGGTCAAGCTTGTATCGAAACGGTCTAAAGAGTTGGGTTAACAGGGTTGACTTTTGTACACCCGTTTCGAAACATCTTAGGGTGTTCCGAAACGGGGTTAGGTAAGTTTGTTAAGCCTCATTGAACAGTTTGAAAATGTTATAATCTAGTCATTGAACCTTATAAAGTCTAATTGATGGTGCTATCGTTCTCCGAATTGAATGAAATTTGGTAGGCATAACCCTTAAGTAATAAATTCCATCTTGGTAAAGTTGTTACAACGAATGACCTCAAACTTGCTAAAATTTACAAATTAATCCTTAATAATTGTAATAATTGTAAAACGGCTCTAGATTGATAATTGTGTATTCTATTTGTTAATATTGGACTAATGGTTGCGTTGGTCATACATTGTATGCTTTCTATTGATTTATCGTGTGATTAAGACGAATTTATAACTTTGTCGCATCGTGATCTGGTAACACTCTTCGACCCGGTTCTCTACCAGACCGGGAAGGGGTGTTACACTCACTGGTTTCGAAACCACTTATAGGGGATTTCGAAACCTGCATTAAAAACTTGTAAAATCGGCTAAAAATTAACTTTAAAAGATATATTCGATATTAGAATAAAGTCAAAACATTTTAAACATATTTTTCAGGTTTTATGGACTTTGAAATATTTTTGCAATATTTGAATTTAGTCCAAAAATATTTTTCACTTTGTTATATCAAAATAAACATCTCAACAGTCTTCAATTGTTTCTCTTTATGCTAAGCGTACTAATGTTCCTTGAACATATTTTCAATTGAAACATCCTTGTATTAGAGTGTAATAAAACCAAATTCTCTTTCATTTTTCTACATCAAATATTAATGAGCATCAATTTAATGTAGAAAAGTGAAAGAAAATTTGAGTTTTATTGTTACTCTAATACAATGGTGATTCCACTTAAAATTTGTTTAACGAATGGTAATACTTAGGCTGACGGAGTCGAAGATTTTTTTGATGAAAGTTTTCAATTTTTTAATACTTTATAAACATTTTATTAAGTTTTTATATTTAAATTTTATCTTTTTACAATCTCTAATACATTTTAAATTTTTATATGATTTATATTTTCAGTAATTTTTTGAATATTTCATTTATTTTAATCATCTTTATGGATTTTTATAATAAAAAAATCAGAATATTTTGATTTTTTGTGAGAGTCCTCACTTTGCTTATTTTTAAAATTATCAGGGACCCAAAGGGTATTTATACCAATTTTTAATCGATTTTTCATATATTTCATTTATAAAAGTTCATCTCGAAAACTAAATTATTTATCCAATTTTATTCAAAAACTAAATAAATCAATTAAATTAACTTGAAATTTAAACAATTCATTTATCCAGTTTTAATATTTTTAAAATTTTAATAATTTCCTAAATTCTTATTTTTAGGTTAAATATTAAATAAGTTATCGAACTTTTAATTAAAATCAATTATGTCCCTAAACTCGACAAAAAAAATCAATTATGCCCATGAATTCGGTTAAAATAATCAATTCAGCCCCCATTACCATGTCATCATCCCCTGTGTACTGCCATGTCAGCATGCTAGACCACCACATCATCTTCGTTAACTGTCACATCAGCACCGTAACGGTCAACATCGGTTAAAGGGTCAATTTAACCGATTTCGCGGACTAATAAGCCACGTTGAATGCATTTTTCGGTGATGAGCGAAATTAAATTTTTGGGACGAACTCAAGTGCTAAAGGACCCTTTTAGCCTTAAAAAAATGACAGAAATACATTAATTTGCAAACTATAGTAAAGTGCATGTGTCCTCCATGGTCCTCAACATTCTAGACCATTGACTAACTACAATCATTGACGATCGACGGTAACTGTATAAGGAGAATCATCTCCTTAAAAGACAAAATACAATCCACGTTTGAGCCACTCAAGAGATTCATTTTGCCTGCATGTGTATCGGAAAATCTAAATTTAGCACATTGGAATTTTCAAAAATTAAAACAATATTTTAGTTATCTATTTTGTTTTACACAAACGAATAAATAATTTCTGGGATTTTGAGTTTTTCCCCCTCATGATTATGTGATATGTTTAAATAGTCAAAACTGTTAGAATCAAAATCGAAGATCAAGCAAATTATATTGCCTTATTTCTCTGTAACTTATTTATGAAATCTATCTGTAAAAGATTTAACCTTCTTTTTTTAAGTTTTACTAAAAATTATAAACCATTTCAACAAAAAAATCCCATTTAAAGGGACATTTTTCCTTTATATAAAGCCATCAAGTTGTGTTAGTTAGGAATGAAGTTCACAGACATTACAAGAAGCCAAACCAAGTTTTCTCGGGAAACAAACAGAGCTTAATATGTTGTATTTTCAGCTATCAGTGAGCAGCTTTGCAATTTGAGACTCAACACTCAAGAGAAATATATATACTTTTGCTCTGTAAGTTTAATGATTCTCTGTTTGTTCTATTCTCATCTTTGAGTTTTGTTTTTTTCCCTAAAGGTCTGCTCCTTTTTTTGCATAGATTATCTTAAACGTAATTGTATTTTCCTGAGAAAATTTCTGGGTTATGAGTTTTGAAAACTTTGGAGTCTTAAAAATCTTTCCTTTTCACTTTTTTTAACATTTCTGGTAATTTTCTTTTCTTTTATATAATCTAACATGATTCTTTTTTCTTTGTTTGGAAAAGAACATTTTGGGTTTAATTTTTAGATTTTTTTTTTGAGTTTTTCCTTCTAGTTAAGTGGAACTGCAATTTTATTTTCTGAAGACATAGATTCTCTGCTTTGAACCTAACAGTTTACTTAGATTAGATATCATGGCTGAGTTTGGATGTACTTTTTTTCTGAATAAAAAATGTTTTTTCTTTAATTTGCAGTGATTGAACAGATGGAATTCTCGGACTATAGACAGATGTTATTCAATAGAATCAACAAAATGGATCCGGAAAATGGTTCAAAGATCATAGGCTATCTTCTTTTGCAAAACTATGGTGATCAAGAGATTGTTCAATTGGCTACTTGCCCTGATATGGTCATGCAGGAAGTCATTTATAAATCCAAACTTGAACTGCAACATCTGCCCTTCAAATCCGTGTCGCCCCCGATATCGCCTCCGATGAACCCCGTCCCTGCTCTAGAATTGCCCTCACAGTTCACTTCCTTTTCGCCGCCTGTTTCGCCGTCGGTTTCCTCCAAGCTTTTTCTGTCCCCTAGGAGTGTCCAGGTGACACCTCCATACTGGGAACAGCAGCTTGTTCCTAAGCATAGCCCGGATTTTACGACATCTGGTTACTTGGATTCGATGTCCAATTTGCAGGCTCAAACTCAGTTATTGAGTTTGGAAGATCCAATGGAGTTTGTGGAAAATGGGGGATTTTCGATTGCTAACCATGATGTTAAAGTAGGACGTCGGTATCAAAATCCGCACAGCTTCCCTGTTAAGACCTGTCATTATTTCAACAAAGGGTACTGTAAGCATGGGAGTAACTGTAGGTACTTTCATGGTCAAGTTTCGGATGGCTTCCCTCAAATGTTTATTCATAATTCGATGGATGCTGTCGGGGATGATCATGTTATGTCGCTCGAGAAGTTAGAGGTTGAGTTAGTTGAGCTTCTGAAAACAAAGAGAGGGGATCCGGTTTCGATTGCGTCACTCCCTTTGTTGTATTACGAGAAATATGGAAAAGTTCTGCAGGCAGATGGTTATCTCACTGAGAGTCAGAGACATGGCAAAGCAGGTTACAGTTTGACAAAGCTTCTCGCACGATTGAAGAATGCGATTCGAGTAATTGACAAGTATGATTTATGAATTATGTTCTCAATTCACAGCGAAATAAAAGATTGAACTTTGAGGATTCATTTCATTTGTTCTTTCGTGATTGAGTCGCAGGCCTCATGGACAGCATTCGGTCATTTTGGCCGAAGATGCACCAAAGTACATGGAAAATCGAAACGATAGAAATGATCCGGGTCCAATTGTAAGTGGATCACGGCAGATATATCTCACATTCCCAGCTGAAAGCACTTTTAGTGAAGATGATGTCTCCAACTATTTCAGGTAACATGATAATGAAGACTTTCGCAGGATTAATTGCAGTCATATTAGAAGTTCTCTTACTTTTCTGAGTTTCTGACTGCAGCAATTATGGACAAGTCGAAGATGTACGGATTCCATGCCAGCAGAAACGGATGTTCGGGTTCGTAACCTTTGTCAGTGCAGATACTGTGAAGATGATTTTAGCAAAAGGGAATCCACATTATGTCTGCGGGGCTCGTGTTCTTGTGAAGCCTTACAGGGAAAAACCAAAGCTGGTTGACAGGTAACTATAACTGTTTCTCTTCTTCGTTTCTGCATTCGGAAACTGCGAGTAATAGTGATTTAGATACGAAGATTATACTTTCATGCAGGAAGTACCAGGAAAGAATTGAGTCTCCAATGTTCTATTCTCCACATTATATAGACATGGAATCCGAGCTTCACTCAAGTAACTTTCTTTATTCTGGTCTAGCAAATGCTATCTATTTTTCTTTAGGAACTTAGGACAGGCATTTCAATAGGCATATCGACGCCCTCTTACGATTCCGACTTCCGAGTAGAATAACTTGTACTTGTCCGATGTTGTGATTTCTCAGTTCCAAGAGGATATGCAACGTCTAGGCTGTACAAGAAGCAGTTTGTAGAAGATCCAGAGCAATTCTTTCAACCTCCGAGGAGGCGCCCTTCAGAGATTCATTTGGCACAGAAACCTCTGGCCAATCAGTCCTTCTTCGCCCATTCCATGGACGAGTTAAAAGCCGCGGAAGGTATCGAACTTTTTCTACATTATCATGCTCGTTAATTCGACCTCCTCTGTATTTCTATCCTGTGACATATCTTCTCCGCCGAGCAGATCAACTCAGTTTCCCATCGTCCGAATTCAATTTTCTGTTGGAAGCTCTCAACACCGGCACTGCATCCGAAGAAAAAACAAAGCATGTAGAGACCGACAACAATGACCAGGAGAGGTACAAAATCTTAAACCAAAAACTACACATTCTTCATCTCATCCATCGGTCTTAATGACTGTTTCGAATGTTCATGCATCTGCAGTGACGGACTCAATCTGCCGGATAGCCCCTTCGCTCCCGCGATACCTACTGGCATTTCCGCAGTCATCTAGGCCCCAGCAACACACATGATAGAAGAGATAGTTAGGTTACCAGTGACAACCTGCTGATCCATACATAAACAAAGCCCTTTGTTACTTTTTCTTTTTTACGTCCCCTGTTACATAAACAAAGCCCGTTGTCAGCTCAGTGACAACCTGCTGATACATGTTTCCGAAATAAGGAAATCTCCGGCGGAAGGATCTCCCCCCTCTGTTACTCGATTTTGAAGCGGCGGATCGATAAAGATACGATACATAGAGAGATCTTTAGAAGAAGATGTAATATAGGTCTTTCTTTTAGGCGAACAAAAAGAAATAGAGCAGTGTACAGAGAGTTTCAAATGTGTTTGGAATCACTGTAACACCAGCAACAGAATTGAAATAATTTCAATGCCAGCAATTTACACCAAGTTTATCCCTTGATTTCATCTGATTTCGTTATTTTTAAAGTTACAACTTTCAACTATATTAACGGTTTATTACCATGCATGGAATTTTAACATTAAATTAATGCAAAGTTCCAATTTAATAAGATGACAGATTTGACTTTTGAAAAAGACATTTGGGAAAGACTGAAACCGTCACTCTTGAGGTTTGTCTCATTCATTAGCTTCTTCTGTTTTTGCTTTACCAAGTTGACCCCACTACCACTTGGTGGGTGGTGGGTCCAAATAATTACATTTTCGACCTACGTAAATGAAATTAATCTACTCTTCTCCGGTCTATAACTAAAGTATAACTCGAACACAATAAGTAATTTTAATGATAAAAAAATAATGTTAATTTTAAGAATTTGAGTTTGAACAAATTTTTATTATCTAAAACATATATACATCTTCAACAAATTGAGTAAAATATAAATAAATACTTTGTAATCACGTTAAAATTATTAAAAAAAAAAATTACAAAACGACTCTCCGCCATTCACGCAAAAGTAACTGGCTGGTCCTTCCAACGAGGCTGGAAAGTTAATGTTACCTTAGTTTTTTTTAACATTTGTTACAATGTTATTGAAAATAACTTTTTTTTAAGTTTACATACATCCCTAATATAAAATTTTACAAATTTACAGATTTGATATAAATGTAAATAAGAGTAGCAAAACTCAACTTAACTTTAAAAAATTGATTTTTTTAATTTCGAGTCAACTCGAGTAACTCGAAAGAATTTTGAGTACGAGTCGAGTTGAAATTTGACCAACTCAAAAAATCGAAAAATTGAATTTTGCAATTTATCCCATGATTTCATTTTTATTCAATTCCTCTTTAATTTTAAGTCTATTTTAACCAAATTTGAACCACATGTTCCTAAACCAATGTAGAATACCTATTTAGCTTCAATTCATATTTTTGAAAATAAATTTCATCCATTTGCAATTTAGCCCCTCAACTTTGTATGATTTCCTCATTTCTTCAATCCTCCTTTGTTTTAAATCCATTTTCAACAAGTTTGAATCACATGCTCATAAACCGTTGTAGAATACATATTTAGCTTCAATTCATATTTTTTTCTTCATTTTTGGCCTCACAATTTTGAATGATTTCTCATTTCTTCAATTTATCTTTTGTTTTAAGTCTATTTTTGACCAAAATTAAACCACATGATTCACTAACACTATATAATATGTATTTAACTTCAATTCATATTTTTAACAATTTTTTTGTAATTTAGTCCTTTAACTTCATTTGATTCAATTTGACCATTCAATTGAATTTGTTTGTAATATATTATCTTCACATCAAATTATTGACTCATTTATATTGCTATCAATATTTTATCACCAAAGTTCCTTTTTTAAGAATAAAATTATAAATATATTTTAGAAGTTTAGATGATATTTTTATTAAATAACATTACAAATTTTATTTATACATGTAAAAAAATAATATGAAGAAATATATATATATATATATATATATATATATATATATGAATATCTTATATGGTTAAAAAAAGTCTTTTAAATTGGAATTAAACCGCACTAAACGTGATAAATAATTACAATTAAATTTGTATAAGAACTTAAAAACTCGACTCGAATCGAAAAATTTTCAAATTAAGTTTGACTTGTAAAATATAATACGTCAACTCGAATAACTCGAAATTTTTTAACTCGACTCGAATAATTTGATGTGAAAAAAATCAGATTCGGGATTTTTTTCACCATAAACTCAATTTGAAATTCTAATTAAGTTTGACATGTGAATTGGAAATGGATTGGATTAGGGATGTAACCCCCTCGTCCCGGTCTGACCGGATGACCGGTCCGAGTGAGCTACACGGGGAAAACCAAGTGAAAACCCCTAAGGATTCCCCCTCGGTTAGCAACCCTATTATTTTTTTTGTTTTAAATCTTGTCTAAATGGATATTAAACCCTAAGTGATCATACAACGGAACAACATATACAAAACAATCAAACGAACTCAAACAATCATGTTACAACCCAATTTTAAACTTAAACTGCAGGCGGTATCGATAGACTTAAGGGGTGTATCGATACCCCTTGACCAGGTCAACTGGTCAAAGTCAACCCGTGGAGACCGTATCGATACACCCCAGGAGTGTATCGATACCCTCCCCAACTGTTGACTTCCCATGGTCAACGCTAAGGGAACCGTATCGATACGCATGAAGGCCCGTACCGATACCGAACTGGATAGTAGCTCCAGTGACCAAAATAGTATCGGTACACCTCTCAAGTGTATAGATACACGAGGCCTGAAACAAGAAGGTGGTATCGATACCGTATCAACCGTATCGATACCCCTGCACTACAAAACCTCCCAAACTCAGCAAAAACGATCAAGACTCGAATCTAAATGCAATTTAAGACTTCCCTAGCCCCAACCAAACATTCACACAACATTTACATACCACTATATAGCCATACAAGCGCCCAACATGTATAAACATCAAGGAAATCATGCAATAGGCCCAAGATGACATTCAAGCATTCAAAGCTCATACTTCAATATTCTAACATGAAGGCAACCTCAAAGGCACATGACCAACACACAAGGTAAACAATTTAGACATGGTTACAATCCAAACATAGCATCATTAAGCCAATCAAAACAACATAATTAAGGAGTTTAAACATGCTCTTAAACATCCAACAATAGCACAAAACAACAACACCTATCCCATTGCTTTACTATTACAATCTTTAAATTTAACTATCATACTTGAGCTAACCGTAAGCAACACTTGAAGACCTTTCCTTGCCATTGCCGCCCACAAGTTATTTATCTGCATTGTCGAACAAAAGAGAGCGTAAGCATAAAAGCTTAGTGAGGGTAGCTCATAAAACAAACCTTCGACAATGCAGGGTCCAAGTACGAGCTATTTCCAAGATGAAATCCATGATCTTACCTCCGGTCCGCCAAGCCAAAATGAACATGATGCATGAACATATAGTTAACATTATGCCATACTCAACAACTATAAGCTCAACTTACCATGATACATAACCCAAAGCATTAACCACATCATATATCAATTCATAAGGGCATCACATTTCATGTCAATATAAGCACATAAGCATAATCCCACATTGGTATATATATACAACCTCATATTGGCACCTAGCTATGACCCGAATACGCGGATAACCCGTTGGAATGCATTTCCAACAACAACATTACCTCCGTGGGATTCCACTCATCACCGGTCCTTGCATGTGCGGGATTCCACTCATTGCCACATGCCCTACGGATGGGATTCCACTCATCATCACGTAGAAATATATAAAACCTTCCGGTGGAATATTACATCACCGTACTCCTCCTTGGTGCCTTAACGCCACCAAGGCCACGTACGTTTTGACTCAATTTGTGTGCACACTCATCCTAATGATCGATCATTGTACCCAAGCAAACTAGTGCCAATATAAATCAAACTACACAACTTTTTACAATATCAATTTCAATATAAATTCTGTGCCTAGCACGTACTCACCATGATTCTCCAAAATCATGCAATCCACATCATAACCTCATTACACAAACCAACATCACATGTATATCATCCAAACCATTATTATATCATATATCCACATACATGTATCCACATTATATTTGTCATCAACATGCATATAAAATCAATGCATTAAGCCATGCTTTCACATATATGTGTATCACATTATACACAATCATCATGAGGCATAACAATAATTAAAGAGTACATCCAAGGTCTCTAACTAAAGTTTAGGATTAGGCTACCACCCTAATCCTAACTCTAGGTGGGTCTACCAAGCCCAACCTAGTTCACATGCTCGAACCAACCACTTAAAAATCAATTTAAAACATTAACCACTCACCTCTACCTCCAAGCTCAACTACCAAGCAAACATCACCTTCAAGTTTCCGGATTTCTTCCCAATGCTTCGCCGACCCAAATTCTTGCTTCTAAACAACCTCCATACAATTCAAACAACCTCAAATTAGCCCAACCTCAAAATACCAATCCGGAACACAATTCAAATACAATTTACAACACTGCAAGACATGACCAAACCCAAAACTTAGCAATTTCGGACAGCCCCAATACCTCTTCCAAAAACCATGTTTCCAACATCCATTGCACCCACAAATAATCCCAAATCAATCTCTAACCATAGTACTACCATTGGGCTATCAATTCTCACCTAAAACAACCCCCAAAACTCACCCAAAAACCCTCAAAAACTTCATTTTCGTACTCATATTTTACCCAGCAGAAAATCATGTTTTTAAACACCCAAATGACATCTAAATGGTCCCAAATCATCCCCTTAGCATACATATACCATCAGCTCTCTAATTACACCCTAAACCCCACCAAAAATCAACTTTTTGACACCTTAAAAATTGCCTCAAAAACCCATTTCGGATTTTTACCAAAATTCAACCAAATTGATAGATGTTACACCTTTTAATATGATTAACTAAAGCCCTAACTCAATTTATCAAAACCAATTGGAGAAACCCCTTAAAAATTCAAACTTTAATATAAACCCTAATTTCCAAAACCCCATATTTTTAAAATCTAAGACCATGGATAGATAGAGAATAAAAAGGAGGTTGAGAAAACATATTTACCTCTTAAATTGGTGTTGAAATCGAGTACTAAAATCAATGGAATAGTAACTTTGATATTTGAGAGGTTTTAGCAATGGAGGTTTTCCTCTTTTAATGTTTGGAAAGGGTTTTATGAAGAAGATGACAACTTTATTTATCAAGTGGTCTTGCTTTTTGAAAGTCTTTGGTCTAATAGCAACTTAGGTCCTTCCCTTTTTTAAAGAGGCTCAATTAGGTCATTATTTTAGTTGAATTGATTAAATTAAGTTTTATTGACTCGCATTATAAACTCGGTTAACTCCTAGGCCCGAAACACGAGTGTTACAACTCTCCCCCACTTAAAGAAATTTCGTCCCCGAAATTCATCGATCACAAAGGGCCACTGAAACAAACACCTCCACACATTCCTCTCTCACCACAACATACTAACCAACTCGAAGGACTTACCACGCAAGACTTGCTATCTTACTCTAAGATCTCAACTGATTCTTCAAGGCATGTCAATTTCAAACTCAACTCAATCTCTTCAGCGAACATAACACGGAACAGATTTGACTCACACTCCCGAATCATAGATTCATAAATCACATCACAACCCTATTTCTAACTCTGGTGGTAACCGCAACAAATAAACAACTATACTAGCCCGATTCACAATCTCATACAACATTGTTTGAACACTTGACTCATAACTTTCCCTAACTGACCATCTGACTTCAACATGTAGCCAAACACTATACAAACGTCTTCAAAAAAATAATCTAGTTGAAATCTCGAATCTCTATTACCCACTTTCATTAAAAATATTCCACGAATGTAGCAAACTAGATGAAAACTGATGCTCGGTCTTGACACGCTAGCAATTCACGCACTTACTCTCATACAGAACCACATCATTCATCCACTGAATTCAGAAGCACTCATCTTCAACCCACAATACGTCTTCATACAACTCAGATGCAATACAAATGAACTATCGTGTGCTTCGACCAAAACAATACATCTCAAAATACTATGCCAATCAGTACAACAATTCTATCTCTAACAATACAAACTCTATCATCTCTGAATTGTACTCTGAATGTCTTCTTTCCGCTATGTCTTGCACGTGAGGTGCCAAGAATATGTCTTGCAACTATTTCTCTTCAACATTCTGACTCAAGGTACTCTCAACTCGAAACTCGGCCACAAAACTACTATCATTTGATAAACAGAATTCGGCAATTGCAACTCGTAACCCAACTACTGATCTAATAATAAATACAACTCGGAACATCGGTTACTACATAGACTCTCTTCAGATAGTACTCAATTTTGAGATCACAGTCTTCAAGCAATTCTAACTACTCATGTTGTTCAAGTTCCAACCATTCCTAAGTCTTCAAACATTTCAAGTTCTGATGATACGTGCATATACATTGTGCATTTCTTACTATGCGACTTTGTCTCTAAGTCTTCGAAGCAAATACAACTGTAACTAACTCTATGTCTCATATCGGATAACTCTTCTCTCGATCTTTCAACTATCTCGATGAATAAGCTGCAATCTTCTGTCTTGCATAAGCACACCACCTAACTCTACATGTAACACATCACTATTGTTCACAAATTCCTTCTCTGACTTTGGCTAGATCAAAGTTGAAGCTTTCATCAAAGTTTCTTTCGGCTTCTCAAGTTCATTATCTCGTATCTAACCACACAACTGAACATTCTTCTGTAGCAATCTATCAATGGAGCAACTATCTTCAAAAGACTATTTACAATTCTCTGAAAGTAACAATGCTAGACCTAGGAACTATAGATATCTGTCACAGTCTTCAATTTCTTCCAACTCATGTCTTCCTTTGCCTACTTGGGATTTACCCTAATACACTCGGATGATATGCATGTTCTAGGAGAACATCTTCATTAGCTCGAAGTTCATGTTGCATAACTTGACATACAATTAATTCTCTAATAGAATCTACCACACTAACTTCAAAGCTTGTCATGATCTTCCTCGGTACTTAAATATACTCATGTGACCTCCAGAAGAGCTACTACAACTGATCAAGAAACTCAGGAAAATATTCTGCTCAACATCTCTATGAAGGTAACTAATACACTAGTCAAACAAAACGGCATAACTCAGAGCTCAAGGTGATCACATCTTGCCCCTAAAGCTGTCTCTGGTACTTCAACTCTTCTCACTTTCAACTGGTAGTAAACGGATCTCAAACTAATCTTCAAATAGACTAAAGCACACACTAACTGACCAACAAATCACTGACACTCGAAAACTGATGCTAATCATTCACTGTCACTTGTTTCAACTGTATGTAATCTGAACACATTCTCGTACTGTCACTCTTTCTTCTTCACAATTTACACTGTAGAACTCTGCGACAATGCACTAGGCCTAATGAATCTAAGGTCTAACAAGTCTCGAAGTTAATCCTTCAACATTCTCAATTCTTCCGAGATTTTTAAGTTACAGAACAAACAAAACTGAAGCAACCTCGGAGACGGTCTCAATAACGAACTCTTCTTCTTTATCAAGAGACAAACCGGGTGAATCTTCCAAATACTTCTAGGAAAACACAAGCTATTCTAGCATTCTGCGGTCTAATCTTCATTCAAAATCAAATTCATCACAATGTCTAAGCAAGCTTGCCAACTAAACTCGATCAATCTTCGACCTCCAGAGCTGGATCAACATTCAATAAGGAGTTCACATCCTTACCTACTACTACAGTCACACAGAAATTTGCAACTTCAAGGCAACTCTCTCTTTGTCTCAACGTATACACTAACCCTGTGCTCTTCAAGCTGAACCTTGTCAAAAGGTACATCAAAACCGTAGAGGACAATCACTTCACATCTACTAGAAACTAGTAACTCTGAACCACCAACAAACATCTTCTGTACATCTTTCTGATCACCACTATCTCCCAAAGGCTAGTCACATGTGTCCCTACATCTAAGATCTCAACAAGGATATCTAATTTCTTACATGCCCACACAAAAGAAAGTATCCGCGGAAATTGCAACTTCACATGTACACAACAGATAGTCTTGCGTCCTCTTGTTTTCAGACTGGTTCTTCAACAAAATCTGACCCTTTTAAACTGTTCTTAGAGCATCTCGTAACTTCAAGACTCAATTCTAATCACACACAAACAGTCTTGCTGGACTTGTTCTACCCCTACCAAACAATCCTGAAGTCAAAGCTCAAGGCTCCCTTCTCGGCTCATCTATATCGAAAGTGACTTCATCTCTTCCGCTTGCTGGAAAACAACTCAACGTACACTGACCCAATAACAAAAACTAGCTCCCACTCACGGACACTGACCGACTGTCTTGCATTAAAATCATAGGCCAAACCCCAACGGTCACCAACTAACACTTCACCAGGCATGTTCAACTTGCATGCTTCCTAACAATGCACAGAGATACGGATTCAGAATCAATCAGAAGGGGCAGACTCAAAATTGTACCAATGGCTTATCTACTGTAACATCGATACTACTCTAGCTCCACTCATAGGCCTTCACTTCTTCTTACTAACTAATGCCAGAGTTGTTCACATCGTCCCTCATCCACAGGAATCAACCCGCATACGCACTGTCTCAAATGGACAAATTGTACCTCAAATCCGGTACATCCATACCTCCCTAACTAAGATGATGGACTCCCTCAACATCGTCCACCTTTTAAGAAACTACGACTTCTACTTACCGAAAAGCAATTAAATAAACAACAACATCAACAGTAAAACATACAAGATTGGGTTAGCAAGGCAAGGCTTCCAAGTGGCTCAAGTATGTTTCCCTCACTTAAAATCTCTTTTTCGATGTAATAGTAGCAATGAGACTCTACTAAACATGTTTCAAACAAATCAACACACATACATGCTCAACCAAACATATAACGAAGCATACTTGCTCAACAAGCAAACATATGCGTACTATCAAACAACATATATTCTCATTCAAAAAATCATTATTCACTGCATACACGGATAACAAGCAACAAGCTTTTAAACAAACAATCAACATACTTGTCATACAAGCAGTCATACTTACAAAGCAAACAAACACCGTGCGTATCAATTCAAAACTTAAACTTACCTGCCCAAGGTCTCGGAAACCTTAGGCTCTGATACCAACAAATGTAACCCCCTCGTCCTGGTCTGGCCGGATGACCGGTCCGAGTGAGCTACACGGGGAAAACCGAGTGAAAACCCCTAAGGATTCCCCCTCGGTTAGCAACCCTATTATTTTTTTTTGTTTTAAATCTTGTCTAAATGGATATTAAACCCTAAGTGATCATACAACGGAACAACATATACAAAACAATCAAACGAACTCAAACAATCATGTTACAGCCCAATTTTAAACTTAAACTACAGGCGGTATCGATACACTTAAGGGGTGTATCGATACCCCTTGACCAGGTCAACAAGTCAAAGTCAACCCTTGGAGACCGTATCGATACACCCTAGGAGTGTATCAATACCCTCCCCAACTGTTGACTTCCCATGGTCAACGCTAAGGGAACCGTATCGATACGCATGAAGGCCCGTACCGATACCGAACTGGACAATAGCTCCAGTGACCAAAATAGTATCGGTACACCTCTCAAGTGTATCGATACACGAGTCCTAAAATAAGAAGGTGGTATCGATACCGTATCAACCGTATCGATACCCCTGCACTACAAAACCTCCCAAACTCAGCAAAAACGATCAATACTCGAATCTAAATGCAATTTAAGACTTCCCTAGACCCAACCAAACATTCACACAACATTTACATACCACTATATAGCCATACAAGCGCCCAACATGTATAAACATCAAGGAAATCATGCAATAGGCCCACGATGGCATTCAAGCATTCAAAGCTCATACTTCAATATTCTAACATGAAGGCAACCTCAAAGGCACATGACCAACACACAAGGTAAACAGTTTAGACATGGTTACAATCCAAACATAGCATCATTAAGCCAATCAAAACAACATAATTAAGGAGTCTAAACATGCTCCTAAACAACCAACAATAGCACAAAACAACAACACCTATCCCATTGCTTTACTATTACAATCTTTAAATTTAACTATCATACTTGAGCTAACCGTAAGCAACACTTGAAGACCTTTCCTTGCCATTGCCGCCCACAAGTTATTTATCTGCATTGTCAAACAAAAGAGAGCGTAAGCATAAAAGCTTAGTGAGGGTAGCTCATAAAACAAACCTTCGACAATGCAGGGTCCAAGTACGAGCTATTTCCAATATGAAATGCATGGTCTTACCTCCGGTCCGCCAAGCCAAAATGAACATGATGCATGAACATATAGTTAACATTATGCCATACTCAACAACTATAAGCTTAACTTACCATGATACATAACCCAAAGCATTAACCACATCATATATCAATTCATAAGGGCATCACATTTCATGTCAATATAAGCACATAAGCATAATCCCACATTGGCATATACACAACCTCATATTGGCACCTAGCTATGAGCCGAATACGCGGATAACCCGTTGGAATGCATTTCCAACAACAACATTACCTCGGTGGGATTCCACTCATCACCGGTCCTTGCATGTGCGGGATTCCACTCATCGTCACATGCCCTACGGATGGGATTCAACTCATCATCACGTAGAAATATATAAAAGCTTCCGGTGGAATATTACATCACCGTACTCCTCCTTGGTGCCTTAACGCCACCAAGGTCACATACGTTTTGACTCAATTTGTGTGCACACTCATCCTAATGATCGATCATTGTACCGAAGCATACTAGTGCCAATATAAATCAAACTACACAACTTTTTACAATATCAATTTCAATATAAATTTCGTGCCTAGCACGTACTCACCATGATTCTCCAAAATCATGCAATCCACATCATAACCTCATTACGCAAACCAACATCACATGTATATCATCCAAACCATTATTATATCATATATCCACATACATGTATCCACATTATATTTGTCATCAACATGCATATAAAATCAATGCATTAAGCCATGCTTTCACATATATGTGTATCACATTATACACAATCATCATGAGGCATAACAATAATTAAAGAGTACATCCAAGGTCTCTAACTAAAGTTTAGGATTAGGCTACCACCCTAATCCTAACTCTAGGTGGGTCTACCAAGCCCAACCTAGTTCACATGCTCGAACCAACCACTTAAAAATCAATTTAAAACATTAATCACTCACCTCTACCTCCAAGCTCAACTACCAAGCAAACATCACCTTCAAGTTTCCGGATTTCTTCCCAATGCTTCGCCGACCCAAATTCTTGCTTCTAAACAACCTCCATACAATTCAAACAACCTCAAATTAGCCCAACCTCAAAATACCAATCCGGAACACAATTCAAATACAATTTACAACACCGTAAGACATGACCAAACCCCAAACTTAGCAATTTCGGACAGCCCCAATACCTCTTCCAAAAACCATGTTTCCAACATCCATTGCACCCACAAATAACCCCAAATCAATCTCTAACCATAGTACTACCATTGGGCTATCAATTCCCACCTAAAACAACCCCCAAAACTCACCCAAAACCCTCCAAAACTTCATTTTTGTACTCATATTTTACCCAGCAGAAAATCATGTTTTTAACACCCAAATGACATCTAAATGGTCCCAAATCATCCCCTTAGCATACATATACCATCAACTCTCTAATTACACCCTAAAACCCACCAAAAATCAACTTTTTGACACCTTAAAAATTGCCTCAAAAACCCATTTCGGATTTTTACCAAAATTCAACCAAATTGATATATGTTACACCTGTTAATATCAAAACCAATTTATCAAAACCAATTGGAGAAACCCCTTAAAAATTCAAACTTTAATATAAACCCTAATTTCCAAAACCCCATATTTTTAAAATCCAAGACCATGGATAGATAGAGAATAAAAAGGAGGTTGAGAAAACATATTTACCTCTTAAATTGGTGTTGAAATCGAGTACTAAAATCAATGGAATAGTAACTTTGATATTTGAAAGGTTTTAGCAAGGGAGGTTTTCCCCTTTTAATGTTTGGAAAGGGTTTTATGAAGAAGATGACAACTTTATGTATAAAGTGGTCTTGCTTTTTGAAAGTCTTTGGTCTAATAGCAACTTAGGTCCTTCCCTTTTTTATAGAGGCTCAATTAGGTCATTATTTTAGTTGAATTGATTAAATTAAGTTTTATTGACTCGCATTATAAACCCGGTTAACTCCTAGGCCCGAAACACGGGTGTTACAAGGGATGTGAAATCAGGTAAACGGACGAGTTTCAGTCAAGTAATGTCAAGTCAGGTCAAATCAGATACGGGTTATGCAATGTCAATTCAATGGTTCGACTCGAGTCAGGTCGAGTCTGGGTCGACTCGGATTTGGGTCATTGTCAGGTTGATTTCAAATCAGGTTGAGTTCGGGTTAGGGTCGGGTTAATTTCAGGTCGAGTAAGTTTCAGTTCATGTCAAAAAAGTTCAGGTCCGAATCAGTTAATTAACGGGTTAGTTCAGGTTCGAATGGACTTCAGGTCGGGTCACGTCGTTCGCAGATAAAATCCAGGTCGGGTAATGTCAGTTTCGGTTGAAGTTTAAGTCGGATCTTGCCATGTACACATAGACTTCGAGTCTGGTAATTGTGGGTAAATTTGCGATAAAAATCATTTTTAAGAGAATAATGTGAACCGAAATATCTTTTGGGATGGTTATATATGTTACAATTTAATATATATATATATATAATTGTGACGAAATTAAATTAAACTAAAATTTAAATTAGGCTTAAAATGAAAAGTTTTAAACAAGTAAGGCCTTAAAGGGTAATTAATCTATAAACTAAAAAGTGTCGGAAAAAACAAATTAATTATTTAAATTAAAACTTGAAATTAAAGGGGTAAATTGCAACTTTGGGTTTCAATTTAGAAATCGGAGGGAAAAAGCCCGCCTATTGTTTTAGGTTAGGGTAAATTTTAGTTTTGGTCCATCTGACATTAAAGCATTTTAGTTTAAGTCACAAAATTTTACTTGTAGGTTTTAATTTTATTCAATCGAGTCACAATTTAGGTTATAACCGAAATTAAAGCTATAGATTTAGAATTGTTATAGGGACTTATAATTTAAATGATTAGAACTAAATTATAAAAAGTATAGGATTTGGATTAAATTACAAAATATATAAATAAATATGGGTAAGTTTTAGTTAAAAGTAAATTTGTAGGGACTAAAATAAACAAAAATACTGGATTAAATTACACATGTTAAAAATAAATAAATATTATTTTCAGTTAAATAAAGATTTTTAGTGAATTAATTGAACACTAAACTCCTAAATCCTAAATTTCATCCTAGACCCTAAACTAGTCACATAAACCTATAGGCTATATAACCCCTAAAAAATTATCATCGGTCACATAACACATATGACGTTATACTTGTATTCACATATCAGTATAGAGTGTAGAGTAGGCAATGCATATGGTGTAGATTATATTATAGACTATAGTATAAACTTTAAGCCCTAAACTACGCTATAAACTCTAAACGTCTAAACATTAGCACAAACCCCTAAATCATAAACCATAAACCTTAAGCTATAGAAATTCATCACATAAATCAATTACCCTAAACTACACCATAAAATCTAAACTATTACCACTAACCCCTAAATCACAACCATAAACCTTAAGCCCTAAACTACACCATAAACCTTAAATACCTAAACATTAACACAAACCTCCAAACTATTAACACTCATCTTAAACCTTAAACACTAAACCATGTAAATTCATCTTATAAACTAATAACCATAAACTACAACTTATACCTTAAACCATTACACTAAGGCCTAAACTTTAAGCTATAAACTAAACTCATAAACCAATTTGACAATTTCAACATAAGAATATAGGATAAATTAAAATTAGGGATTGGGTTGACAATTGACCATAAAAATATATCATAAACATGAAATTAGGGATTAATTTGACTATGCAAAAGTGGATCAATTTGACAGTGCAGTGATCAATTTATAACATTTGATCATTAGGGATTAATTTAACAAATAACCCTAAACAAAACACATACCATGAACCATAAAACCTTAAGGATTCATAATTAATCTCATAAACCAATAAGCCTAAACCAAACCAATTACTCATAAATTAGGATTGTAAATGAGATGAGGTAAATTGTGAGCTACTAAAAAACATAATATACATTTTTAATTTTTTTTAACTAAATTAGTCCTAAGACCTAATTAAAAGAAACTAAATTCTTAAGGTTGAATTTTAACTGAATTAGGAATAAATTGAATTAAAATATAAACTTGAAAGACTAATAAATCATGGCCTAGATGCAAAAGGTTGACACAACAGGATCTAAAGGGTAATTAACCCCTTTCTCTTTATCTATATCCTTGGCTTCTCTTCCTCACCAACTTCAGCGTCTCTTTCTCTCCAACATCGGCATCTTACAATCGACGACGATGTAACTCAGGTGAGTATATAAATTTTCGTTCCTCTTCTTAATGTTTTTTTTTTTTTTTTCGTTCATCTATTCTCTGAATTTTTTTTTGCCATAATTTATTTTTTCTTTCCATCTTCCCTAAAATTTACCCTTAAGGTAAATTTTCGTTTCTCATTGTGTGCATGTCTCTCATTTCTCTCTGACTTTATCCATTAAGATTCTACTAACAAGTACTTTGAGGTTATCCTGGTTGGTGTTGCACACCCAAGGATTAACTGGATCTGCAATCCAGTTCATAAGCATATAGAGCTTCGAGGTCTCACCTCTACTGGGGTTACTGTCTTGGATTATCATTTCATCCATTTTCGTGTGCCTCCCGTCGCCAGATGTTTTCGGCCTTTGAATAGAAACAATAATTTTTTAAAGCTTGAATGATAGAGTGGATATCTTTGCCAATTACCAGTAGAAATATTAGGAAAAGTATTACCCCTGAAAGATTCAAGTAGCAATTTGCAGGATTATGATCAAATATTAAAGCACCTTGATTTTGAATGGACAAGAAAAATTAAACTATTTTCCGTTTGTTCAGTATGGTATGGACTAAACTAAAGTAGTAACAATTGTATCAGTATATGTTAAGTAAATTTTAGGTTAAAACTTAATAAACAGTTCATATACCTTAAAGGAAAAAAAAAGACACTTATGATTTACATATATCATATTATCATAACTTTTCGTCAGGGGGTAGATGCAAGTTGGTGACATAAAAATATGGCTTAAAATATTTGCGATAGTGAAGTTCAGAGTTTGATTCAAGATTATCCATTGTGCCCCTATGAGATTGTTGAAGATAAGTACTTTTCCCACTCCTGGTTGGAGAAAACAGATATTCTAAAACTTTAAACCAATGCAGTGAATTATCTAGACCAATACAGCGAAGATAACTTTGAACTTGATAGTTCAAAGTCGGGCTTTTAGCCTTGTAAAACTTTCGCTATAAGATTTGAGAGCTTAAATTTATTTAGTTAAATTAATTTGTACATTTATAAATTGTGTTTGTAAACTATTATTTTTTTTTCAAGAATCTGTGAAGTTACTAAGATTTTTAATATCATGTTTTGATATTATCTGTTTTATCATTGTTTAACTTATGATTACACACATATATATATATATAAAGTTAAATTATATTTAACTTGTCCATTACTTATTACATCAAAATAATAAAATAAACTTATTGATATTTAAAGTTATTTCTAATGGTTAAGATAATAATAAGGAAATGGATCATTAAATAAATTTAATTTAATGATTATAATTAAATTTTTTAATATGATGATCTACTTAACAATTTTTTTAAATTTAATTTTTACAATTAACAAATTGATTTAAATTTTGAAAGATAATTTAAATTATCAATCTTATTAATTTAATAAATTTTTTAAATATTTATTATTATTATTATTATTGTTATTATATACTATAATTTATAAACAAAAAAAAGTAAAAATGTTAATTTAATGATCATTGTTATTCATGTACTTTAAATTGTGAGTATATATTATTGTATTTTGTCATACTACAATATGACACATTCATAATCTCACAATCTCATAACTAAATAACTTATTTTTTTTTTTGCTCAATGATGTCGTATATTAAGATGCAATATACAACCAAATAGCCACAACGGTCGCCTCATTAAAAACCTCCCTAAATCCTAACGGAGGAAAAGAGTACGAACCGTATGTGGTAAAACAAGAGTCCAACAAAACCACTAACGAAACCAACACCACTATAAACTAACACTAACAAGCACAAAACAGTGAAATCCGCGTTACCCCCTCATTTGCCAAAGCGTCCGCTAAACCATTCGCCTCACGGAAAATATGAGAGAAGCATACCGAAAATAGAGAGGAGCAGCAACTGTCAATCTCGCGAAATACCTCCCAAAACCGCCATGGCCGTTTGTCCATATGTAACACCCAACTAATAGCAACCATGGAATTCGACTCTACTACCAAAGGAAACGCTGCCCATGTCGACTTCTGAAAGTACGACAATGCAAAAGCAATCGCTCGCAATTCAGCCTCGTTTGAATCAATACAACCAAGAGGGCCAGAAAATAACGCCAAAATGCTCCCATGCTCGTCGCGTAACACGCCCCCATAGCCTGCAGGACCCAGTTTACCACGTGCAGAACCATCCACCGAGAACTTCAAAGTCCCCCGCGATGGTGGTTCCCAACAAATACCAAGTCGTGCTGATCGCGAATGTGATGGCTCAGAAAAAAGACTCGGACATTCCCACCACATCGACTCGCCAATGCACAGATCATTCCTTAAGGTCCGCATCCAATAAAACGAGCGCAATTTAATCAAAAAGCACACCTCCTCAACTGGTAACAATTTCTTATTGAACACCATCTCATTCCGTGCTAACCAAATCGACCATAACATCGCTGCTATGCACGATACCCACATGCAGCGACGCGTACCCGAAAACGAGCAATGGAAGTCAGGTACAAAGAACTCGGACAAAGTTTGCGGCAACGGTAGACACACTCCCCACCAACAGCGAAACCAGTCCCATAAACGCTGAACCACCGGGCACGAGTACAAAAGATGATCGACGTCTTCCTCTCATTCCCTACACCAGAAGCACAACGTACATTGCCCCTCAAAAACAACACCCCTACGACTCAAAAAATCAAAAGTCGGCAGGCGACGTAACCACACAAACCACAGGAAAGCCTGTACTTTCGGTGGAACTAGAACTTTCCACGTGAAACATGCCCCAAACTCGCTCTCCCCAGCTTCCTCTAACATCAAAATCTGAGAAACAGCTTTGACCGTGAACATACCTCTACTATCTGGAGTCCAAATCAGCTTGTCGCGTACACCTCTCTATATATAGTGTCGCCTAGCACTGCCCGCATGTCGCGCAACAGCCCCGTCTCAAAAACACGAAGCGGACGACGGAAAAATTCAGCCCATCGTGAGTGATGAAAACCCCCCTGGACAGAATAATCCACAACCAGCGCCAATTTGTTGATAGCGCAAGAGAAGAGCCTTGGAAATATATCCTTTAATGGCTTGCTCGCACACCATGAATCAAACCAAAAGAGAACTCGACTACCCTCCCCCACTTGCCATATCAACTTCTCGTGTAAATTTCGCTGCACTTCATCCGAACAAGCAGTTTGCACTATTTGTTTCCACACCACCGACATCGCATGTTGATGGGAAGAATTAAATCTCCACCATTGCACATCCTCCCCATATTTAGCCACTATAATGGCCCTCCATAGCGACGATGCATCCGTGGCATATCGCCACGACCATTTAGATAATAAAGCCGTGTTGCGCACTTGTAAATCCTCTATTCCCAGACCTCCCAAATGTCGCGGTCTACACACCAACGTCCAGCTAACTCTGTTCATTTTTCTATGTAAATTTACACCACCCCAAAGGAAAGCACGGTGAATCTTATCAAGTGCTGCGATGACTCCCTTAGGAATGCGGAACACGCCCATATAATAAATCGGCAAAGAAGATAGGACAGCGTTAACCAAAGTAACTCGTGCCGCAAAGGACAGCGAATTACGCTTCCAACCTACCAATTTCCGCCGAACACTTGCAATAACCGGTTCCCAAACCGCCAAGCTTCGCGGATTAGAGCCTAATGACATCCCCAAATAGGTGAAAGGGAAAGAACCGCGTCTACAACCCAACGACTTAGCACACAAATCAGTAAACTCCTCGTCAACCCCAATAGCATATAAAGACGACTTACTGAAATTTATTTGCAAACCTGAACATACTTGGAAGCAATTGAGAATACGTCTGATGGAGTCAGCACAACCAGAAGAAGCCTCAAAAAACAAAACGGTGTCATCTGCAAATTGCAAGTGCGATATAGATACCCCCGGTGCAACACAGACGCCCTTTATCAATCCTGCCGACTCAGCCTGAATCAATAAGCTATGAAGAGCCTCCACTACGATGACAAATAACAGTGGCGACAGTGGGCAGCCCTGTCGCAAACCACGCCCCATTGTAAACTCAGACGTAGCACACCCATTTAACAAAACAGACATTCGAACCGTTGAAACACATTCTAAAATCCATTGACGCCAAACCTCACAAAACCCCATACAATCCAACATATGATCCAGGAAATCCCATCTCACGCAATCATAGGCTTTAGCGAAGTCTAGCTTCAGCACTAAGCCACCCCTCGAACGCTTCCGTAAAGAGTGAATTATCTCGTTTGCAAGAAGAATGCCATCTACTATCTGTCGGCCACGAATAAAAGCCGACTGATGCTCACTAATCAACGATCCTAGCACCCTTTGCAACCTTGTCGCTAACAATTTCGCTAGGATTTTGTATACTGAATTGACAAGACTTATCAGACGGTAATCGCTTAGTACTTTAGGTGAGTCGATCTTAGGAATCAAAACAAGAAATGTACAATTTACACCCGGTGGTAACCTGCCGGTTGTGTGAAACTCGCCAAGAAACCTTAGCACATCCTCACTCACTGTGTTCCAACATACTTTAAAGAAAGCCATGCTAAACCCATCCGGTCCAGGCGCTTTCGATCCATCGCAGCCCCGTATAACCTCCCACACTTCCTCACGGCAAAAAGGTGCCACTAACGCTTCATTGACGTTCCTATCAACCCTTCCGAAGTCGCCCACAATGGTCCAAATGCACCGACGTTTTGCTGCCTTAAAATGCATGGTGAAATCTGCCACTATATGTTTCCGAAGGCGATTAACATTCGTTTCCCACCGACTATTTATCAATAGACCATAAATCATATTTCGCACAGCTCTAAGCTTTGCCGTACGGTGAAAAAATGCGGTGTTGCGATCACCTAACCGCAACCAGCTCGCCCTTGACTTCTGTCGCCAAAGCGATTCCTTACGCCTAATAGCCTGCCATAAACATTGTTGCCACTCCCTTTTCCTCTCAATTAGAATAGCTTCCGATTCACTCAGTTCATCATTCGAAACCGCCGCATCTGCATCATCCAATTTCATTTGAATCGACTGTATGTCCTTTTCCACATCACCAAACACCGCCCGGTTCCACACGCGCAAGAAACTCTTCATGTTTCGGAGCTTCACCATAATGTTATCACTACCAACCCCCTGATCCGACAACCTACTCCATTCATTAGAGAGTTCAAGTACACTTTTGTTGTTCTCCAACCAACAATTTATAAAACGAAAAGGGCGAGGCCCCTAGTCCTGCTCATCGCACACCAACAAAAGAGGTGTATGGTCCGAAACCCCCCTTGGCAAAACATGCTGACCAATATTGTTAAAAGCATCCACCCAAGTAGAAGATATCAAAAATCTATCAATTCGACTACGCCTAAAACCCCTCCCAAACCATGTAAATTGCTTTCCTATCAACGGCAAATCAACAAGCCCAGTATGTTCAATAAAATCAGAAAATTCTTGCATACCTGTTGATATCGAACTACATCCTGCACGTTCCGATTGCCATCGTATGGAATTGAAATCCCCTGCGATACACTAAGGTTCATCAATCCCCAGAATAATCTCCCCTAACCTTTGCCACAACTGGTTTCGTGCCTCCGCATCACAAGGAGCATATACATTCAGCATGCAACAACTTAAGTCTTCCGCACGCCATTTACCTCTAACGAAAATAAAATTCCTATCCACCTCTAAAGAAGCGACATCGAAGCGTAACGTTTCCCAAACCGTGATCAAGCCCCCTGATGCACCTATCGACGGTGAAAAAACAAAATCAAAACCATCCGATGTCCACATACACGTAAGCATTCGTGCTGAAACCTCCTCTAATTTCGACTCCTGAACCATTGCCATATCCACCCTTTGCTTCTTTATAACATCACCTACTGCCCTACGCTTCAAATTCGAACCCAACCCCCGAACATTCCAAGACACGATACGCATTGCAAAAACTATCGCCTGTCCCAAGTAAAAACCTGTTGAAGATCTTTTATAATATCCGCTTCACATCCCACCGTTCGCACGCCCACAATGCTACCTAAGGCCACTGTCGCCTCTATTTCTTTAGCGATCAAGTGTTGCCGATTCTGTAGATCTGAGTCCGTCAAAGACGCGTTTGCTACTTGCGTCAAAACAAGCTGTGGATTGAAAGACTTGTGCGGTCTGCCCCTCCCAGGTTTCACTGACGGTACCACACCGGAAAGAACATTGATGGACTTTGTTTTTTTTTTTCATTAATCCTAATGATAGTATCGATGTCTGAAACGCCCGTATTGTTGCCCGATGAAATCCTTATTTTCTCAATTTTAGAGTCCACGTTATCCACCAAATCTATTGCCTTTGGGATAGGTTTAATCAATTCCTGAATTGTTGCATTCAAATCCACTGAGTTTGACTTGGATTGAACTTCCTCAGCTGGTGTTGTAGAGCCAGGACTCTTCTTCCCCTCACTTGTGGAACTCCCGGAGGTTTGCCCACCTCCCGGCCGGCCGCCTCACCAAAAACCTGTACCTCCACCAGAGCAGCCGTATCCCCAACCTCTTGTAATTGTGCCGAATTCGACTGGTCCTTCGAAGAAGTCTCCTCCACATGGCTAGTCGTCGTCCTATGGTCCCATAACGAGTTTGTATGCCACTGCCGTGACTCGGCTAATTGAATTTGGTTACCAATTGAAGTCTCCTTCGACACATCCTCAATTTGATAATTAATACCCTGGTGTCCCTCATCCGATCCTTCCGATCCCTGCATCGAAGAGTCATCATCTTCATCCTCGGAATTTAACAAATTGCACTCGCATTCCAACCAAGGTCCAAATGTACATTCCCGAACTTGAATAGGGAATGATTCGCCCTCCACCTCCAACTTCAGCGTGGCCTCTATATTGGTCATTATCCGTGTCTCGATTAGAATCCAACCCCGCTCGAAGGATTTAGGCGAGGTGGTAGAATCTGCCACGTGAACCAGCCTGCCCCAAATGTTTGCGATATTCTCGAACGATTGTTGGGACCAAGTATGGATCGGCATCCCTTGTATCGAAAGCCAAACTCTCCGTGAATCCAATATCGTTGCAGGGGTCCAAAATTCAATCCGCGTAAAACAGCCTGTAATTGACTTCAATTGCACCACCCTATCGCGCGTATTCGAATCCTTAAACATGAGTAAGATTGCATCCCTTGCTATGCGCAAAATTGAGAGTCCTTCCACCTCTGGTAACTGTAATTTCGCCGCTAATTCTTTGATACTCCATGGCTCTTTGCACTATCCAATTGCGCAATTTTGTAAGATCTCCAACTTAACGCTGTCCACGGATCCCTTCACTATGTAATTCAAGGCCTTACGATCATTTACCTCCGCTTCTGATCGCGATGTCCCCGGCGGCTTCGAATCCATTTTCCCTGCCATAGTGGGCTGATCTGTATCGACTTTGGATTGCTTTCGTTTCCAATAAGAGTTTCGCTCTTCGTATCTCGCTTTGCACACCGTGATCCACGAACCATAAATCCACTTATCGTTCGATCTTTCGATCACCCGTTCAGCGTCATCACGACTGTTCATCCGCACAAACCCAAATCTGCGGCCGTTTCTATCGACTTTCCGGGGAACAAACACGTCCACCACTATCCCATGGAGATCAAAAACTTGCCAAACCCCTTTCCAGTGAATCGACGTTGAGAGATTGCCGACGAAAACTGTCCACACCTTCCTTTCTCTCATACTTTCTCAATTGTTCTTCCGATTTCCAAATTGTTGTCCCCGAAAAAGAAATTATTAAGGCATACCTTTAACTAAATAACTTATTTTAGTTATTACAAGTCAGATAAATATCAGATCGGTTCAATAACAAGTCAGATCATTTACAGGTTGACTCAATTACAGTTCAAGTTCATAATAGGCCAGGTTGATAACATGTCGGGTAATGTTAGTTTTTTACCATGTTAATCTCGGGTTCAGGTTCATATCAGGTCGGATGCAGGTCGGGTTCGGTTATCATATTATCATGTTGAATTCAGGTTCAGGTCGTTCTCAAGTTGGGTGCATGTCGGGTTCAAATCCAAAAATTTTAGGTCCAACTCGAGTTCAGGCCAACACCAATTCTGACTCGAATCGATTTTGGGTCACCACCAGTTCTGACTCAAGTCGGTTTCAGTCAGTTTTACAGGTCGGGTCAGCTTTTTACATCCTTAGATTGAATGCTTCTACTTAAACAAAACTAAGCTACTTACAATTTGTAATGATTTCGTAGTTAAAATTAGTATTTTTTGGGGTAAACTACCGTAATGCTCACTTACGTTTGGATGGTGTACACTTTTGCTCACTGATTTTAAAAATTGAACTTTATGCTCATTTACGTTTTCGGGGTGTAAACTTATCCTCACTGAAACGTTTTTTACCGTTAACATTTAACGAGGAGCTGATTTGGCAGATTAAAGGTTAATTAATAAAAAGGCTTAATACCCAAATATGTGCCCAAATTATGCTTGTAGATCACTTTTGATGCCAAAATTATTTTTAGCTCTAAATAGGTGCTTAAAGTTTTGATTTTGGTCATTTTAGGTGCCTAATCGTTAACTACCATTATTTTTATTTAAAAATAGTTTTTTTAATTTAATTTAATTTAATTTATTTTTAACTTATTTTTTTTATAAAAAACCCTAAATTTCCCAACACTCACAAAATGGCCCCCCAATTCGAAATCCTTAACTTTCCTAGCCGAATCTGCCGCCGATGGTTTCGCCGCCCCCCATATCCGCCGCCGGACTACCAAGATCGTTTTCCCAACCACCCATCGCCAGTAAACGACAGTAGGTGTGTCGATCGGCTTCCTAAGTCGAAAGAAGCCAAACCTGCGAAAGGAAGTCGTCGGCACACCTACCGTGGGTTATCGACGATGGGTGGTTGGGAGAAACGGTCGTGGTGATCCGGCGATGATAGTGGTAGTCTCCGGTGAGGTAGTAAATGCCGATAACGATGATAATTTAGGGATTTAGGGTTTTGGGTTAGGGATTTGGGACAATTTTGTAAAGATTTAAAACTGTTAACTTTTTTAAAAAATTGAATTTTGAATTTTATTTTAAAACTAATTAAAAATTAAAAACATGCCACTTGTCACAATTTAATTGGCTAACAATTTTTTATTAACGGCTAGGCACCTAAAATGACCAAAATTGAAATTTTAGGCACCTATTTAGAGCTAAAAATAGTTTAAGCACCAAAAGTGATCCACAACCATAGTTTGGGCACATATTTGTGTATTAAGTCTTTTATTAACTAATTAACCTTTAATCTGCCAAATCAGCTTCCTGTTAAATATTAACGGTAAAAAACGTTTCAGTAATGATAAATCTATACCCAAAAATTAAATGAACATAAAATTCAATTTTTAAAATTAGTGAATAAAAGTGTACACAACCAAAAATAATTAAACATTACGGTAGTTTACACTTTTTTTTGTGTGTGTGCGCAACCAAACTCAACACAAAATCTCTACAGCCGTCGTCTTATCCACACCAATCAAAACTGAAGGAGGCCACGTGGCCTAACAAAAACTAGTCGTTATGATTCCTTCTTGCTTTTATTGTCTTTTAAGGAGAAAAAAAGAAGAAGAAAGAACAGAGGTCTTAAAATTCAATTATAACGCCATGGAAGTTTCTCTTTATGCTTCTTCTTCAATTACATCCCCTGTCTCAATACCCCAATCAAAACCCACTTCCACAAAGTTGTCAAACCCAACGGTGAGTTTCCTTTGCACCCAAAGATGCAATGACTTGATAGGAAACAATCGACGGCTCACAACCAAGGTTGCTGCCAATATTCAAGACGTTTCAGCCGTAGCTGATCCTGCCCGTGTCGATATTACATGGCAAATTGTTGTCGGAGCTATAGGTTACAGCTAACACAAGATTATGTCTTTACCAGCGTTGATTATCCGACTTGGTATTTCCCGAGTTTAATATTTTTATGTTTCTTCTGCAGCTGGGGTTACCCCTTTCATTGTTGCGGGGATTGAATTCAGCAAAAGAATTGTAAGTTATGTATGTATGTATGTATGTATGTATGTATGTATGTATGTATGTATGTATGTATGTATGTATGTATGTACCGGGTTTGTTTGATTTTTGGGTTGTTAATTGCAGATTGCACAAAGGAGATGTGAAGAATGTGGGGGCTCAGGACTTGTTTTTAGAGACAAAGATTATTTTAAATGCCCAGAATGTGGTATGCCTTGTTAATTATACTAGTTATTATATGGTTTCTTGAGGTTAAACTATACTTAGATATCGCTAAAATTTAAGTTTAGTACTGAACTTTAGTTTAAACTTCAATTATGCCACTGGATTATTAAAACCGTTGACGTGGAAGAATCTTAATTGTTTGCCTGCGATGACGTGGAGGGGTTTTAATCTTGATTGTATCATTTTTGTGGTTCACTGAAATACTCAATTGCATGCTGGCAGGTGGATTTCTTCCATGGCAGTCATGGAAAAGATTCTTCACTGGTTGAAACTAAACAGCTCTTTCCAAGTTCAAAAAAGGTAAGTTCACACTTTCCAACAGTATATTTCTGTTCTAAAGCAATTAGCTTCTGTATGTAAACAAGATGAAACTCGATGGGATTGTCTGCAATGTTTCTACTCTACTGTTTCCGTATGTATTACCAACTTTCCATATTTGTAATTGTTCTGAGATCGTGTTGGTGAACATATATGATACTTTGAAATTAATAGAAATGGAACACAACGTGTCAATAAATCACATGGTATTTTCTTGTTTAATAAGTTTAAAAATTGTGGTTCAATTAAGCAGGGAAATGTGTTTTTTTTCCTGTTCATGTATTTACTGAACTGCAAATGCTAGTTTGAAGACGGGTCTTCGGCGAGACGGAATCAGGATTTGAAGTTTGGGAAAAACTTAAATATTTAAAAAGTAAAGGTAAAAAAAAATTGAGTTGGGGGCATGACCCCTGTTGAGCCCATGTCCCTCCGTCACTGGGTCTTCATTCACAAACGCAAATGCATGCAAACCAGAGAGAAAAACAAGACAAAAGGATCCAAAACACAAGAACTTACAATATCTCAGCCCATGCTTTTAAATGGTTCACTTGTAATTTATTTAAAGGGTAACCAACATAAATACTCCTTAGACTATAGGGTGCTTTTTTGTTGTGACCTTGACTATGAAAAAGTAACAAAATAGTCTATCGATTTAAAAAAAGTAACTAGTTGGCCTGATGTCGTTAAAAATTTAACGGCTAATAAAGTGATAGTTAATAAAAATTGGCATAATAACACATTTAGTTCTCTATATTTACACATCCAATCAATTCAATCCTAATTCGAAAAAAATAAATAAATTCAGTCATTTTTATTTACTCATCCTATCAATTTAACCCTCAACTTTGGGACCACCTCCCTGTTTTGACGAAACGGAATGATTGATGCTGAAAGGTTCGTCGGATGGAATGAAAGTTGAATGAAGGGTTGTCGGAGCATAGAGGCGGTGCCAAAGTAAAAATGTTAAATAAAAATAATTAAATTGATAAAATGAGTAAATAAAGAGATTAAATTTAATATTTTTTTCGAATTAAAACTAAATATATCATCCCTCGTGGGGTTTAAATGCTTTTAGTAAAAACAATCTGCTTAACAAAAACAATATTATCGTGTCGATTTTAATAACTGCTATGTTGTCGACAGTTAAAATTTTTAACCACATAAGCTTTCCACGAGTCTACAACCAAAAACTAATGATTTTGCTCCTCCTAGCCATTCACACCAAGGACAGCCACCTTTTATCAAATCTGGCTTTACTCCACCGCGCTTCAATAAAAAGTCTTTGTAGGAATCCGGTCAATAACTAACATCCGCAAGAAATTTTGTACTCGCAAAGAAACTTTAAATTTTCGTATACCATTAAACTCAAAATCGAAATTACTTACATTCTCGTTAAATAGTAACCAAGACATCTTTTTAATCGAGAATCGACCAACTTGATAAGGCTTAAGGGTATTATAAGCCCATGAACTTTTGGGGAAAAATTAATTAAGCCGTTGAACTTTTTTTTTCCACCCAATTAAGCCTTAGTACTCCAAAATTTCATCAATTCAACCCCTTGACCAACGTTGATTGTTAAATTTAACAATTCTTTTTACACTAGCTGATACAACAAGTCGTGTTACAATGTTTTCACTTGACATTTTCAGAATTTTTGATTTTATTTAGAAAATTCTTTAAAAGGTCTAAAATTCTAAAAAAAATCTAAAAAATTTAAAAAATAGTTTTCTGAAAATATGCAAATGTCACCTGAGAGAACTATAGTGTGTCACGTGACAATAATATCTCAAGAAAAAAAACTGTAAAATTTTATGGTCAAATGACTTAATTAGTTCAATTTATTAGTTCGAAGGCTTAATTAGGTGCAATTAAGTTTAAGGCCTTAATTGATTATTTTTTAAAAGTTCAAGGGCTTCAAACACGTTTAAGCCACTTAATAATGAATCCAAACTAGACGATCCTCCATGTATAGATAAAAATTAGTATTCTCAACTACATCCCTAAACTAAAACTCATATTCATCTAAAAGTTGGACATTTGCAATTGATAAGGCACACCCAAGTGCTATCTCTAGTATGCTTTCATGCATGAAACTACTACCAACGAATAAAGCATGTCCACGTTTGAAACATGTTGATGCTTAAATAACGAGACATCAGATAAGAGAGATGAAGAGAAAGACGAAGGTGATTAAAGACGATATCGAACAATTTATATCATGTAGATTTGGAGCGGAAAGTCGCAGTTAATATAATGGTCAAGCTGGAGAGAGAAAAAGAGGATGGGAGATGAGAGGGGATGTAATTTCTCTCGTCATGTTGTGTTTTCAGTTTGTCTTCTTTCTTTGATTGTATAGGTATTTAAGCCCTTGATATTGTTGGTGATTGGATGGTGTCAAATCTATTGACAACCTTTGGACGTGTTTGTAAAGGTAGGCTTAACATTTAAATATCAGTCTTTATATGTCGGTCACGTGAGTAGGGTATTGTTGTTTCTGACTGTGCATATTCCTGAGTTCATCCAGGACATTGGTAGTGTTAGCCTCCAGTAAAACTTGCTTTCAATAGATTGCGGTTGCCTCTGCATCTACCAAGTACGAAGATGTTGAAGGTTATTTATGAAATTTTACTGATGGAGGTGTTGGGTATAACAAAATAAAGTGTTCTTCTGCCATTATGTTTAAAATTCTCTCCATACTCCAAATTCTTCCATTATATTTTTCTTATGTATTCTAAAACTGCAAGTGTCACCGTACTTGTTTTACTATGGGAATAAATATAATACTTATAACACTTGTTTTGAAAACACTTTTTGATGACATGCATTATCATGAAGTAAAACACAAAAAAAGTAAATTAAAACTATCAATTGTGAGGAAAAAAATTGCAACCTTTTAAAAATTCTTAGAAAAAGTCATGTCTAATCTGACTCGTGTATGGCCATTATAGACACCAGAACAATGAACAAGCCTTGGAATCGCCGCAAATACCTCATACTAAACTCTTTTTATTTCAACTCATTTCCATCCTTAATCATCACTCGAATATTTCTCATTCTTATAGCCTAACATTAAAGAAAAGAAGAGATGGCAAGGATTGATTTGGTTGTGTTCTCATTGGCCCTCATTCTTTCAGTGCAAGTCGTGGTATCCCAAACTGAAAGCCCCGCCCAGAAGGAGACTACAGCTATCAAACATGACAATGAGAAGGAGGATGACAAAGTGACTACCGACGAAGTCAAAAAGGACGTTGCCGAAGGGCTCCAAGATGCCGTGGAGAAAGGCGTTGTGAAAGATACGTCTGAAAATCTTGATAAAGCAGCTTCACCTCAGCAGGATGAAGAATTTCTGATGAAACTGTTCCTTCAAGCCCTGACCAAGATGGCCGACGAAGGAAAGGTGGACCCCAAAGTTCTAAAGGAGAAGCTTTTCCCAGGGGGAGCACAAACAATTGACCCCAAGATTAAACCAGAGGTCATTCAAGCTTTGAAAGATGCAATCGCCGAAGCACAAAAAGTGAAGGCTGGTACTGCAAAATCCACTAAACCAGCGGCTGCAATTGCTGTGTAATGTGTTATATGCACATGCAATATGTATGCATGTAAAGGATATGTAGTTTTCTCAAAATAAAAATAAAATTGTTTGTTGACCTGCAAATTCAACCTTCTCTGCATAACTCTTACAACACTGTCATATGATGCTTTCCATAAAGATATCATTAAGGAAGATAGTAGTAATAACTACAAAACGAATTAAGCTGTATAATCCTTAATTCTTGACTTAATTAAAGTTCCATTAGGCTTGAACATTGAACAAGTAAATTACTAAATCAACCTCACTGACATGGCCGTTTACGTGCGACTGATGAGAAAATAATATAAATTTAAGTTTGAGAGCTTGGTCGATTTTTTTGGAAAGTTAAAGAACTTATTTTAAATAACTAAAAATAATATAAATATTTTTAATAACTATTAAGAATTGTTAAATGATTGAAACTTACTGAAAGCAATATATATTTTAAAAATATTCACAAAAATATTCACAAAAATATTCACAAAAATATTTTAATTGTTGTTCTTTGAAAATATGTTTTAAAGGAATTGCCATAAGTGAGTAGTCATTAGGCTAAATTTAAAACCTCCAACATTACCATGATTTTTGAACCAATTAAAATCCCGAAATTCTTCAAGCATGTTTCCGATTTGAATAAAATTTATGACTCTTTTCGCTACCCGTAACGAAGAGAGATTCTTTTTCAAAATCGAATGGATTACTTTTTTTATTTTAAAAACGAATGTCAATTTTCTTTTCGTTTCTGAAAATAAAACACATTATTTTATCAAATTTGTATTCACATATAAATGGATCAAAATTAACCATGTTTCGAGTTCGAGACCTAATGTATGCGAAAAATTTACTTTGGGAGACTCACCCACCAAAGCTAGGTGAAGCCATGGGGAATCAAGAGGGCAACCAAAAAATAAATAAATTTAAATTCGCAACTTTTTGAAAAATCAAGACAACTTATAATTTAAAAGGGTACCAATTTTTTAGCGTTATGGGGTGCTTTAACCTTTCCCACACATAATCAATTCCTGAATTCAATTTATTTATTTTTAAATATGGAGCCTTATTAAAAACCACTTCCTAGTGAAGGGTTAAAAGAGTACCCAAAAGCTAAAATTTCATTAATATTAAGAGAATCACAATTCGCAGAAACAATACATAAATCCTTACAACAAGAACCAAAACATGGCCTCCCAAACTTATTACCAGAGATTTATAACCTACTTACCTAAATATAGGCCCAATACCCAATTTTGCTAGACTATCCGCCTCAATATTACATACCCGAGGGATCCAACGAACAAAAAATACCGTTACTTCGAACCATATCTGCTACAATCTACACCCTCTGACTGATATAAGCAGAAGGCTCAACCAATCTAAGAATCCAATCAACAGACAACTTGCAATCAATTCTCATTATTAATCTATGTTAAGAAGAACTAGATGATAAGAACTTCGTTATCCCGAGTTTAACCGCTTCAAGTTCCAACAACACCGGGGGGGGGGGGGTCAAAGCCCACCGATTCAAAGAATTGGAATAGAGTGTCCCCTTTTTCATTCTTGAATAATCTTCCTATCCCTCCCTTTGCACTCACCTTACAACAGGCGCCGTCAACATTGAGTTTAAAAAGGCCACAAAGTGGAGGAACCCAACACGACACAAAGACAAATTTCCTAACATTATAGGCTGAATTTGCAGCCAAAGATATGTCTACAACTAAATTTTCTAGAGAAATGCGATCTCCAGGAAATTTGGCCTTAAGCCAAGAAGACAAACGATAACTCACCAAGTATTCCAGCTGCAACCAATCCACCTCCTCCCCATTGAAAATAATATCATTTTGGAATAAGTAAATAGTTCACAAAATTACAAAAGAAATATACTTACACTGTTGCATGTACGGGTGTACTATAAATGATATGCAAACGATACAAGTATACACATCGAACAAGTAATAAAGTGATGAGTGAGTATCGTCTCCACAGGGATTTGAGGTAAATTAATTCAAGTTAAAGCACACAAAACAAAGACTAAATATAAATGAAAAAGTTGATATGAGCAGATGAAGGAAAATGCTGTCGCAAAAGTTCTAATAAAAACTAGAGTTGAATAATAAGACTTTGTACGTCCTCATACGTGTATGAAACTCTCAAATGGGATGACAGGATGGGTTTATCAAGGAATCATATATCTAGCTCTCATGAATTTCTAACACCTTCCAACTTATATTATGCTCGAGAGAGTTTACTAAGGTGTTCCTACACTATCTCTAGCAAGGAATCCGACGGCCAGAATGCTACGACAATACCTCTCAGCGTGAACCCTAACAAGCTACTTATCGATGAAGTTCTACTCCTTTAGTCGTTGAAACTCTATCCTTGTCTCTAAGGTGAGTTAAGGTTCTGCCTCTCAACATCAAACCCCATTGTCCACGTAGATCTAAACTTAACTCTCTCGAATATTAATCTATCAAACACCTAAGTAAAGGCTAACTCTCGAAAGCTCTTACAAACTTAAGGCAATAAAACAACGAACAAAACATGTAAAAAAACTGGAAAATGCATAAACATCCATTAAAAACTAAAACATAATCATCCAAAACAAACACAAGCCACTTAAAGTTAGTTCATGGCTGGGCAAAAGTCCATAATCATTTGTTTAAAACAACCCATTCATGATAAAGAAAAATGCAAGAGCAAAGAGCTACGAAGAGTATAAGAAACTCCCAAGACGCCTTGGACTGCCGTGAACCACCCTAAGCTTGCTGCTTCTCTCAACGGCCAGCAAGATCAACCCTTTGGAGCTTCAACAATGGAGGACACCAAGTTGAGGAAGAAGGAAAGCGACCACCTATTCTTCTCTATCTCTTAGATCTAAAGCACCTTTTTCAGCTCCCTGTTTAATGTGGGTGTCTTGTCCTTTATATAGTGGGGCTCCTAGGGTTTTGTGCCCTTAATTCCTTGTGTACCCTAGGGAATATTCCCTTCACATGTGTGGTACAATTGGCTAGTGGAATTACTTGTGGGGTTGCAAAATATCTTCATCTTTTGTCTTCTTGTACACCCAGAATACCGTCCAAAATGCCGCATCATATTGCCTTTGCCTTGCACTACTCCTTAACTGCCCTGCACATCACCACACCAAAAACAAACCTTCCTCAAGCAGCACCAATTTCATACATGAATAAAATAAACCAAGTAAACACCAATATATGCAACTATATGAACTAAATGCAACTATATCCAATGAAATGAGCTTAAAACCAAACAATAACTTAAGTAAAAAGGCATGAAATGTATAATTTTTACAAGGTTATCACACCCTCAAACTTAAGCTATTGCTTGTCCTCAAGCAATGAGTAGATAATAACAAAGAAAATGCTATGGCAGAGTTCAGATCAAGACATCGCTATGACAAAATTTCAATCCTCAAAAAAATGTAGGCTTCAACATGCTAGACAAAATTGAGATTTTAAGAACTTTCCCTTAAGACTAGATCCTCTGCATTGTGTGTGTGTAATTGCATCCAATCTATGCTTAACAAAGTTAGAAAATTTCTAGCTAAGTTCTCTGTTATACCCTAGTATGCATCGATCAAATTAAGCACAATTTTACTTCCATAATTCTAACTCTTTTTTCTTTTCTTTTCTCTCTTTTTTGTACTGATACGAGAGGTGTCAGCTCATCACACCTAACGTCCTTAACTCTAGATGAACATCTCACCCCAAGCTAGTAGGTAGAGTAATCCCGTGACAACTTTAATTCACTCGTATGTTGTTGCTGCCATTTATTTAACCACAATATCCAAGCAAAAAACACACACAGAGAAGTGTCCTACCGTCCTTAACTCTATATGAGTATGGAACCTACCTAGGCTCGGCTCGAAAAGCTCGTGAACAGGCTTGGAATCTACATATGCACTAAAAGTAATATGTTTAGCAAAAGAAAAGAAATAAAATCAATTAGGAAAAACCTACTAAAAGTAAATTAACTAAAATAAATAGGGCATTTTCTTTAGTTGGTTGTTGTTTGATTTTGTATTTTCTTTAATTATGTTTTTGTATTATAAGAATATTTATTGGTTATTTGGATTAATCTAATTTTTGGCATTTTCCCTTTTTGGTCATTGAATTTCGTTTCAGTGTTGGTTATGAAAGGGACTTTTAATGAATCTTTTATAAAAAACTATAGCAAATCTTTTCATTTCGAGCCGAGCCCGAGCCGAGCCTAACGAGCTTCGAGCCCAATAGTATTGTTTTCAAGCCGAACTCGAGCCTAAAATTTCGAGCTTGGCGAGCCTAGCCAGGCTCGGGCTCGGCTCGGGTCGTTATCACCCCTAGGGTTGAGGTAGGATGAGAAATCTTTGTTTATGTGTGGCAGTATCTCTTTAAAGTAGGAGTTCATCACCTAATCCCTCTCCTTGATATACTTGAAAAAAGTATGCAAGTTGCTGCACATCTCTCCCATCTCTTTATGCATGCGTTTCGTGGAGGCTACCAAGGATGCAATCCTTTATGCGGAAAATGTTTTGGCTCCTCTCTCAATAGTCTCTATTGGAGCATCCTCATCATATCCCCACAGTCCTAAAATCTAGTCTCTTCCCTTTCCCTATCGCATTCTCTTTTGGGTCTTCAAAACTTCCTTCTTTCGGCAAAGGGACATGATCAAGTTAGGAAAAATCAGGGGGCTTGACTTCCTTTTCAAACAAGCATAAACACGTCTACTATAATATTGTCCACATCAATTGACCTCCCATTGAAAATGGAGTGAATGAGGAGCAATCTGTTGATGTGGACGGTGGAGTGATGCGACGTGGGCATCAAGTAAGTCTTGATATAGTGGTTCCAAACTTCAGCCTCGGGCTTCAAGCATCCCTTCTCCACAACCTTGCTTGTAGGGTCCAACTCAGTTCCATTAAAGCATAAGTCCTCAAGGACTTCTTTGATTGTTTGGGCAACCGTGGCCTCAAAAAATGGTGTGTGTTGGTCGAAGACATTCTTCAGCCCATAGAACTTGTTTATTGCCGCTGCTGTGAACTTCACTTGGTGTCCTCGCACATAGACACCAAACTGTGTAGGGCTCGTGAGATGGGCGTAAAATTCCCTTACCAGCGGCACGAAGGTGTCATCTGGGTGCTGAACAAACATCTTCCAATTGTGCTTTGTGATAACATCCATCACCTCCGCGTCAAAGCATTCTTCTCCATTCGGAAGGGAACTTAGATCCTTGTTCGGCGAAGACCTTTCTCTCTTTGAGCAGTTGGAAGCGTTCATTGGCTCCCTCATCGAAGAACTTTTTGATCTCAATGGTGGGTAGAGCTTGGGCACTACTGGAAGCACCGACTACATTCTTGCAATGCACCATGGCTAAAGGAAGAGGTTTGGAATATTGTTTTTGTGTTTGGGTTTTGAGTTCATGGCATGACAGGGAAGAAAAAAAGGGTGTTTGTTCTTTGAAGGTAACAATAAAGTGAGAGAGGGGAAGAGTGTTGGTGAAGAAGAAACTAACAAAGTGGAGGGGGATTTAATGGGTGTGACGGTTATGCGGCGTGTGGAAAAAGAAGAGATGTGATGGGGGGTTAATGAAAAGTAAAAAGTATGAAAGAGAATATGGAGATGTAATGATGGGGTAGGGTTTTGAAAGTTAAATAGGAATAAACTCCCTCTTTTGTTTTTACCTTTTTAATGTCGCCCCCAAACTTGGAAAAAGTTGGGCTTTTTAAGTTCATTTAATAATAACAAGACAAACCCTAACCCTAATTAAAAGGATACATCTTCCTTAAAGTAAACCCCAGTGTACCACATGTATCTATGGGGATATATCTGACAAGGGTGATAAAAACAAATAAAAAGCATAACAAAAAAATAAAAAACTAAAAGACAAAGGGCAAAAAGATAAACATAATTATTTATGAACACAGAAAATAGAAAAATGTTATAACAAAATAAAAGTGATAAGGGGGTTCAAAATCTCATGGATCTTGGAGAAGTAGGACAGACTTGTCACGCAATATCGGAGCTCCATTGTAAACCTTCAACCTTTGGCCATTGACCATGAAAATTGTGTCATCATCGAGTTTCTTAATGTCCACCTCACCATGAGGATAGACCTTCTGCACTAGGAAAGGGCCTGACCATCGCGATTTTCCTGGGAAGAGTTTGAGCTTGTAGTTGTAGAGAAGAACTTGTTGGCCTTCAGAGAAATGCTATGGCAAAATATGCTTGTCGTGTCACTTCTTTTTCTTTTCCTTGTACAAACGGGCATTCTCATAAGCTTGGGATCTAAACTCATCCATCTTATTCAGCTCCAACAACCTTCTTTCTACATCCAGCTGGGCATCCATATTGAGCTTCTTAATAGCCCAATACGCCTTGTGTTCTAGCTCAACGAGAAGATGACAGGCTTTGCCATAAACGAGCTTGAATAGGGATATTCCCAAGGGTTTCTTGAAAGTTGTTTGATAAGCCCACAAGGCTTCATTGAGTCTTGGAGACCAATCTTTCCTCTTAAGGCTGACCACCTTCTTTAGGATTTGTTTTATCTCACGATTGAAGATTTCGGCTTGGCCATTAATCTAAGGGTGATATGTCGTAGCAATTTTTGTATCTCACCCCATACCTTTGTAATGCTTGACAATGAGCTTGTTGGCGAAGTGGGTTCCCTCGTCGCTTATGATGGCTCTTGGTGCTCCAAACCTTGTGAAGATGTTCCTGCGAAGGAACTTTAAAACAATCTTAGAGTCATTCTTTGGTGTAGCCATTGCCTCGACCCATTTTGACACATAATCCACCGCCAACAAGATGTAGAGATCTCCAAATGATGAAGGAAAGGGTCCCATGAAATTGATTCCCCATACATCAAAAAGCTCCAGTTCCAAAATGCATTGCAATGGCATTTCATGCCTTCACGATATGTTTCTTATCATTTGGTATCTATCACAAGCTTTGCAAAATTCGTGTGCGTCCTTGAAGAGTGTGGGCCAATAGAATCCTGATTGTAGGACCTTTGCATCAGTTCTAGCTCCTCCAAAATGGCCTCCACACGAAGATGAATGGCAATGGATTAATATCTCCATTTGCTTCTCTTTGGGGACACATCTTTGATTCATTTGGTCCGCACATTGCTTTAATAAATAAGGCTCGTCCCAAAAGTAGAATCACACATCATGTTTGAATTTCTTTCTTCCCTAGCTATTCAAATCAAGAGGCAAAACACCACTAACAAGAAAGCTAACAATATCAATATACCGTAGAATTCCCGTAGCATATAATATTTTCTCACCAGGAAATTCCTCCTTAATTTCTAGTTCATCATTACTTTCAACCTTGTTCTCTAGCCTAGAAATATGATCAACAACTTGATTTTCACAACCCTTCCTATCCCTAACCTCTAAGTCTAATTCTTGCAAGAGAAGTATCAATTTAATAAGTCTAGGTTTAGCATTCTTTTCAGTCACTAAGTATTTAATTGCTGAATGATCGGTATGTACAATGACCTTAGTGCCTATCAAGTATGCTCTAAACTTATCAAAGGCAAACACAACAAGCAACAATTCTTTCTTCGTGGTTGTGTAATTGATTTGTGCATCATTTAAAGTGCAACTAGCATAATAAATAACATGGAAAAGTTTACCCAGACGTTGTCCAAGTGCTTCCTTTACTACATAGTCACTCGCATCACACATCAGCTCGAATGGTGAGGTCCAATCTGGGGGAACAAATATGGGTGCTGAGATACGTTTCTTCTTGATTTCCTTGAATGCATTGTGGCAAGCATCATCAAATATGGAGGGCTGGTTTTATTGCAGCGAAGTGCACAGTGGCTTGGAGATCTTATAGAATTCCTTGATGAACCTTCTATAGAAGCCAACATGGCCCAAGAAACCTAAATGCCCTTCACGGTGGTTGGAGAAGGTAGCTTCACAATCACTTTAACCTTCACCTTGTCCACCTTTATATCTTTTTGAGAGATCTAGTGACCTAGAACAGTCCCTTCAGCCACCATAAAATGACATTTCTCCCGATTGAGTACCAAGTCCGCTTCATCACATGTCTTAATCACCTTTGCCAAGTTACACAAGCATGATTCGAAGTCATCTCCGGGGATTGAAAAACCATCCATGAAGATTTCCAAAATCTCTTCAACCCTATCCGAGAAAATGGCTCACATGCACCTTTGAAAAGTGGTTGGAGGATTGCAAAGACCAAATGGCATCCTTCTAAAGGCGTAAGTACCATAGATGCATGTGAAGGTTGTCTTCTCTTGATCCTCCGGCGTTATAGCAATCTGGTTGTACCTTGAGTATCCATCGAGGAAATAATAAAAGGCTTTGCCTGCCAATCAATCTAGCATTCGATTGATGGATGAGAGAGGAAAATGGTCTTTCTTGGTTGCCTTGTTAAGCTTCCGATAGTCTATGCAAATCCTCCACCCCATGGCGGTCCTTGTTGGTAAGAGTTCATTGTCCTTATTGCTCACTACGGTCATGCCTCCTTTCTTTTGAACATATTGCACTGGGTTGACCCATGAATTTTTGGATATTGGGTAAATAAATCCATCATCGAGCCACTCGATTATCTCTTTCATCACCACCTTCTTCATGATGCGATTAAGCCTTCTTTGGGGTTCAATATAATTGTTGTAGCAATCATCAAGAAAAGTTTTGTGCATACAAATAGTAAGGCTTATGCCCTTCAAGTCAGCCATAGTCCAACCTAAAGCTTTTTTATATTGAGTTAACACATTTATCAAACTAGATTCTTGATTAGGTGTAAGATTAGAAGAGATTATCACGAGCAAAGTCTCATTGCAACCCAAGTAAGCATATTTAAGTTGTGATGGTAAGGGTTTTAATTCTATTATGGGTGCATGCTCAAGTGAGGGTTTTGTAGCAGTAAATTCAAAAAAATTTAAAGGTTCAAATTGCATACATGGTCTAGCTTTGAGCAAGCTAGATTGTTGCACCTTTATTGGGAACTCCTCAATCTCATCGAACTCCTCATTGTCATCTTCATTGAGCTTCATATAGTCCTCAACTTGTAGAAAATTGCTGCAGCAAAATTATGCAACTTCCTCTTCTACTGTAGCATCCATGTATTGGCACTCCTCATGTTCATCAACATATTTGAGGGTGTTGAAGACATTTATGGTTACCTTTTGATCAGCCACTCTCATGGCGAATTCACCATTTTCACAGTCGATCAAGATTCGGCTGGTGGCTAAGAACAGTCACCCCAAGATAATGGGTGCATTCTCATCGGCTTCACAATCAAGAATGAAGAAGTCGGCTAGGAAAACAAATTTTCCCACCTTCACCACAACATCTTCGATCCTCCCTTTCAGAAAAACGTGAGATTGGTCTACTAGTTGCAAAATGACAATGGTAGGCCTTGCATTTCCCATACTATGCTTCATGAAAAACGACTTGGGCATTAGATTCACACTAGATCTAAGATCACATAGAGCTCTCCCCACATAATTATCACCTATTGAACACAAGATGATGAAGCTGCCTGGATCATTCCTTTTTGGTGGCAAATTGCTCAACACCAAATAACACTATTTTGTTGTAGTAGCAGTCTCAAACTTCTTAACTTTCCTCTTCTTGGTGTCAATATCCTTGAGGAACTTCGCATAAGTGGGCATTTGATCAATGGCTTTCAAAAATGAGACATTGATATGAAACTGGTTAAGGATATCTACAAATTTCTTGAATTGAATATCTTCGTTATGTTTCTTCAATCTTTGAGGGAAGGGTGGTGGGGGTCTGACTTCTTCCTCTACTGGTGGGGGTTTATCTTTTGCTGTAGCAAAACTCTATCTTCCATCAGCAGGTTCACTAGTCGAGCCTTCATTCTTGTCATTCTCAAAAGATGAATCCTCTTGCACTTCAAGTTCTTCTTGCACAATCTTGGGGTTGGAATAATCTACTTTATTCCCTCAAACTTATCTTCCTTGTTAAGTTGGGTGCCCCTCATTAAAGTGAGTGCACTACATTGCTCCTTGCCACGCAGTTTAGTGACTTTAGTATCACTAGGTAAACTGCTATGAGGTCGAACTTGTAAAGCTTGTGTTATTTGACCTACTTGGGTTTCCAAAGCTCTCAAAGACGAGCTATGACTTTGTAGCAGTGCACCTTGGCTCTTGATAGACGCTGCATGGTCTTGAAATAAAGCCTTTGTAGACGTCATAAAGTCTTGGGGAGTAGCTTCCAGAGAGTTGTTGTTCAATGAAGAGTGTGAACCCTTGTTATCATTTTGCCATGACATATTTTGATGAAAACATAGGGCTTCATTCTGATTTTGTTGCCGATTCGAGCTGACATTATTGTGGTTTCCTTGATTCCCCTCAAGAGAGATTAGGATGCTGACGCCATCCTGGGTTATAAGTGTTCGAATAGGGGTTGTTGTTCCTATTGTAGTTCCCCACATAGTTGGTAGACTTGTGGTTTTCTGGACTCTCGCTCACATAATGACTTCCATCACAACGAACACAATTAGTTGCTAACTTGACTTCCTTCACCTCATTTGTATGTTGAAGATTCTTCAACATATTTTTAATGGCTGACAATTGAGCCGAGATTGAATCATTAACATAAAACTCAAGTGTTCCATGAGTCTTCCTCCCCGTTCCAAGTCTAGTAGTGGGAAATTGGTAGTCATTGTTTGCTATCCTATCAAGGATATCAAATGCTTCTTCGAGCGACTTGTCCAACAAAGTTCCATTTGCTGAAGCATCTAGCATCATCCTCGTGGGAGCATTAACACCATTATAGAACATCACAATTTGCGTCCAATCTTGAAAACCATGGATTGTGTAACATCCACCTTTCCGTCCTAGAATTTAACTTATTAAATTAGAGTACTTATTTCTTCTTTAAAAGAAAATAAGTTCACAATTAAATCGAATTTAAAGAGAAATTGGATGTATGAATTGAAGGGTTGAACCGAATGAGTCATGAGGATAATTTAGTTGAGCTCTAATTTAATTATAACAAGATCAAAGTAAGTGATTAGGAAATTAAAAATAATTAGAATAGATATGAACAACTTAGAGAAATCGGACCAAATTATAAGAGATTGAATATATATATATATATATATATATATATATATATATATATATATATATATAGCCATGGTTAATGACTAAATTAAAGATAAAACAAAAGAGAAAAGTTTCATGCTAAAATTCATAATTCTTTGGGCTGCCCTTAGTCAAAAATAAAATTAAAAGACTAGGGGAGGGGAGGGCATTTGGGTAAAATAATAATCCAACATAGTCCCCAAATTAGGGGTTATGTCCACCTTCTCCCATTTTCACTTGTATTGCCGTGTATTAGAGAGAAAAAGGAGATAGGAAAAGCTTGAGAGAAAAATTGAAGAACTAATATTTTAATATAATAATTGAAAAATAGTTTTGGACTAAATTGAAAAGATTTCAAAAATGCCTTTAAAGTCCAAACAACTTGAAAATATGTTTGAAATGGTTTCATAGGTTTTTAACATGTCTAAAACGCTTTTTAAATGACCAAAATATCATTTTTACAAGGCCCGTATCGATACACCTTGATCCGTATCGATACCACCATTTCTAGTAAGCAAAACCCAGATGCATGGTCAGTGGGATCGAAACCACCTTGCTGGTATCGAAACCAGCCTGACCTTTTCAGCCTCCAACGACTATTTCCATAATAGGACCGCATCGATACGCCCACACGAGTATCGATACCAAAGGCACCATAAGTGGAAATTTTACATGGAAATCAGTCTCCAATGGCTCCAAACTATCCCTAACGGCTAGTAACAACCATAAGCTCATTTCAATCAATAAAAGGAAGGCTAGAACACATGAAGATGGTTAGAGACAACATCCAAGCAATATGGTTAAGAGAATTAGAGTCTAAATCTTTATTTTACTATTCTCTTGTACATAGTCTTTAGAGAGTGCTTTATTGTACATTCTTTGTACACTCCTATGAGCTTAAATTTGTGTAAACACCCACCTAGAGAGGTATTTTAGTTTACCAAACAAATCCCTTGTAAAAGGAAAGGTTCTAGTTTAGCCTTGAGAGAAAAACTAGAGTTGATTCTATGTTAGCCAAGTCCAAAAGATAGGGTTGTAACGGTTTCCTCTTAAACTGGTAAAAGGGGACGAATTCATTGTTGAGTGAATTGGGAAATCCTTAGTGGTGTGCTAAGGTAGTGGATGTAGGTGCTTAGTTAATAGCCCGAACCACTCTAAAATCATTGTATCACTTGTCTACCTTTATTTCGATTTTAGCCAATTCAAGCACCAAACATTTACAACCCTCATTGAAGATTTCGGTGATCGATTTGAGCGTGTTACAAGCCCAAAAATTGGTATCAGAGTCTCATCTTCATCGAAGAACTAACATCCGAGAGTAAAGATCCAATTCTCGTAGTCCACCATTCAAGAAAATGGCAAGATTCGAAGAAGGCCGCTCTATCTCGTGTCCTCTGCTCTTCGAGGGAGAATCATACTTCCAATGGGCAAATATCATGAAATTCTTCATCAAGTCTCAAGACTATAGGTTTGGGACATCATTGAATATGGGTGTTTGGAAGCTCCGAAAAAGAAGAAAAAGAAAATGAGTGCCAACGAGACGAAGGGAAAGCTAAACACCAAGGCAATCCACATTCTCTATTGTGGCCTTAACGAAGAAGTTTCCAAGAGGATCTCCACATACAAAAGTGCCAAAGAATTATGGGAGAAACTTGAGAAGCTTTATGGCAACAAGAAGGGAGAAAATAAAGATGATGATCAATCATGTGCAAACCTTCTCTCCAATCCAAAGGTGGATGGTGTTTTGGCTCTCGATGAGCCTAAGGTATCTTCTAACTCAAGTGAGCTTAATTCTCACTCTTTCGATGAGTTGCAAGATGCTTTCGATGAATTATTTTTGGAATTTGAGACCATGAATTCCAAATTTAAGAAAATGATTTCAAAACTTGAGTTTGAAAATGATTTTCTTTTGAAAACAAAATTGTATTTTGAAAACCAAAATGAAATTTTGAAAAATGATTTAGAGTTTTCAAAAACAAGTAAAGATGTTTTAGAAAAATAAAATCTTGATTTGAAAGTTAAGCTTGAAAACTTAACAAAAGAAAAAAAATCATTATTAATATTCATCTTGTCACATAATGGCAAAATGCTCACATTGCCATTATCATGGTCATTCGTTACATACTTGTCCTATTAAGAAGAGAAAATCTTATAGGATTAGACAAGTAAGGGTTCCCAATGGAACTAAAGACATTGTGACTAACGTAAATGGATCCAAAGCAATTTGGATACTAAAAATCAAGTGAATGTCTTTTGTAGGTGTGTTGGAGCAATGGGAAGAAATGCAAAGACATGAAAATGCTCTAGTCACACAAGTGAAGAAATTGGGTAACCTTTAAGCTTATAAATTTTATTTTCTTTTATCTTTGGTTATCTAATTTTGGTTTTAAAGTCTTGGATTGTTTGTTAAGCCTAAAAATGATGCTTGAATAAGGGGGAGCCATTTTAAAACCAAAATTCTTTTTGGGTCATTTTTTAACCTCCCAAGTTATTTTGAACTTAAAGTTATCTAAATTCTTTTTGATATAACAAAAAGGAGGAGAGTTTGGTTTGAAACATTGCATTTTCAAATGAATAAGGAGGAGCTTTAACTACTTGTCAATTTTGAAATCTCTTATTCAAAATTTTAAACTTGAAGGGGGAGAATCCCAAACAATTTTTCAAATTGGTTTTATTATATAAAAAGGGGGAGATTGAAGAACTAATGTTTTCATATAATAATTGGAAAATAGTTTTGGACTAAATTGAAAAGATTTAAAAATTGCCTTTAAAGTCCAAACAACTTAAAAATATGTTTGAAATGGTGTCATAGTTTTTAACATGTCTAAAACGCTTTTTAAATGACCAAAATATCATTTTTACAAGGCCCGCATCGATACGCCTTGACCCGTATCGATACCACTATTTCCGGTAAGCAAAACCCAGATGCAGGGCCAGTGGTATCGAAACCACCTTGCTGGTATCGAAACCAACCTGACCTTTTCAGCCTCCAACGACTATTTCCATAATAGGACCGCATCGATACGCCCACACGAGTATCGATACCGAAGGCACCAAAAGTGGAAATTTTACATAGAAATCAGTCTCCAATGGCTCCAAACTATCCCTAACGGGTAGTAACGGCCATAAGCTCATTTCAATCAATAAAAGGAATGCTAGAACACATGAAGATGGTTAGAGACAACATCCAAGCAACATGGTCAAGAGAATTAGAGTCTAAATCTTTATTTTACTATTATCTTGTACATAGTCTTTAGAGAGTTCTTTATAGTAAATTCTTTGTACACTCTCGTGAGCTTAAATTTGTGTATACACCCACCTAGAGAGGTATTTTAGTTTACCAAACAAATCCCTTGTAAAAGGAGAGGTTCTAGTTTAGCCTTGAGAGAAAAACTAGAGTTGGTTCTATCTTAGCCAAGTCCAAAAGATAGGGTTGTAACGGTTTCCTCCTAAACCGGTAAAAGGGGACGAATTCATTGTTGAGTAAATTGGGAAATCCTTAGTGGTGTGCTAAGGTAGTGGATGTAGGTGCTTAGTTAATAGCACGAACCACTCTAAAATCATTGTGTCACTTGTCTACCTTTATTCCGATTTTAGCCAATTCAACCACCAAACATTTACGACCCTCCTTGACGATTTTGGTGATCGATTCGAGCATGCTACAAGCCCAACAAAAATCTGAAACTTTAGCTTAAAATCAAGAGGAAAAATGGAGTTTTGAAGAGAAGAGGTTTTAAAGTGGATGATAGGCTCCATGCATGTGTAAAAATCAAGTAAGTGTTGGAAACATTCTCATTTCTCTTCATGAAATCCTTGTTAGTTTAAGTGTTAAATTAGAGATTTGAATTCTGAAAAATTGGTAATGTTTGCATGTTAGATTAAATAACTTGTTAGATTTAAGTTATAATCAAGAGGTAATTATAATTATGAAAGGAATTAGTTTACAGAGACAATCATATGCTTAAACTCAACTTGAATAGCATGCTGCCGAAATATGGAAAATTGAAGGTGTTTTGGTTCGAATTGGAAAATGTTCTGCAGGTGAAAATGGTAGATAATCGAAGTAAATATATGGTAGAAGTGCTGAATTTCATGAAGAATGATTTTTGAATAGGACAATTTCACTTTAGAACAAACTGATCGTGTAATGAAGTAAAACTGGAAATAGGGACTTTTTTTATAGAATTTGAAAAGTTTAAGGACTTTAAATGTATTGAATTTAGTTTTGAGAGATAAGTTACAATCAGGGGAAAATGAAATAATATTGGTTCTTAACTTGAATTGACCATATGAGGCTTAATTTAGTTGTTAAGTATAGCATTTAGTGAAATAGGACAAATTGGACTAAATGGTGAAATTGTAAACTTTAGGGGAGTAAATGGTTCATTTAAAAAGGATTAAATTTCTTAATTAATGCTTAATTGTGATTTATAAACATTAAGGATCAGTAGAAAGCTTTTTAAGATATTGATTGGAAATTTTGATAAAGAATTTAAAAGCTTTAAGTGAAACCTTAGTAAACTGTCCAGAAAATCTAAGTCTTGAATAGTCACTTTGAAAATTCACCAAAAATAGAGTATAATGTATTTTGAGCTGAAATTTTTATGATATGAACCTTGGTATGTCTATTATTATTTAGAGAAAACTGAATTGAATTTCAGTATGTGAGTTAGGAGTTATAAATTAAAGTAGTTAAACAGTGCAAACTGTCTAGGACTGTTAAAATGATTGTGTTTAAGTAATAAACTGTATTAACTCAGAAGAGATAAAGATATGGGATTTATATGGTTGGAAAACTGAGCAAATTACCTTTCTAAGGGTGTATGATAAGAGAAATCTAGATTAGTGAGTAAGAAGTTATGGTTAAAATAGTAACTGGTCCTCAAACTATTTAAATGAAAAACAATTTTGAATGTTAATGTTGGTATTTGTGTCAAAAAGTTAATATGATTGAATTAATCTCTAATATGGTTTGTATATGCTTGTGTTTGAGTATTAAGATCAAGTGTGTGAAGAGATCTTGGAGGAGGCAAGGGTTGGAAAACCAAGTGGAAGGAATAAGGGCATTATAATCAAGGAACACGCTTAGTGGAGTATTGTGAGTGTAATTGCTTTAGGGTTGGGACTAGTGTCCTAACCGACCTATTTTCTTTATATGATTTAATTTATACGTTATGCATGAATTGGACTTAATTCAAAACTGGTAACTTGTTTAGTAAGGGAAGAAGGCTAATATAGAAATTGAAGCATGAAATGAATCATTGTTAAAACCTTGTTAGTATGTAATTATGGACTGCCCTTGTGAGACTTAATTGTAATGTTTGATATGAGCTTGAAAATGAATGAGATGCTGCTGTTTTACTAATGTATTGATGATGAATGAATATGATATGAGATTATTTTGTATGGCTTGTATGAAATTGAGAAATTACTTGACATGATAAGTTTGTATCTTGGAGTATGCAATATGAATTTGGTAAACCAACTGATAGATGATATAAATGAAGTGTGTGATAATTGGAAAGATTTATAAAGCCCTTAGTTGATTAGAGGTCTTAGGTATAAAGGCATGCCTAGAGTCTGAGCTCCCATATTTAGTACCTAGTGTACTCTCCGAAATGGTATTTGGCACCTAAAATGCTTAGTGCATTTCCTTGTTGATCACATGATATCTTGAATGGTGTACAAGACACCTTGATGCTATTGAGCATCCCCTGATTTGTTGCTTAGTGCAACCCTTTTTTGGTACTTGGTACCCCCTATTAACTTGCTTACCTAATCCTTCTACTCCACCAAGGCAAATAAATAAAAATCCATACGATTATAATAAGCTTATGAAGTGGATAAATGAAATGATAATTAACATGCTATGAAATGATCTATGTTTGATTCATGATCAATGTGGACAATGGTCCTTTCGAATGATACTATGATGCAATGTGGTATGCTTGAAATGCTTGATTGATGATCAATGTTGACAATGGTCCTTTCGAATGATATTATGATGCAATGTGGTATACTTGAAATGATTGAATTCATGATCAATGTGGACAATAGTCCTATTCGAATAACATGCCATAATGTAATCTATGTGTTGCTTATGAATGATGTTTAATCCGGTGATATGTTTGAATGACTCTTGCTTGTTCGAATGTGAAGCATGGTGATAAACATGATGTGAATTGAAATGGTGTATGACCTTATGCTATGAATGATAGCATGAGTTGTATGAAGTCAATTGAGATTTGAGCATGATGAGCTTAGTTAGGTGATGCTTTATGTGCTAATAATGACTAGCTAAGTAACCTTAAAAATGACCATAAGATATTTAAAAGAATGAATTAGTTTTAGAAATTACCTCGCTAAGTACAATTTGTACTTAACGCTCTTTGTTTCCTTCTTCCCAAATAACAGGGTATCTTGGGCATAAAGCTAGCAAATTCTGATCGGAAGCAAATCACAAGACAACAATATGTATGACCCAAGTCTTGTATTTAGACTCCTAGATGGTGGCTTGGAAATTTGTCTAGATATCCATATCGTTTTGTTTGACATTAGCCTTAATTTACGTTGGTGCTTGAATTTGATATATGCTCCTTGAATGCTAGTTTGGAGTCTAGTAAGCATGTTTTGTAATTAGTAAGTAAGCCTCATTTTGTTTGTAAATATGTGAGTCAAGCTTGGTGGTTTTTTTTGTAATGGTCTTATTTTTGTTGTAAATATTAGACATGTAGCTTGACATGGCTTAGGGTATATCATTTTATGATGATATTTTCTAATTAAAGCATGCTTAATGAAAGGAAATTATGTTAGTAAGCGAGATTACATGTATGTTCATATGGTGTTTGGGAATTTAGTAATTAAAGATAAAATTCAATGTGGTTGTATTGTTCGAATAAAAACCTTGAAAAATTGAGTAGGCATTTTTCGAATGGCCTTGTAATTAAAGGTCCTAGGTTGTTCGAACAATGAGAATATGCTTATTAAAATTAGACATCATGAATTATTTATAATGCATCGAATGGAAAATAAAAATAGAACATTTAAATTGGAAAATTGTTAGTAACTGAATTGATTCTTAATCATATTAGTATGAAAATTTTAAGTTGTATGTCAGATAATAATAATGTTTAGTGTGGTAATATGAATGCTTGAACTATGATGTGTTAGAAAATTTTTGTTAGCCCACTTTCCGCATGCGTTTTGATACGGTTTGCTAATAAGAAACCATTCTTGGTTTGGTTTTCTGTTTGATAATCTGTTATGTTCTGTTCCGGTAACGTTCCTCGCTCCTAACCCGGGCGAGGGGTGCTACATTTTGTACATTTACGGAGCAGTCCCTTGTATCTATTCCATCACTTGTACATCGACTTGACAGAAAGAAGCGATATCATTCCTTAGCTGGGTATTCATGTTGGGTGGATTATACCGATGCAAAAAGATTTTGCATAGATCTACCCATGTCTCCATTGAACCAGCGGGTACTCCACTCAACCAAGCTTATTCTCGATCATGCAATGAGTAAGGAAGTAACTTAAGCTTCAACGCATCTTCATGCACATCTTGTTGTCTAAAAGAGTCACATACTTCCAAGAATGTACAAATGTGTTGCCTTGCATCTTCATAAGGCGATCCTCCAAATTGACCAATTGAGTTCAACATGATGAACATCATCGATTTGAGTTTGAAGTGGGCTGCCTGAATTTCGGGAGCTACAATCCCAGTGTTGAGATCATCAGAGATAGGATTCAAATGATCTCTAATAGCTCGTGGATGAGCTATAGCTTCACCATTTTATGCAGCATCAGGATCTTCCAGATCGTCACTTGGTTGACCTCCGCGATTTTGACATCTATTCATGATTCTTAAAGCTTCTTGTATACGTCTTCGTTCACGATAAAAATGTTCAATCTTAGAAACTATTGATAGTATGGGTTCGTTGGGTCTTCCTCGGGTCATGCAACTGCACAACACCTAAAAAAGATAAACAAAAAGTTAGTTAGTCTATACAAAAAGAAGAAATAAAATGGTGCAAAAACTAAACTTAAAAAAGATCTAGGAACGTTGTAATATGACCTAGGGTCATTTAATTTTGTAACCTTGTTATTGAGGTTTTTAATTTGAAATGAAATATGCTTGGCTTAGCAAACAAAATTGGAGTTTAATTACGTTAAGAAGTCAACAAAAAATATTAGGCCTAATAAATTTTTTAAAAATATAGTGTGAATGTCCAAGACAAATATAATGTTTGTAACATTTTTTTGAACAGTTTATACTTACTCGTGTATGGTCATTAAACACTAAACCAATCAACAAACCCTGAAATCGGCACAAACATCTGATCCAAAACTCTTTAAATTTCATCTCATTTCCCACCCTTAATCATCACTCTCCAATAGTTCTCATTCTTTTAGCCTAACATTAACAGAAAAGGGAAGAAGAGATGGCAAGGCTTGATTTGGTTGTGTTCTTATTGGCCCTGATTTTGTCGGTGCAAATCGTGGTATCCGACCCTGCCCAAAGAGAGGCTAAAGCAGTCGACCGTGACAATGTGAAGGAGGATGAAAAAGTGACTGCCAAGGAAGTCAAAAAGGACATTTCCGTCGGCCTCGGAGATGCCGCGGGTAAAGGCATTGTGAAAGATACGAATGACAATTTAGATCCATCAGCTTCACCTAAGAAGGAGGAAGAATATCTGATGAAAATATTCTATGAAGCCTTGATGAAGATGACAGACGAAGGAAGGGTGGATCCTAAAGTTCTAAAGGAGAAGCTTTTCCCAGGCGGAGCAGAAACAATTGACCCCAAGATCGAACCAGATGTCATTAAAGCTTTGAAAGATGCACTCTCCGAGACAGGAAGCGTGGAGGATGGTACTGCAGCTTCAGCAAAGCCTCCAAAGTAATTGCTTTCTAATGTCTTATATGCACATGCAATACGTAAGCATGTGTGTTCTTTGGCTTTGCGTGCAATCTTCTGTTTTTGAAATAAGAGTAGGGAGTCTTTGTTTTGATCCTCATCTATTTAGTGTTTCGTATTTTATCCTGGATGATGGATGGTTTTGGTGTTATTTTTTCTTTTTGGGTCCTTGTATCCACTGTCGTGGTTTTTCTGTTATTAATAAAAAAATAAGGCTAAACAAGGTCAAATACCACTTAATTTTACCCTTTGACTCGAATATACCACTGAACTATAAATTGATACTATTATGTCACTAAACTTTATTTTATTTTTTTGCAATTCAAGCACTCGACCGTTAACTTATGGCAGACCGTTAAATCCAAAGCGACGTCGTTTTAGTTTTGCTGTTTTGAAGCCTAAGATAGGCCAAAACGTCGTTCGTTTGTTAGTAAAAAAAAGAAAAGAAAATATTGAATTTTGAGAAGCTTAAAGTCAAGACCTCTAAAATGAGAAATGCTTATACTAAACCACAGTTGAACTTAATTTCATTTATGTTATGATATAATTTTATAATATTTATAATATAATTTTATAAATATATTAACTTTATAAATAAATGTTATTTATAATTTATATATATTTTTCATAGATTTAATATATATAATTAAACCCAAACCCTAAATCAAATATTAATTAAAACCACAAACCACAAACACTAAAAACTACAAACCATAAACCATATATTAACTAAAACCCTAAACTTTACATATAAATAAATCTCAAACCCTAAACAATAAACCATAAACCCTAAACATAATGAAATCATAAATCACAAATCCTAGAGCTAAAACCCTAAAATTAAAATATTATTTATAATATATATTAGGATTTGTAATACAGGATTTAGGTTTAGGGTTTAGTTATATATATTGTTTAGGGGTTAAAGTTTAGGATTTATTTATGGTTTAAGGTTTGGGTTTTGAGCTTTAGGGTTTAGTTATATATATTATATCTATTCAAATATATATAAATTATAAATAATATTAATTTATAAATTTAATATATATATATATGTATATATATGGTTTAGGGTTTATGATTTATTTATATATATGGTTTAGGGTTTGAGGCTTTAGTTAATATATATTTTAGGGTTTGGGGTTTAATTATATATATTATATCTATTAATATATATATATATATAAATTATAAATAATAGTTATTTATAAAGTTAATATATTTATAAAATTATATTATAAATATTATAAAATTATATCATGAGATAAATGAAATTAATTTCAAGTGCATTATTATTTATATATTATTTTTGTTAGAATAATTTTAAGTATATAAGTTGGCTCGATGGTTTGGTATAAGTATTTCATCTTAAAAAGACTTAGGTTAAAGCTTCCCCAAATGCAATGTTTTCTTACTTTTTTACTAACAAAATGACGTCGTTTTGGTCTAATTGTATCAATTTATAATTCAGTGGTATGTTCGATACAAAGAGTAAAGTTGAGTGGTATTTCGTGTAGTTTACCTAAAAAAACTAATTGTTTTGCTAAAAAAACATGCAGTATGTATGTATGTGTGTGTTATGCATGCATGTGTGTGTTGTTCATTAAAATAAATTTTATTTAACTCGTTTAATTTCATCAGACTCGATTAGGTCGAATGATTACTCATATATATTGATATAGTTTTGGCCTCTTTTTGGCAATTGATGGGTATAGAATCCAACAGAATGAAAATACTAATGGAGTATAAAACCATAGATAACGGTGACTAAAGTTGTATCCATAAGTACCGACGAAAAGTTATTTCTTCAACAAGACAAAGTAAAACGACAGACTTGTTGAAGAAGATGCGGATATCCTCCGGATAGCCACAGATTATTTGAAGGGTATTTTCCGTGCTTCTAATGTTACTAATCCCTCTGAGATATTACAAGGAATTGACAATTGTATATCTGTTGAACTTAATGCTAATTTACTCAAGAATTTTACTATTGAGGAAGTGCACAAAGCAGTCCAATCCATGAGCCCATTAAGAGCTTTGGGGGAGGATGGTTTGGGTGCCATTTTTTACCAGCGATTCCGGCATATTGTAGGTAGAGATGTTGCTGATTTTTGCATCTCTATGATCCATGGGAATGAATCCCTTGAACAAATAAATCAGACACATATTGTACTCATTCCAAAGGTGACATGTGCTAAGGTGATGAATCAATTTCGACCTATAACTTTATGTAATGTGTTGTACAAAATAATTTCGAAAATGTTGGCAACACGAATGCAAGAGGCTCTACAGTTCTGTATTGATGAGGCTCAAAGTGCTTTTCTACCGGGTAGATTAATCTCTGACAATATCTTGTTGGCTTATGAAATTCTCCATTCCTTGAAGAACAAAAGAACTGGAAAACATGTTACATTCGCTCTAAAACTTGACATGAGCAAGGCTTATGATAGGGTGGAGTGGTGTTTTGTGGAAGATATGTTACGGAAGATGGGTTTCGCAGAATAGTGGATTACAACTATTATGAGATGTATCGCATCAGTATCGTACTCGGTTATTGCTAATGATCGGATCGGATTGGCCAAGTCTTTAAACCGGGTCGAGGAATACGCCAAGGGGACCCAATCAGTCCTTATCTCTTTTTGATTTGCAGCGAAGGACTTTCTGCTTTGTTAAGATTGGCGTCCCAACATCATTCTTTGGTGGGAGTCCGAATCAACAGAAGGGCGCCGTTTGTTTCCCACTTATTATTTGTTGATGACAGCATAGTCTTTGGTGCAGCAACAACACAGGGGGCGAGGTGCTTGCAGAATATTTTGACTATTTATTCTCAGTGCTCGGGGCAAACCATTAATTTTGATAAATCAAGTCTTTTTTCGGTTCAAATGTGATTGATAGTAATAAACAGGAGGTTTGCAGAATTCTAGGAGTCACTGCTCAAGGTAATCTAGAGAAATACCTTGGTTTGCCTTCGATGGTGGGTCGTAACAAAAAATGTTCTCTTGCATATTTAAGGGATCAATGTCGACAAAAAGTTCACAGCTGGAATGTGCAACCTTTATCTATGGGAGGTAAGGAAGTTTTCATTAAGGTTGTCCTACAATATATTCCTGTTTTTGCTATGTCATGTTTTTTACTTTCAAAGACGTTCTGTAAGGAAATAAAGGCTATTTTTTCACGCTTCTGGTGGCAGAAATCGAGTGAGAAACGAGGAATTTATTGGTGTACTTGGGAGAATTTGTGTGAATCAAAAGAAGAAGGTGAAATGGGATTTAGAGATATGTGCAAATTTAATATTGCACTTTTAGCCAAACAAGGTTGGCGGATCATTCAGAATCTAGATTCGTTAGTTGTAAGAGTTTTGAGATCGAAGTACTTCCCTACAACTAATTTTATGAATTCTCTTTTGGGATCTAATCCTTCTTACATCTGGAAGAGTATATGGAGCTCTAGGGGACTTTTGGAAAAGGGATGTAAATGGTTAGTAGGATGTGGCAGTTCCATAAATATTTGGAATGATTTTTGGTTGCCAGGTTATCCACAGAGAAAGATTTCATCCCCAAATACCCACGGTTTATCCACAGTTTCTAATCTAATATCATCTACAACTTTGCAGTGGAATGAAGATTTAATCTCTTCATGTTTTTCAAATGAAGATGCTGCTGCTATATTATCAATTAGATTGCCTATTGTTCCTAATCTAGACTCAATTTATTGGGTTGGGGAATTATCTGGGCATTATTCTATTCGTAGTGCTTACAAGTTACTGTGTTTAAGGGATGAAACTAATACTAATCTGTCATCATTATACAAATTAGTATGAAAGACAACATGTCCCTCTAAAATTAAAATTTTAGCTTGGAAGTTTATTTGGAATTACATTCCAACCATGCTGAACCTACTTATCAAAAGAATCAGGCAATCTTCACAATGTCCACGGTGTAACAATCAAGAGGAAGACAATGCTCATACAAGTTTCAGGTGTGGTTTTAATTTACAGATTTGGCATATGCTAGGTTTCTACTGGCCTATTCAAGTATCTCAGATGCAATTTCCAGAATGGTTAATGTGGATGTTTACCAAGTATACTAATATAAAACACACAGAGATCATCATAACTTTATGGGCAGTCTGGTATGCTAGAAACAAAAGGGTGAATGAAGGAATTACCCAGTCTGCTATTGAGATTGTAACTTCCATCAGAAACTATCTCACTGAGCTTCAAATCTCAACAGCTGGTCTTAATCATCCCAATGTTCGTGATAATGTTCATTGGACTCCTCCCCTTGCAACACATGTAAAAGTCAATGTCGATGCATCTTTCTTTCTGACAGAGGCCAGATCCATTTCTGGGATAGTAATACGAGACAGTGAAGGTGAAATTTTAGGGTCTGCTTACCAAATAAACTTCAACGTTGTGAACGCTTTTGAAGCAGAAGCCCTAGCCGTGACTCAGGGATTGATCTTTGCTGAAGAAATTGGATGTTCAGATGTTATTTTAGAAGGAGACTCAATGTCTATTATTACAAAACTAAATAGCAATAACAGTGACCTATCGTCGATTCGTTTTCAAATCAGCACTGCGAAAGCCATCGCCGGTAGATTCAGAAGCTTCCGCTTCACCTTCACTGGCCGCCAGGGTAACCAAACGGCACATGCAATGGCCCAATCAGGCCGTTCAACATCTGAGGACAGTTTCTGGTTGGAAGAAGCCCCCATATCGGTTCAGACGGTGGCCGCGGAAGACCGCCGTTGGTTAGATCCACCATAGGAGCATCTTCTCTTAACATGGCTTTTTGTTAGAAGATTCTTTGTCTCGATTCGGACTCCAACAAGATTCATAAGCCGGGTAATCGAGAGGTTTGGATCAACTGAGCACTATTTTTCTAGGTTTTTTTTCCGTTGTTTGTGTTTTTTGGGGATTTTCTCTCAGTCTTTTGTTTTTACTTTCTAATCTTTCATCTGCTATGTGGGTTTTGCTGTAGAGAGTCTGTGACGGCCGAGTTTCCCCGACAAGATTTGCCTTGCAAGCCACACGTGGACGGTCTGTTTTATCTTGGTTTTGTTTTCTTTATTTCCCAATAAAGCTCAGTTGGTACCACTTTAAAAAAATAAGACAAAGTAAAATAAAAACTAAAGCGAACTTTAAAAATACAGGGTTAAAGGCAGGGGTGAAGTCAGATAAAATGTTGGGTGGAGCTAAACTATTAAACTTAAAAATATAAGGGTTTATGAAGTATTAAAATTCAAAATTAATGTCTAATTTATATAATATTTAAACTTATAGTCTTAAATAGTTATTAGATCAAAAATTGAAGAGACCAAATTAACATTTTTAGAAGATTTAATTAAAAATATTTAAAAATTTAATATTTATTTCTAAATCGCGTCCTACAAGGCGCGAGATCCAAAATCGTGTTGTAAACGGAGCGACTTTAGTCCAAGGTGGATAATATTATCCGGTATTTATTTTTGCAAAAAAATAAATTGAAGTCGCGTTCGGTAGGATGCGACTTCCACGAGAATTTCAAACGACTTGCCGCGATAAGGTGAAGTCACGTTGTGTGAGCCGCGATTTCTGCGTTAATAAATTGAAACGGTTGGAAATTTAATTACCATGATATGATTATGTAGAAGTCACGTTGTGTAAGACGCGATTTCTAAAATCGCTTTGTACATGACGCGATTTTCATTCAGTAATTGTTGAGTGTGTAAAAGTTCTATTATTTACACCCTTTTAATCCATATTTCTGCTGCATTCAAGCATCATTTCATTGCATTTAGGTTAGTTTTCAGCAAAGCATCACAAATATATAAAAGGCACAGATTCTGCTAAAAATGGTTGTTTTTGGCAGGTTGCCGCCGTCGTAGACGGTGAAGGCAGGCGCGGGGCAGAGAAGCAGAAGAGCTGAACTGGACAAGCAGACGAAGAGAACGATGCTGCCATAGAGCTGCCGTGACAGCAGAGGACGACAACAAGTTGCTGCCATAGTAGACGGAGAAGGCGGGCGCAGGGCAGAGAAGTAGAAGAGCTGAACTGAACGAGCAGATAAAGAGGACGATGCTGCCATGGAGCTGCCGTGACAGCATGGTGACAGCAGTTTTGCGGAGAGAAAAAGCAAAGTGGAACTCGATAGATAGAGAAAATTCTGCTCGTCTGTCGTGTGAAAGCCAAATATTTTTCCAAGCCTCGGATCAAAAGATATGTCAAGCCAAAGTTCAAGGAGAGAAAATCCCAAGAAACAAGGAGGACGGCTGAAAAGTAGGATCCTTGAAGATTAAGTCTTTATTAGAATCATACTTTTAATTAAAGTTGTAATCCTTGTTACCTTAGATAACTTGAGCCCAAAGCTTATATAAGGGCATGTATTTTAACCTAGGAGATAATCCCCACAATCTTCCCCATAACCGATAACCTAAACCCCTCCGCCGTTTACCCGCCGTCGTTATGTTCTAAAAACCCCCTAGGGCCACGGGTTGTTTTGTAAAGTAGTTGCAAGGGTTGTTTTGTTTTAGGATTTTCCAAGTTCAATAAAATAAACTTCAAGTTCTCTTATTTTGGTTATTAATATCTTGCAAGAGCATCGGGAGAGCATTGTGAGGTTATCCATTTACTTAGCATCGGGAGCGTTAAGTATACGAAAGAGATAAGCGCAAGTTCTCTAGTTTATAGTTGAACTATCTTGTGCCTAGGGATAGGGCAAGGTTAAGTGGCTAAAGAAGAATTCATACACATCGGTGTTCATCCTTCGATTCACGCCGAGAGGTATCATCAAAGACGTGATCATCGACAGACTTGGACCTAGGGATAGGCCAAGGCAGATCTGGGATTCTTCCCAAACTTGAAGTATGGAGTTGGTGTGTTCGCTTCCGCAACAACTAACGGACAGCCGCCGCGACAGGTGCTGTCGGCGACGGGCGCGACGACAGAACTGGATTTCCTATGCATTGCAATACCTGCACTACTGAGCAATTCAATACCAGCCCATTCTCTCTATCTTGATATTTCTACTCTTTTTATTTACGTTTACTTTATTATTCTCGTGACAATCTTCTCAAATATTTCCTTTACTTTCGTGCAGTAAACTACGGTGAAGCTATTAGCCCAATCCCTGTGGAGACGATATCCGATACTTCGTATCACTTTACTACTTGCGTCGTGTACACTTGCACTACAATTGCGATAGACTCTTTTACACGCAACAAGTTTTTGGCGCCGTTGCCGGGGACTGGCAACACACTCTTACCATAGCTTCTGCACTTTTCTTTTATATTTTTTTTATTTTTTTTATTATTAGTTTTTAACAAAAAAAAACTTATGTGAAAATACAGGTTCAATGGCATCAACATGCCAGGAAAAACCATTCGAGAGTTGATGTGGGAAAGTTCTTGCAATTATCGTAAAGATATCTGCCACAACAGCAACAGGGGCAGCAAATGCCGATGCCGCAACAGCAAAATTTTTTATGGTACGATCAAAACCCACAATTTTTTTATACCATAACAGTTTTGTTGCAGAACCCGACCTGCCCTGGCAATGTCATCACCCTCAAGAGCAGTCAAAATCCTTAGAAGACACACTGCAAGCCTTCATGGCACTTACTCAAGAATTGTCAGCTTCTATGGACGCAAGTATCGCCAAGATGGATGAAATCTTGAGCAGACCAGTCCTCACTCATGCCATAGATGAACCTAAAATCCTGAGGCAAGATGATGAGGATGCCCATGTGAAGGAATACCCAACATATGATGAGTCTGAGCAACAACTTGCCATGGCAATGATCGAGGAGCCGGAATGGAGCAACACCGCGACAACGCTGAGTGAAATTCAAGAGAATGTCACGGCAGCAACCACTTCTGAGGCAGAAACCCCAGTCAAAGCAGAAACTGCCGCCTCGGCAGCAACCGCCGCCTCGGCAGCAACTGATGCTGAAGCAGCAACCACATCAGAGACAAATTCTCAACCCACCACCTTGATTATGCCTGACCAAGATTGCACACATCCATCCCTGTCATGGCACTCGCACGACCACCTAGAAGAGCTACCCAATGATAATGCCTCACCGATGGAATATGAGCAGGTAATAAACGAACCTTTTGAATTATATGAAAACTCACCGATTCCATTGCAGATATTAGAGGAACCAACACCGGTGGACACAGAATCATCAAAGTCTCTACTGATGGAGATCTATGAGTGGTCAACAGAATTTGATATAGAGAGTGATGGCACTACCAATGTCCCATTGACCTGCAAAGTAACCTGATAAAGAACTGTCAAAATAACTGCCTGCCGTAGCAGCAGGTACGACAGCAATGGATACATTCAACCACAACAACATTCAACGAAAATAAGGTAAGTTTGTGGCCGAATTTTAAATTAATTTTTTCTAATCATATATTTATGCCCTCAGAAACATTACCAAGAAGGGATGACTTCATGGACTACAAAGGGAAGAGAAAGAAAGCATCCCCCACCATGAGAATAATCACCAAATGGAGGGTTGCAAGAAGTATCGGAAACGACGCCTCAAGCATTATCAGGGGACTGAAGCCCCAGGAATGCAGGAAGTGGTTACCTTAGAAGATGCCCCACCTGGCATCCCTAATTTAACCTAAACTTTATTTTTATTATTTATTATTTATTAGGAAATAAGGTTTATTTTATTCGAATAATGCTTTTAGGAAATAAAGGAGCCAAGAAGAACAGGAGAATTGAACCCAGCCCACCACCCATCCATCAGCCCAACAAAGCCCAATATTGAAGCCTGTCGTTACGGCTGCCATGAAAGACGCGGAAAAGAAAGGCTGTCACCATGCTGTCACGATAGACGCGTGACAGACGCGGAAACGTTTGTTAAACGCATCAGACACGCTAAAGCTCGACAGCCGCCCCGTTATTCGCGCCTGTCGTTACAGCTTCAACGGGCAGCAATTCCTTTTCTATAAAACCCCGTTTCATTTTCATTTTCACTCACTTCTGCTTTTCTTACTTGCTCTCCATCTTTAGTTTTCATTTGCTTTCAATTACTTTTCACTCACTTCTTCATCGGCAACAACTCCCCCATAGTCCTTTGTAACCAGAGATCTGTGGGAAGAATGAAGCTTCATTTATACTCCAAAAGCAAAGAATCTGGGCCTCAAGCCTTTCATCACCTGCCGCCTCCATACCATATGCCGCCTCCATACCATCATCTACCCCGACGGCAGCCGGCAGCACCCATGTCGAAACATCTGCTCAAGGAACAAAGCGACCAGTGCCCTCGGATGACCATGTTGCCTTTGTTGCTGGGTTCTTCTCCTCCTCCATCTGGGCAGACAAGTGACTTTGAACCCTCTATTCAGAGGAACCTGTCGAAAGAATTTACACCGGTAAAGAGGCAAAAAAGAATGGCAGATAAGAAAACTCTACCGAGGGCCAACAGCAGCAGTGACAGCAGCGGCAACAGCTCTGATATTCAGGTTTTACAGCAACCACCCCAACCCGCCCCGTGAACCAGAACCCGCCGCCAGATCTGCCTCAGCAGCAGCAGTGAAGACAATGATTAAAATTTAAGTTTCTTATCTTCTTATTGCTGCCTTCCATATATATTTTGTGATGTACTGCCTTCATATGCTTTCATTTTTATTTTGTCATTTGCATTGAGGGCAATGCAACCCTCGAGTTTTGGGGTGGCAACCCTCCATATTCATGGAGTACATCTTAGTTAAATTTTGTGTCTTTTACTTAGTACTTTTCTAAAAAAAAATGAAAATTAAAAATTTTGGCTGAAAATTGTGAACTGAACTTGCCTGTCGTGACAACTCTGTCGTGGCAGTAACTTTAGGATAGTTTAAGGAGAAGTTTAGAGCCTTTCTATAGTTCTGAAAACTTAAACACCATTGTGACTGTTATACTGCTTAGACTTCTTTTAGCCAAACTAGAATAGGAAGCTTAGCACTTGAATAACCCCTAGAGGTGCCCAACACTGGCTCTAGGAAAGAAGTTTAGCAAAAGAGACTCAACAACCCTAGAGGTGCCCGAAACTGGCTCTAGGAAGTTAACTAGAGGTGCCTAAAACTGGCTCTAGTAAAACTTTAGCTTGAAAAATAAAGAAATCGAGTCAAAACAAAATAAGCATGAAAATGTGCCTTCCAAAAGATAAACTTTGGCATAAAAAATTCAAGTTAAGAGTTGAATATTCTAGTGAAACTAAGAGAGTCTTAGCATATAATTGTTCACAAGCATGCACACACTGCACGAGAACTATAGTGAGAGTCCAGACAGATCCTAAATTATCCGACAGGTTGCTACAGCCACAGAGAACGAATGACGGGTAAGGGAAAGTTCACTGTTTGAAAGCCAAAACAAAAATATTTCATTTTTTTGGTCTTAGTTGCTTGAGGACAAGCAAAAACTTTAGTTTGGGGGTGTGTTGAGTGTGTAAAAGTTCTATTATTTACACCCTTTTTAACCCATATTTCTACTGCATTCAAGCATCATTTCATTGCATTTAGGTTAGTTTTCAGCAAAACATCACAAATATATAAAAGGCACAGATTCTACTAAAAATGGTTGTTTCTGGCAGGTTGCCACCGTCGTAGACGATGAAGGCAGACGCGGGGCAGAGAAGCAGAAGAGCTGAACTGGACAAGAAGACGAAGAGAACGATGCTGCCATGGAGCTGCCGTGACAGCAGAGGACGACAACAAGTTGCTGCCATAGTAGACGGAGAAGGCGGGCGCAGGGTAGAGAAGCAGAAGAGCTAAACTAAACGAGCAGATAAAGAGGACGATGCTGCCATGGAGCTACCGTGACAGCATGGTGACAGCAGTTTTGCAGAGAGAAAAAGCAAAGTGGACCTCGATAGATAGAGAAAATATTGCTCGCCTGTCGTGTGAAAGCCAAATATTTTTCCAAGCCCCGGATCAAAAGATATGTCAAGCCAAAGTTCAAGGAGAGAAAATCCCAAGAAACAAGGAGGACGGCTGAAAAGTAGGATCCTTGAAGATTAAGTCTTTATTAGAATCATACTTTTAATTAAAGTTGTAATCCTTGTTACCTTAGATAACTTGAGCCCAAAGCTTATATAAGGGCATGTATTTTAACCTAGGAGATAATCCCTACAATCTTCCCCATAACCGATAACCTAAACCCCTCCGCCGTTTACCCGCCGTCGTTATGTTCTAAAAACCCCCTAGGGCCACGGGTTGTTTTGTAAAGTAGTTGCAAGGGTTGTTTTGTTTTAGGATTTTCCAAGTTCAATAAAATAAACTTCAAGTTCTCTTATTTTGGTTATTAATATCTTGCAAGAGCATCGGGAGAGCATTGTGAGGTTATCCATTTACTTAGCATCGGGAGAGTTAAGTATACGAAAGAGATAAGAGCAAGTTCTCTAGTTTATAGTTGAACTATCTTGTGCCTAGGGATAGGGCAAGATTAAGTGGCTAAAGAAGAATTCATACACATCAGTGTTCATCCTTCGATTCACGCCGGGAGGTTTCATCAAAGACGTGATCATCGATAGACTTTGACCTAGGGATAGGCCAAGGCAGATCTGGGGTTCTTGCCAAACTTGAAGTACGTAGTTGGTGTGTTCGCTGCCGCGACAGCTAACGGACAGCCGCCGCGACAGGTGCTGTCGGCGACGGGCGCGACGACAGAACTGGATTTCCTAAGCATTGCAATACCTGCACTACTGAGAAATTCAATACCAGCCCATTCTCTCTATCTTGATATTTCTACTCTTTTTATTTACGTTTACTTTATTATTCTCGTGACAATCTTCTCAAATATTTCCTTTACTTTCGTGCAGTAAACTAAGGTGAAGCTATTAGCCCAATCCCTATGGAGACGATATCCGATACTTCGTATCACTTTACTACTTGCGTCGTGTACACTTGCACTACAATTGCGATAGACTCTTTTACACGCAACAGTAATAGCACCCCAACCGACGCGATATCCACTATAAATTGTACCCACCACTCATTCTATCCCACACCCAAAAAAATTAACTCTCTCTCAAACCTTCTTTTTGGTTGATTTCTCGTTATTGATATAATGGCGGGATTGATAAGGTTGGACCACAAGCATGTGTTCGATTATCATCGAAGATATGTAAGTTTTATCTCGTTTTATTTTTTATTATTTTATTATATAGTGTTAATATTATATACATAGTGTTGATATTTTTTATATAGTTTAATTTTTACATATGCATTTAGTTTTTAGAATATGGAACGACGTTTGGAGGTTTCTTACAACCGAATGACGACATTACGAGACCTTCTGATAGAACCGTACTTCGAGCAGGAAAGGTTTTTGCATGCATCCAAAATTGTTGGAGGTGCAAAAATAGATGTTGATTTGATGAACCCTCTTTTGGAGAGGTGGAGACTGGAGACACACACATTCCACCTTCCTTCTGGCGAAGTGATGATTATCCTAGAGGATGTGTCCCGTCTTAGGTTTGCTTGTTGATGGAGAGGCTATTAGTCGTCTCGCTCCTGATGCTTGGTTGGACCTATGTTTGAGTGGCCTAGGGGATGCGGCGGAGCGTTTTTACGGCGGAAAAATACAACTAGTGTGGCTGCGGAATAATTTTGGAAAAGAACCCGTTGACGCGAGTGAAGAAGGTAAAAATAATTTTTTAGTGAATATTATTGAAATAATAATTCTTTTAACATATGGTAATATATATATTCTTATTGTAGGCATATGCTCGTGCTTACATTTATAGATGATCGGCAAGGTATTGGTGCCTGAAAAAAACCCGGGACAAGGTTCACACGATCTGGTTGCGTCATTTGCAGAATTTTGAAGATGCCAGTAAACTGAGCTGGGGATCCACAGTTTTGGCCACTCTGTTTAGGGAGGTGTGCAAGAACACCGATCCTGAAAAGTGCCAAATCAGAGGTTGTTTGGTGTTGCTCCAGTCCCGGGAGTGGTGGAGAATGCCGTTTTAACGCCCTGTGCTTCTGTAGCCTACTCCACATGTTTTTCCGCTAGCCCGGAGGTAAAGAAAGAGTTGTTAAATTTTTAATAAACATATTATTATAATTAATTTAAATTATCTTATTATTTTGTAGGTGGACCGCTCTTTTAACCCATGTTGGTGCTGCGAAGGGCCTGGCGGTCATCATACAATATATTGAGAATTTATCAAAAGATTAGGTAACACTTTGGTGTATTTATTCGAAGCTGGAATTTTATATTTAACTATACATAATTCCTTTTTTTAATATACGCTTTATATATTCTACAGTTTTTATGGCTGTCGCACTCTCATATGGACTTACAGCATTGCATCCCGATATTTTTGGCCGAGACAAAGCTTGTTTGGACAGCCACTGTACCACTCATCTGCTACGCCATAGTTGAGTGGCATCCGACCGACCGCGTCCTACGGCAATTTGGTTGTTTCCAACGTATCCTAATCGAGCCTCCAAATTTGGATGAGTTGCACAAACTCACTCGACAAGGGAAGCTCGAGGTAATAAATATTTATATACTTATCACATTCTTTTATTAATTCGAACGTAATTCATATATAAAAAGAATAAATCAACTGTTTGATATTCTTGTAAGTTGATTGGTCAGTGCACCACCAGTCTTATATTGCTCACTGGAGGGACATGCTGAATCAGCGTTGGAAACCCCAGACTGAGTATTGTATATTTCATACGATGGTGAGCGATGATTACGACGAGTGGTTTAGGGCGAATGGGAAGCCGTCTATTTTGACTCTAGAGAAGGCAGCGATCGTGTATCGACGTCAGCAACACAACCGCCCATGGTCTCAGCGTTCGAGGGGGAGAGGAGCACGGAACACCTCTGGTGCTAGCCCTTCCTCCGCAGCACCGCCACCATCAGATGCTACCCCACCACCGATGTGGCCACAATTGACTCAAAGTCCAAGTCAAGGTTATTGAACGCCTTATTTTATGTCAGACCACTTTGCTCAACTTTCAACGATGATGAGTGGTGCCTCTAGCTATCCTACAGGCTATATGCCCTATGTGCCCTTCATGCCATTCCCCCCGATGTCAGCCGCATTTGGAACTGGGATTTTCCAACAAACACCACAACATTTGATTTTCTACCTAAGTGTGGCCGGTGGAACGAGCGGTACTGCAGCTGCTGGAACCATGGATGGTGATGCTGGTGATGATGATGGTGGCGATCTCAACCACGACGCAATCTAGAGCGACATCTTCGTACATCTTCTTGTGGTACTAGTGGACGTTGGCGCCATTATTTTTTTTAGTTGTTTATTTTATTTGAAAATATTGAACTTGATATATATTTTTAATTAGTATATATTTTAGTTTAATCATGATTTGTATTTTATTTGGGTTTGTATAATTAATTAGTATATGTTTTTAAATTTGCGTTTTTAATCTTTATTTAGCTTATATTTTATTCGACCGTCGTGAACAAGAGTACGAAATAGTTAACATCTAATGAACATAGATATGCAACTACAAATAACAACAAATCACAATATCCGGAAAATCAGTTTTCGAATAAATTTTTGCAGACATGTCACTGGGCAAAGATGTGTTCTATAAGAAGCGATTTACCTGACACGTCAGGAATCCTGGCAAAGTCGCGTTCTCTACGACGCGAATGCTATATAATGCCCTCCCTCCCTTACGAAACTTATTGGCAAACTCACACTTGTATTGTGAGTTGTGGGTATATGCAGTTGTGGCTAGATACTAGATGTTGTGGTGCGATGTTTGTACCATGCGTTTGTTGAAGATGATGGACAAATCACAATATCCGGAAACGCGTGGTGGGGTGTCATGAAAAATGATCGGTACCACGAATTCACAATAGCTGGAACTTTATCTGTCTTGTCCAGGGTTGCAACTTTTGGTGGGTGCCGGTTACATTTGATAGCGTGGGTCAAAGCTGCTGCCACTGTCGGTGTTTTCGAAGCTATGTTAAGAACTGCACATGTAACGTTGTTGGCGACATATGTGTCGTGAATTATGATGATTATCGCGTACTCATGAAATCCACGAAGCTTGAGGGCTCCAAAAACTAGGACAAACTATTGCACCTCTCGTCGGCCATTTATCTACAGCAATGACACATCTCTCGTCGGCCATACAAACGAGACAAACTATTGCACCTATCATATATATCAATTCATATGTAGATTATTTTAGTCTGCATATTTAGGGGTACAATCGACCGTGTTTTTAGGGGTACAAATATAACTTAGATATGTAATTCAGATGTAATATTTTACGTGTATCAATGCATGTCTTCTATTAAGAACAATAATTTACAATTTACCACGTGTTTAAGGGTACAAATTATAATTTTTCCAATGCATGTCTTCAAGCTCGATGGTTGGGTCTTTGCCCCCGGTTGCATGTGGGATCCTAGCCTCGAACAAAAGTTTAAGACCCAATGCTTATCTTGAATCTTGGAGGTCTATTGGATATTGTCACTTTCTTGCCATTCAAAAAGACCTCGAATTTCCCAATATTGTGATTTGTTGTTGTCGATCATCGCGAACAAAAATACCAAATATTTAACATATGCTCAACATATAGATGCAACTACAAATATCGACAAATCACAATATCAGGAAAATTAGTTTGGTAATAAATTTTCCAGATACATGATTTGTTGGAATTAGTAGTTACAATTGAAAACTTCAAGCACTATTATGCATTTTTTTTCTCTTCGACTAAGTGGTGTGGGATTTGATCGACCATGAAGGTATTTATAGTCGTGTTTTGTACGACGCGACATACCTAACATGTCAGAAATCCTGGCAAAGTCGCGTGTTGTAAGACGCGACTTTCCTGACACGCCAGGAATCCTGCCAAAGTTGTGTTCTGTAAGTGTAAAGTGCTCATTACTCCTATATTTTATACGCATTCCATCTCATATTATTGTTGTTCTTAAGTAAATTTTAGGCATATCTAGGTGCATACATGCATTATTTACAATATTCCTTACTTTACCCTGTTTATGTTGAATATCTTTAATTTCGTAAGGAAAAGATGTTGTTGTAGTTTAGTTTGCATTTCAAGGCTAGAAGTTGTTAGGAGGAGAATAGACCAGATGAGAGGATGCAGAGGCAGCAGACCAGGGAGCTGTACTGATGCAGTTCCAGATAGAGGAAGCTGCTGCCGAGAACCTACTGCCGCCATACTTGCCGCCCAGGGTAGCAAGCTGAGGAATTGGAAAATTGGAGTGCGATCTATAGAGCAGAAAATCCTGATTCCAACGATGCCATTAGTTGGCTAATTTCTTGAAAATGTGTTCCGGGTTTGCTTTGGTGATTGATGACTAATTGTTGATGTTTTTGCTTGTGTTGGATTGCTTAGAACCAAGGTTTTGTGTCGGTGAGACATCGGGAACTAATCCGGGAAGCTTGGAAGATTAATTTGCTAGAGTTGTTGAGCTTGGAGTAGTCGGTGAGTGGTTCTTCGGTTTTAATTTGGTATTCAAAATGTCTTGGTTCGAGTATATAGACCTAGGTTGGGCTTGGTAAACCCACCTAGAGTTGGGATTAGATTGGTAGTCTAATCTCAAGCTTTAGTTTAGAAGACTATGGTTGAACTTGGAATGTTGTGTTTATGCCTCATGTATTAAATGTGATTGATGTTGCTATACATTTTGTGGATATGTGTAATGATGAGGCATGAGGTTTTATTTATGCATTGTGATATGTACGCGGTTGTTGAAATGTGGGTTGCATGATTGTAAATCATGGTGGATACGTGCTAGGTACGAGAAATGGTAGTGATATTGTGTTATGATGAGCTTGTGATGAGTTAGTATTGATACTAGTATGCTTGGGTACAAATGACCGATCATTAGGATGTTAGTGTGCACACGAGTGTCGAAATGCATGCGTGGTCTTGGTGATGGTAGTCACCAAGATGGAGTACGAGTACGCCCAGAAATCTTCATTTATATTTTAGTCGGTGATGAGTGGAATCCCATCAACGGGGCGTGAGGATGAATGGAATCCCCTCCGTGTAGAACGGTGATGAGTGGAATCCCACCGTAAGGTAATGTAATGGTTGAGTTGTTGGATGTAAGTTCCAACGGTTGTTATCCGCGTATTCGGGTCATAGCTAGGTGCCAATACGGTTTGTTAAATGTGGTTCATATGGTTGTGTTATGGACATGTTGAGCATGGCATGATATATGAGGTTATGTTTATGCATTTCATATAATTGATTCATGTGGTTCCGAAGGTAAGGAAACATGCATTCATCCTTAGTTTGTTGCTCGTGCTTGGACCCTGCATTGTCGATGTTTGTTTTATGAGCTTACCCTCACTAAGCCTTGCGCTTACGCTCTCTTTTGTTCGACAATACAGTTCCTTAATTTGTGGGTTGCTTGTGCAAGGAGAAGGGCCTCCAAGTGTGCTATTTTCTACCTTCAAGTATGGACTTTTAAGTTAATTGATGTAATAGCTAAGCAATGGGATTCGAGTATGTTGTTCGTGTTAAGAAGCTTGTTAAGACTCCTTTAGTATGTTGATGTTTTGGTTGTGGCATGCTCATGTCATGTATGTTGGCCTTGTGCCCTTATCTTTATGCTTATGTGTATGTTTAAAGGCATGTGAACCTTGCTTGTATTATACCTTGGTGAATGCTTGATTTCCTTTTGTTGGCCTTTATATATATGTGAGTTAAGTGTTTGATCATGCTTGTAATAGGGTGTATGCCTCTAGAGTTTGTGTACGCATGTTGTGTCTTGCTTCTTGAAGTCTTTGGGGTCGTTTGGGATCATTTGGAGATGCTTAAAACTGGTTTTGGAAACACACAAACTATAAGCCTGTTTTGATGCACATGCTTTAATATTGGGCATTTAGCATCTCTATAGGTTCTCAAGTGTTGGGCTTAGGCCCTGTTTGATGTTAGCTTCCTTGTGAGCCATGTTCGTGATCGTTTATGTGTGTTTTGGGCGCGTTTGCAAGAAATTGGATTAACTTGACAATTGGTAAATTTAAATTATCTTATGCTTCTTGTCTCGTCCTGTCCTTGTTTTCCGCTGTCGTTTGTCACACATAAAACTAACTAAGTATCTAGACAAGATAATGTTAAAAGAAGTTTTCTAGGGTTGCTAACTGAAGGGGAGCCTTAACGGGTTTCACTTCGGTTTTCCCCGTGTGACCCACTCGGACCGGCCAGCCGCCCAGACCGGGACAATGGGGTTACACTTGTTGGTATCAGAGCCTAGGTTATAGGCTCGTGGACTGTCCCGTGACATCACAGGTAAGGGAGGTAAGTTAAATTCTTGTATTGCATTTTCACGGTGTTTGCTTGCTTATCAAGTATGCTTTGATGATTGCTTAAATGATGGTATGTGTCTGATGTTTGAAGCATGTTGTTGTACGATTTGTCCGTTAAGTGTTGAGTAGAGTCTCATTGCTTCTAGTACATCGGAAAAGAGATTTTTAAGTGAGGAAAAACATACTTGAGCCACTTGGACCCTTGCCCTTGCTAACCCGATTTTGTATGTTGTTATTGTATTTGTTATCTGTGAGCTATTATGTCGAGGCCTAGAGGTAGACCCAGGCTGGTTCGTCAGAAACCCCGTGTTGCGGCTCCTTCTGTTGAGTCGGTGGTTGGGGTAGAGGCTCTTGTGGAAGAGCCTGATGTTGGAGTCGAAGCTCTTCTACCACCACCACCTCCTCAGCCTGATGTGGAAGGCGAGGCTAGAGCAGAGGGAGCGGGACCTTAGGCTGGCCAAGGTTCTGCAGGGATAGACATGGCTCCGCTAGTTCAGGCTATAGCAAGAGCGTTTCAGACTGTAGTTGCGGGAGCTCAGGCTGCAGCACAACTGAGAGGAGACGATGCTAGCTTACTCTTGGAGAGGCTTCGTAGCCTCGGAGCGGATGAGTTCAAGGGATCTACGCCTGAGAGATCAGAGTTATGGCTAGAGAAGATGGTTCCTATTTTGGCTCAGATGGGATGTGTTGGGGCTCGTAAGTTGGGCTGTGTGGTTTCGTTACTTCAGGGTGATGCTTACACCTGGTGGGTCACCATTACTTCTGCCGTGCTTGAGGCCAAGATCAGTTGGGATTTCATTGAGGCTGCTTTCAAGAAGAGATATTTGGGCCCGAGATATTTAGATGAGAAGAAGAGGGAGTTCATGGCTCTTGTTCAGGGAGACACATCAGTGACAGACTACGAGATATGCTTTGTCCGATTGAGTCAGTATGCTCCAGAGTTGGTTCCTACTTAGAAAGACCATTGTGATCGGTTCAAGTATGGACTTCATGAGGAGGTCAAGAGGTACACCTTGGCTACAAATTATTCTGATTTTGATGTCTTGGTCGCTAGGGCCAAGGACATCGAGCATAGCTTGAGGCTGACCAAGCGTTTGGGAGGATCTAGTTCAGGGAAGAGGCACAACAACTTTGATCGTGGTGATGCCAAGAGGCATCGGGGCAGTGGACAACATTATGATCATAGGCGTGGCGGTGGCCACCACGGTAGAGGTCATCAGGGCTAGAGAGCTGGAGGGCGTTTGTCCGAGTGTGCCCGATGTGGGAGACAACATTCAGGAGAGTGTTGGGGAAACTATCATGCTTGTTGGAACTGTGGATCGAGAGACCACTTCAAGAGAGAGTGTCCGTATCAGGCGGGATAGGCACCGATTCAGGCACAGGCTCCTGCGAGATCGATCGACTATCCGAGAGGCCGTGGGCGCGGTCGTGGTTACTTCCAGTTGAGGGCTGATGCACCTAGGATAGAGACAACGAGGAATCTTGCTCATGTAGTGGCAGTTCAGCCAGAGGCCGGTGGACCAACTAGAGTCTATGCACAGAGAGAGGCAGAGAATGACACATATGTGATAGCAGGTAATTTCGAGTTACATTCCATGTCTTTGCTTTCCCTAGTAGATTCGGGTTTCACACATTCTTATATTTTGAGTGAGCATGCAAAGAAGTTAGACATACCTGTTGAGATTTTAGACATAGGAATGCATGTGACTAGTTCCTTCGGTGAGACAGTTGCAGTTAGACGGATGTATAGGAGGTATCCGTTGAAGATTCAGGGTCATGTGTTTCCTGTTGATATGATAGAGCTTCGGTTTTACGGTTTTGATATTATTTTGGGTATGGATTGGTTGGTCGAGCACAGAGCTAGTGTAGATTTTGAGACAAAGAGAATTCGTTGAAGCTTATTGATGACTACGAGGTAGTGGTAGTAGGCGAGAACATTAAGTTCTTGTCGAATGTTGTGTCGGCTTTAGAGGCTCATAGGTTGATGGACTCCGGTTTTTGGGCTTATTTAGCGTACATGATGAATCCAACTATGAGTGAGGTTAGACCGAAAGATATCATGACAATTTGTGATTATCCGGATGTGTTTCCAGAAGAGTTACCGGGTTTGTCTCCTAACAGAGATGTAGAGTTTGTGATTTAGACTGTTTCAGGGTCTACTCCAGTTTCTATTGCTCTGTACCGTATAGCTCCGAAAGAGTTGAAAAGTCGGCTTCAGGAGTTGTTAAATCGAGGTTTTATTAGGCCTAGTAGTTCGCCTTGGGGTGCTCCCGTGTCGTTTGTGAAGAAGAAAGATGGCAGTATGAGTATGCGTATCGACTATAGGTCGTTGAACCAGTTGTTAGTAAAGAACAAGTATCTGTTTCCGTGTATAGATGACATGTTTGATCAGTTGAGAGGTGCCTTAGTGTTTTCGAAGATAGATTTGAGATCAGGGTACTATCAGTTGAAGGTAAAAGAATGTGATGTACCGAAGACAACTTTTAGGACTAGATACGGTCATTATGAGTTCCTTGTGATGCAGTTTGGGCTCACGAATGCACTTGTAGCTTTAATGGATATGATGAACAGAGTTTTCTGAGACTATCTAGACCAATTTGTAGTTGTTTTCATAGGCGACATCCTTGTGTACTAGAGATCAGAAGAAGAACATGATGAGCATTTGAGATCTGTATTGCAGAGATTGATGAGCAACCAGTTGTATGCTAAGCTTAGTAAATGCGAGTTCTGGATCAGAGAGGTTATGTTCCTTGGCCACGTTGTGTCGACTGAAGGTATTTCTGTTGATCCGAAGAAGATTGAAGTCGTTGTTGAGTGGAAACAACCTAAGTCAGTGACTGAGATTAGAAGCTTCCTAGGACTAGTTGGTTACTATAGGAGATTAGTTGACGGATTCTCTAAGGTATCTGCTCCGTTAACTAAACTTTTGTAGAAGGGAGTTAAGTTTGAGTGGTCAGATGCGAGACAAAATGCATTTGAGAAATTAAAAGAAGCCTTGACGAATGCTCCAGTGTTGGTACAGCCAGTTTCAGGGAAATAGTTCGTTATCTATAGCGATGCTTCCTACGTAGGTTTAGGTTGTGTTCTGATGCAAGAAAGGAGAGTTGTTGCTTAAGCTTCGAGACAATTGAAGGTGCACAAGAAGAACTACCCTACGTACGACATTGAGTTAGCGATAGTTGTGTTTGCGTTGAAGATTTGGCGTCACTACTTGTATGGTGATAAGTACACGGTTTACACTGATCATAAAAGTTTGAAGTATCTGATGACTCAGAGAGAGCTGAACTTGAGGCAGAGAAGATGGCTTGAACTGTTGAAAGACTATGATTTGACTATTGAGTACCATCCGAGTAAGGCAAATGTAGTGGCTGATGCGTTGAGTAGAAAAGTTGCAGTTGAGTTGCGAGCTATGTTTGCTAGGCTGAGTTTATTAGAGGACGGTGGTTTGATTACAGAATTACAAGTGAAACCTTTGTTGATTCAGATGATCAGAGAGAAACAATTACAAGACGTATCTCTAGTTCCACATGTTCAGGACATTGTAGAGGGTAGACCGATAGAGTATAGTTTCAGTGATGAAAATGTGTTGTGTTTAAGAGACAGAGTGGTAGTCCCTGCAGATGTTGAGTTGAGACGTATGATTCTGAGCGAAGCACATTCGAGTCCTTTTTCTATGTATCCGGACAGTTCTAAGATGTACCAAGATCTAAAGAATGATTATTTCTCGGTTGGTTTGAAGAAGGATGTAACACCCTAAAAACCACCCTAGTTAGAATTATAGAAAACGACAAGGATAGCGTAAACAATTTACAATTTAGTTAAGATTACAATGAAACGACATAAGCTATGTTCTATTAAGATATAAATGGGTTAAACACTACATGTAAGTTCATATGTAAAATTAAAGAAATGAAGATTAATTTGTAACTAATATATATAAGTTAGATAATATGAAACGTAAAATAGTATACATATATACATATGTATGATTCGGTGGGTTGTATTTAAATGTACATATAAGTATATCTATAAGTAAAATATGATAAACTAATAATTAAGTAGTTAAATATTATAATGTTAGTGGGATATTAAGTGGAATTATGACAGAATTTCATGGAAATAAACTAATCCATGTGTCCTTTATACAAGAGATAGTCAGCCCACTAAGGAAAGAAAGTTAACATGTGTAAACCACTTACTTCCATCATCATCTTTCTCATGCAAACCTGCTGAACCAAAGAGAGGAAAGGAGAGATAGAAATCTGGAATTCTTAGGCTTATGGACATCTTTATTTTGCTGGAAATTAAAGGGAAAAATACATGCATGTTGATTCCATAGCTCAAGTAAGTGTTTGTTAGTCATTTGATGTTATTCTTGAGATTTATGGTTTATTTTGATGATTTTGATTATGAATAATTGCTGGAAAAATGCTTAGAAATGTGATATATTGTGTAAAGTTGCTGGGTTCTTGAATTTAGGACGAATTTCTGGAAATTAAAGCATGAACAAGAACTTAGGTATGAATCTGCCCAGATTCGTACTTGTATGATACCCTGTAGAAATCTGGAAAATTGAGTATGTTAGAGTCATTTCTGGAAAAGGTGTTCTTATACAAAGTTGTAGAGGACAAAATTTTACATGGAATAGAGGTATGATTTGCTCAAAAATGTTAAGTATAGGTCTCTGAATTGTTGTTAGAAGTTGACTGGACTGAAACTGAATGAATTTGGAATCTGCTGGACTAAATTGTGAAATTCGAAATGTTTAGGGTTAAAAATGATGTTAATAAATTATGAAAATTTATGCTTGAAACAGGGGAGTCTTGTAATGAATAAAAATTAAATGTCCAAGCTTGAATTACGTCTCAATTGGTAGATTAAATGCATTTAGATCACATGTAGGATTATTAAAGGATTAAAGGGGACTGTTTTGTGGAAATTGATAAATTGAGGACTTCAATGCTCTGTTTTTAAAGATGTTAGGACTTCATTGTTATGTTAATACATGTAGGTTAATTTGGTTAATAGATTAGAATCAAATGAATTGTGAAATATAGGATTTAAATGCACTAAAGTCACTAGGTTAAGCTTGGACAGATTAGGCCCTGAAATTGTCCTGTTTTCAAATGTAAAACTGTATTAACTGGGAAGTGATAAAATTATGTGCCATACATGGTTGTAAAGGTGTGTTTATAAGCTTTCTAAAATGACAAAGAACTCCTTATTTGGAGTTGTGAGTAAAAAGATATGGCCAGTTTAGTAGAGGTTACTCAAACTGCCAGTTTAGGGGGCAGATTCACTTGTCTAGGTGATTATGCTTATGTAAATGAATTTATATGTTTGAATTAATTACTAATGGATATTGTATATGATATTTCATGTTTTAAGATCACATTGGTGAAGAATTTCAAGAAGATTCAAGGAGTGATCAAGCAAAGAGAAGGGGGAAAGGAATCATCATCAAGGATAACAACTAAGCTTGGAAGTATTTGTGAGTGTAGCTAGTTTAGGGTTGAGATTAGTGTCTCAACCAATGTGTTTATGTTTCTTGGATGATTTTAAATGAAGCATGTAATGAACTTAATAATGGATTGGTAAATTTAAATGCTAAGGAAGAAGGACTAAAGGAATGAACTATGAACTAGGTGTATGATGCTATCTAGATATGCTAGTTGATGTCTATATGGGTTGCTTTGTGACATGAGTTGTTTGAGCCACTTGAATTGAATTAATGGATGATTTAGCTACTGTTTGAAGATGGTTATATGATTGAAATGATGCTAAATGCTTGCTGGAAATTTGATTGATCATGGCTTGAATGTGCATAATGTAAACATGATTGAATGTGTACATGACTTTGTGATATGTGTTTGATAAACAAGTAAAATGCTATTGTTAATAAAGAAAGATAAGTAAAGTCCTTGGTTTGATTAGTGTCTATAGGTAGAAGGGCATGCCTTAGAGTCATTGAGCTCCTCTGATCTTTGTTACAGGATGGTGGTTAGTCACCTATAAACCTGATAAGGTGGTTAGTCACCTTGATAATTGAATGGTGGTAAGTCACCATTGATGCCTATGCATCCTCTGTTATAAGTTGAAATGAGAAATTGATACTTTGAGTATCTAAAGTTACATGATACATGAAGACTTGATTACCTATTTCATTAATCATCCAAGGCAAAACATGATTAGAGCAATGATATATGTTTAAATGAACAAGTTGGATATTAGCCCTTATGATATGGAATGAATATGTGTACTTGGTTGAGATTTAAAATGAACTATGTTGTGATGTGAAACTATGTAATGTTGCTGCCAAGATGATAATGAGATTACATGTTGTTTGTTGTCCAATTTAGCTTGAATTGTACATGTGCTTGCTGCCCAAATTTGGCTTGAATTATATATGTTGCTTGCTGTCCAATTTGGTATGAAATGTACATGTAGATTGCTGCCCAAATTGGTATGTTTTAAATGAAATGGTTGCTGCCCAATAAGTCATTGTACATGTAAATACTTGCTGCCCTATTGGTTAGTACATGAAAATAGCTTTGTTAACTTGGTTTTGATAGGCTAGTTAGGTATTCCAATACGTGCTAAGCCTAACTAAGTAACTTTAAAGATTGAATAAGACTTTAAAAGATTGAAACTAGTAAAGTTTAGGGCTGCCTCACTAAGTACATTATGTGTACTTATCACTCTCTTTGTTTCCTTCTTCCAAAATAACAGGTTCGTTGATATCCGAAAGCCATCCGTTTTGTTCCGAGAGCTTCGCAAGCCAAGAACAAGTATGATATAATCTTGCTTAGTCTCCTAGTTGGTGGCATAGTCTAAGTTAGTTTGTCATGCATTATGGAACATGTAATTGTTAAGTTTGGTTTGTATAAAACTAAGACATGTTATATTACGTAATGACTTGATGAATGTTTATGTAAATATTGATATGATGATATGAATGAACTATGTTTGAAGTTAACTAAGCTTGATATGAATTTGACTATCATTTATATGGTTCATGCCCTTGATGGATTTGAATGGTTGAGTATGTATAAGTATGTTATCTTTATTTGAATTAGGAAGGTTGCATCTAGAATTGTTGTTGGATGATTTGTATAGTTCGAATGGTAATAGAATATTAGAAAAGTTTTAAATTGGCTCACCTATTTGCATTTATGATCTTGTTATTGGATAGATGATTATATGATTGTTTGCTTTGATGCTTGTTAAGTATGAATTGAATCTCATGTAATTGTATGTTTGATGTGTTGACATGTATGAATCTGTCCATCACCCGAATAGTAACATCGCTCGCTCGTAACCGGGTGAGGGGTGTTACAAAGGATGTGTCCGAGTATGTGAGCTGTTGCATGGTATGTCGGAGAGTAAAGGCAGAACATTAGGTTCCTTCAGGTTTGTTACAGCCTTTGAAAATTTCGGAATGGAAGTGGGAAAGAATCACTATGGATTTTGTGTCAGGGTTGTTGTTGTCTCCTTCGAAGAAGAATTCTGTCTGGGTGATAGTTGATGAATTCACTAAGTGTGCTCATTTCTTAGCAGTGTGCTCATTTCTTAGCAGTGAACACCACAGATTCTTTAGACAAGCTGGCAGATTTGTATGTCCGAGAGATTGCGAGATTGCATGAAGTTTCGAAGTCTATTGTATCAGACAGAGATTTGAGATTCACATCGAGGTTCTGGGTTGTTTGCATAGTGCCCTAGGTAGTCGTTTGCATTTTAGTAATTCTTATCATCCGCAGTCAGATGGTCAGTCAGAGCGAGTGATACAAGTATTAGAGGATATGCTCTGTTGTTGTGTGATCGACTTTCAGGGATCATGGGAGAAGCATTTACCTTTAGTCGAGCTTGCTTACAACAACACTTATCATGCTAGTATCCAGATGGCTCCTTATGAGGCATTGTATGGTAGGCGATGTAGGACTCTGATCTGTTGGGCCGAAGTGGGTCACAAATTGTTACCTATGTCGGATCTATTTAAGAGGACTACCGATAAAGTTAAGTTGATTTGCGACCGTCTGAAAGTAGCTTCCGATCGTCAGAAATCTTACGCAGATTTGAAGAGAAAAGAGATTGAGTATTCAGTGGGTGAGAAAGTGTTTCTGAAAGTGTCTCCGTGGAAGAAGGTAATGTTGTTTGGCTGGAAAGGCAAGTTGAGTCCGAGGTTTATCAGCCCGCATGAGATAGTTGAGCGGATTGGGCCAGTAGCTTACCATTTGGGATTGCCTTCAGAGTTAGAGAAGATCAACGATGTATTCCATGTGTCGATGCTTAGGAAATATAGATCAGATCAATCTCACGTTATGCCTGTTGAGGAGAAAGAACTGAATCCAGATTTGTCGTACAATGAAGAACCAATTGAGATACTTTCTTCGGATAGCAAGGTGTTGCGGGGCAAGACCATAGAGTTGGTCAAGGTGTTGTGGCGACATACAGGCGTGGAAGAGGCCACATGGGAGAGGAAAGCTGATATGCTTGAGCAGTTTCCGTGGTTGTTTTCGTCAGGTAATTTCGAGGGCGAAATTCCTTAAGTGGGGTAGAGTTGTAACACCCGGGTTTGGGGGTCGGGTGAAACTAAATTATTAAAACATAATTCTGGGCTTCACATTTCAAAACAAATAAATATATGTTGGGCTTGTTTTAAATCAAACCTAAATGGGGATGGGTTTTACACTATTGTAATTACCCCTTTTCATTAAGGGTAAAAATGCCCTTTGGTATTTAAAAATAAAATAAAACAAATAAACACAAAACCTATATTTTCATCATCTTTCTCCTCCTAAAAATAAAACCAACGACATCTTTTCCCTCCCCTTGCAAGTTACTATTCCATCTCCTTCTCTCTTCATTCTTGAGAATTTTTGAAAGGTAATGATGTTTTTGAGTTGTCCTTATCCTCCTCTTCATTTCTATACCATTAGTTTTCAATAAAACATATTATATTGCATTTTGAGGTTTTTGGGTTTTGAGATAAAAATGATAACTTTGATAGCTTTTAGTTAAGCTTTTGATTTTTTGATGTTAAATAAGCTATTTACTATTCAAAAGGTCCAACATATCTTATTTTTACATGGTTTTATAATGATTTTCGGATATGGGTTTTAAAGGGGTTTTAGGTGGTTCAAAAGATGGTTTTGGGGGCTGTTTATGAGCGGGGATCGATGACTGATGATTGTATGATGTTTAAGAGTTAATTTTGAAGCTTATGAGTATGTTAAAAGTGTTGGAATCGATGGTTAGTTACTATGTGTTTGGGCTGCTCGAAAATGCTAGTTTGGGGTATGTTTTTAGTTGGCTAATTTCTTGAAAATGTGTTTCGGGTTTGCTTCGGTGATTGATGATTGATTGTTGATGTTTTTGCTTGTGTTGGATTGCTTAGAACCAAGGTTTTGTGTCCATGAGACATCGGGAACTAATCTGGGAAGCTTGGAAGATTAATTTGCTAGAGTCGTTGAGCTTGGAGTAGTCGATGAGTGGTTCTTCGGTTTTAATTTGGTTTTCAAAATGTCTTGGTTCGAGCATATAGACATAGGTCGAGCTTGGTAAACCCACCTAGAGTTGGGATTAGATTGGTATTCTAATCTCAAGCTTTAGTTTAGAAAACTATGGTTGAACTTTGAATGTTGTGTTTATGCTTCATATATTAAATGTGATTGATGTTGCTATGCATTTTGTGGATATGTGTAATAATGAGGCATGAGGTTTTATTTATGCATTGTGATATGCATGCGGTTGTAGAAATGTGGGTTGCATGATTGTAAATAATGGTGGATACGTGCTAGGCACGGGAAATGGTAAGGATATTGTGCTATGATGAGCTTGTGATGAGTTAGTATTGACACTAGTATGCTTGGGTACAAATGATCGATCATTAGGATGTTAGTGTGCACACGAGTGTCGAAATGTGCGCGTGGTCTTGGTGATGGTAGTCACCAAGATGGAGTACGGGTACGCCTGGAAATCTTCATTTATATTTTAGTCGGTGATGAGTGGAATCCCATCGACGGGGCGTGAGGATGAGTGGAATCCCCTTCGCGTAAAACGATGATGAGTGGAATCCCACCGTAAGGTAATGTAATGGTTGAGTTATTGGATGTAAGTTCCGATGGTTGTTATCCGCGTATTCGAGTCATAGCTAGGTGCCAATACGGTTTGTTAAATGTGGTTCATATGGTTGTGTTATGGACATGTTGAGCATGGCATGATATATGAGGTTATGTTCATGCATTTCATATAATTGACTCATGTGGTTCCGAAGGTAAGGAAACATGCATTCATCCTTATTTTTGTTGCTCGTGCTTAGACTCTGCATTGTCGAGGTTTGTTTTATTAGCTTACCCTCACTAAGCCTTGCGTTTACACTCTCTTTTGTTCGACAATGTAGATCCTTAGTTTGTGGGTTGCTTGTGCAAGGAGAAGGGCCTTCAAGTGTGCTATTTTCTACCTTCAAGTATGAAATTTTAAGTTAATTAATGTAATAGCTAAGCAATGGGATTTGAATATGTTGTTCATGTTAAGGAGCTTGTTAAGACTCCTTTAGTATGTTGATGTTTTGGTTGTTGCTTGCTCATGCCATGTATGTTGGCCTTGTGCCCTTGTTTTTATGCTTATGTGTATGTTTAAAGGCATGTGAACCTTTCTTGTATTATACCTTGGTGAATGCTTGATTTCCTTTTGTTGGCCTTTATATATATGTGAGTTAAGTGTTTGATCATGCTTGTAATATGGTGTATGCCTCTAGAGTTTGTGTGTGCATGTTGTGTCTTGCTTCTTGAAGTCTTTGGGGTCGTTTGGGATCATTTGGAGATGCTTAAAACTGGTTTTGGAAACACACAGACTGCAGGCATTTCGGAACAAGTAAGGTGGTTTCGGAACGGGTGTGGTTCCAGGGATACCCGTATCGGAACGCATTCCAGTACGATTTGAAACTGTGAACCCATATTCTGATACGCGTACCAAAACCGTTTTGCTACTATGAGGGTCTGTTCCGGAACGTGTTTCGAAATGCCTAGGTGAAATGGACCCTGTACCGAAACGGGGTGGAGCGTATCGATACAGGTGTTTGGATTTTTAAACTGGGGCCCGTGTATCGAAACGCTCAAGCTTGTTTCGAAACACATGCATGAAAATTGGGCTTTTAGCATCTTTAAAGGTTCTCAAGTGTTGGGCTTAGGCCTTGTTTGATGTTAGCTTCCTTGTGAGCCATGTTCGTGATCGTTTATGTGTGTTTTGGTCGCGTTTGCAAGAAATCGAATTAACTTGACAATTAATAAGTTTAAATTATCTTATGCTCCTTGTCTCGTCCTGTCCTTGTTTTCCGCTGTCGTTTGTCACACATATGACTAACTAAGTATCTAGACAAGATAATGATAAAAGAAGTTTTCTAGGGTTGCTAACTGAAGGGGAGCCTTAACGGGTTTCACTTTGGTTTTCCCCGTGTGACCCACTCGGACCGAACAGCCGCCTAGACCAGGACGAGGGGGTTACAGAAAAAATTATCATGATCCAAAAAATTTTGTGGGAGGTATTCCTTGATGTGAATGCAAGCATGATGTTTATTCCATGTGATTATCAATGATGAGTCATTCCTTGAAGTGAATGCAAACATGATGTTTATTCCCTGCAATAATTGGATCTGTTTCATTCCCTGAAGAGAATGCAAACATGCTAAATCACTATTTAATTGATAACATAGCTTCGATATAATCCAAGTATATTGGCTGGACATCCTATTCTACGAGGCTATTGGTCTCAAATGAGGTTTTTAAAGTACCTTGTGGACTGGTTTAACAATGCTGCGTATGAGGATTAAATCTTTGTTCTCTGTGATAAGGATATGTGATAAGGTTTCAAAGGCCCACTGGATCTACTTCATTCCTTGAAGTGAATGTAAGATTATGTTATGGAAAGAATAAAAGCCACATTAAAAGTTGTGGTCGTGATTGAAACCATGAATATAGACATGGTAGTGAGGTTATAAGGATGGCAATAGTGATAAAGATCATTCTAATGAAGTAAAATCTTTTTTATTACCAATGCGATATTATAAATCATTGGTCTCGTAGTTGTCGCACGTTGAAAAATCAACAACCATTGAATGATAAAGGGAAAAAAATAGAAGCAAATTTTTTTTGCGAAAAATGACAAAGATGATATTGGTCCAACTTTATTTGGATATTATTTGTCCAACTCATTTGGATGTTGTTGCTTTTCTTATAACCCTCGAAGGGAATAAATCATCTTCTAATTATTCTCATAACTTTGAAGAAATTATTTATCTTTTTATTTATTTTTCTTTATGTTTTTTTACTTTACACACAATAATTATTTACGTTTTACATTTATATTTATATATTATGATATTTATTTATTTTGTTTAACATGATTACTTGTCAAATACAATCTATGGTGACGGTTTATGTTCAACATAAGCATAAGATATATTTTTCCATTTAAATGCAAGGGAATAATATGAGTACTATATCTCAAAGTACTGAAAATATTGATGCTCTATAAGAGCAATAAATTTTTTAGAGAAAGCACATTATGAAAAGTGCAGAATTGTGAGTATTGCAATAATTACCACTAATGGTAATAATATCATCACCACTAGAAGTGGAAATTTTAAGAGAGCAATATGAGTTTGCAAAATATCCCTTTGGGAATTATATATAATATATGTTACTAGTTGACATTTGAAATAAGCCAATGTGGATATAAGTTCTGGTAGCCAAAAAGTCAGCTGAAAGCTCTAGAAAAGCTATATATTGCTTCCAAAAGATAATTTCCATTGAAAGCTCCGAAAAAGCTAAATGTATTCCTATTCAAGGAATAATTTTGATGATCGTACTAGACATGTACGAGTGAGATTGAATCACATGTTATGGTAAACCAAAAGTTTACGAAATTCAAAAATGTATATACACACTTGTATATAGTTGGTATGATCGGTTAGACCATCCTGATCAATAATGATGCAAAAGCTAATGAGATTTATATGCACATTTATTAAATGAACCTAAAGTTCTTGTGGTGTTTGTTCTCAAGGGAATTGATTAAATTCCACTTATTGAAAGAACAAGAAGTTTTTGTGTTGCTTGTTCTCAAAGAAAATGATTATGATCCCATTTACCAAAAGAACTTGAAGTTCTTGTACTAAAGCTGAAACTGCATGTTTTGCATATCTTGATGAAACATGGGCCAATATATCTGCAAATGTGGAAAGTTTTATATGATTTTAGTAGATGCATCTACATTGTTTTACCAACTTACAACCAGAAGTTTGTGAGATCGATTGTAAAAAGATTCAGATTATGCAGTTAGACTATTCGTCTTGCAAAACCTAGTGGGTTTATATTTTAGGCTATATTAGTTGATACGAAGCCTATTGATTTTGAAAAATACAGTTTAGCAAAATTTCAATTGGATGCCTTCGATTTAATAGCTAAACTATGAGAACAAAAGATTTATTATTTATATGGTGTTTCCACATAGCAACACTTATACGCATCAAGCCAACGAGTTGTAATAAACTCCCAGTTATGATTGGTTTTTGGTCAAAAGTCATACATTTCCCATTTAATAATTTTTTAATGTGCAATATGAATTGCTCCACCACAATGCACAAAAATAGGTAAATAAAAAGGGTTGAGAATGTATATTGAGTACGAGACACCTTTTAAGTTTAAACTCTTAAACATTAATTGGAGAATCATTTATGAGATGATTTTTCTCAACATCAAGGGGAGAATAATCAACTAGATAAAGAAGGAAAATGAATTATCATTATCTAGATCCTCGAATATGAACTAAGAGTTCATAAGATAATTCAAGTTATTGTATGTCAATTGCCAGACATATTTACTGACCTAATCAGAGTAATCAAGTCTCATATACTAGCTAAAAATGTTCTAAGTTTAAATTACATGTTAGAGCGAATGGATGTAAATCATGCCTGAAGCATGATAGTTGAAATTGGTTTTAATGATCAAAATTCTCGTAAATAGAAAGTAGTATGAGATGGTCATATATTGGAAGCGAGTGCTCCTGAAGAGACCCAAGACATAACTAATTATAAAACTCTTGAAGAGTTTCAGGTACCAAAATAAAGATTGAAATCTTGAAGAGATCTCGATGAGTTATGTCACTATGAGAATTGAACTAGAAAATAATAAAAAAATTATCGACGACGATTTTGCAAATAATTTTACATAGAATACTCCTATAAAAGTAAAGAAAGAAAACGAGGATCTTGTATAAGAATCTATAGATGTTGAAATGATTGGCCAATATAGAAAGATGCCTTGAACTTCCAAAAGTGAAGTATTTGGACTAGAAGTCCAAACACCTAAAGGTGTAATGCAAGTGAGGCACAAATAAGTAGTCGTAAATACGACTTGACTTATGATTTGTGAAGAATTTTAATTACTTCATGGTGAATGCAATTAATTTCGAAGTTATGAAATATTTTACATGCGCCTAATTATTTATGGATCCCTATTTATCCTTAAAGAATTTAAAATGTTAGAAGCATTTGGAAATTTTTGAGGAAATTTATTTAGACATGTCTCATTGAATATTTTGACACATTTCGTATAATCGCCTTAGTGAGTACTAATTGAGAAAATATTGCAAGAATGATCAGATTTCCTTATGTATTTTATAAAGGAGTTTTGGATCAAGACTCATTATGATAATTTAAATTTCATTAAAACTCCTAAAGAGCTTCAAATTGGAAACTCATGAAGACTTTCAAAGCATTTGATGAAAGTATTTGAGAAAAAGAATCTTGAGATGTGGTTTTGTCTGGACCTAAAGATCGAGCACTTAAATATGTGTTTTTGTCTAATGAATGAACATAAGTTGAAAGAATCTTAAAGAAGATTCAATATGGATAAAGCATATCTATTGTAAGATTATTAGATGTGGATAAAGGTAATTATATCTTTTCTTGGTCTTGAGGCACCATATATTAGTTGGTCAAGAAATATTCATGGATATACAAAGATCAACCTTTAGATCTTCAAACATTTGTTGATGTCTCCTCAAATGTTGTAGAAATAATTGTTATGCACTAGGCAAGCCAAAAAAATGTGTTTGGCTAAGACCATTGAGCCAACATATCCAAAAGATACGTGGATTTACTTTCACAAGATATGATAGAAAGCTATCTTGTGTGCAAATAATGCAAGATGTATATCTCAATTTGAAAGGTGGATACATCATGGAACATATTACTCCAAAGTTTCATCCCTCACGATTTTTAGAAAAATAATATTCAAGATTGAATTATGAAGATTCAAAGATCTTCTATGATATTTTCATGAGAGGGAGTAAATACGCGTTGCACTCTTTTTCCCTTAACCGAGGTTTTGTCATAATGGATTTTCCTGGTAAGGTTTTTAATGAGGCAACATGTTATGCATATCAAAGATGTGTGTACTCTTTTTCCTTCACTAAAGAATTTTTTCCCCACTGGGTTTTTATCTTAGTAAGGTTTTAACGAGGCACATTATCTTCGTAGACATCCAAGGGGGAGTATTATGAATATTTATCTATGTGGATGTCTATCATGAATAGAACTTTATCTAAGGAGTTTGATTTATTTATTATTAGGAATATTATCTATATTAAATAAAGTTTAATGTATTATGTACTTCTTATGCCTATAAATAAATGAAGGCATTGTACACAATTCTAGTTTTTGAAAATAACACAAATCTCCATATTTCTCTCATCTCTTTGTTCTTCTTGTTCTTCGTTATTATTCTTGTTCTTCTTTATTTTTATTTACAACAATATTTATATTATTAATAATCTATAAAACCCTAAAACTTAAACTATTAACCCACAAATCCCAACCCTCAAACTTAAACTTAAACCTTAGAGTTTAGGTTTTTTTATATTATTGTTATTAATATTTCAATTGTGTAAAACCTATGTTTGATTTTGATATAATTAAATCCTTAAGGATTATTTTGTAAAACTTAAAATTATTTTTTAAGTCCCTTAATAAGTTTTAAAACACCAACACTTTGAAACTGATTTATAAAACTCAAACTCAAAATATTTTCTAAGTGTTCCAAGACAAAACCATTGAAAATCGTCCAGGCGTATCGATACCGCATCAAGCGTATCGATACCATTTTACCAAACTTGGTTACTATCGGAACCAATATCGATACCCCAAACCCTCGTATCGATACTGTCCTTTGTTAAAATTCAAAGAGTTTGAATACGGTACCGATACGGCTAACCCTCGTATCGATACGGGCTTTATAATTTTTTAATATAAGTCGGTTTAAAAAATATGACCGTTGGTGTCAGTTGGTTGGTAACCAAACTTTAAAAGTTCTTTGACCCGTATCGATACGCCAAACCCTCGTACCGATACGGTTGTGGACAGTGAGTTTAGTTCAGAAAATAGTATCGATACGGCCCTTTCCGTTTCAATACCCCGTACCGATACGCTTACGGGCGTATCGATACCCCTGTATTAAATGCACACAACGACTCTTTCTTTTCTGAGACAGGTACCGATACCCCTTCCCGCGTACCGATACCGGTAGCTGCAGAAGTGCATTTATGGTGGTAAGAGAGGGTTCCAACGGCTCTAATTATGTTCCCAACCACCCAAACGGCTAGAAATCAATGAAGAGGTATAAAAGACACATCAAAAAGCTACAGCAACAACTATTGATCTTCAAGAAAACACTTATTCATCAAATCCAAGCAATTGTGCCAAAATTCCTATTTGTCTAGAATTTCCAATTGTGATTTTCATTCATACTTTGTCAAATTGGGTTGAGTGCTTGTATTGGGGCTATCATTTGTATTGAGAGATACCTTATTAGCCTTCAAATTTCTTTGTTCACTTGTGTGAGAATTGGGTTGATTTTTGGGTAGAAAAATCAACCGAAATTGTAAAGGGTTGCCTCCTTGTCCTAGAAAAGGGGAAGATCAATTTAGTGGAATTGTTGCAAATCCTTAGTGAAGCTAAGGTAGTGGATGTAGAGTTCATTTGGAACTTGAACCACTCTAAATCTCTTGTCCATCATTTTCAATTTGCAAATTTCCACCACAAAACTTTAAATTTCCAATTCACCCCCCTCTTGGTAAATATCGATCTTACGATCCACTCAACAATTGGTATCAGAGCTTAACTCTTTGAGGATTAACAACCACAAGAGGAGATCCTTGGAAGAGTGTGATCATCAAAATATCAAGAGATGGCTTCAACCTCCGGTTACGGCATGTTCGAGTCACAATCGACCACAAAGCCTCCTTTCTTCAATGGTGACAACTATTCTTTTTGGAAGAATAAAATGCGTCTATTCATCAAGTCTAGTGACTATCTTGTGTGGGATGTCATTGAGGATGGGCCATACATTCCATTGAAGCAAGACGGTGAAGGCAAGATGGCGTTGAGGAAGAAAGCCGAAATGAGTGAAGAGGAGAGGAAAAAGATTCAAGTCAATGATAAAGCTCTCCACATGCTATTTTGTTCTTTCGGTCCGGACATCTACTCAAAGGTCTCATCAATTGAAAGTGCCAAGGAAGTGTGGGACACTCTTGAGACCACTTATGAAGGCACCAATGATGTCAAAGAAACTAAGATTGGACTTCTCAATCTTAGTTATGAAAATTTCAAAATGGAGCCCGATGAGACGGTGTCAAAGATGTTTGATCGATTCTCCATGATTGTCAATGGTCTAAAGGGCTATGGAGAGATCATACCGGAAGACAAGCTTGTCCGGAAGCTACTCTATTCACTTCCCGAGTCTTGGGATGGGAAGAGAACCGCTATCATCGAAGCAAAGAACTTGAAGACATTGAAGCTTGATGAGCTTGTGGGTTCTCTCCTTACTCATGAGATCATGAAACAAGGAAGGGAAGATGAGAAGAAGAAAGAAGAGAAAAGGGTAGAGAAGCTTGAAGTTGAGAAGAAGAAGAAGATGGGAATAGCTCTCAAGGCTAAAGCTTCACAACATGATGAGAGCTCATCTTGTGAGGAGGATGAACTTGAAGAATTGGCTATGATAGCCAAACGATTCTCACGCTTTATGAGGTCCAACCGGGGAAGAAAAATCCAAAGGAAGATGGACTTCAAAAGCAAGAACAAGGAAGATGGAAAGGATCCAATCATTTGCTTTGAGTGCAAACAACCCGGCCACATACGTTCGGAGTGCCCTCAACTCAAGAAGAAGGGCTTTGAGAAGAGGAAAAAGCTCAAAGCCAAGCTTGCTACTTGGAGTGATGAGGAGTCATCGGAGGATGAAGAACAAGAAGTGGCTAACCTTTACCTCATGGCACTTGAGGAAGATTCCTCCATGGTAACCTCTAACTCATCTACTTTAGATTTTTCATATGAAGAGCTAAATGATGCATATGATGAGTTACAAGAAGTATATGATGAATTAGTTGAGAAGTTTAAAGAGTCGGTCATTAAAAACAAGAAAATCATTTTAGAACTAAATGAGAAAAATGACTCACTCACTCAAGCTAATTCAAAATTTGAGAAAAAGATATTAGGATTAAAAGATGAGCTAAATTTCTTCCAAGATGAAAATGTTGATCTTAATAACCTTTTATCTCAATGTAATAGTGAACACCAAAAGGTGTTGGTGAGCTAAATGAGCTCAAAAAGTCTTTAAAAAATGTTGGTAGTGTCAAGCATGAAGTAGGAGAATCCTCTAGAACACACCAACCTAAGAAAAAGACTAATTACTACAAACAAGGTAGCTACCCTAGACATAGTAGAGCTAAAAGAATTAGAAGTGTATGGGTTCCTAAGGAACTTGTAAAATCTAATAATATTATTGCTATGTCATCTTGGATTCCTAAGGGAACCAAGGTTTTGGGAGCTAACACTCATGGACCCAAAATGATTTGGGTACCAAAAACCAAAGTTTAATATCTTTGTTTGTAGGGGGAGCATTGCTACAAGGCCAAGGCACAAAGTCAAAACTCATGGTACCTTGATAGTGGATGCTCGAGACACATGACCGGAGACAAGAGTCGATTCATGGATTTAAAGCCAAAAAGTGGAGGAGTAATAACATTTGGTGACAACTCCAAAGGCCACATTAAAGGTATTGGCTCCATAGGTAATCACTCTACTATTCTCATTGAAAATGTCTTATATGTCGATGGTCTTAAACACAATTTATTGAGCATAAGTCAATTGTGTGATAAAGGATTTAATGTTTTATTTGAAAAAAATTGATGCAAAATTGTAGACATTAAATCTAATAATATTATGCTCATAGGCCATCACATAGGAAACATATACATGGTGCATTTAGATGACATACATACATCTCATGCATGCTTAGTTGCTCAAAATGAAAATGATGCATGGTTGTGGCATAGGAAGCTAGGACATGCTAGCATAAGTGTTTTAGAAAAACTAGTCTCTCTAAATCTAGTTAGAGGTTTACCCAAAATAAAATTTTCAAATGATAAAATTTGTGATGCATGCTCAAAGGGTAAACAACATAAGTCTTCCTTTAAATCCATTAATGATGTTTCTACTAGTAGATGCTTACAATTAATTCACATGGATTTATTTGGGCCAATTAGGACTATGAGCTTGGGTGGTAAATCTTATGCCTTTGTGCTAGTTGATGATTTTTCTAGATTTACTTGGGTTCTCTTTTTAAGTACTAAAGATGAGGCATTGGAAAAATTCATCACATTTTCAAAATTAACCCAAAATGATCTTGAACTTAGAATTTCACATATTAGAAGTGATCATAGAACCGAATTTCAAAATTTAGGGTTTAAAGATTTTTTAAATGAAAATGGTATTAGCCATAATTTTTTGGCTCCTCGAACTCCTCAACAAAATGGGGTAGTTGAGAGGAAAAATAGAACTTTACAAGAAATGGCTAGGACTATGCTTTGTGAAAACAATTTACCTAAATATTTTTGGGCGGAAGCCACAAACACCGCTTGTTATATTGTAAATCGAGTAATGATTAGGCAAATTTTAAAGAAAACACCTTATGAGATTTTAAAATCCAAAAAGCCTAACATTAGCTATTTCCACCCTTTTGGGTGCAAGTGTTTTGTTTTAAATAATGGAAAAGATAACTTAGGTAAATTTGATGCAAAAAGTGATGAAGCCATTTTTATAGGTTACTCTTTAACCTCTAAAGCCTATCGAGTATTTAACAAAAGAACTTTAGTAGTAGAAGAATCTATTCATGTTGTATTCGATGATAACCTCCTTCCTATGAAGGATTCTTGTGATGATGATGTAGGAATCATAAATGCCTTTGATGGAGGTCAAACTTCAAAGGAGGATGAGATTCCAATAAAGGAAGAGGACTCACAAGATCCACCTCTTGAAGCCTTGAAGGACTTGGCTATTAAGGAAAAGGAAGTGAGCTACCCAAGGGAGTTGAACTATGTCAAAGATGGTGAAATCTTGGGTGATCCATCCAAGGGGGTAACCACTCGTTCTTCTCTTAAATTAATGAACCATGTTGCATTTATCTCATGCATAGAGCCTAAAAATATAAAAGAAGCATTGAAAGATGATTTTTGGATTATGGCTATGCAAGAAGAGTTAAATCAATTTGAGAGAAGTAATGTATGGACATTAGTTGATAGGCCTAGTAATCAATCTACAATAGAAACTAAATGGGTCTTTAGGAAAAAACTAGATGAGAGTGGTAACATTGTGAGAAATAAAGCTAGACTTGTAGCACAAGGTTACACTCAAGAAGAGGGAATAGATTTTGATGAAACCTATGCACCCGTAGCTAGAATGGAAGCCATTAGGATGTTGCTTGCATATGCATGTTATCATAATTTCAAGCTTTTTCAAATGGATGTTAAAAGCGCATTTTTAAATGGTTTTATAAATGAAGAAGTGTATGTGGAACAACCACCGGGTTTTGAAGATTCAAAATTTCAAATCATGTTTTCAAACTTACCAAAGCTCTTTATGGTTTAAAACAAGCTCCTAGAGCTTGGTATGAAAGGCTTTCAAATTTTTTGATTGAAAAAGGATTTGAAAAAGGTAAGGTGGACACTACACTTTTTATAAAAATGTATAAAAATGACATCTTAGTAGTTCAAATTTATGTTGATGATATCATTTTTGGTTCTACTAATGAATGTCATTGTCAAGAGTTTGCTAAGTTATTGCAAGGTGAATTTGAGATGAGCATGATGAGGGAGCTCTCATTCTTTTTGGGACTCCAAATCAAGCAAAAGAAGGATGGCACCTTCATCAACCAAGCAAAATACATAAACGATATGCTCAAGAAGTTTGGCTTGGAGAATGCAAAGCCTCAAGCCACTCCTATGAGCTCATCTACAAAGCTTGACAAAGATGAAGGAGGTAAGTGTGTTGACTCTAAGCTTTATCGTTCAATGATTGGATCTTTGCTTTACCTTAGCGCAAGTAGACCGGATATCTTGTTTAGTGTTTGCTTGTGTGCTAGGTTTCAAGCTAGTCCTAGAGAGTCTCACCTTATAGCCGTTAAGAGGATCTTTAGGTATCTTAGAGACACTCCTTGTTTAGGTCTTTGGTACCCTAGAGACTCTACCTTCAACCTTCATGCTTACTCGGATGCGGATTATGGGGGTTGCAAAATTGATAGGAAAAGTACTTCGGGAACTTGCCAATTCTTAGGTAGTATGCTCATATCTTGGTTCTCTAAGAAACAAAATAGTGTAGCCTTATCTACCACCGAAGCCGAGTACATATCCTTAGGGAGTTGTTGTGCTCAAGTCCTTTGGATGAAGCAACAACTCTTAGATTATGGAATCAAAGTTGAAACCATACCCCTAAAATGTGACAACACTAGTGCTATTTGTTTAACAAAAAATCCCATCCAACACTCTAGAACCAAACATATAGAAATAAGACATCATTTCATTAGAGATCATGTCCTTAAGGAAGATGTGGTTATAGAGTATGTAGACACCTTGAATCAATTAGCGGACATTTTTACAAAACCCTTAGACAAAGAGCGTTTTTGGTCCCTTAGGAGAGAGTTAGGTCTAGCTAGCCTATCTTGACCTTTTAGGACCTCTTTTGTGCTTAAATATGCTTGATTTTGTGAAATGCCATGTTAATGTGTTTAAACTCCTAATTTCATTCATGCCTATAGTTAGGGGGAGTATGATTCTGTTAAAATATGCTTAGAACTGCTCATACATCATTTGCATACTCATAGGAGATGTTAAGTTCGAGCTTTTGGTTGTTCTTTGAACCAAATAGGTAATTCTGGGCATACAGTATCGATACTATTCTATGCGTATCGATACCTGTTCTTCATTTCGTTTCCCAGAATTTTCTTCGCTTCACGCGTATCGATATGATTCACCCGTATCGATACGGGTCGGTTCGATACGGACCCCTCCGTTTCGATACGACTTTTCAAACGGTCATATTTGTGAAAAGACATCTATACCTCCGTATTGATACCCCAACGGGCGTATCGATACTCGATTGCGCTGTTGGCTTTAATTAGCTTTTAATGAGTTCAACTTTAACCCAAATACAAACTTTTCAAAACCTAATTAACCCTAGCCGTTTTTGCCTATAAAAAGGCCCTTCCTCCTTCATATTTTTCACATCTCAACTCAAACCTAAAAGAGTTTTTGAATCAAGCAAGGCTTTGTGTTCTCTCTCTAATCTTTGTGCAAGTTTTTCTTCAAATCTTCAAGTTTCTATCAAGGTAATTTCCTTTTTAATTTTTTTGTTTTGATTTTTTTAAAACTTTGCTTTTGTTCAAACTTTTTCTTGAGTTTTTCTTCTAAAATATTTCTTTTCAAAATTTCTATTGGAAATTTTCTTTTAAATTTTTTTACCTTGATTTTTACTCAAATTGAAGAAATCTCCCTTGCTTAATTTCTCTTTTAGATCATGGCACCAAAAGAGCCATCGAGGAAGCGACAAAGGGCTACTCAAGCCGGTGAATCTTCCAACCTTGGAGTGATTGCTCGTCCTAACTACTCGACAATCTATGAGCAATCCTTTGAAGGCAATTCGGGTCTCAATCACTTTCGTCAATATGAGAATTACAAGATCCGTGCCGAAAGGGTAATATCCATCCATTTTCTCAATTCGGAGCGTTTCAAGTTTGAATACCTCCCCTTGCTTCAATGTTGGAATTTCATGCATTTTCTCTCTATTCCTGGTTTTTTCTATCGTCTCTTGGTTTTAATTTTCTATGCTAATGCAAGATGTGTTAGTCGAAATGGGGAAGTTGTTGCAATTAACTCCTATCTTATGGGAAAGAAAATAACCCTTGATGTCGAGTCTATTTGTGAGGTTTTTAAGTTGGATGATGAAGGCCTCGATGATGAGCATGGTATGGGGCATGTTCTTAGTGGATCCGTCACCGCCCTTAATGCTCGCGACCAAATTCTACATTTGATGATGTCGTGGTGGTTTCGTCCTTCCGGAGGAAAATATTCCACTATCCGTCAAGTTGATGATTTTTGGATTCAGTTTTTCCGTGAAGCCAAGCGACCAAATCTAGCTCGACTATGTTTGCGGAGATAGTCTACCTCGTTCAAAATCGTCACACTCCTCATGTCACCTCCTTCACATACGGTTCGGCTTTGAGCTATTTCTTTGCTAAAAAGGATATTGATTGCTCATATGACATTCCAACTCCTCTCACTGATCCCATTGATGAGCGATCTCTTTCTCGGGCAAAATTCTCTTATGTTAATGGTGAATGGATACGTGTTGCCGAGTTACCACCGGAAGTCGCCGCTATGTATGAAGAGGCTCAAGCTCCTCAAGCTTCTCAAGTCCAACAACCCAACATGGATGCTCTCATGACCTATCTCAATGAGCAATTTACCGGGTTGCGTACGGACATGAATACTCGTTTCACTTCTATGGAAACTACTTTTGATACTAGAATGACGGGTTTGGAGAATCGCCTCACATCTCTTGAAAGTGGGCACAATTCCTTGAATATTTCCGTTGCCGCTTTCCATGATGAGTGGCGTAATAGTTTGCGCACTAATGAGCCTTTGGGAGATGATGATGATGATGAAGACGACGAAGATGATGCTTAGATGTCTCCTCTTGCATATCATTCATATCATCTAGGATTTTATATATTATGCACCTATGTTTTATGTTCTTAGGATTAAGTTTGTTTTAGGATTAAAACCTATGTTTTGATTTCTATTTTGCCTTTGTTTGGATTTTAAGTATGTTGCTTTAATGAATAATATCTATGTTGCTTATTATACCTTGATTTCTTTATGCACTTAATTGTCTCAAAGATTTTTTTTGATCTAACAAAAAAGGGGAGAAGAAACTAGCTCACACTTTAAAATATTTTGATTTTAATTCAAAGGTTACAAAGCTTATATTAAGGGGGAGTTCTTTATAAAGGTTTTTCAAAAATTTTAAGTTTTAGTTTTGTTATATCAAAAAGGGGGAGATTATAAAACCTATGTTTGATTTTGATATAATTAAATCCTTAAGGATTATTTTGTAAAACTTAAAATTATTTTTAAGTCCCTTAATAAGTTTTAAAACACCAACACTTTGAAACTGATTTATAAAACTCAAACTCAAAATATTTTCTAAGTGTTCCAAGACAAAACCATTGAAAATCGTCCAGGCGTATCGATACCGCATCAAGCGTATCGATACCATTTTACCAAACTTGGTTACTTTCGGAACCAGTATCGATACTCCAAACCCTCGTATCGATACTGCCCTGTGTTAAAATTCAAAGAGTTTGAATACGGTACCGATACGGCTAACCCTCGTATCGATACGGGCTTTATAATTTTTTAATATAAGTTGGTTTAAAAAAATGATCGTTGGTGTCAGTTGGTTGGTAACCAAACTTTAAAAGTTCGTTAACCCGTATCGATACGCCAAACCCTCGTACCGATACGGTTGTGGACAGTGAGTTTAGTTCAGAAAATAGTATCGATACGGCCCTTGCCGTTTCATTACCCCGTACCGATACGCTTACGCGCGTATCGATACCCCTGTATTAAATGCACACAACGACTCTTTCTTTTCTGAGACAGGTACCGATACCCCTTCCCGTGTACCGATACCGGTAGCTGCAGAAGTACATTTATGGTGGTAAGAGAGGGTTCCAACGGCTCTAATTATGTTCCCAACCACCCAAACGGCTAGAAATCAATGAAGAGGTATAAAAGACACATCAAAAAGCTACAGCAACAACTATTGATCTTCAAGAAAACACTTATTCATCAAATCCAAGCAATTGTGCCAAAATTTCTATTTGTCTAGAATTTCCAATTGTGATTTTCATTCATACTTTGTCAAATTGGGTTGAGTGCTTGTATTGGGGCTATCATTTGTATTGAGAGATACCTTATTAGCCTTCAAATTTCTTTGTTCACTTGTGTGAGGATTGGGTTGATTTTTGGGTAGAAAAATCAACCGAAATTGTAAAGGGTTGCCTCCTTGTCCTAGAAAAGGGGAAGATCAATTTAGTGAAATTGTTGCAAATCCTTAGTGAAGCTAAGGTAGTGGATGTAGAGTTCATTTGGAACTTGAACCACTCTAAATCTCTTGTCCATCATTTTCAATTTGCAAATTTTCACCACAAAACTTTAAATTTCCAATTCACCCCCCTCTTGGTAAATATCGATCTTACGATCCACTCAACAAATTGTTTTAAAAATAATATATTTATATTATAAATAATATATAAAATAATAAAATAATATATTTTATTTAAATTATATAATCTTATCCATTTGGTTCAACTAAATAATTTTTTTAAAAATATATTATTTATATATGAATATTATTTATAGTATTATTTACACATATTTCTTTAAAATTATATTATTTTTAAAAAATATTCATTAAAATAATATCTTTATTAAAATAATATACTTATATTATAAATAATATATAAAACCCTTAAACCTCAATTCACACAAGTTTTTCTCAATTAAAACCAGAGGGTGTATCCTCAGCGAAGAGGCCAATTATAGAGTTTACCGAATATAAACTGTCACCAGACCCGACCAATTTCACCCGGTCCTTTTTCAGATTAGTAGCTCGAAAACCCGATAATATCGTCCAAAGATAATTTTATTGGGGTAAACTACTGCAGGGGTCACTCTCGTTTAGCGTTTGTATAGAGTTAGTCACCACTTTTAAAAAGTGCCAATTAGTAGTCCTCTACGTTTTCGATGTGTAGTCAATCCGACGTTATACTCCGTTAGTCCCCTAACGGATTGCTGATGTGGCGGAATTAAAATAAGGATAAATTACTGCGATAGCCATTAAAATTTATCTCATGTACATTTTTTCTCCTCAATTTAAAAAAGTAAACATTATAGTCACTAATAAAAATGTTTCTTTATAATTTCACCCTTAAATTTTTAAAAATTCATTTTTCAATCCTAAAACTTTACAATCAATTAACACAATAATATTATAAATGCTTAGATGAAAAATAGGTGCCCAAAATATACCCTTTGAAACTTAAGTGCCCAAATTGCTCCTATTTAATAACTTAAACTTAAAAATTTAGTCCACTAACTACTAAAAAATTCGAGTTAATGGAATTTCTATTTTATAATTCAAACTTTATTTTGAAATTTTGAGTCGACTTTATGAAATTATGAGTCGGGTATTTTCACATCAAACCAAAAAATTTAATTTTTTCGAGTCAAGTCGAGTTATTGGAATTTCAATTTTTGAGTCGAGTTTATGAAATTATGAGTCGAGTATTTTCACATCAAACCTTAAAATTTAATTTTTTCGAATCAAGTCGAGTGTTGCACTTCCCTACATATAATTTTTAATTTTAATCCGTGTTTGTCCCAAGAAAAACTTCGGACTCTACTGTTGCTTGTTCACCTTCCCGATCGGCCGTCGTTGATCTCCGTCATCGTCAGGCGGTGGTGGTCACCGCCTACATCGCTAGAGGCGCCACGTCGTCGCGATCTCATCCATGGCCACCACGCGCGTCGTCGGGCCGCCTTCCGTCAGCAAATCTCGATTGAAGCTCTGGCAAGAAACCAATCGACGCCACTGTTTCTCGTATTTTCTGGCATCGGTTGGTGTCCATTCGCGAGAGGGACACCAGATCTGGGCTCCTGACGTGGCGGCGAGCAAAACCCCTAAGGTTCCGAATCCAACCGACGTCGGCAGAGCCTCTATCGGAGCTACGTAAGTTCCGACGACCTTTTATTTTTTCGCACGGATTAAAATTAAAAATTATATGTAGGGAAGTGGAACACTCGACTTGATTCGAAAAAATTAAATTTTTAGGTTTGTTGTGAAAATACTCGACTCAAAAATTCAAAATAAAGTTTGAATTATAAAATAGAAATTCCAATAACTCGACTTGACTCGAAAAAATTAAACTTTTTGGTTTGATGTGAAAATACTCGACTCATAATTTCATAAACTCGACTCAAAAATTCAAAATAAAGTTTGAATTATAAAATAGAAATTCCAATAACTCGATTTTTTTAGTAGTTAGTGGACTAAGTTTTTTAAGTTTGAGTTATTAAATAAGAGCAATTTGGGCACCTAAGTTTCAAAGGGTATACTTTGGGCATCTATTTTTCATCTAAGCATTTATAATATTATTGTACTAATTTATTGTAAAGTTTTAAGATTGAAAAATGAATTTTTAAAAATTTAAGGGTGAAATTATAAAGAAACATTTTTATTAGTGACTATAATGTTTACTTTTTTAAATTGAGGAGAAAAAATGCACATGAGATAAATTTTAATGGCTATTGTAGTAATTTATCATTATTTTAATTCCGCCACATCAGCAATCCGTTAGGGGACTAACGGAGTATAACGTCGGAGTGACCAAGTATTTACACATCGAAAACGTAGATGACTACTAATTGACACTTTTCAAAAGTGGTGAGTAACTCTGTACAAACGCTAAACGAGAGTGACCCCTGCAGTAGTTTACACTTTCATTGGAATAGTTCCCAATCAAAAGACCTTCTTCTCATATTCAAAAAAAAGAAAAAAAGAAAAAAAGGCCTTCTTCTCAAACCAGATTGAATCAGTGCTAATGTGTAGATTCATGGGAATTTCTGAGAAAGTGGAGATTCACAAATCCATACATCTGACCAAAAGAAGATTGACTTACCATCATCAACTTGGAGGACCATGTTGCTTCGGTTAAAGATTTTTAAATTTTAATTATCGTTTCAGTCTGTTTAAAAGTAAGGGTAAACTACACAAAACACCCTAAACTTTAACTTTTGTATCGAATATACCACTAAACTATAAAATGATACTATTGTATCACTGAACATTGTTTTTTTGTTATTGTTATACTACTGAATTTTATTTTTTGTTCAATCCAAAAACTCGACTGTTAAACTGTAACAGGCTGTTAAATCCTAAAACGATGTCATTTTGGTGCCTAAATAGGCATAAACGGCATCATTTTGCTAATAAAAAAATTAAAAAAAACATTACATTTAAGGAGGATTAAACCAAGGACTTTTAAGATGAAAAGTTTACACCAAACCACCAAACCAACTTAAAGACTTAATATAATCCTAACAAAAATAGTATATAAATAATACTGTAGTTGAACTTACTTTCATTTATCTAATGATATAATTTTATAAATATATTAACTTTATTTATATTACAAAACTAAAATATTGTTTAAAATAAATACAACTAAACCCTAAACCATACATGTAACTAACTAAACTACAAACTCTAAACCCTATATATATAATTAAATCTAAAATCTCAAACTCCAACCCTAAATATATATATATAATTAAATCACAAATCTCAAACCTAAAACCTTAAAATTAAAATATTATTTATAATATATATTAGGATTTGTAATATAAATTATAAATGATATTTTAGTTTTAGGGTTTATGATTTAGGATTTAGTTATGTTTATAGGGTTTAGTTACATATATAGTTTAGGGTTTATGATTTAGGATTTATTTATATATATAGTTTAGGATTTGGGTTTAGTTACATATATGGTTTAGGGTTTGAGTTTTGGGGTTTATGGTTTAATTATATATATTTTAAATTAGTTGTATAATATAAATTATAAATAATATTTATTTACAGGGTAATCTTCATCGGTGGTCCCTTTCGTTTAGGGTGTGTTCTATTTTGGTCACCAAAATTCAAAAAAGATTATTCTGGTCACTTATGTTTAGAATCGTTTCTATTTTGGTCATTTGGCCATTAGTCTCCGTTACTTAAAAAAATTAGTTTCTAATTTAACCCCAAAACTTTCAAAATTTTATTTTTCATCATCTTCCCCAAAAATTATAAAACTAAAACCCAGAAAATTAATTCAAAACTCTAACATCTGCCTCCCCTCCCCTATAAATTCACTGCACACAAAGAACACAGAAAATCACACAACCGATGCTATTACGCTGACATATGTTCGATGTGTGACTACGGATTACACCGGGAAGACGCCATGGTTGATCTCAGACGAGCTCCTCTAGCACAATAAACTTGGGACTTTAAAACAACTGTTCGTCCTCATCACGGCTCCGATGGAAGCAACCATTCCGGCTGCGCCGCCGAGCATAAATGTTTCAAATCGATTTTGAGAAGCATAAACGGTGTCAAGTCACTAACAATATGCATATGGCTTTTTGAGGTATGCTGGATGAATGAAATGTTCATTTTTTCTAATTTTTCTTCTCTTCTAAACTTGTTTAATGTGCTTTCATTTTTCCTTAGCAAACGATGTGCAAGAATTTATATAGTTCAAGTGGAGACCCTAAATTCTATTTCTGCAGACTAAATGAGCTGTGGTGGATTGATTGTTCAATGGCCAGACACAACATCAATTCTTTGCTTTGCTTTCTCAAGCTCTGTCCTAATTTGGAAAAACTTTATGTCACTGTAAGTCTCCCTATTTCCTTGATCTATCTTATTCGAGTCCTCAATATGGACTTGAATACGTATTCGATTCAGACTCGAATAATGTCCATGATTGATCAAAACTTGCAGATTGATCCTAAATACTATAACTTGAGTAGCACGGAAGAATTCTCAGCCATAGTCGGTGTCCCTGGAAATCTCAATGGTTTGAAGGTTGTGAAACTAGAAGGATTTGCAGACGAGCAAATGGAGAAGTTCTTGTCCAGGCGATTGATACCTTTGTTCCGAGAAAATAATTCGGTAATCATATCGAAACCGGATGGGAAAAGTTGGAAGCATCTGGTAAAAGTAGCCAAGTTTGAGGAGAAAGGGAAGTATCCGTACAAGTTCAAAATGGTTGAAAATGTTGATGAAAGATTCCCAGACCATATTCATATGAACCTTTTAAGTCTATTCAGATTAAATAAGGTTACATTTATGTAAGTTTTTCCCCCCAGAAAAATTACATGCTAGGGTACCTCTTTCGAGTGGTAATTTCCGGTTGTGTGATTTTCTATGTTCTTTGTGTGCAGTGAATTTATAGGGGAGGAGAGGCAGAGGTTAGGGTTTTGAATTAATTTTCTAGGGTTTTAGTTTTATAATTTTTGGGGAAGATGGTGAAAAATAAAATTTTGAAAGTTTGGGGGTTAAATTAGAAACTAATTTTTTAAAGTAACGGAGACTAACGGCCAATGGACCAAAATAGAAACGATTCTAAACGTAAGTGACTAGAATAATCTTTTTTGAATTTTGGTGACCAAAATAGAACACAACCTAAACGAAAGGGACCACTGGTGAAGATTACCCTTATTTATAATGTTAATATATTTATAAAATTATATTATAAATATTATAAAATTATATCAGGAGATAAATGAAGTTAAGTTCAACTGTAGTATTATTTATATATTATTTCCGTTAAAATTATATCAAGTCTTTAAGTTGGTTTTGGTGGTTTGGTATAAATCTTTCATCTTAGAGGTCCTTGGTTCAATCCTCCTCAAATGTAGTGTTTTCTTAAAGTTTTATTAACAAAACGACATCGTTTTGGTCTATCTTAGGCATCAAAGCAACTATACCAAAATGACGTCGTTATTTAATGGTCTGTGATATAATAATAGCAAAAAAACAATGTTTAGTGGTACGATAGTATCATTTTATAGTTCAGTGAAACAATGTTTAGTGGTACAATAGTATCATTTTATAGTTCAATAGTATGTTCGATGTAAATGTTAAAGTTTAGTGGCATTTTTTGTAGTTTACCCTAAAAGTAATTATTTATTTGAATTAACCGAAATTTTAAAATATAATCAGTATATTTTTAATTTTAAGTTCAAATTCTCACCCTTAATATTTAAGATTCAATATTATGTCCAACCCAAAAGAGAGAAAAATAAATTCTAAAAATAAAAATATCTAAATGTTATGAATATTTATCTATGTGGATGTCTATCATGATTAGAACTTTATCAAATGAGTTTGATTTATTTATTATTAGGAATATTATCTCTATGAATTAGAATTTAATGTATTATGTACTTCTTATGCCTATAAATAGATGATTCATTGAAGGCATTGTAGACAATTCTATATTTTGAGAATAATACAAATCTCCCTCTTCCTCTCATCTCTTTGTTCTTCTTGTTCTTCTTTATTTTATTCACAACACGTTATCAGCACGAGACTCTAATCAACTGAGGTCTTCATCGTTATAATTCAAAAGAAGTTACCGGGAAGAATTTGATTATAGAATAAATCAAAGATAAGTTTTTTTCCTCCTTATTTTTTTAGTTACCGATTGTCTTTCTCTTTATATTTTAACTTTGTTTTAATTTTTGAAAATTTTGGAAGTATGTTTGATTTTATTCGAACATTGGAAAGAGATAAATTTGTGGCTTCTCACAAACCAAAAGACGAATCGACAGAGACGAAGAGGTTGTGTTTGGTGTAAATTACGTGTGTTTTCTCTTGTTCCTAAAAGGGTTAATTAGCGAAAAAAATCGATAATGTCACGCTGTTTTCCTTACCTGCCTCCTCGGCTTTTAAAGTAGGGAACGATGGAATCGATTAAGGTTTGTTGAGCGAAAGTATTTGTGGGTTTTCATTTTTGGTACTCAACTGCTTATGCTTTTCATACTTAATTATTATTATTTTTTTTTGTATATTTGTAAATTCATGAAGTTTGATGATGGTGCATGTAAAGCCTGTTCGATTTACTGACTATACTTTGTAATCATGAATAACAAAGTTATGTACGTAGAACTATGGTAGTCTTTCATATAAATTCATTAAAATACGTACTCTAGGTTTAAGTTTTTTTTTATCAGCAACATGATTTTAATTTATTGATAAATCATGTAAAAATCAATGCACCGGCCTCATTAAAAACCCCCTAATCCTAAATGGGGGAAAAGAGTACCCGTGCATATGGTACAGGGATGGATCCCAATAGGCTAAAACCCGACAATACTCAATACATCCATATCCAATTAGCGCGCATTACACCATTCTTAGCTACTGCATCCGCAATACAATTGGCCTCTCTAAAAATCTTCTTAAAACAAATAAAAGGCAATGCCTCCCAAGCATCGTCGATTTGATGAAGCCAATTTCCCAACCTCCATGGCCTTCGGTCCACTCCTAATACCCAAGAAATTGCAACGGCTGAATCTGACTCAATTAATATCGAATGTACACCCTCACAATCGATCTCCCGCACCATTCTCATAGCATACGCTATTGCTTGCACTTCAGCCATATTGGAATCCTCAATCCCGATAGGCCCTGAAAATAGCGCAACAATCTTGCTGTTCCCATCACGAAGAACACCCCCGCAACCTGCTGCACCGGGTTTTCCCCGCGATGACCCGTCGACATTAAACTTCCATACCCCCTGTGGTGGCGGCAGCCACACAATGCCCTGTCTCGGCTCCCGTTGGTGCACCCTTGACGGCCGACATAGGATGGGGCAAGACCACCAAGCTGCCTCCCCCGCTTGGAGCAGCTCAAATCGATCACATGTCCAATGATAAGACCGGAACTGAACCAAGAAAAAATCGAATGGCATGACTCCCTCTTCTCCTTGAACATCAATTCATTACGGGCAAGCCACAACGACCACAACACACTCGCGCAACCAATAATCCACCAAGATCGCAGCTCCCCCTCAAAATAACTAATGCATCACTGGTTAATAAATTCACTGATATGCCATGGACAGACCGTCGAAACTGACCACCACTTGAAGAACATATCCCACACATCCCTCGCCACCTCACAATGCCCGAAAATATGATCCACATTATCCTCCCCATCCGCACACCATCGGCAACCAATATTACTCAACCCCAACGACATTCCACGCTCCATCAACATTCGTAACAAAGATATGTACATTAATGAAACACCTTTGTTGGTTTAGTTTTTTTAAAGAGAGAATTATGACATAGATTCTCTGATTTCTAATATATTCAATTCAGCCCATACATATAGATCTTATTATTATGGTTTCGTATATGTTTATTTTTGACACAATGGTTGAACTTTGTATTAAGATCAATATGTGTTTATAATATTTTATTTGATGATATTGATATTTTAACCATGTATTGAGTTTTACATGTATTTAAATGACTTGGAAAGAGACACGACATTATGAGAAGATGTTTTTGGTCATTTGCTATGTCTCTATTTTCCTCGAGAGGAAAACTAATATCGGTAAATTCTTATTTTATTTTTTTATTCTTTAAATTATGATTTTAATGTGCGATAAATCATGGTGAATTTCAATCTATAAAAAGATTGTTATAAAGTCTATATTTGCTCGAAAGCAATTTTTCTTCTTTGTCGAAAAACTCGACCATAGACTTCTCCCAATTTCAAGTTACGAAAATTCTTCTTGATCCAAAAAGTTTTATGGGAGGCATTCCTTGAAGTGAATGCAAAGCATGATGTTTATTCCATGCGATTCTCAATGATGGGGCATTCCCTGAAGTGAATGCAAGCATGATGTTTATTCCATGCAATTATCAATGATGGGGCATTCCCTGAAGTGAATGCAAGCATGATGTTTATTCCATGCAATTATTGGATCTGTTTCATTCCCTGAAGTGAATGCAAACATGGTAAATCATTATTCAATTAGAGACATAATTTTGATATAATCCAAGTATAATTGGCTGGACATCCCGTTCTGCGAGGCTACTGGTCTCAAAGGAGGTTTTTAAATGACCTTGTGGACAGGTTTAACAATGCCGCGTACGAGGATTAAATCTTTGTTCTCTGTGATAAGGATATGTGAAAAAGGTTTTAAAGGCCCACTAGCTCTACTCCATTCCCTGAAGTGAATGTGAGATTATATTATGGAAGGAATAAAAAATCACATTAAAAGTTGTGGTCGTGGTCGAGGCTATGAATATACACATGAAAAATATAGTCATTTTAAGAATACTTCTACCCGCTGGTAGCGAAGTTATAAGGATGACAAGAGTGATAAAGATCATTCTAAGGAAGTGAAATCCTTTTACCAATGTGATGTTATAAACCATTGGTTTCGTACTTGTCAAACGCCAAAGTATTATGGACTTTATCCATAATCATGAATGATAAATGAAATAAAATATAAAAAAAAATTGTTTATGGCGAAAATAATTATGGCGTTATTGGTCCAACTCAATTGGATATTGTTAATTCGTTTTATTTATTAATTATTTATGTTAGTTTGCTTTATGTTTATTTATTTCACATATTATTTATTTACGTTTTATGTTGATTTATTATTTGAAGAATATGATTACTTCCGGAATAAAATATACAATGAATTGTGGCTATTTATGCCTAGAATTGTGGCTATTTATGCCTAGCAGATAATGCAAGTACTCATATTGTACTTAAGCATAAGAAATATTTTTCCCATTTAAATGCAAGGGGAAATATGAGTAGTATTTCTCAAAGTACTAAAATATCAATACTCCGGAAGAACACTTGAAAGTTTATCTCTGATAGATAATCGACTTGATATGATGTGCTATATTTTATATTTTTCATTCCTCGAAGTGAATGATACAAAGTACATATTTTCATTACCTGAAGTAAATGAAACAAAGCACATTTTGAAAGGTGCGCAATTATGCATTTCTCGATTAAAATGCAAGGGAATAATGTGAGTACTATATCCGGAAGTACTAATATCACAAAAGGCTCTGGTTGAGCAAATATGTTATTGTCAAATGGAACTTTGTTCCATATTCACAGTGTGTTATACTCGTCAAAGTCATAAAGAGAGCAATATGAGTTCGCAAACTATCCCTTTGGGAATTATAGATAACATATGTTATCAATCGGCATTTGAAATAAGCCAATATTGATATAAGTTTTGGTAGCCAAAAAGTCAGTTGAAAGCTCTAGAAGAGCTATATATTACTACCAAAAGATAATTTCAATTAAAATCTCCGAAAGAGCTAAATATATTCCTATTTAAATGAACAATTTTGATGGCCGTACTAGACATGTACGAGTGAGATTGAATTACATGTTATGGTAAACAAGGAGTTTACAAATTCAGAGATATATACACATATATATATAGTTGGCATGATCGGTTAGACCATCCTGATCAATGGTGCAGAAATTATTGAGATTTACATGCACATGTATTAAAAGAACCTGTAGTTCTTGTGGTGCTTATTCTCAAAGGAATAGATTAAATTCCACTTATTAAAGAACGTGAAGTTCTTGTGATGCTTAAAGGAATTGATTAAATTCCACTTACTAAAAGAACCTGAAGTTCTTGTGTTGTTTATTCTCAAAGGATATAGATGATCCCACTTACCAAAAGAATTAGAACTTAAAGTTCTTGTATTGAAGTTGAGATTGTATGTCTTGCATATCTGAACGAAATATGGGCCCATATATCCACAAATGTGGAAAGTTTTATATGATTTTAGTAGATGCATCTACATTGTTTTATCGACTTACAACCAGAAGTTTGTGAGATTGATTCTAAAAATATTCAGATTATGCAGTTAGACTATTCGTCTTGAAAAGCTAGTGGGTTTATATTTTAGGCTATATCAGTTGTTACAAAGCCTATTGATTATGAAAAATATAGTTTAGCAAAATTTCAATTGAATGCCTCCTATTTAATAGCTAAACTATGAGAACAAAAGAGTTATTATTTATATGGTGTTTCCATATAGCAACACTTATACGCATCAAGCCAACGAGTTATAATAAACTCCCCGTTATGATTGGTTTTTGGTCAGAAACCAAACATTTCCCATTTTATGATTTTTGAATGTGCGATATGAATTGCTCCACCACAACGCACAAAATGGGTAAATAAAAAGGGTTGAGAATATATATTGAGTACGAGTCTCCTTTTATGTTTAAATTCTTAAACATTAATTGGAGAATCATTTATGGCATGATTTTTCTCAACATCAGGGGGAGATAATAATCAGATGGATAGAGGAAAATGAAATATCATTATCTAGATCCTCGTATATGAACTAGAAGTTCATAAGATAATTCATGTTATTACATGTCAACTACCAGACATATTTACTGACCCAATGAGAGTAATTAAGTCTCATATACCAGCTGAAATGCTCTAAGTTTAAATTACATGTTAGAGAGAGAGAGAATGTAAATCATGCCTGAAGCATGATAGTTGAAATGGTTCCAATGATCAAAATTCTCGTAAATAGAAAGTAATATGAGATGGTCATATATTGGAGGCGGGTGCTTCTGAAGAGACCCAAGACATAACAAATAATAAAACTCTTGAAGAGTTTCAGGTACCTGGAATAAAGATTGAAATCTTGAAGAGATCTCGAAGAGTTATGTCATTACGAGAATGGAACTAGAAAAATTGGAAAGTTGTCGACAACGATTTTACAAACAATTTTACATAAAATACTTCTATAGAAGTAAAGAAAGAAATCGAGGATCCTGTATAAAATCTATCCGGAAGTATAGATATTGAATTGGCCAATGTTGAAAGACGTTTTGAACTTCTAAAGTAGAAGTATTTGGACAAGCAGTCCAAACACCTAAAGGTGTAATGCAAGTGAGGCACAAATAAGTAGTCGTAAATACGACTTGAACTATGATTTATGAAAAGTTTTAATTATTTCATGGTGGATGCAATTACTTTGGCAGTTTTGAAAATTTTACATGCGTCTAATTATTTGTGGATCCATATTTATCCTTGAAGGATCTAAAATGCTATAAGCATTTGGAAATTTCTGAGGAAATTTATTTAGACATGTCTCATGAATATTTTTGGCGCATTTGGTATAATCGCCTTAGTGAATACTAATTGACAAAATACTATAAGAATGATCAGATTTCCTTATGTATTTTATAAAGGAGTTTGGATCAAGATCCATTATGATAATTTTAGAACACCTAAAGAGCTTCAAATTGGAAACTCATGAAGTACTTTCAATACAAGTACTTGAATCTTGACATCAAGTTTATCTCGACCTGAAGATCGAGCATTATTATATATTTCTTTTGTCTATGAATAGACATAAGTTGAAAGAATCTTAAAGAAGATTCAATATGAATAGAGCATATCTATTTAGTATCCCAATAGTTGTAAGATTGTTGGATGTGAATAAAGATAATTATATATTTTCTTAGTCTTGAAGCATTATATATTAGTTGGTCAAGAAATATCTATGAATATAAAAAGATCATTACATTTAGATCTTCAAACATTCGTTGATGCCTCCTCAAATGTCGTAGAAATAATTGTTATGCACGAGGCAAGCCAAAAAAATGTGTTTGGCTAAGACTATTGACCCAACATATCCAAAAGATATGTGGATTTACTTTTACAAGATATGATAAAAGCTATCTTGTGTGAAGATAACACAAGATGTATATCTCAGTTTGAAAGTGGATACATCATGGAACATATTACTCCAAAGTTTCATCCCTCACGATCTTTAGAAAAATGATATTCAAGATTAAATTATGAAGATTCAAAGATCTTCTATGATGTTTGCATGAGGGGAGTAAATACGCGTTGCACTCTTTTTTCCTTAACCGAGGTTTTGTCCCAATGGGTTTTCCTGGTAAGGTTTTTAATGAGGCAACATGTTATGCGTATCAAAGATGTGTGTACTCTTTTTCCTTCACTAAAGAATTTTTTTTCCCACTGGGTTTTTATCTTAGTAAGGTTTTAACGAGACACATTATCTTCATAGACATCCAAGGGGGAGTGTTATGAATATTTATCTATGTGGATGTATATCATGATTAGAACTTTATCAAAGGAGTTTGATTTATTTATTATTAGGAATAGTATCTCTATGAATTAGAATTTAATGTATTATGTACTTCTTATGCCTATAAATAGATGATTCATTGAAGGCATTGTAGACAATTCTATATTTTGAGAATAATACAAATCTCCCTCTTCCTCTCATCTCTTTGTTCTTCTTGTTCTTCTTTATTTTATTCACAACACTAAAAATATTTTCAATTTATTGTTACTAAAATTACTATTTTTTTTATCAAAACTTAAAAACAGAAAATTTTAATTAATCTAAAAATCAGCCGAATCAACCAAATTTTATTAGATTCAATTTATAGTTTCGACTGAATTATGTTTTAAACCCCTTGAATTTTTAGCTTACATTTTTTAGCAAAGTTAAAACTTTTATTAATAATTAAAGGTACAAAGTACCAAAAGATTAACACAACTGGATCCAAAAAAAATAACAAAGAATAAACTCGAACTACTAACATCAGAACAGTAAGACCAAAAACAGTCCAACCCGTAATTAAATCTGTTAATTTCAATGTTTGATAAATATATAATTGTATCAGCGGATTGAGGTGAAATTTTTCCATTTGAAGAAAATGGTGCTTATTTAGGAATTTTTTAGTTAAATTGGATAAAAGAGTTGTTACGACTCTTTTGTGCTTGATAATTAAAAAAATTATTCTAAATAACATAATTTTTAATAACTAATAAAATTAAAAAATAAATCCATAAATAAGAAATTAATATATACATCTAAGTTTAATAATTAATAAAACTATATTCAAAATATAATTTTATAAATAAGAATTAATATATTCATTTAAGTTTAAGAAATATAAAATTATATTAAAAATATAATTTTATAAATAAAAAAATTAATATATACATTCTTCCTATACGCTTATTAGTGATATTAAAAAATAATTTGCATAATCTAATTATTATTAATAGATACAAAATATTAATAACTAATAAATTATTTAAACAAATATTGAATATAATCATGTACATATATGCCATTTTTACTTATTCAAATAATCAAACAATAATCTCCTACTAGTTTTACCAAACCCAGCCTTCCGGACACACGTAAGCCAACTCAATCGATTTTCACTATAAAAGTAGAATAAATTATGTGATAATTTACTCTTACGCATATGTCACCCTTGAGTTGGATGGAAATTCTCTACCCTTTTCGGTGCTCCTATATATATCCCTATGCTCAAAATTAACTTTAGGTTAGGGTTGTGGTTAGGGTTTAGGAAATTTAGAGTAGGGTGTATTTTTTAGGGTATATGGTGTAGGGTTTAGGATTTAGAATTTAGGGTTAGGACTTAAATTTAAATTTTATAGTATTTTTTAATATTAGAGTATATATATGAGCACCGAAAAGGGGCAGACGAATTTTTTCCGGTTGAGTATGTTAAAAATGAGACTCGCGGAATAATAACAAAACCTAATCAACTATATCACCCTTGTGAGACTGCTAAAAGGAATACTGATACCAGACCAAAATCAAACAAGTTCGACGCTTCCGGTGCCGCCCATAACAACTGCCATAAAGACGATTCACGGAAAACAAACCAGGATCGAAACTGAAAGAGAAGCAAACCAAATATCGAACTAACAATTATCAATCCTTAAGCAAGGAGGAAGCCATTAATTTGTAGGTCAACAGATAATTTTATTTTTGTTTTGAGAAAACTTCATAGCCTTTGCATGTATAGTTGCATACATACACGGATAACACCAACAAAATTCGTCAAACCCTTTATACCAATAAAATCATTGGTGATGCATATAAAGGGACACATAATAGATGACGATCAAAACAAAGACCCCCGAGGCTTATTTTTTCAGAAAATTCCATAGCCTGTAGAAAGCAATTACTTTGGAGGTTTTGCTGAAGCTGCAGTACCATCCTCCACACTTCCTGTCTCGGAGAGTGCATCTTTCAAAGCTTTAATGACATCTGGTTCGATCTTGGGGTCAATTGTTTCTGCTCCGCCTGGGAAAAGCTTCTCCTTTAGAACTTTAGGATCCACCCTTCCTTCGTCTGTCATCTTCATCAAGGCTTCATAGAATATTTTCATCAGATATTCTTCCTCCTTCTTAGGTGAAGCTGATGGATCTAAATTGTCATTCGTATCTTTCACAATGCCTTTACCCGCGGCATCTCCGAGGCCGACGGAAATGTCCTTTTTGACTTCCTTGGCAGTCACTTTTTCATCCTCCTTCACATTGTCACGGTCGACTGCTTTAGCCTCTCTTTGGGCAGGGTCGGATACCACAATTTGCACTGACAAAATCAGGGCCAATGAGAACACAACCAAATCAAGCCTTGACATCTCTTCTTCCCTTTTCTGTTAATGTTAGGCTAAAAGAATGAGAACTATTGGAGAGTGATGATTAAGGGTGGGAAATGAGATGAAATTTAAAGAGTTTTGGATCAGATGTTTGCGCCGATTTCAGGGTTTGTTGATTGGTTTAGTGTTTAATGACCATTAACGAGTAAGATAAAATAAAATAAAATAAAAGATGGCTTTCTCTTTTAGAAATTTTCAAAGGTTTGTTGGTAATTAACGGTTTTAATTTACTTCACAATGTTTTACTTCATGTTAGTGTTAAATGTTACAAACATTAGATTTTCTAATCATTTTTTGGATAAGTATTTTCTAATCATTTTTGTTAACTTCTTAATGTAATAAAACTCCAATTAATAAGGCTTTGTTTAGCATGGCTTTTCAAACTAGTTTTTGGTTCTAAAATCTAGTTTTAGGTCAAAAGTTGTACTAAACAACTAGCTTTTGGAGAAAAAACTGCTTTTGAAAAGTGATTTTTAACCCAAACGCAAAAGCTAAATTTTTTAGCTTTTGCGGTTGTAAAAGTGATTGTGAGAGTCAAATTACAATTTTAATCTTCATTTGCTATTATGTTTATTTATAATTTATAATTCTTTATGAAGATATAATTAATAATTCTTTTTTAATTTTAAAATGATATAAATTTATTTATGTCAAGTTTTTTAAATAAAATATTTTAAATTTGTTATATTTTCATAGAACACATATAATTGTTAAAAAACTATATTTATTAATAAATATTTTTATAATAGTTTAAGCTGATATATTTCATATATTATAACATTAGAGAATTTGAATATCATATATATATGGGATATGATCCAGTTACACAGTGTAAAACTCTCCAAATTTTACACGTTTTTTGGATCGTTGGATGGGTGAAACGGATGGATGAGATTAACAGTATAATATGTGAAGATTATCACTTGGGAAAAAAAAGTAAGGAGTTAATCTCAACCATCCATTTTTTCCATCTAACGATCCAAAAAACGTGTAAAAGTTAAAGAGTTTTACACTGTGTAAGTTAATCCTAACCATATATATATATATATATATATATATATTGAAGAACTAATGTTTTGATATAATAATTGAAAAATAGTTTTGGATTAAATTGAAAAGATTTCAAAAGTGCCTTTAAGTCAAAACAACTTAAAAATATGTTTGAGGATTGTTTTAAGAGGTTTTGAAGTGTTTTCTAAAGCCAAACTTTACAAAACCACCCAGGTGTTTCGAAGCATCCTTAGGCGTTTCGAAACAGCAATTCACAGTTTCAAAACGTTTCGATACAACTCTGCGTGTTTCGAAACGAGCTTTAATCTGGGTGAGGATTTTTACATAGCGTTTGACACGCGTCGTTTAAGTGTCAAGAAAAATAAATTCCTTCTTCCGAATAATAAAATAAATGAAGAAATTAAATGTAGATAGGGAAGTAGGAGTCGAACCCACAGGGACTTAGAACTTTTCCTTGTCGCGCTTTTGTAGTTTCTGAACCAAGAGTTGTTGAATGAGCTATGTTGATGTGATTTAGGTGGGGTTTGTTTGCAATGAAATGTAATTGTTTAAGAGAGTAAAAGAAAGATTTTAAAAGATTTGAAAGTAAATATGGAGATTTTCAACCTCGGGCTTTCGCGTTGACTTGTTCTACTCGGTTCCTTGGTAAAGATTTTTAACTTCGGAAATCATGTCGGTGAAATTACTACAAGGATCTATCCTTGAGTTTTTGTTTGTAAACTGAAATTCCTAAACTCAATTTTTAGTTTCAGCTCTAAGCATTTGTTTAAATCAACTCAATGTTGAGAAAACAAAATCTTTTAAGCTCATGGCCGACTCGAAATGTTATTTCTATAAAAACAGTTCGATCTCAATTTCCATTAGTAAACAATTTACTAAGTGTGATCCCAGGAAGTCAGACTTGTTTCCATAACTGATCCTTCCTCCCACTAGATAGATCAAAACAATTTCTTGACCAAGGTCAATCTTTGGGTTGAAAAATCATTTTGATTTTAAGAACGAAGTTCGAAGAAATTGAGAAAAGACTTCCGAAATATTTGAAGTGTTGTTTCAAACCTCGCCTTGTGAACGTGTCATTGCTTAAGCCTTTGGCTTAAAAAGATTTAGCTTTGCATGATTATTAAATTAACCATGCTTAGCGTCATTTTCAAAAGAGAATAAAGTAAGAAAATAGAAAACTGGAAGAGAAATTTTATAAAACCCAAGTGAAGACAAGTGAAGAACAAATGATGAGATATGAGATGCTTTGAGTCTTACCCCAAGGGGGTATTTATACTAGTCTAAAACCCTATGAATTACCTAAGTGATAAGAGATAAATAAATTCAAATTATAAAAGATAAATCCAAAGAGATAATTCCTAAAAAATATTTAAATTAAATAAAAGAGATAAATCCCAAGTCTTTATCCAAATCCTGGTCGATAAGCTATCATCCCGAATCACATAAGCTATCGGAATATCCTGATAAGCTTTCACTTATGCCACCACATCATCATCTGATCATCACTGTTGTTGATGTCATCCTCCCGTTCTGCTGACGTCATCTACTGACGTGTCGCCGAGTCAGTGCATTCATGCCCACTAATCCGGCCATGAATCCATAAAACTTGCAGATTTCGGCCTTTTTCGTAACATTTCGTAGCGGCGAGGTCCTACACAGTAAATCACGTAATGAGGCACAATTCTTCATCACAAAGCAACCAATTGAGCATAATTAGCATGAAAAAATTGATCAAACTAGCTACTTATAAAATTCCCCCTCACTTATCTGATGCTTGTCCTCAAGTATCAAAAATTTAAACTATTGAATCTCATGTTCTCATCCTCTATTTCACGAAGTCCTTAGTGTGAAAAAATGATGAAATATCTATAAATGGAAGAAAGAAAAGAAACCAATAGATAAATGGCAAAATCATTATCAACACAAATATTCCAACAAAATAAGTTAAGCCAACCTAGGCAAAGTATATCATAAACTTGTAAATGAAACCTTGTCTTCACTGTTAACATGAGGCATTTTTCATTTTTCACTTTTTTCTTCTTGCTAGAACCAGTTTTTAGGCACTTCTAGCTTTATATTTTTTCTCTACTAGAGCCAGTGATAGTCACCTCTAGCTTCTTTTTTTTATCGGCTAGAGCCAGTGATAGGCACCTATAGCTTTTATGGGATAAATATTTTCGACAAGTATTTCAAAACAAGTTAATGAACGCTAAGACTAGTTTGGCATAAAGAATCAAATTATGAAGGAATGTCATGAAACACAATAATCATGCCATGGTCTAAAGTGTAATCTACCCTTTCTAACAAAATAGATACAAAATCATAATGTCATCAAATGGACGAGGTAAAATAGAGGATTAAAACAATCAAATCAATGGGATAAAAATCAAGAGAACCAGAGAGCAACCAAACAGATAAGCAAGAAAAAGAATTTGACCCAAATTCTTACTCCCCCTCACTTAAGTCATTTTGCCCCAAAATGTATATGAAAATTAAAAGTAAAAAGAGAGGGAAAAGGAATACTCCCCGAGCTAGTGTCGGCCACGATCGTGCATGGGAGTGGCTGGATGTGTTTGGAGGACCAGTGTAACGCGACGATGATGGTGGTGCAGTTTGTTGTGAGTCCTAGTCGCTTTGGAGGGCCACAAAATTCGGTGGAAGCATGCGGCGACGTCCACCGATGACGAGCGGTTCCAGCTGGTTGGGTAGGCGACGAGCTTGCTCCTGAGTGCGGACCATGGTAGTGGCTGAAGGGCTGGCGAAGGTTGGTCGAGGGTGGTGCGTAAAGGTTTTATGAACGACTGAAGGTTGAAGATAGCTAGGCTTGAGGGCTTTGAATAAATAAAATAATATAGGTGGGATATTTGTTTTTTAAAAAAATGGAAAAAAGAAAAAAAAAGGTTATCACGTTTGACTATGAGATAAAGGGGAATAAATCAAATTTAAAATTCTCGATAAGGGAATTAAATTTTAATGTGATAAAAGAGGGGTTTTAGTTTAAAAAGTTTTAAAATATGAGGATAATGGGTGTGGTTTAAAAATTAAGAGAAAATGAATTTTGGATTTAAACAAGAAAAACAAAGTGATAAGGGATGATTTTTTTCGAGGTTGGGATAAGATGATAAGCCATAGTCCATGGGATTTGCCACTGCGTTTTAAAATTCTACACATATTCAACCAAAATTTCGATTAGCAAGGGATTATCAAAAAAAGATAATAAAGATGAGAAGATAAAATAAATTTGAAATAAAATGACGGGAATGAATTTAAAGAAAATAGAAATAAGATAAAATAAAATAAAATAAAAACTCGGCTAAGGGAAAATAAATTAAAGAAAATGAATGAGTTGCCTCCCATATAGCGCTTGTTTAAAGTCTCTAGCTTGACGACCTTATTCGAATGACTGGTTCAACCAAATGAATTTCTTCGACTAGACTAACCGGGGCATTCTCATAATACGGTTTGAGCCGTTGTCCGTTAACTTTAAATTGCTCTCCAGAATTACTTTTGATTTCCACCGCACCATGTGGAAAAATATCAATTACCGTGTAAGGTCCGAGCCATTTTGATCGTAATTTTCCTGCAAAAAGTTTTAACTTAGAATTAAACAATAAAACTTTTTGACCGATATAGAAAGATTTAAATGCAATATTACGATCATGAAAATCCTTATTTTTTTCTTTTAAAAATTTTCGAAATGTCATAATCATTTTTTCGAATTTCCTCTAACTCTTGGATATCGAGTTTGCGCATTTCGCCAACTAGATCCATTTCCATGTTGCAATGTTGTAACCCCCTCGTCCCGGTCTGGCCTGATGACCGGTCCGAGTGGGCCACACGGGGAAAACCGAAGCGAAACCCGTTAAGGTTCCCCCTCGGTTAGCAACCCTATTTTTTTTCTTTTCTTTTACTTAATCCTTTCTAAAGTTCATTTAAGTCCTATGTGATCAAACAGCGGAATAAAACACATGAGACAAACATTCGAACCCAAAACAGCAGTTAAACAGCCCAATTTTAATCTTTTAAACAAGCCGTTTCGAAACGCCCCTGAGGCGTATCGAAACGCCTTGACCATGTCAACTGTCCTAGAGCCTTTACAAGGGGGTCGTATCGAAACGGTGGTCAACCGTTTCGAAACGCCCACGACGGTCAATATCTCGTGGTCAACGAGATTTTGACCGTTTCGAAACCTTTACACCCGTTTCGAAACACCTTCATCTCGTGAATTTCTCAGAATTCCAGTAGCCAAAACGTTCCGATACGTGTTTCGGAACAGGGGTTCCAAAGGCCATACCGTATCGAAACGCGTTCCGATACGGGGTCCCTGAAGCCTACCCGTTCTAAAACGATCCCTCCCGTTTCGAAACGCTGGCAGTCTGTAGCCTTTGAAATACAGATTTAGGGGTGTCTTGACAAGTCTAAAGGTCCCATAGGACCCCTAAAGGCACACAAAACCATCAAACATAATCTAGAGGCATACATCCTAGATTTAACATACTCAAACACATACAAGCATGGATTTGGACAATCTTTCATACATAGCAAATTACACAAGTAGAGCCTTTCATACAAGCATGCTTGAAGGCATTAAAAGAGAACCGATAAGCATCATACATATCAAATGAGTTTACATGTCACTCAAAGCAACTTAAGCATTCATAAGACATCCATCGAACTAGCATTTGGCAAGATATATCATGCTTACAAATCAAGTCAACCATAGACATACATCAAGACTCTAATCAATAATTCCTATCCCATTGCTTTACTATTACAATCTTTAAATTTAAACATCATACTTGAGCTAACCGTAAGCAACACTTGGAGGCCTTTCCTTGCCCTTGCCACCCTCAAGCTATTGATCTGCATTGTCGAACAAAAGAGAGCGTAAGCATAAAAGCTTAGTGAGGGTAAGCTCTTTAAAACAAACCTCGACAATGCAGGGTCCAAGCACGAGCTACAACCAAGATAAAATGCATGATCTTACCTCCGATCCACGCGAGCCATAAATATAGATGATGCATGAACATATATTCAATATCATGTCATGCTCAACATGTTTAAATCCACAACATATGAAATCACATATATTAAACCATGTTAGCAACACCTCCCAAAACACATTGGCTCATAATTAACCACATATTGGCAACATAAACTACAATCTGTATTGGCACCTAGCTATGACTCGAATACGCGGATAACCCGTTGGAACGCATTTCCAACAACAACATTACCTCGATGGGATTCCACTCATCACCGGTCCTTGCATGTGCGGGATTCCACTCATCGCCACATGCCCTACGGATGGGATTCCACTCATCATCACGTAGAAATATAAATACAATTTCCGGGCGAACCCGTACTCCTCCTTGGTGACTCAACGCCACCAAGGCCACGCGCGACTTTTGACTCATGTGTACACACTAACATCCTAATGATCGATCATTTGTACCCAAGCATACTAGTGCCAATACTACACATTTCATTAATCATTCATAATATCAATTCATAACACTTCGTGCTTAGCACGTACTCACCATGACTTACCGTCATGCACAAACCACATTTCCATGCCTAGCATGTACTCACCATGATCCTCGGATCATGAAACCACCTCATAATACCATTTCACATATCCACACCACATGTACATCATTAACAACCATATCACATTATATTTTACACATGTGTATAACCTTACCATATCTATCATCAACATGCATATAACAATACATCAAACATGCTCCAACATACATGTATACAACACATACATAATCAACACCATCCCAATTTAACACGAGGCATATACAACCATTAAAAAGTGCAACCAAAGTCTCTAATCAAAGCTTGGGATTAGGCCACCACTCTAATCCCAACTCTAGGTGGGTTTACCAAGCCCATCCTAGGTTCACATGCTTGAACCAAATACTCAAAACCATTTTGAAAATAATTTAACCACTCACCTCTACCTCCAAGCTCAAATACAAAGCAACCATGGTCTTCAATTTTCCGGATTTGCTCCCAAGGCTTCACCAACCCAAAACCAAGCTTCTAAACATCTCAACACAAGTAAAACAATCACAAATCAATTCATCAATTAAAGTAGCAAACCCGGAACACTAATCAAACACCAAACTCGACATTTTAAACCATGAACAACCCCCAAATTACCAAATTCGGGCAGCCCTTATACACAGCCCAAAACTTGTGATTTCAGCTCATTTAGCACATTCAAATGCTTCCAAAACAGCCCCCAACTAGCACCCTAACACCAACCTTCAATTTCCAACACAAACCCCACCAAAATTCCCATTTTCGTACTCCAAACTTACCCAGCAGAAAATTCCATTTTCAAACACCCAAATGACATCTAAATGGTCCCAAATCATCCTCTCAACATACCCTAACCATCAGCCCTTCAATTACACACTAAAACCCACTAAAAATCAACTTTTTTGACACCTCAAAAATGGGTTTAAGAACCCACTTCGGAAATTCATTAAAAATTAACCAAATTAACATATAATGTGTATTTCAACTTCATTAAACAAAACCCCAACTCAATTTAACAAAACAAGATGAAAAACCCATAAAAATCTAAACTTTTAAATCAAACCCTAATTTCCAAAAGTTCATATTTTTGAAATCTAAAACCATAGATAGATAGAGATTAAAGAGGAGAGTTTGAATATGATTTTACCTTTCAAAACCCCTTTGAAATGAAGTTGAAATCAATGGAATTGTAATCAAGCTTTGAGAGGGTTTTGGAGAGGGTTTGGGTGTTTAACATTGAAGATGGAAAAAAGGTGAGAAAGATGACAACTTTATTTTAAAAATTGTCTTGCTTTTTAAAACTTTTGGGTCCAATTACAACATTGGTCCCTCACTCCTTATTAAAGCTCAATTTGGTCATTATTTATAGTTGGTTTATTTTAATTAGATTTTATTTGACTCGAATTATAAACCCGGACAACTCCTAACCCCAAAACACGGGTGTTACAAATGTTGAACTGCCCAACGCGCATGTTGCTCCAATTCGACCGGTAAATGACACGGCTTACCAAAAACAAGGTGATATGGAGACATCCCGATAGGACCCTTATACACTGTCCGATATGCCCATAACGTGTCATTCAGCTTAACGCTCCAATCCTTCCGATCGGGTTTCACGATCTTATCAAGAATGGCCTTGATTTCGCGGTTTGATACCTCTGCCTGACCATTCGTTTGCGTATGGTATGATGTCGCGATGGGTTGGGTGACGCCAAATATTTTCATTAGCGCATCGATGACTCGATTGATAAAATGTTTCCCTCTGTCGCATATCAACGCTCTCGGTGTGCCAAACCTGGAAAAATACAATCTTTCATAAATCTGACAGTGGTTTTAGCATTATTATTTTTTGTAGCTTTCGCCTCAACCCATCGTGACACATAATCAACAACTAAAATAATATAAAAACTACCAAATGATGATACAAATGGCCCCATATAATCTATCCCCCACACATCAAATATTTCGCAAACATGAATAGGATTTAAGGGCATTTCATTACGTCGGCTTAAGTTACCAACTCTTTGACACTTATCACATGATTTGCAAAATAAATATGTGTCACAAAAATATTAGGCCAATAGAGTCCACATTCAAGAATTTTGTGAGCTGTCCTTTTAGGTCCATAGTGTCCACCGCATGAATATGAATGACAGAAATTAAGGATAGAATTTACCTCGTCTTCGGTTACACATCTTCGTATTACCTGATCGGAACAATGTCTCCAAAGGTAGGGATCATCCCAAATGTAGAACCTAGATTCCCTCTTAATCCGGTTAGCTTCTAACCTCGGCAAGTCGTGGGGCAATTTACCTGCTGCCAAATAATTCACTATGTCCGCGAACCAAGGCGTGGAAGTTCGCACCATCATCAAGTTTTCTTCAGGAAACTTGTCATTAATGGGTGAGTTCGAAATGGTGAGTGGGATTCGACTAAGGTGATCAACCACTAAATTTTTGCTCCCCCTTATTGTCCTTAATTTCGAGATTAAACTTCTAAAGGAGTTAAATCCATCGAATTAGCCTCGGCTTTGCTTCCTTCTTGCTCATAAGATACCACAAAGCTGCATGGTCAGAAAAAACAACTATATTAGTTCCAAGCAAACAAGAATGGAACTTTTCTAAAGCAAAAACTACAGCAAACAGTTCTTTTTCTGTGGTCGAATAGTTGTGTTGTGCCGGATCAAGCGTTCTTGATGCGTAGGTGATGACATGAGGTTCTTTTCCTTTTCTTTGACCGAGTACCGCTCCAACACTAACATCTAAGGCGTCCCACATAATTTTGAACGGCAAGTTCCAATCAGGAGGCTATACTATCGGTGCGGATACAAGTTTCTCTTTAATAGTATCAAACGATTTCCTACATTTGGAGGTAAAGTTAAACTCTACATCCTTTTGCAGTAACCGAAACAGTGGCTGCGCTATCTTTGAGAAATCTTTTATAAACCGCCTATAGAAAACTGTATGACCAAGGAAAGAGCGAATATCCCTCAAAGTAGTGAGGTATGTGAGTGAGCGTATAACATATGTTTTAGCTTTATCAACAGAAATCCCTTTAGAAGAACCTATATGTCCTAACACTAAGCCTTTATTAACCATAAAGTGATATTTCTAATAATTAAGCACAAGGTTAAATTCAATGCACCGTTTTAAGACATTAGTTAAATTTAATAAACACTCGCCAAATGAATTACCATATACAATGAAGTCGTCCATAAATACCTCGATCCCTTTCTCAACATAATCTGAAAATATACTTACCATACATTGCTGAAACGTAGCTAGTGCATTACATAGTCCAAACAACATTCGTCGATAGGCGAAGGTTCCGAATGGGCATGTAAACATAGTCTTCTCTTGGTCCTTAGGAGCTACGGAGAATTGAAAGAATCCTGAAAAACCATCGAGACAACAATAGTGAAATTTACCAGCGAATCTTTCAATCATTTGATCAATATATGGTAAAGAAAAGTGATCTTTTCGAGTTAAAGGGTTCAACTTCCTGTAATCTATACAAACTCGCCATCCATTCTGAACCCGAGTTCGATATATTATGTTGGCGTCTAGAAGTTTTTGAATTTCCGTTTGCACTACCTTCATCATTGGATCATTCAGTCGGCGTTGACCTTGTCGAGATGGCTTTGCCCATTCCTCGATTTTGATCTTGTGCATACAAGTCGAGGGGCTAAGTCCTTTAATATCCGCAACCGTCCATCCGAGTGCTTTCTTATATTGGCGTAGGACTGTCACAAGGTCGCTTTCTTCCTCTCCGGTCAACTCATTCGAAATGATAATCGGTATGGTATCATTATCTCCCAAAAAGGCGTACTTAAGGTGAGATGGGAGTTCCTTCAATTCTAACTCTGGAGCCTACAAGATAGAAGGTAAAGGTTTAGTCTTAGAGAGAGTTGAAATCAAATCAGAATTAACAAAAGAAATAAGTTCATTCTCCCTTTCTTCGTCATTGTCGCAAAGTTCATAATCCATGTTGAAATTATCAAAAACATTAGTTTTCGTAAACTCTTCTATATAATGATCAATAATATCAATTGAATTAACACTTTCAACTTGGTCAGGGTACCTTATTGCCTTATAAACGTCAAATTCTACTACCTCATCGTCGAATTCCATAGACAAAAGACCGCTCCTCACGTCTATTTTCGTATTTTCTATGCTAAGGAATGTTCGTCCCAACATTACTTCGGAGCAAGTGTTTGTTCTATCATGAGTCATATCGATCACATATAAATTTGCAGGAAAGAATAAAACATCTACTTTTACCAACACATTTTCCAACACTCCTTCCGGGTAGATGATCGATCGATCCGCCAACTGTATCGCAACCCTGGTTTCTTTTAAAGGATCGTTAGTAATTTTTTTATAAACAGAAAGCGGCATTACATTTATAGAAGCTCCAAGATCGCACATTGCACGTTTAATAGATATATTACCAATTTGACAGGGTATAGCAAACATACCTTGGTCTTTCATTTTGGGTGGTAACTTACGTTGAAAAACTACATAAACATGTTCTCCCAATTTTACCTTTTCGTACCCGGTGAGTTTTCACTTGGTTGTGCAGAGCTCTTTAAGAAAACAAGCATACATTGGCACTTGTCGAATGATTTCTAAGAGAGGAATGTTTACTTGAACTTTTTTAAACACTTCAATGATTTCCCTCTCTTCGGCTTTTTTGTCACGTTTTACCAATCGTGATGGGAAGGGAGGTGCGACTACAAGGGGTGGCGAAGGAGTAGGAGATGGTTGTAAAGTGTTACCTTGTTTTTCGTTACCTTCTTCTGTGGGTGGATTGTTGTCATTTGGTGGCTCTTTCGATGCTATAACGGTCCCACTGCGGAGAGTGATTGCACTTACATTTTCTTTAGGGTTAGACTCTGTCTGAGAAGGTAACCTCCCTCGTGACTCCATTCTTCCTAATCGTTGGGCCATCTGACTTATTTGCTTGTCCATCTCTTGAAAATGGGCCTCCGTGCGGTTTTGGAATTTTTCCTGAGACATAGCCAACCGCTCTACAATGGACTCTAGGTTCGACTTTTTTTGAAACTTTTGGTTAGGTTGCCTTTGCTGATATTGTTGTCTTTGGTTCTGCGCAAACCCTTGGTCTCTCCACCCTTGATTGGAAGTAGGATAGTACTGCTTTTGATGGGATCTCGAAAAGTTCCCCATCGCTTTCACTTGTTCGGTATCTTCTTCTTGGACCATAGGGCAATAATCCGTCGGGTGTTCGGGGCTTGTGCATATCCCACAAAGCCTAGAAACAATCTTTCTATCTGCAACCAAAGTTTGAACAATGTTAGCTAATTTATCAATCTTACTTTATAATGAAACGATACCTACCTCATTAACTCTTTGAGATGGTTCACTTGATTGGTGGAAGCGTTGTGAGTTGGCTGCCATGGTCGAAATCAATGTCCTTGCTGTCGTCGGAGTCATATTGACTAGGGATCCCCCGCTAGCTGCATCAACTACTTTCATATCTATAGGGGTTAGTCCTTTATAAAAATATTGAATAATTTTTATCTAACAAACCATGTTGTGGGAAATTTGTGCATAGTTTCTTGAAGCGCTCCCAATATTCATAAAGTGTTTTGGTATTCTTTTTCGGATATTTAGAATATTTCGCCTCATTTCACTTGCTTTAGCGGCTGGAAAGAACCTATCAAGAAACAAGCGAGCCATTTCAGTCCAGGTAGTAACCGAGTTAGAATGTAAATCATAAAGTCAATTCTTAGCAATATCAGATAAAGAAAAGGGAAAGGCGTGAGTTTAATTTGATCCTCAGATACTCCTTGTGGTTTTGTAGTTGAGCAAACCATGTGGAACTTCTTAAGGTGTTTGTGTAGGTTTTCGCTGGGCAAACCGTGGAAGGTTGGTAGGAGATGAATCAAGCCCGTTTTTAGTTTGAACGGTGTTGCACCATTCGGGAAGGTTATGCCCAAGGGTTTATTGTCATCTGGTGCCCTGATCAGTTGCTCGATCGTCTGTTCGTTGTCTCCCATTTGGTTTCGTTCTTCAAAGTGTGTTTCGGGTTGGGATGATTCGAGATCTTACCGGAATCGTTGTTGACGCAACTTATATTGCTTCTCTCAGTTTCATTGTGCGTTTTGTCGTCTCGCATATGCTTCAATTTCAAGAATGAACTCAATATGTTCTCCCGGATTTCTCCTGGTCATAAAGAATAAAAAAAAACAGTAAAAGTTGTCGAAGTCCCCAACAACAGCGCCAACTTTGACACGTGTCGTTTACGTGACAAGAATAATATAATTTCCTTCTTCCGAATAATAAAATAAATAAAGAAATTAAATGTAGATAGGGAAGTAGGAGTCAAACCCACAGGGACTTAGAACTTTCCTTGTTGCGCTTTTGTAGTTTCTGAACCAAGAGTTGTTGAATGAGCTATGTTGATGTGATTTAGGTGGGGGTTTGTTTGCAATGAAATGTGATTGTTTAAGAGGGTAAAAGAAAGATTTTAAAAGATTTGAAAGTAAATATGGAGATTTTCAGCCTCGGGCTTTTGCGTTGACTTGTTCTACTCGATTCCTTGGTAAAGATTTTTAACTTAGGAAATCATGTCGGTGAAATTACTACAAGGATCTATCCTTGAGTTTTTGTTTGTAAATTGAATTTCCTAAATTGAATTTTTAGTTTCAGTTCTAAGCATTTGTTTAAACCAACTCAATGTTGAGAAAAAAATCTTTTAAGCTCATGACCGACTCGAAATGTTATTTCTATAAAAACAGTTCAATCTCAATTTCCCTTAGTAAACAATTTACTAAGTGTGATCCCTAGAAGTCGAACTTGTTTCCATAACCGATCCTTCCTCCCACTAGATAGATCAAAACAATTTCTTGACCAAGGTCAATCTTTGGGTTGAAAAATCATTTTGATTTTAAGAATGAAGTTCGAAGAAATTGAGAAAAGACTTCCGAAATAATTGAAGTGTTGTTTCAAACCTCGCCTTGTGAACACGTCATTGCTTAAGCCTTTGGCTTAAAAAAGATTTAGCTTTGCATGATTATTGAATTAACCATGCTTAGCATCATTTTCAAAAGAGAATAAAGTAAGAAAATTTAAAACTGGAAGAGAAATTTTATAAAACCCAAGTGAAGATAAGTGAAGAACAAGTGATGAGGTATGAGATGCTTTGAGTCTTACCCCAAGGGGCTATTATACTAGTCTAAAACCCTAGGAATTACCTAAGTGATAAGAGATAAATAAATTCAAATTACAAAAGATAAATCCTAAGAGATAATTCTTAAAAAATATTTAAATTAAATAAAAGAGATAAATCTCAAGTCTTTATCCAAATCCTGGTCGATAAGCTATCATACTGAATCCGATAAGCTATCAGAATATACTGATAAGCTTTCACTTCTGCCGCCATGTCATCATTTGATCACCATTGTTGCTGACGTCATCCTCCCGTGCTACTGACGTCATCCGCTGATGTGTCACCGAGTCAGTGCATTCATGCCCACTAATCCGGCCATGAATTCATAAAACTTGCAGATTTCAGCCTTTTTCATAACATTTCGCAGCGGTAAGGTCCTGCACAGTAAATCACGTAATGATCCACAATTCTTCATCACAAAGCAACCAATTGAGCATAATTAGCATGAAAATATTGATCAAATTAGCTACTCATTAGCGTTTTGATACGGGCTCAACCGTTTCGATACGCCTATGTGGCAAAGACCTCAACGGTCAAAATCCCCAACGGCTATTTCCTAACGGTAATTTAATTTGCAGCCTAACTGTCAATCGTACCGAAATGGGTTGTAACCATTTTGATACGTCTAGAAGGGTTTCGAAACGGCCATAGGCGTTTTGATATTGCTTGCTGCATCAGACTTCAACGGCTAGTTCTGAAGAAGGCCGTTCCGATACTGACTCGACTGTTCCGAAACAAATAGCACTAGAACTGCAATTAATGTGGGAAATAAAGTCTCTAATGACTCCAAAACATCCCCAACGGTTCTCAACGGTTACAAACTCATTTGAGAGTATAAAAGGGACCTCCAAGCATCAAGTAATGGTTAATGCTTCAATTGTTACAACACTATGATGATAAATTATGTCTAGAGCTTGAATTGCAAATTCCTTGCTTAGACAACACTAGTGAGCTTAACATTGTTATATTTGCACAACACTAGTGAGCTTAACATTGTAATATTTGCTCAAGTGTTTAGGTTTTGGGTGAGAACTTTATAGTGCAAACAAATACCTATTAGATGGATTTCAAGTTTGCTTAAAAATTTCTCTTGTAAGAGAGTGTTTGATTAAGCTAAGGGTAGTTAGCTTAATCGTTGTAACAGTTTACTCCTAAGCCGAGAAAAGGGGACGAAATTCTAGAGTGGATTTTTTGAAATCCTTAGTGGGGAGCTAAGGTAGTGGATGTAGACGTTGGTTAGAAGGTTGAACCACTATAATTCCTTGTGTCTTATTGTCTAATTTTCACCTCCCATTAAAACACCCAATTATCCAACTTCTCTACACTTGGTGAGCAAGAACGGTTGAAGGAATCGAGCACCATAAAACTCAACAATTAGTATCAGAGCGAGGCTCAATCAAAGAGGATTAACATTCTATTGAGGCAATCCGGCAAGCTCGATCAACATCTCAATCAACCGGCTCAATGGCGCAATCCATCGACAAGCCTCTTTTCTTCGACGAGACAAATTATGCTTATTGGAAGACAAGGATAATGTTCTTTGTCAAATCCAAAGATTACAAGCTTTGGGATATTATTGAAGATGACACGTTCGTACCACAAGGAAGCAAAGCGAAGTGGAGTGCCGATGATCATAAGAAGATGAAGCTAAATTGCAAGGCTTTGCACTTCATCTTTTATGCACTTAGCCTCAATATCTACGAAAAAATGCCTTCTTGCAAGAGTGCCAAGGAAGTTTGGGACAAGCTCGAAGTTACATACGAGGGGACAAACGAAGTAAAGGAGACCAAGATCGGCCTCCTCAACCTAGAGTATGAAAACTTCAAGATAGATCCGGAAGAGGACATTGAAAAGATGTTTGATAGGTTCTCCACCATCACCAATGGACTCAAAGGCTATGGAGAAGCCATTCTAGAAGAGAAACTTGTCCAAAAGCTCATCTACTCCCTTCCCGAGTCATGGGACTAAAAAAGGACCACCATCATCGAAGCCAAGAATCTCAAGACTTTGAAGCTTGATGAGCTCATGGGGTCACTTCTCACTCACCAAATTATGAAGAAAAACAAAGAATATGAGAAGAACAAGGAAAAGATTAGAGCTATGGGGGAGAAGAAGCTCAAAGGGCTTGGAATCAACACAAATGCCATTGCTCTCAAATCATCCACTTGTCATCATGTAGATTTAAGTGAAGATGAGGATGATGAAGAATAGGCAGTTCATCTCTTCAAGAAGTGTGTCTCTTTCATGAAGAAAGCCTTGAAAGAACTTGAACGAGAATCCATGAAGAAGAAGGAGGCAAGCACTTCAAGCCATAAGAAAAAGACATATGTGGCTACTTGGAGTGATGAAGACTTCACCGACGATGAACAAGCCAACCTTTGCCTTATGGTCATCGAAGAAGATTCAAGGGTAACTTCTAATTCATCTACTTCAAGTTCATACTCTTTTGATGAATTACAAGATGCCTATGACGATTTGGTTTTAGAATTTAAAATTCACACTTTGAAAAACAAGAAAGTGATTTCAAATTTGAAAATTCAAAATGACTTGATTTCTAAAACCAAAATTGAACTTGAAGCAAAACTCAATGAGTTTGAACAAAAATGTTTTGATCTACAAAATTTTCTTTATAAAGTTCAAGAAGAAAAAAGATTTGATTTCCAAAGAACTTGAAAAGAAAAATAATTTTGGAAAATCAAACTTTTATGTAAGACATTCTGGTGCCCCTAGATTTTTAAATGGAAAATGTTTTAGAAGTGTTTGGGTTTCAAAAGAACTAATCATTTCACATAAAAAGGATGCAATTGAAAAATGGATTCCTAAGGGAACTAAATTTTGTGCAATTAACATTCATGGATCCAAAGCAATTTGGATACCAAAATTTGTATGATTGTCTTGATTAGGTGTGATGGAGATGTTCAACAAGTCCAATCAATGAGGGGGAGCTCCATGTAAACATGGAAGAACACTTGAAGAAGGAAGGCTTCACATCCTCCCTTGAGTTCAAGTGTGGTAAAATCTAGTTGTTTTTACTTGTTTTAATTTGATTTAGTCTCTTTTAATTCAACTAGATTTCATGTGTTGGACTAACATTCTTTGATGATGCTTTGAGTAAGGAAGAGACAATTTTAAAACCAAAATTCTTATTTTTGTCATTTTTAACCTCCTAAGTTATTTTAAACTTAAAGTTATTCAAAGTCTTTTTGATATAACAAAAAGGGGGAGAAATGGTTTGAAAAATTGTATTTTCAAGAGAATAAGGGGAGGTTTAACTTCTTTCAATTTTTGAAATCTCTTATTTAAAATTTTAAATACAAAGGGGAGAATCTCAAACAAAATTTCAAGGTGGTTTTATCATATCAAAAAGGGGGAGATTGAAGAACTAATGTTTTGATATAATAATTGAAAAATAGTTTTGGACTAAATTGAAAAGATTTCAAAAGTGCCTTTAAGTCCAAACAACTTTAAAAATATGTTTGAGGATTGTTTTAAGAGGTTTTGAAGTGTTTTCTAAAGCCAAACTTTACAAAACCACTCAGGTGTTTCGAAACACCCTTAGGCGTTTCGAAATAACCATTCACAGTTTCAAAACATTTCGATACAACTCTGTCTATTTCGAAACGGGATTTAATCTGGGTGAGGATTTTTACATAGCGTTTCGATACGGGCTTCACTGTTTCGATATGCCTATGTGGCAAAGACCTCAACGGTTAAAATCCCCAACGGCTATTTCCCAATGGTAATTTAATTTGCAGCCTAACTGTCAATCGTACCGAAATGGGTTGTAACCGTTTCAATACGTCTAGAAGGGTTTCGAAACGACCATAAGTGTTTCGATACAGCCTGCTACATCAGACTTCAATGGCTAGTTCTAAAGAAGGTCATTCCGATACGGGCTCGACTGTTCTGAAACGGATAGCACCAGAATTGCAATTAATGTGGGAAATAAAATCTTCAACGGCTCCAAAACATCCCCAACGGTCCTCAACGGCTACAAACTTATTTGAGAGTATAAAAGGGATCTCCAAACATCAAGTAATGGTTAATGCTTCAATTGTTACAACACTATGATGACAAATTATGTCTAGAGCTTTAATTGTAAATTCCTTGCTTAGACAACACTAGTGAGCTTAACATTGTTATATTTGCTCAAGTGTTTGGGTTTTGGGTGAGAGCTTTATAGCAAACAAATACCTATTAGAGGGATTTCAAGTTTGCTTAAGATATTCTCTTGTAAAAGAGTGTTTGATTAAGCTAAGGGTAGTTAGCTTAATCGTTGTAACGATTTCCTCCTAAGCCGAGAAAAAGGGGAAGAAATTTTAGAGTGAATTTGTTGAAATCCTTAGTGGGGAGCTAAGGTAGTGGATGTAGACCTTGGTTAGAAGGTTGAACCACTATAATTTCTTGTGTCTTATTGTCTAATTCTCACCTCCCACTAAAACACCCAATTATCCAACTTCTCCACACTTGGTGAGCAAGAACGGTTGAAGGAAACGAGCACCATAAAACCCAACATATATATATATATATATATATATATATATATATATATATATATATATATATATATATATAACTTACAATATCATGTCCAAAATGGTCATTTATCTTCTTAAAAACACTTTTTGACAGTAATGTTGAACACTAAAATCTTACAACCAACTTTTTAAAATCACTTTTCAAAAGCAATGCTAAACTAGCTCTAAAACAAGTACGATGACGCTTACATTTCTCGAATATATAAGAAAATATGATGGCATACTTTGGACTTTGGAGGAAATCTTGAGCATAATGACAGAAGTAGGGTTGGTTAAAATTGAATTGACCGACTCAATCGAAATTTAATTCGATAATTCATCGGTTAGTTAAGTGTTTGATCGATTAATAGTTAAATATTTTTAAACATTCGATTATCAGTTGATTTAGTTCTAAAGCAGTGAATTAATCGAATTAACTAAAATTTTAATATATATATATATATATATATATATATAGGTTAGGATCAACTTACACAATATAAAACTTTTTAAGTTTTACATATTCTTTGGATCTTTGGATGTGGGAAATGGATGGCTGAGATTAACTCCTTACTTTTTTCCCAAGTGATAATCTTCACATATTCTAGTGTTAATCTCAGTCATCCGTTTCACTCATCTAATGATCCAAAAAGCGTGTAAAACTCAAAGAGTTTTACACTAGGTAACTAGATCCTTTCCCTATATATATATATTTAATCTTAAGTTCAAATCTCTCCCATAACCCATAATATTTAAGATTCAATATTAAGTCCAACAAAAAAAATATTAAAGTCTAAAAAAATATCTAACAAAAAATTGTAGGGACCGTTTTTAGGGTCGGTAAATATTTTGGCTTGAAAATACGTATTTTTCAAAAGACATAGTCACCAGAAAGAAAATTAAAGTCTAAAAATAAAAAGTGTATAATATAAAATTGTCAATACCGTTTTTAGGCTCGAGAAATATTTTAGTTTGAAAATACATATTTTTTTTTTCAAAAGACAGAGTAGACATTATCATTTTGGGCTAGATACGACCGAATACTCGTAAAATTAACCTTTTAAAAAAGATTTTTGAAGTTTCTTTTTGAAAAAGGTAATTTTAGTGTTCTGCATTTTAAACTAGAGTAAAAATTGGATTCATCAGTCGATTATGTGTGAGGAAGGTTAAAGCACCTCATAACGCTAAAAAAATCGGTGCCCTTTTAAAATTATAAGTTGCCTCGATTTTTCAAAAACTTACGAATATAAGTTTAATTTTGCTCTGACTAATCCGGACTGACCCGCATTACACACCAAACTTTGGTGGTTGAGTTTCCGGGTGAGGAATTTCTACATAGACTCGAATTCGAGACCTGTTAAATTTTAATCCTTTATATGCTAATACAAATATGATAAATAAAGTGTTTTATATTCTGAAACGAAAAGAACATCAACATTCATTTCTAAAATGGAGAAAACGTGGTCCATTCGATTTTGAAAAAGATCTCTTCGTTACGAGTAGCTAAAGGAGTCGTAATTAATCTAGCAATGGACGGTGCACTTAAGCAAGAGATGTTTCAAGCTTGGTGGTAACTCGACTATGATCTCTTATCTCTTATTTTACGTGGTGATAGAAACGTTCTCTTGGTGCAATTTTTTAGGTGGTTATTAGAGGGAGTTGTTGCTATTTACATCACTGTGAATGAAGCAATGTTGAATCAAGTTGAGCGGAAGGATTTTGGGAAAGTTAAGGGCTGAAAGGCAATTGGAAGGTGATTTTGGTGCTATCTGCATCTCCTCTTCCCTGGTAATGGTTGAAAGGCAATTGGGAGGCCACCTCTTGTTTGGTTAGGATTCGCAGACTTCTAATTTTAAACCCAAAGTTTTGGTCTTATTTAGTTTGGTGCTTCGACCTGTTGAATATTGTTGTATTTGGATATCGTTTTAAGTGGAAGGCATTAGTTTGTATTTATTTTCCTTTATTGTTGAGTATTCTTTTCCTTCATTTAGGTATAGTGAGATTTTTAATAAAGGTCTTAGCCATGTTAGACTCTTATTATTAAAATAATAATAAATTATTGCCGAGCAAAAAAGTAAAATAAATTAAAGAGTCGTAATTTGTATTCAAATCGGAAACATGCTTGAAGGATTTTCGGGATTTTAATTGGTTCAAGAATCATGGTAATGTTGTTGGAGGTTTTTAATTTAGCCTAATGACTATTAGAGGTGGCAAATGAGTCATTCGATTTGGTTTAAGTTCAGTTTATTTCGAGTTTGATATTGTTCGGTTTAGATTTAATTGGTTCAAGAATCATGGTTTGATAGTGTTGTATCTACATCTCATTTTTCTTTATTTATTTTCATATCTTTTCTTTATTTCAGGTTGTTTTCAGTTCGAGTTCATTCCAATTCAACTAAAATTTAGGTCGGTTCGGTTTATTTTAAATTCCAAATCAAATTTCAAATTATTATATTTAGGTCGATATCAAATCTTGAGTTAGATAAATCGATTCGGATACCGAGTCAAGTTTGACAATTCCTTTAAAACTATTTTTGAGTAATAACAATCAACTCCAGCTGACAATAATGTAGACTTGCTTGGTAAGGAAGTTTGAACGTCTCAAAATTTTTAATATTTTCATATTTTTAAAATATTTATTGCTCTAAGTAAATTTTCAATCATTTAATAATTCTTAACAGTTACTAAAAACATTTATATTATTTTTAATTATTTAAAATAATTTTTTAACTTTCCAAAAAATCGACCAAAGTCTAGATCTTTCGATAATAAAAATCAATCAAGCCTATTTATTTTCTCTTCAGTCGCATGTTAACGGCCATGTCATTGAGGTTGATTTAGTAATTTACTTGTTCAATGTTCAAGCCTAATGAAACTTTAATTAAGCCTAATGTTAACTATTACTACTATCTTCCTTGAATGATATCTTTATGGAGAGCATCACAAGACAGGGTTGGAAGAGTTATGCAGAGAAGGTTGAATTCGTAGGTCAAATAATGAAACCCCAATGCAATAGTTGCTGAAAATGTCTGTCTTCTGTAAATTTCTTTTATGGTTATGGATATATTATATAATGCACCACACTATTAACAAAGATTATATCTTGAAGCTAACGTCATCATATTCGATATTAGATCTCCCCCATTTCTTTAATCTATGTGTGGTTGTTTTTAATCAATAATTTAGTTTACATAATGACAAAAGTTAATTAAAATGGTTTAAAATCCCCTAACCTTTTCGGTGCCTTTACTTACCCCTTACGCTGAAATTAAATTTAGGGTACAGGGGTCTAAGTTAGGGTTTAGAAAATTTAGGGTAAGATGTAATTTTCAGTGTATATGATGTAGAGTTTAGGATTTAAAATTTAAGGTCATAGCTAATTTTGTTGTATTTTTTAGTGTTGGGGCGTAGAGGCATCGAAAAGAGGCAAAAAAAAGTTATCCAATTAAAAACACCAGTTGTTAGATGATGAGTAAGCATCTTTGATTATATGAAAAAAATAATAAAAGTTAAAGCTTTTTAATTATATCATAGGCTCGGCTCGCCACGCCATCCATGATCTCAACCAATAAAAAGCATTCATTTCATTAATTTTTTTTATACCACCTTTTTACCAAGTAAGTCTACAATTGGTAAAAAGTGTTTTTTAATTTACAGTAAATCTGAGTGAAGATTCATCCGATAAAAAATAACATAAAAAAATTAATGAAGTTGATATTTTTTATTGGTTGGGATCATGAATGATGTGGCGAACTGGGACTATTATAGAATTTCTCGTCAAATCACTCTTTATATGTAGATGTTGCCAAAAATTTTATCTTTTATCTTTTTTTTTTGAATCTGGATTATATTCAACAGTGAAAGGAATACAAAGGAATCACACCTTTTACAAGATAAATACAATGCAGAACAAAATAATAAAATTCTAAAGGTGTGAAAAACGTTAAAATACCATACCTAACACTGTCAGAAGAAATCTTCTGATAAAAATCCAGAAAAACTATAACTTTGCCTCGAGTGCTCTTTGAATATAGCAAAAATTCTTATGTTACTTGTTCTTGGCATGTCAGCACAACCACAAAAGGGAATCATAGCATGTATAGAACGACCTCCTTCGTTAAAAAGCGCTCGTTGATACTCGTCACTCGAACGCGTAACTGTCAAAAGACAGACTACTGTCATGAAGACAGACAAAAACTGCTAAAAAGCAGACGAAAGAACTGCCACAAGGCAGACAAAAGAACTGCCATAAAAGCATATTTAAATAAGAATCCGGAAAAGTAGAAGAAAAACAAGAAACAAACTTGAAAAAACGAAATATTCATCGAAAAAGATGAATTTTATTTATGTACAGAACTAGCAGAACGGCCAAAGGCCGCCGCCGGTAAAGAAAACAATGAAGATGAAGAAGAAAGACTTAGAGAAGTTTTGTAACCGCCTCAGAGAAAATGAAGAAGTGGAGAAGTGGAGAAATGTTATCTTTTTTCTTTATTGATTCTTAGATAAGCAAGCAACATGGTTGGAAGTAAAAGTGTGTTGGAAGATAAAAGCTATTTTAGTTGTAATGGGGACAAGGGTATTCTGGTCTGACTGATGTTCCAAAAAAGAGACACCTTCCAAAAGTTGATTCATGGTAAAGAAGACACAACTATGGAAAAACTTAGCTTTATTAGATTTCGACATCATGCCCCTTCCAACATGCAAATGAGAGTAAAAAGGACCCACACGGTTTAAGTCTCCGTTCTAACGTACAAGAAAATGAAGTTCAACTTGTTTTACTGGCTTAGTTTGCCAATGTTATAGGCAAACCGCCGTTGGGTTGAACGCCTGTTGGCAAAAATTAAAAAAAAAAAGTTATGGATAAACGACCACAGGGACTAAACTTGTACTTATTTAGCGAGAAAATTTGAGGCAAACATCTAACACGCTAATCAAATTTTAAATATCGATCTTGTTTGGTAGATAAAGTATTGATCAGTTTAAATTAAAGAATTGACTAGTTAAATTTGTTAATTGAGTTATTTGGTAAATAGAGGATAATCAAGCAAATCTTCTAAAATTGAAAAAAAACAGTACTTAACAGCTTTTAGATTTAGAAGATTGAATATAAGAGGTATGAAAATTCTATTATCAATGACAATTACAAAGATGATTCTTCAAATAACCTAATTTGAATAAATCTATGCTTTTGTAGTAAAGCATATTATCATATATATAATTTAAAAAGACAATTATATAGATAAAAAAAATCTAATACATATTAGGGTAACTACTTAAATGATCATCTAACTTTCAATTGTGTCATTTTGATCACGTAACTATTTAAGTGGTAACAATCAAGCCACATGCCAATAAAACCTAACAAAGAGGGTGACGTGACATTTAACATAACTTTGTATAATTTTACATTTAATCCCTGTTAATTATACATTTTATCATTTTAATCCTAATTCTAAATTAGTATAACAAATTTAATCTATCAATAGGATAATTACATGTATGAGAATTTTGAATATTGTCAAAATGCATCCATGGGAACCGAACCCAAACAACTGCATGCCGAGGATAAGGCAAGCCAAGGCCACTATGGGATTTTGTTTCAACATTTAGTAGCTATATATCTTAATTCAGTGTAATGCCAGGAAAAAAATAAACAAAGAAGATATTTGGCCCTTGAAATCACTCCCAGTACTGTTTCTGTAAATGCTTGTTTTCCTGCTCACTTCACCGCTGCAACTCCCACCTTCACTGATGAAAAGGATACGAGCACTCCTTTATGACCCTTTTTTTAAGCTATTGCATTCTATATGTTGTGCTATTTCTACGTTGGATTCTATATACACACGTTATGAAAAAAATCTAAAAGTATTTAACGTTCGAGTTCATTTGAGTGGAAAGAATTAAGTTGATCGATTTGACGAGTCTTATTTACTCATCAAACAAATCAAGTCTTGTTTTGTTGCTCTGCAAATATAATTTATATAAAGCAATAAAGGTTTGAAAACCATTACAAAACTCTCCCTTCAAAAATAAGGGATCCAAAATCGCCTAAGACTGTTGCCCATTCTAAACACAGCACAAACAATTTTATTTCTATTTCGAGAAAACTCCATATAGCCTTTACATGCATACATATTGCATATGCATATTACACATTACACAGCAATTGCAGCCGCTGGTTTAGTGGATTTTGTAGTACCAGCCTTCACTTTTTGGGCTTCGGCGATTGCATCTTTCAAAGCTTGAATGACCTCTGGTTTAATCTTGGGGTCAATTGTTTGTGCTCCCCCTGGGAAAAGCTTCTCCTTTAGAACTTTGGGGTCCACCTTTCCTTCGTCGGCCATCTTGGTCAGGGCTTGAAGGAACAGTTTCATCAGAAATTCTTCATCCTGCTGAGGTGAAGCTGCTTTATCAAGATTTTCAGACGTATCTTTCACAACGCCTTTCTCCACGGCATCTTGGAGCCCTTCGGCAACGTCCTTTTTGACTTCGTCGGTAGTCACTTTGTCATCCTCCTTCTCATTGTCATGTTTGATAGCTGTAGTCTCCTTCTGGGCGGGGCTTTCAGTTTGGGATACCACGACTTGCACTGAAAGAATGAGGGCCAATGAGAACACAACCAAATCAATCCTTGCCATCTCTTCTTTTCTTTAATGTTAGGCTAAAAGAATGAAAAATATTCGAGTGATGGTTAAGGGTAGGAAATGAGATGAAATTTAAAGAGATTAGTATGAGGTATTTGCGGCGATTCCAAGGCTTGTTCATTGTTCTGGTGTTTAATGGCCATAGAGGAGTAAGATTAGAGAACTTTTCTTAGAATTTTTCAAAATTTGCGATTTTCTCTCACAATTGGTAATTTTAATCTACTTTCTTTTTATTTTACTTCATGCAATGCATGTGATCAAAATCGTGTTTTCGAAACAAAGTGTTATAAACATTATATTTACTCCAGTAGTAAAACAAGGACGGTGACATTTGCAGTTTTAGAATATATAAGGAAAATATAATGGAATAATTTGGAGTATGGAGATAATTTTGAACATAATGGCAGAAGAAAGCTTTGTTTTGATATACCCACCACCTCAGCCCGTAGAATTTCGAAAATAACTCTCAACGTCTCCGCACTTAACAGCTTCAGAGGTAACTCCAGTTCGTTGAAAGCAAGCTTTACCGCAGGATAACACTATCGGAGTCCTTAATGATCTTGGGAACATGCACTATTAGGATGTATTTTTTATATACACACAAATGGAAATCATCTGCCCCTTAAGTATGCTCACATCTGTGCCTCCACTTTAAAATAGTGGGTTTAGGGCTTGGAGTTTAAGGTTGGGGATTAGAGTTAGGGTGCAGGGAATTAGGGATAGGATGTATTTTTTAGGGTTTAAGGTTTAAGATATGAAAATTAGGGTTATGGGGCAAGATTTAATTTTTAACTATCTTTTAGACAAGGAGCATAGGAGGATGCATGGTTAGGGGGCAGGAGATTTTTACCCCACCACACACGTGACCGACATGCAAAGTATGACACTTGGACATTGAGTCTACCTCTGACACCATCCAATCACAGACTGTGAACACAACATGACCAGGGGAATGACAACCCCTCTCCTCTCCTATCCTCTCTTTAGTTCCGAGCCCGACCATTGTATAAATAGTGGCCCCACTCTAAATTTACAGGGTATGAACCGCCCGATATCGCCTCCAACTACCTTGGTCTTTATCTCCATCACCCTTATCTAATGTCTCATTATTTAGGCATCAACATGTTTAAAACGCGGACATACTTTACTCATTGGTAGTTTCATGCATGAAAGCGAACCAGAGATAACACATGGGTGTTCCCTATCAATTGCAAATGTCCAAACTCATTTGTTTTTGTTGTTGTTGTAGACTCATAGAGAGATTATGGAGTCGTGCGTATTATTAAGATGTCTCTCTCTCTCTCTCTCTGGAGAATGGAGACGGATTTTGTTATTTGACAAGGTGTTTATCGTTGAATTGGATTTTAGTATTGCAATTTCTTGGATAAAGAACAAAGATTCTCGTCTGTGATTTTTATGGAACTCATTCAAAGAGATTGATATTTCTCTGAATCAGATTGCACATATTCAAATTGTGTTTAGTTCATGAGTGTTGAATGAGGAGGCCTGACACGCGTCGTAAACTGTCAAAAAAAAATTCTTTAAACTCAATTAAAGAAATAATTTAAGTAGAATAGTGAGAGTAAGGATCGATCCGCAAGGACTAAGGAGTTCCCAATATCTATTTGATTTAAATGATTATCAAGCAATCTGCAAGTAACAAGGGGGTTTAAGAGAAATAATTCGAGAAGATTAAAATAAATAAAGCGAAAAAAATAATTGAAATAGATTATGATAAGAGTTAGCCTCCAGCTTTGCTTCGCCTCGACTTGTCTCGATCACTGAAAGGGATATTGCTTCGAGTTCTTGCCAGTTACAGTCTACAAGGCTCAACCCTTGTAACTTGCTTCTTTACGGTAAACTAAATCCCAAGGCCAATACTTGAAATACAGTTTTTGTTTGATTAGCTTCGTCAATCGATGCTGATGCAAATTCTCCGTTCAGTTCTGGAAAAGCCCGTGCTCGGATGGATTATCTTGACAAGAATTGCATCCGATCTTGATTCCCTTTAGTGGACCGCCACTAAGTTTATTCTTAGGGAGTTGAATCTGCTACAAGCCTAATCTCGTCCCTAACGGTGGATCAAAACCATGTCAACCCAACGCGCGCTTTCAGAATGAAGTAATCGTGATGCCTAAAGGAAAGGCCAATTGCCAATCCAATTTTACTAAAAATAAAGAAAGAAATCGAAGGTTTTGAAGAACTTTGTCTATTCTCATAAGGTAAATCGGGTTTAGTTTAGCTTTTGGCTAAAGGGGGATTTGGCAACCATTTCGCCAAGCCAAACACAAACTCCCACTTCTACCACGAGAGCCAACTTCAATACCATTTGGAAAACCACACCTCTTACGAACTTTCAACATCACATCAGCATGTAGCTTTATTTCAATCAAAAAGACTACAAAAGGGTTAACGTCTCGCAAAAAATCGTGAAGAAGTTCTACTGTTCGAGGTTTCCCCAAGCCCCGAACATTCCAACTTAAGAGCTTCATTGCTCCAGGCGGGCCTGACTATCCAGGTCGGCCGATAAAGCGCCAATGTTTGAGTGGGAGGCCCCACATCAGTATGTATAGATGAAACTGAAACTTTTCGTGGGCGCTTGAGTCCATCAGGAGATTGGACTGGAACTTCTTCATCCATTTGTACCATATCAATATCAAAAGGGGAAGAGCTTACTGAGGTTGGGATCAAAGGGCCCAGACCAAAAGGCTTTGGCCCAATCATTCTGGAAGGAAGAGTGCCGGACGCAACCAACTTTCTTTTTTGGGATAAAGGGGAAATCCCATGAAAATCGGGCTGATTGGATGAGGGAGCAAGATTTTCGGTCCCCTTATCTCTCCGCAAATCACTGCACAAACTACGCCCTGATAGACGAGACGCCCCTCCATCCTCATCACGTAGCCATGTGCTCACTGGCACACTACGTCCCTGTACCGGAGCCCGTAATGATGCATCCCACGTGAAATGATCATCCTGCTGCGGTTGGAGCACACGTAACGGACAAAAACCTTCCCCATGGCCTAACTTACCAGTTACCACACCGATAGCAAAATAATTTGAGCTTTTCGTACTGGAAAGAAACAAAGACCGTGCCACCAGAAGGCAATAACACCTTTTTACAACGTTTGAGGGACTTCAACAACGGGATACGAACACAAATACGCATACATCCCTTAAGACCTAACAATATGGCCGCAGAATCATATTCTAAGAAAGACCCGATAAAATCACCGAATTGCCGAGCAACAGCCTCTGAGATGAAACCACTGGGGACATCATTGACCAAGACCCAGAAATCCACTATCTTCAACTGAACACTAATCGGATCCTCCCCTTCTCGCAATCGATGAATAACTAATAGATGAAGATTGAAATACCATGAACCTTCTAATTCAATCCGATCTGCATCAACCGCATTAAACAGTCGAAAGAGATAACGCCCCTCCCCCAGATCTGTGATCGCGATACCGCCAATTGGATGCCATACGTTAGTCAGCGTCGCCTTCATTGATTGGAAATGTATCTGACTAGAGGTAAGAAAAGAGCCAACGAAGTAAAACTCAAAAGAAATCGAGTCCTCCTTCTGCCCCGGAGAGATAACCAATTCCTGCTCCTCCTCTTCCTTCTCGAGTGAAAGTTCTGCCAATATATCGTTCACTGTCGTCATAACCACACGAACAAACCGAAACAAACGAACTGGGCACAAGCCAGATAACAAGACTAAATAAAATGGGAAAGCTGGGCAAGAGCCAGAGAAAATGGCTGTGCAAAAGCCAGAATAAAGCAATTATTTTATTAATACAGAAACACCACGGCAGTGAATAAAAGACTTAAAAAAGAAAAAGAAAAACATACGTGGTTATCGTATGAAGCTGACATAACATTCTAATGTGACAATGCCACATGTCAAGTGACTCGACAGCGGTGACGCGTAAGAAAACTCCATAGCCTTTAGATGCATTCATAAATACATAACACAGATACTGCATGTTTTTTTTAGCAAAACAATTATTCTTTTTATTAATAACAGAAAAACAACGACAGTGGATACAAGGACCCAAAAAGAAAAAATAACACCAAAACCATCTATCATCCGGGACAAAATACGAAACACTAAATAGATGAGGATCAAAACAAAGACTCCCTACTCTTATTTCAAAAACAGAAGATTGCACGCAAAGCCAAAGAACACACATGCTTACATATTGCATGTGCATATAAGACATTAGAAAGCAATTACTTTGGAGGTTTTGCTGAAGCTGCAGTACCATCCTCCACGCTTCCTGTCTCGGAGAGTGCATCTTTCAAAGCTTTAATGACATCTGGTTCGATCTTGGGGTCAATTGTTTCTGCTCCGCCTGGGAAAAGCTTCTCCTTTAGAACTTTAGGATCCACCCTTCCTTCGTCTGTCATCTTCATCAAGGCTTCATAGAATATTTTCATCAGATATTCTTCCTCCTTCTTAGGTGAAGCTGATGGATCTAAATTGTCATTCGTATCTTTCACAATGCCTTTACCCGCGGCATCTCCGAGGCCGACGGAAATGTCCTTTTTGACTTCCTTGGCAGTCACTTTTTCATCCTCCTTCACGTTGTCACGGTCGACTGCTTTAGCCTCTCTTTGGGCAGGGTCGGATACCACAATTTGCACCGACAAAATCAGGGCCAATGAGAACACAACCAAATCAATCCTTGTCATCTCTTCTTCCCTTTTCTGTTAATGTTAGGCTAAAAGAATGAGAACTATTGGAGAATGAAGATTAAGGGTGGGAAATGAGATGAAATTTAAAGAGTTTTGGATCAGATGTTTGCGCCGATTTCAGGGTTTGTTGATTGGTTTAGTGTTTAATGACCATACACAAGTAAGATAAAAGATGACTTGACTTTCTATTTTTCTTTAGAATTTTTCAAAGGTTTGTTGGTAATTAAACATTTTAATTTACTTCATAATCAACCATATTCAGATATAAATATCATTCAAAACATGGTCATACAACTTGATCACTCTTAACATATCAAACACCATGCTTAAACATATTTTATATAATTACAATCTAAACTAGCATATCCAAATACCCAAAACGTATGTGATATTCTAACATGTAACGATACCCAAAATGGATATCGAAGACCTGTTATTTTGGAAGAAAGAAACAAGAGGTGGCAAGCACATTATGTACTTGGTGAGGTAGTTTTTATAATTTACTAATTCAATCTTTTAATATGTTATTCATACCATTGAGGTTACATAACTAGACTTAACACTAAACAAGTCACTCTTAACTAGCTTATCTTATGCTCAAGTAAACTTAGCTAGTTCCATTCATATCATATCTTCAAGTCATATAAACATACTTGCATTCAATGTCAAACAAACATACCAATGTATAACACCACTAAAGAACACGAATCATATATCAATGTCATATTCATTCATGAGTCAAGTCATTCAAACATAGTATCATGCCATTTGATCAATTTGAATAGATATTCTTCCATAATATCATGTTTAATTCATGTTGTCATGTAAATTACAAGATCATATCATACCATTGATCACATTTTCATATCATTCAAATAGGGTCATTACCCATATCAATCATACCATTTCATATAGCATGTAACCATGTATCATTTCACCATTTCATTAATCATATAACGTCTTATTGTAAGTTTATTAAGTTTTGCTTTGAATGATTAAGTGGACTAGGTAATTAAGTCAACTAAAGTTTAAAAATAGAAAATTAAAGTCTAAAAATAGAAATATCTAACAACAAAATCAAAACCGTTTTTAGGCTCGGAAAATATTTTAGCTTTGAAAATATGCATTTTTCGAAACACAAAGTCGCCAGAAAAAAAATTAAATTTAAATTAAAAATATCTAACAAAAAAATTACCGACACCATTTTTAAGCTCGAGATATATTTTGGCTTGAAAATATGCATCTTTTAAAAGATAAAGTCGTCTTCGGCCAATATCTAAAGGAATACTCATAAAATCAACCTTTAAAAAAAGATTTTTGAAGCAGCATTTTGAAAGGGTAATTTTAGTGGTATGCATTTTAAACCATAATAAAAATTGGATTCAGAGTCGATAATGTGTTGGAAAGGTTAAAGGACCTTCTAACTCTAAAAACTTGGTACCCTTTTAAAATTATAAATTTTCTCCGTCTTTCAAAAACTTGCGAATTTAAGTTTAACTTGTTTTTAGTTGCCTTCCCGATTATGTGTTTTGTCCTGACTAATCTACACCAATCCGCGTTGCACGCATAGTTTTAGTGGGTGAGTCTCCCAGAAATTTTTTGCGCCTCGAAGTCGGGACTGTTTAATTTTGATCCCTTTATACGTAAATACAAATTAGATAAATAAAGTGTTTTATTTTCATAAACGAAAAGAACATCAACATTCATATTTAAAATAAAAAACGCAGTCCATTCGATTTTGAAAAAAAAAAGAATATCTCTTCGTTACGAGTAGCTAAAAGAGTCGTAATTTTTATTCAAATCGGGAACATGCTCGAAGGATTTTCAGGATTTTAATTGGTTCAAGAATCATGTTAATGTTGTTGGAGGTTTTTAGTTTAGCCTAATGGCTACTCACTTCTGGCAATTCAATTTTGAATATTTTCATTTTTTTCAAAATATTTATTGCTTTCAGGAAATTTTCAATCATTCAGTAATTCTTTGTAGTTATTAAATATATTTATATTATTTTTAATTATTTAAAATAATTTCTTCAACTTTCTACAAAAATCTACCAAGCTCTCTAACTTTCAAAAATAAAAATTAATCAAGCTGGGTTGTTTTCTCAGCAGTCGCACGTTAACGGCCATGTCAGTGTTTTATTACTACTATCTTGCTGGCCGTTGAGAGAAGCATCAAGCTTATAGTGGTTCACGGCAGTCTAAGACGACTTGGGAGTTTCTTATACTCTTCGTAGTTCTTTGCTCTTGCATTTTTCTTTATCTTGAATGGGTTGTTTTAAACAAATGATTATGGACTTTTGCCCAGCCATGAACTAACTTTAAGTGGCTTGTGTTTGTTTTGGATGATTATGTTTTATTTTTTAATGGATGTTTATGCATTTTTTAGTTTTTTACATGTTTTGTTCACCGTTTTATTGCCTTAAGTTTGTAAGAGCTTTCGAGAGTTAGCCTTTACTTAGGTGTTTGATAGCTTAATATTCGAGAGAGTTAAGTTTAGATCTACGTGGACAATGTGGTTTGATGTTGAGAGGCAGAATCCTAACTCACCTTAGAGATAAGGATATAGTTTCAACGACTAAAAAGAGTATAACTTCATCGATAAGTAGCTTGCTAGGGTTCACGTTGAGAGCTATTGTCGTAGCATTCTAGTTGTCGGGTTCCTTGCTAGAGATAGTGTAGGAACACCTTAGTAAACTCTCTCGAGCATAATATAAGCTTGAAGGTGTTAGAAATTCATGAGAGCTAGTGGAATCCCCTCGTCCCGGCCTAGCCGACAGACCGAACCGAACGAGTTACACAGTGAAAACCGAAGCGAAACTCATAAGGATCTAACTCTGATTAGCAATACTATTTTTTAAAAAATTTATCTTGTCTATATGCTTTATTTGATCCTATGTGAGAGAAGCAAACAACGAAAGAGCAAACACGGATACGAACCAAGCAGACTGAACAATAAAAGATAGGTTTTTAGCCATTTAATTAGGTTGTATCGATACACCTAAGGACCGTATCGATACGCCTTTAACGGACAACTCCCCCCAAAGTCAATTTTGTGAAACCGTATCGATACATTCTAAGGCTGATATCGATACGCTCCCAACAGTCAGATTCTCAAAGTCAACCCCAAGACCGTATCGGTACGCCTATGGCTCGTACCGATACCCTAATTTCTCGTCAACATCTTGGATTTCCAGAGAGTAAAGAGGGTATCGATACACCCCCGTGTATCGGTACGCTAGGCTTAAAAACAAGGGACTGTATCGATACTGCCCTTGAGCGTATTGATACGCCCTGCACAAAAAGACATCAGATTTCAATTTTAAGCACAAAGGAGCTAACTTAAACACCTTAAGCAAGCCTATGACAAACTCTAAACATGCATACAACCTAAAGCAACCAAGAAATACTCATTTAAGGCACATCAAACATACAACAAGGCTAAAAATCAACAAGGCAAGGTTTAATTAGCAACCAACATGCTTAACATCCATAAAGGGGTCAAAAGCCACATTAAGACATGCTTCAACATTTTAACATGGTAACAACAAAACAATAACAAAACATAGGAGTTTGGACACCAACTCCATAACAGTAAGTCTAGCATTCTCATTTCTAAGTATTATTACAACCATAAAATCATACTTTGAGCTAGCAAAGAACTCCAAGACTCCTCCCTTGCCTCGCTTGCCTCCGAAGCTACTAACAATCTGCATTGTTGGTAAAAGAGAACGTAAGCTTAAAAACTTAGTGAGCGGAGCTCTAAAACACAACAGCAACAATGCAGTTCAAAACATATATTTAGTTTTAAAGAAAAAATCATTTAAGAAGGAAGTACGATAAAACGGAAGCATATACAAAACATGGTATGCACATGCACAACCATTTCCGGTGGGACTACACATCACCGTTCACAACAACTAGCATGTTTCCGGTGGGACTATACATCACTGTACTTATCTACTAATCACTACCGGTGGGACTACACATCACCATATTCAACATCAACTAAGCATCACGTGAGGCTTGACAACAACTACGACAACACAACAACAGTAAAAAGGGAGGCAAAAGCATTGTGTAATTCACACCACAACACAAATGAACACATACGCCAACAATTAACGAAGCAAACGAACATATACAACTTACACTTGGGTTTAGGTTGGCCCTTAAGGCTCCACCCAAACCCCAACAAACCTTCATCGAACATTTAAAGCCTCAAAACAATTTCTACTCACCAGCTCGAAAACCCAAAACAAGCAAATGGCCTTTCTTCAAGCTCCCGCAACTCCCGGTGTGACGTCCGAAGGACCCGAATCGTTATCCACTATCTCTACCCAAATCAAAATAAGGAATTAATACATCTTTCAACATTCAAACTCACTGAAATCAATTTAATCAAAATCCGACAACAACAAGCATCTGATTTCTATTCCAACTAACCAAAACCATCCTCAATCCTATTCAAACTTCAAGTCAGCCATATCTCCATCAATTTATCATCCAAACCATGTTCAAACACTCCAAAAGCAACAACCTAACACCACTAAAACATTTGGAACCCTCTCCACCATTTCCAAGCCAAAAACCCAAATACCCATAAGTCAAAATTACCAATTTCCCCAAAATCTGGGATTTTATGTTAAACCTAAAATCTTAACACCATTTGACACCCAAATATCGTTTACAACTCACCCCAAAACACTATTTTCACTAAAAAGGCCTAAACCCTTCAAAAACCCCATTTTTACCCAAATGTAGAAACTTGAGAAATCTTCCAAAACCTTGAAAAGTAGATGCTAAAAACTAGATTAGAAGGAAGAGAGGAATAAAAACAAGTGCTTACCTCTTTGAAACCTCCAAAAATGATGAAACATGGTGAAAAAGTGGGTGGCTATGGCTTTTGGTAGTTTTAACGTGAAAAAGGTTTTGGAAAGGGGGAAGAAGAAAGGATGATAATTTTTTTAAATATATTATTTTATTTTAATCCAAAATTTATCTCAAAAACCTATTTCTCCCCTTTTTTACCAAAAGACCCTTTTTAAAATTCCATTTTCTTCAAAAGCTTTAAAATTGGTTATTTAAATTGTTTCCCCAAAACTTGTTTAACCCGAACCGGCTTAACCCAACGTCCAAACCCGAGTATCTCCTGGGCCTCAAACCTGGGAGTTACAACTCTCCCCCACTTAAGGAATTTCTTCCTCGAAATTACCTAACGAAAAGAGATACGAAAACTGTTTCTCCATGTCTTCCTTCCTCTCCCAAGTGGCCTTTTCCACACCTCGGTGTCTCCATAAAACCTTGACTAACTCGATAGACCTCCCACACAACACCTTACTATCCGTAGCAAGAATTTCAACCGGTTCCTCATCATACAACAAATCTGGGTTCAACTCGATCTCTTCCACTATCATTACATGAGGTGGATCTGATCTATATCTCCGAAGCATCGAAACGTGGAACACATCATGAATCTTTTCTAACTCGGTCTACAATCTCAATCTATAAGCAACGGGACCAACTCTCTCAACTACCTCGTAAGGACCAATGAATCTCGGGCTTAACTTACCTTTCTTACCAAACCTCATCACATTTTTCCAAGGTAAGACTTTCAAAAATACTTTGTCACCCACATCATACTCTATCTCTTTTCTCTTCAAATAGGCGTACGATTTCTATTTGTCTGAAGCTGCCTTCAAGCGATCACAAATCAGTTTTACCTTCTCGGTGGCGCCCTTAAGCAAGTCTGGCATCGGTACGAGCTTCTGTTCGGCCTCGGCCTAACAAACAGGTGTTCTACATTTCCTACCATACAGAGCCTCATACGGTGCCATCTAAATACTAGCCTGATAACTGTTATTGTACGCAAACTCTACTAACGGTAGGTGTTTCTCCCAAGAATCCTAAAAGTCGATGATGCAACACCTGAACATGTCCTTTAACACCTAAATCACTCTCTATTTGACTGACCATCTAACTGTGGGTGATATGAAGTATTGAACTTCAACCAAGTACCCAAGGCACGATGCAAACACTTCTAAAATCTAGCTGTAAACCTCAGATCTCGGTCTGACAAAATAGATTTCGGTACCCCGTGCAATCTTAATATCTCACTGATGTACAAATCAACCAACTCGTCTAAGGTGTAAGTAGTATGAACATGTATAAAATGGGCACACTTAGTGAATCTGTCGACTATTACCCATACCAAATTCTTCTCCGAAAGAGTTAACGGTAAACCCGACACAAAATCCATGGTAATACGTTCCCACTTCCATTTCAGAATCTTCAACGGATGTAACAAACCTGAAGGAAACTAATGCTCAGCCTTAACTCACTGACAAACCATACACTTACTCACAAACTCGGCCACATCTTTCTTCAACCCAATCCAATAGTACTCATATGTCAACCCACGATACATCTTTGTACTACTCGGATTCATATAAAAAGGACTTTTGTGAGCTTCATTCAGAATAGTTCGCCTCAACTCGGCATCTTCTGGGACTACTATCCTATCCTTGAAACATAGGATCCCATTCTTGCCAAAGTAGAAATTTGTGGGTCTACCTTCGGCTATATCTTGCACGTGAGGTGTCAAACACTCATCTTGCAAACATAACTCGCAAATTAACTGCCACTTTCCTACTCAAGGCACCGACCACTATGTTTGCCTTACCCAGATGGTACTCTATCATAAGGTCATAGTCCTTAAGAAGCTCTAACCACCTACGTTGTCTATGGTTCAACTCTCTCTGAATCATCAAGTATTTCAAACTCTCGTGGTCGGTGTAAACTGTGCATTTCTCACCATAAAGGTGGTGTATCCAAATCTTCAAAGCAAACACTACGACAGCTAACTATATGTCATGAGTGAGGTAATTCTTCTCGTGGACCTTCAACTGTCTCGAATCATAAGCTACAACCTTACCCTATTGCATAAGCACACAACCTAAACCTACATACAATGCATCACTATAGATCACAAACTCTTTCCCTAGTTCAGGCTGAATCAAAATAGGTGCTTCTTTCTTCAACTTCTCAAACGCTTGTTGCCTTGCATCTGTCCACTCATACGGTACATTGTTCTGAAGCAATTTAGTCAAAGGTTCTGCAATCTTTGAAAATCCCTCGACAAATCTTCAGTAATACCCCACCAAACCTAGGAAACTACAGATTTCGGTCACCGACTTCGGTTGTTTCCAACTCACTATGGATTTTATCTTCTTGGGATCTACACTAATCCCATTGGCTGAGATAACATGACCTAAGAAGACTACCTCCCTAATCCAAAACTCGCATTTACTCAACTTGGCATATAACTGGTTCTTGAGCAAAGTCTGAAGCACCTATCGCAAATGTTCATCATGTTCATCTATGAACACTACTACAAACCTATCCAAAAACTCGTGAAACACTCGATTCAACATATCCATAAGCGCAGCTGGAGCATTAGTCAAACCAAAAGGCATCATCAAGAACTTATAGTGCCCATAACGCGTACGTAAAGTAGTCTTCGGTATGTCCACATCTTTCACCTTCAATCAATAATAACCAAATCTAAAATCAATCTTCGAAATACCTGAAGCACCTCTCAACTGATCAAGCAAATCATCTATATGTGGCAAATGATACTTGTTCTTCATGGTTACCTTGTTCAACTGCCTATAGTCTATACACATCCTCATACTACCGTCTTTTTTCTTCACAAATAAGACCAGAGCACCCCACGGGGAAATACTAGGCCTAATGAAACCTCTTCAGACAGATCCTGAAGTTGTGTCTTCAACTATTTCAACTCTTTTATGTGTCACTCTGTACAGAGCGATAGACACGGGTGTAGAATCTGAATACGTCTCAATAGCAAACTCAACATCCCTATCTGGAGGCAAACCAGACAACTCATATGGAAAGACACTCGAAAAATCACAAACTGTTCTGATGTCTTGCGGTCTCACCTCACTCATATTCGGATTCATCACATAAGCCAAATATGCTTGATAACCCGAATCCATCAATCTTTGAGCTTCTAAAGTGTAACACCCGTGTTTCGGGGATAGGAGTTAGTCGGGTTAGTGGTCCGAGTCAGTAAAATTAAATGTAATCAATTTGACCTTGGCTTGGGATAATTGGGAATTAAAATAAAGAGGAGGGACCATTTTGGTAATTTAACCCAAATATTTTTAAAAAAGGAAGACAACTTTTAAAAAGTTAAAAAGAACAAAAATAGATGTGGTCTTCTCTCCTCCCCTTCTCCCCACCAAAAACGTGAAACCCCTTTTCAAGACCCTCCCAACACAAAATCACTATTCCATTGATTTCTGCTTCAACCCAAAGTCATTTTTCAAAGGTAATTGCATTTTCTCACTCTCCTCTTCATTCTCTATCCTTACATGGTTGTAGATTTTGAAACTACCAACTTTTGAAAAGTTAGGGTTTGATGAAAGTTTGGGTTTTTACTTAGTTTTTCAATTGGTTTTAAATTATCAAGTTGGGATTTATTTTATTCACCTTGAAATGCACCTAACATGTTAAAATGAATGAGTTTGGGTGAAAACCCGAAATGGGTCTTTGTAGCCAAGTTTAAAGTGTCTAAAATTTGATTTTTGGTGGGTTTTAGGATAAATTTGAAGGGCTGATGGGTTAAGTATGTTAGGAAGGTGTTTTGGGACCAATTGGGTGTTTGAAAATAGGATTTTCAGCTAGTTTTTGAAGGAACGCAAAAATGGCCATTTTGGGTGATTAATTTGATTGGAAAATTGTTGAAGTTTGGCTTGGGCTTAAGAGTTGAGTTGAAGACTGAGTTTTAGCATTGATTGAGAGTAATGAATGTGTTTTTTATTGGCTAGAAGCAAGAGGAGGCGTTGGAGAGGCATCGGGATCGAATCCGGGCTTGTAGGAGGCTTGCTTTGGTTGCTAAGGAAGGGTGGTGAGTGACTTTAAATGTGTTTTAAAGTTGGTTCGAGTGTGTGTAGTGTATGAGTTGGAATGTGCTTGGTAGGCCATTTCTATGTGGAGTTAAATTGGTAACTTAGCTCTTTGATTCCATTAAATGCTATTTATGCTTTGCCTACTTGTTATTGTGAAGTGTGGTTGGGTTGTATATGTATGCCTTGTTATGTATATACAATGTGTATGAGAAATGAATGGTGGATATGTGATGTGATAAATGAAATTGGCACTAATTAACTTATCGGGTGTAAATGATCGATCATTAGGATTAGTGTGCACACAAATTGAGTCAAAATGTACGTGGCCTTAAAGGCGTGTAGTCATCAAGGAGGAGTACGGTGATGTAACATTCCACCGGAAATTCATATATATTCTACGGGATGATGAGTGGAATCCCATCCGTAGGGCATGTGGTGATGAGTGGAATTCCACCCATACAAGGTCCGGTGATGAGTGTAATCCCACCGAGGTAAAGTTATTGTTGAGAGTAAATCCGCACATCCGGGTAAACTAATAGTGGCCAATTGAACTTGTTCTTATAATTGTGATGTGTGATGTTGATATATGATGTTTGAGCTTAGTATGATGTGAGATGCCATATTATGATTCTTGAAAGACTAGCTAGGTCTACTTGTGGATTTACCTATGCATGTTGTATATGAGAATTAGGGAATACATGCTTGAACCCTGCATTGTTGATGTTTTTGATTTTAGAGCATCATCACTAAGCTTCTAGCTTACACTCTCATTTACAACAATGCAGATCATTAGAGTGGTGTTAGCTCGGAGCAAGGCGAATGGGCGTTCCAAGTTTTTGTTGCTCAAGTATGGTTAAACAATTATGTAGTAGCTTAGCAATGTGGCAAGATTGTGTTTTTGTATGTGCTATGTATGACTCCTATATGTGTTGATGGTTAAGGATTGACTTGTTTGTAAGCATGTGATGACTTGCCAAATGCTTGTGTTATGGTATGCCATGTGGATGTTTAATTTGCTTTTGAATGACATGAATACCTATTTGAAATGTATTGTGCCTTTTGGCATTTAATGTCTTTAAGCATGTCTTATAATGAAATGTTGCTAATGTGTAAATGCCATGAATGAATGTCCCAATCTATGCCTTGTGTGTGTTTGAGCATGCTTGACATAGGACATATGCCTCTAGGCCTTGTTTGCTTGTGTTGTGTGCCTTTAGAGGTCGTTTGGGACCTTTAGATTTGTTGAAAAGCGCCTAAGTCTGGTTTTCAATGGTTGCAGACAGCCCGCGTTTCGAAATGAGCTGGGCCGTTTCGGAACGGGTAAGGCTTTAGGGACCCCGTATCGGAACGTGTTTTGATATGGTTGGCCACTGAGAGCCCCTGTTCCGATACGGGTTTCAGAACGTTTTGGCTACTGGAAATTTGAGAAAATGACGAGATGGAAGCCTTTCGAAATGGGTCTAAGGGTTTCGAAATGGTCAAAATCTCGTTGACCACGAGAAGTTGACCGTTGAGGGTGTCTTGGAACGGTTGACCTCCGTTCCGATACAGCCTCTTCGTAAGGGTTTGGGGCAGTTGACCTGGTCAAGGCGTTTCGATACGCCTCAAGGGTGTTTCAAAACAGCCTGCTTAATGGATTAAAATTGGACTGTTTAATTGATTATTTGAGTTCGGATGATTGCTTTCTCCTTTCATTTATGCTGTTTTGATCACGTAGGACTTTAATGTGCCATTAGAGAAGATAAGTTAAAAGAAAAAAATTAGGGTTGCTAACCGAGGGGGAACCTTAATGGGTTTCGCTTCAGTTTTCCCCGTGTGGCCTACTCGGACCGGTCATCCGGCCAGACCGGGACGAGGGGGTTACATTTGTTGGTATCAGAGCCAGGTTACCGAGACCTCGGGCAGGTAAGTGAGGTAAGCTTGATATGTTAAGTGATTTTATTGTTCGATGCATGCCTTGCCATGAATGCTTACTATTTGACTGTTCGCATGATGATTTGATGCATGAGTTGTTGCGTTTGGTGTAGAGTGAGTGCCCATTGCTACTATTACTTAATTTAAAAAGATTTTATGGTAATGGGAGTACTTGAGCACTATTGGACCCTTGCTTTGGCTAACGTAATCCCTATATGTTTGTTGTTGTAGTTATTACCTTGCTAGTTGTACCATTAGACCACGTGGGAGGCCTAGGATGGTTCGACCGGAACCACGGGCAGCGGCTCTAGGAGTTGAGCCAGTAGTTAGAGTTAAGGCTCAAGTGGGAGAGCATGTGGTTGGAGTTGAAGCTCCACCACCTCCTCCACCTGGAGTAGGAGGCGAGGCTGGGGCCGAAGGAGAGGGACCTCATGGAGGCCAAGGTGGCCAAAGACCGACCGGAATAGACTTAGCTCCTTTGGTTCAGGCGATATCCGGGGCATTTCAGGCTGCAGTAGCTGGGGGTCAGGCAGCAGCACATCATCAGGGAGAGGGCACTGGTTTGCCATTAGAGAGACTCCATGGTCTAGGGGCTGAAGAGTTCAGAGGGTCTACTCCATAGAGATCAGAGTTGTGGTTTGAGAAGACTGTTCGTATCCTCGCTCAGATGGGGTGTAGTGGTGGGCGCAAGTTAGGGTGTGTTGAGTCCTTGCTTCAGGGTGATACCTACACTTGGTTGGTCACCATTACTACGGGTATGGATGAGGCCGAGATTACTTGAAAGTTATTTGAGTCAACATTCCGTAAGAAGTATCTGGGTCCGCGATACCTCGATGAGAGGAAGAGGGAGTTTATGGCTTTGCTTCATGGGAGTATGACCGTGACCGATTATGAGATCCGATTTGTCAGATTGAGTCAGTATGCTTCTGAGCTTGTTCCTACTGAGGTGGAACGATGTAACCGTTTTCGTTATGGGCTGAATGAAGAGATCAAGAGGTATACTCTAGCTTCAGACTACACTGATTTTGATGTCTTGGTCGCGAGGGCCAAGGACTTAGAGCACAATTTGGGCTTGACCAAACGATCTGGTGGTTCTAGTTCGGGTAAGAGGTCCAGTGACTTTGATAGAGGTGATGCCAAGAGGCATCAGGACAACAGGAATCATTATGATCATAGACATGGTGGCAGTAACCACGGTAGGGGCCAATAGGGCCAGAGGACTGGTGGGAAGTTGCCCACATGTGCTACTTGTGGGAGGAACCACACCGGTGAGTGTTGGGGAAATTTCCACTCGTGTTGGAGTTGTGGAGCTAGAGATCGCATTAGGCGTGACTGTCCACATCATGTGGGACATGCACCAGCTCAGGCTCCTGCTAGAGCCAATGACTTTCAGAGAGGTCGCGAGCGCGGTAGAGGTAACTTCCAGCTGAGGAATGATGGTCAAAGGAACATAGCACATGTAGTTGCATTCCAGCCGGAGGGCGGAGGACAGACCAAAGTTTACGCTCAGCGTGGGGATCAGCATGACACTGATGTGATCGCATGTAACTTCTCGATACAGTCTTTGGGTTTGGTTTCTTTGACTGACTCTGGGTCTACACATTCCTACATATTGAGTGAGCATGCACAGTCGTTGAATTTGCCTTGTAAAATGTTAGAGGTAGGAGTTAGTGTTACTAGTTCCTTTGGGGACACGGTAGTAGTTAGAAAAATGCACAGAAGGTGTCTGTTGATGGTTCAGGGGCATGTGTTTCCAGTGGATATGATGAAGCTTCCGTTCTATGGTTTTGATGTAATTCTAGGTATGGACTGGCTCACACAGCATAGAGCTAGGATAGACTTTGAAACTAAGAGGATTTCCTTGAGGCTCACAGATGATTATGAGATTGTAGTGGTGGGTGAGAACGCGAAGTTCTTGTCCAATGTAGTTTCAGTTCTAGAGGCTAAGAGGTTAGTTGAGTTGGGGTGTGAAGCATACTTGGCATATGTGATGAACCCTAACATGAGTGAGGTTAGACCTCAAGACATCCGGACAGTATGTGACTTTCCTAATGTGTTTCCGGAAGAGTTACCAGGGTTACCACCGGACAGAGAGGTAGAGTTCACCATTGAGACTTATTCTGATTCAGCTCCTGTTTCGATTGTTCCGTGTCGCATGACACCAAAAGAACTGAAAGAGTTGAAGACTCAGTTGCAAGACTTGACATATAGAGGCTTCATTCGACCTAGTTCTTCACCTTGGGGTGCACCAGTTTTGTTTGTGAAGAAGAAAGATGGAAGCATGAGAATGTGTATAGATTACAGACAGTTGAATCAGTTAACAGTGAAGAATAAGTATCCATTGCCTAGAATGGATGACTTGTTTGATCAGTTAAGAGGAGCATCGGTCTTTTTGAAGATTGACTTGAAATCGGGCTACTACCAGCTAAAGGTAAGAGAGGTTGATGTACCGAAGACGGCCTTTAGGACTAGGTATGGTCACTATGAGTTTTTAGTCATGCCTTTTGGGTTGACTAATGCACCTGCTACTTTCATGGATATGATGAATAGGATTTTTTATCAGTACCTAGATCAGTTTGTAGTTGTTTTTATAGATGACATTGTAACGCCCCGGTTTTGGGCTTAGAAGTTTTGGGTTTGGACCGGTTCGGTCAAAGTGCGGTTCGAATATAAAAAGGTGAAATTAGGAAAGCCTAGTTCGGGTTGCATTAAAAATATGGAAAAATGTCCTAAAATCCTCTTTTAATATATATAAGTGAACTGTGAAATCAATTTTACAAAATGAGGTTTGGAAGGGTGACATTTTGGCTAGTGACCAAAATGTAATTTTTGAAAACTGCGTGACTGTTTTAAAAAGGATTGAAACTTTGAATCTTTAAGGAGCTATTTACCCAAAGGGAGTTTCTCCAGATTTTTCTAAGATATTAAATGATTTATTAAAGGTTTTTAAATAAAATTAAAAAGGAGGGAAGATATTTTGTCATTTCCAACTAACTTTCCATATTTTCCATTTTTCCTTTTCTCTCATTTTCTCTCAAACCAAACATCTTTCTCCAGAGCTTTTTCCTCTGATTTTGCTACCTAAATATCTCTTTTCAATTATCTTTTGATTGCTAATCATCTCCTCATCAAAACCTTCACATTTGCTAAGTGGTTTTTCAAGAATTTGGTTCCAAAAAGGGAGAAAACTCAAGTTTGGAGGTAAGAAACGTCCTTCTCCTCTAAACTCTCAGTTCTTTACTGAAATTCCCAAGTTCTCAATCCTTAATTGATGATTTATAAAAGGTTTTATAGTTGTATCCTTGATCTTGGCTTAAAATGCAAGATTTGCTTGATTTTGATGAAAATTCGTATGATCTGTTTAAGCAGTGATTCGAGGTGTATTTTTGATGTTAAATGAATGCTAAATTGATTAGAAGTTGAGGTTTAATTAATGCAATCCCGGATAGGTTGAATTTCCTAAGTTTAGCTTGTGTTCTTGGTTGTATTTGGAGTGATCTTGATGATCTGTTATGGCTGGAGGTATAAGGATGTGTTGAGATCCATTTTGGATGTTAATTGATGTTTAGGGATGTTTAGATTTGATGGATCATGGCTGGGTAATGTTGTGGAGTTGTTTGGATGAATTTTCGGTTGTGTTTGGTGGCCAAAAATGGAGTGTGGATGAGAGCAGCGGGTTTAGGTGCTTTCATTGAAGATATTAATGCATGATGATGCATTAATCCTCTGCTTTGATGTGTTAAAAATAGGGGAGTCATCTTTGGATCCAAGTGGTGGTGATCCGGAAGCTTGATTGGTGTTTCGGCAAGAGGCGAAACGGAATCGGTGAGTGGATTTTGGTTTCCAGCTTTGAAACCAATGTGTTGAAGGTTTGGGGAGCTTAGTTTAAGTCTAAGCAACTTAACTAAGCTCAAGAGTAAGTTTTCGGAAAAACTCTCTTGATGATGAACCATGGATTTGGTTGTATGCAATGTGGTTGTTTGCATGTTTTAAATTCTGTTTTGAAAGCATATTTTAGCATGTTAGTTGCTGAGATTATAAGCCATGTGTTGGAGGATGCTCAAGGTAAGAGGTCCTTGTTTTTGAACATTGTTATAATGTAGTTTGATGCTTAAAAATGCATGATGTGTATGGCTTTGTTAAATGCTTTAAAACAGTGGAATATTGTTGATTAATGATGCATATTGGCAAGTGATGTTAAGGTCACAAAGGTGGTTAAAAGTCCTTGTGTGAGCCTTGTTATTTAAGAACAACATGGTGGTTAAAAGTCCATGGATGGTTCTTGGTTAAGATCACCAAGGTGGTTATAATTCCTTGAGTGAGTCTTGTGTATTTTAAGAGCAACATGGTGTTTAAAAGTCCATGGTTGGCTCTTGGTTAAGGTTACAAAGGTGGTTAAAATTCCTTGTGTAAGCCTTGTTACTTAAGAACATCAAGGTGTTTAAAAGTCCTTGGATGATTCTTGTTAAGGACACAAAGGTGTTTAAAAGTCCTTGTGTGGTCCTTGCCATGGTGTTTAAAAGTCCATGGGGTTAAGGACACAATGGTGTTTAAAAGTCCATGTGTGGTCCTTGGATATTGTAAGATCACAATGGTGTTTAAAAGTCCATGTGTGAATCTTATGTGAAATGTATCACTTGTTGCCAATATGACATGTTATGAACTTGAAGCATGAATTGCTTGTTTTAAATGCTTATGAGCATGTTTTAAATGATGGTTGGATTTAAGGTTTATAGATGTGTTTTGTAAATGCATTATTGTGTGGTTTTAAATGAGCATTCCTCACTAAGCTTTTGCTTACGCTCTCTCTCTTTTCTTAAACCAATAATGCAGAACATTAAAGTGCATTGAGGGCAGCAAGGTGGTGAAGAATCCAAGTGGTGAACTAAGCTCAAGTATGGTGAAGGTTTCTTAAACACTATTAGCTTTTGGCTTTTGGCAATGGGGAACCTATGTTGTTGTTTTGGGAGATGTTTTGGACTCCCTAAGTTGGATTTATGTTGTTGATAATGTTGGTACTTGTAATTGGCCTTTATGAGATTGCTTTCGGTATTTTGATGCTTGAATGGTTTGCTAAGTAGGATGCATGCCTATAGATTTGGGGATTTTCATAATTGATGCCATGTCGATGTTTGGTTGATGCAATTGTATTCCTTGTATGTTGAATGACTTGCTGGTAAAGTTTGGTGGCATTTGGAGCATGTTTGATAGGTCAATTGCATGTTAAACCAGCAAATTTTCTGCAATCTGGGCAACCTGTTTCGGAACAGGTGCTACCGTATCGGAACAGGGGCCTGAAATGGCCTGGGCGTTCCGAAACGGGAGGCACTGTTCCGGAACGGTTTGGCCACTGCCAGGCCATGTTTCGGTACCAGTTTCGGAACGGTCCCATGTTTCGGAACGAGTCTTCCCTGTTCCGAAACACTTGACCGTTGGGCACTGAAATTGATGGTTTTATGTTTTGGAATGATTGCGTTTTGGTCCTGAAACTTGTTTATGCAATTGTATGAGTTTGGGATGTCCGTTTGAGCTGAAATTTGGCAGTGAAGCATGAAACCTTACTAATTTCATATTGGTAACTTTAATTTGAGTTAAGACCTTATAATTTCCATAATTTACAATTTGGTCCCTAAAGTTGTAATTTGTGCAATTGAGTCCCTGAATGTTCTCTGATTGTTATGATGTTTGAATATGATTACCTTGTGAACATATCTAGGGTTAACGTGCATCTAGACAAGAGTAAAAAGAAAAAAAATGTCGTTAATCAAGGTTGACTTTCGGGTTGACTTTGGTTTTCCCCGTGTGATCTTCTTAATTCGGGTCAACCGTCTAGGCCGGGTTAAGGGGGTTACAGACATCTTGGTGTATTCGCGAACTGAAGAAGACCATGACCGACACTTGAGACTAGTTTTGAAGACTTTGCTAGATCATCAGTTGTATGCGAAGTTGAGCAAGTGTGCATTCTGGATCCGAGAGGTAGTCTTCTTAGGACACGTAGTGTCAGCCGATGGGATTAGAGTTGATCCGAAGAAGATAGAGGTCATTTTTGAATGGAAGCAACCGAAGTCCGTAACAGAGGTACGTAGCTTCCTAGGCTTAGCTGGATACTATAGAAGGTTCGTAGAGGGTTTCTCCAAGTTAGCCGCTCCATTGACACGGTTACTTCAGAAGAGTGTTCAGTTTGAGTGGACAGATGCAAGACAGAGAGCCTTTGAGAAATTGAAAGAAGCTTTCACCCAAGCACCGATCTTGATTCAGCCAGAGTCTGGGAAGGACTATGTAGTTTACAGTGATGCTTCTTATGTAGGGCTAGGGTGTGTTCTTATGCAAGATAAGAGAGTAGTGGCTTATGCCTCAAGACAGTTGAAGACCCATGAGCGCAACTATCCGACCCATGACCTAGAGTTAGCTGCAGTTGTTTTTGCCCTGAAGATTTGGAGACACTATTTGTACGGTGAGAAATGCACAGTGTACACCGATCACAAAAGTTTGAAGTACATTATGACTCAGTGAGTTTTGAATCTCAGACAGCGTAGGTGGTTAGAGTTGCTAAAAGACTATGATCTTACCATTGAGTACCATCCGGGTAAGGCCAATGTAGTGGCCGATGCTTTGAGTAGAAAGATAGACGTGGATTTGAGAGCCATGTTTGCTAGATTGAGCTTGTCCGGAGATGGTGGCTTGGTAGCCGAACTTCAGGTTAGACCTACTTTAGGTCAGTTGATTAGAGAGAAGCAGCTCTTAGATAGATCTTTGGCACCTCACGTGCAAGATATAGCCGAAGGTAGATCTTCAGACTATAGTTTTGGTACTGATGGGGTTTTGTGTTTCAAAGATAGGATAGTTGTGCCAGAGGACAGTAACTTGAGACGTACGATCTTGACTAAGGCCCACAGTAGTCCGTTTGCTATGCATCCTGGAAGTACGAAGATGTACCGTGATTTGAAGAATGAGTACTTTTGGGTTGGCTTGAAGAGAGATGTAGCTGACTTTGTGAGTAAGTGTTTAGTATGTCAGAGGGTGAAGGCAGAACATCAGGTTCCCTCGGGTTTGTTGCAACCGTTGAGAATTCCGGAATGGAAATGGGAGAACATCACCATGGATTTTGTTTCGGGTTTGCCTTTGACTCCTACGAAGAAGAACTAAGTGTGGGTTATAGTGGATTGTTTTACGAAGTGTGCTCACTTCTTGGCAGTCAATACTACTTACACTTTAGATAGATTGGCCGATTTGTACATTGGTGAGATTGTTAGACTGCATGGTGTGCTGAAGTCTATTGTGTCAGATAGAGATCCGCGGTTTACATCTCGATTTTGGGAGTGTCTGCATACAACTTTGGGTACCCGTTTGAACTTCAGCACGTCTTATCATCCTCAGACAGATGGTCAGTCAGAGAGAGTTATACAGATCTTAGAGGATATGTTGCGTTCTTGCATCATTGACTTTCAGGGTACGTGGGAGAAGCACTTGCCTCTAGTTGAGTTTGCTTACAAAAATAGCTTCCAGTTGAGCATTTAGATGGCTCCGTATGAGACCTTGTATGGCCGGAAGTGTAGAACTCCAGTTTGTTGGGCCGAAGTGGGACAAAAGTTGTTACCTATGCCGGATTTGCTCAAGGGGACAACTAACAAGGTAAAATTGATTTGTGATCGATTGAAGGCTGCTTCGGATAGGCAGAAGTCCTATGCCGACTTGAAGAGGAAGGAAGTTGAGTTCTCAGTGGGTGAGAAGGTGTTCTTAAAAGTGTCTCCGTGGAAGAAAGTAATGAGATTTGGCCGAAAAGGGAAGTTGAGTCTGAGGTACAGAGGACCGTATGAGATTGTAAAGAGGGTTGGTCCAGTTGCTTATCAGTTGCGTTTGCCATCCGAGCTAGAGAAGATACATGATGTATTCCATGTTTTGATGCTCCATAGGTATAGGTCCAATCCATCACATGTTATGCCTGTAGAAGAGATTGAATTGAATCCGGATTTGACTTATGAGGAATAACCAGTTGAGATCCTAGCTTCTGACAGTAAGGTGTTGCGGGGTAGATCGATTGAGTTAGTAAAGGTGCGGTGGCAACGTCGAGGTGTGGACGAGGCCACTTGGGAGAGGAAGAAGGATATGGAAAGGTAGTTTCCGTATCTCTTTCAGTCAGGTAATTTCGAGGACGAAATTCCTTAAGTGGGAGAGAGTTGTAACACCCGTGTTTCGGGGTTAGGAGTTAGTCGGGTTAGTGGTCCGAGTTAGTAAAATTAAATTTAATTAATTTGACCTTGGCTTAAGATAATTGGGAATTAAAATAAAGAGGAGGGGCCATTTTGGTGATTTAACCCAAATATTTTAAAAAAGGGAAGACAACTTTTAAAAAGTTAAAAAGAACAAAAAGAGATGTGGTCTTCTCTCCTCCCCTTCTCCCCACCCAAAACGTGAAACCCCTTTTCAAGACCCTCCCAACACAAAATCACTATTCCATTGATTTCCTCTTCAACCCAAATTCATTTTTCAAAGGTAATTGCATTTTCTCACTCTCCTCTTCATTCTCTATCCTTACATGGTTGTAGATTTTGAAACTACCAACTTTTGAAAAGTTTGGGTTTGATGAAAGTTTGGGTTTTTACTTAGTTTTTCAATTGGTTTTAAATTATCAAGTTGGGATTTATTTTATTCACCTTGGAATGCACCTAACATGTTAAAATGAATGAGTTTGGGTGAAAACCCGAAATGGGTCTTTGTAGCCAAGTTTAAAGTGTCTAAAACTTGATTTTTGGTGGGTTTTAGGATAAATTTGAAGGGCTGATGGGTTAAGCATGTTAGGAAGGTGTTTGGGACCAATTGGGTGTCATTTGGGTGTTTGAAAATAGGGTTTTCAGCTAGTTTTTGAAGGAGCACAAAAATGGGCATTTTGGGTGATTAATTTGATTGGAAAATTGTTGAAGTTTGGCTTGGGATTAAGAGTTGAGTTTATGACTGAGTTTTAGCATTGATTAAGAGTAGGGGATGTGTTTTTGATTGGCTAGAAGAAAAAGAGGTGTTGGAGAGGCATCGGGATCGAATCCGTGCTTGTAGGAGGCTTGCTTTGGTTGCTAAGGAAGGGTGGTGAGTGACTTTAAATGTGTTTTAAAGTTGGTTCGAGTGTGTGTAGTGTATGAGTTGGAATGTGCTTGGTAGGCCATTTCTATGTGGAGTTAAATTGATAACTTAACTCTTTGATTCCATTAAATACTATTTATGATTTGCCTACTTGTTATTGTGAAGTGTGGTTGGGTTGTGTATGTATGCCTTGCTATGTATATACAATGTGTATGAGACATGAATGGTGGATATGTGATGTGATAAATGAAATTGGCACTAATTAACTTACCAGGTGTAAATGATCGATCATTAGGATTAGTGTGCACACAAATTGAGTCAAAACGTACGTAGCCTTGATGGCGTTGAGTCATCAAGGAGGAGTACCGTGATGTAACATTCCATCAGAAATTCATATATATTATACGGGATGATGAGTGGAATCCCATCCGTAGGGCATGTAGTGGTGAGTGGAATCCCGCCCATGCAAGGTCCAGTGATTAGTGTTATCCCACCGAGGTAAAGTGATTGTTGAGATTAAATCCGCACATCCGGGTAAACTAATAGTGGCCAATTGAACTTGTTCTTATAATTGTGATGTGTGATGTTGATATATGATGCTTGAGCTTAGTATGATGTGAGATGCCATATTATGATTCTTGAAAGACTAGCTAGGTCTACTTGTGGATTTACCTATGCATGTTGTATATGAGAATTAGGGAATACATGCTTGAACCCTGCATTGTTGATGTTTTCGATTTTAGAGCATCCTCACTAAGCTTCTAGCTTACGCTCTCATTTACAACAATGCAGATCATTAGAGTGGTGTTAGCTCGGAGCAAGGCGAATGGGCGTTCCAAGTTTTTGTTGCTCAAGTATGGTTAAACAATTATGTAGTAGCTTAGCAATGTGGCAAGATTGTGTTTTTGTATGTGCTATGTATGACTCCTATATGTGTTGATGGTTAAGGATTGACTTGTTTGTGAGCATGTGATGACTTGCCAAATGCTTGTGTTATGGTATGCCATGTGGATGTTTAATTTGCTTTTGAATGACATGAATACCTATTTGAAATGTATTGTGCCTTTTGGCATTTAATGTCTTTAAGCATGCCTTATAATGAAATGTTGCTAATGTGTAAATGCCATGAATGAATGTCCCAATCTATGCCTTGTGTGTGCTTGAGCATGCTTGACATAGGACATATGCCTCTAGGCCTTGTTTGCTTGTGTTGTGTGCCTTTAGAGGTCGTTTGGGACCTTTATATTTGTTGAAAAACGCCTAAGTCTAGTTTTCAAAGGTTGCAGACAGCCCGCGTTTCGAAACGAGCTGGGCCGTTTCGGAACGGGTAAGGCTTTAGGGACCCTGTATTAGAACGTGTTTCGATACGATTTGGCCACTGAGAGCCCCTGTTCCGATACGGGTTTCGGAACGTTTTGACTACTTGTAATCTGAGAAAATGACGAGATGGAAGCGTTTCGAAACGGGTCTAAGGGTTTCGAAACGGTCAAAATCTTGTTGACCACGAGAAGTTGACCGTTGAGGGTGTTTCGGAACGGTTGACCTCCGTTCCGATATGGCCTCTTCGTAAGGGTTTGGGGCAGTTGGCCTGGTCAAGGCGTTTCGATACGCCTCAAGGGTGTTTCGAAACGGCCTGCTTAATGGATTTAAATTGGACTGTTTAATTGATGATTTGAGTTCGGATGATTGCTTTCTCCTTTCGTTTCTGTTGTTTTGATCACGTAGGACTTTAATGTGCCATTAGAGAAGATAAGTTAAAAGAAAAAAATTAAGGTTGCTAACCGAGGGGGAACCTTAATGGGTTTCGCTTCGGGTTTCCCCGTGTGGCCTACTCGGACCGGTCATCCGGCCAGACCGGGACGAGGGGGTTACATAAAGAAGAAACAACATTGGACAAGAACTTAACATTTTCGCCAACTACCACAACCTCAAAATCATTTGCAAGTCTCAAGGAGACTCTCTTGGTCTCAAAATCTACCCATATCCTTATGCTCTACGAGCCAATCTATGCCCAAAATCACATCGAAACCATAGAACGACAATTCCATCATATCGACTGGAAACACATGACCCTGAATCATCAAAGGACACCTCCTATACATCTTCCTAACTACTACGGTTTCACCGAAAGAACTAGTAACATTCACACCTACCTCTAACCATTCATACGGTAAACCTAGAGATCTTGCATGTTCACCCAAAATGTACGAATGTGTCAAACTCGAATCTATCAACGAAAGCAAAGATAAAGACCGTAACAAGAAATTACTTGCGATGACATCCGTGTCATTCCCAGCCTCTCGATGTGCATACACCCTAGCTGGTCCTCGACCCTCAAGCTGAACTGCCACCACATGAGCTAAGTTCCTCTAACCATCATTCCTCGACTGAAAATTACCTCGACCGTTCCCACGGCCTCTCTGAGGCTCAAACCCTCTAGCTGGAGCCTGTCTGCCCCTAGCCGGGTTAATACAATTACGCCTCAAATGATCTTGAGAACCACAGTTCCATCATACCCCAAAGGTACCCATACACTCTCCCAGATGACGCCTCCCACATCTAGTGCACTCATGAGTGTGAACAACAACTCCCTGAACCTGATGGCCACGTCCATGGTTACCGCCTCTATGTCTCGAATCAGGCTGATACCTCTTATCCCTATGCCTCTTGGCATGTTCCCTGTCCCAATCCACATGTCTCTTCCCCGAATCAGACCCACTGACACGAGTGTTCGAGCCTAAATTTTGCTCAATATCTTTGGCCCTAGAGACCAAAACATCAAACTCGGTGTAATCGGAAGCGAGCATATAAGTCTTCACATCCCTAGTCAAACCATAACAGAAGCGCTCACACCGTTCTCTCTCACTGGGAACCAACACAGGAGCATACTGGCTGAACCTCACAAACTGGACCTCATACTCTGACCAAGGCCATAAATTCCCTTTTCTTTTCATCCTGATATCGGGCTCCAAGGTACTTCTTCTTAAAGGTTGTTCTAAAGAATTCCCAAGTGACGCCCGCCTCTGGCATACCCGAAGTAATTATAGTCCACCATGCATACGCATCTCCCTGAATCAAGGAGACAACACAACCCAACTTACGAGTGTCTAAGCACTCAATCTGACCTAAGATGCATGTAGTACTCTCGAGCCAAGACTCTGAACCCTCGGGAGTCAAACCACGAAACTCAACTTCGCCTAAGCTACGAAGTCTCTCAAGGGGTAAACCAGTCCCCGCACCCTGAGGTGGTGCTGCAGCATGTATACCAGCTGTAACCCCCTTAACCTGGCCCAGACGGTTGAACCGAATTAAGAAGTTTACACGGGGAAAACCAAAGTCAACCCGAAAGTCAACCTTGATTAACGACCCTTTTTTTCCTTTTTAATCTTATCTAGATGCACATTAACCCTGGACATGTTCACAAGAACAACATACTCAAAGATCAAAACCAACGGAGAACATTCAAGGACGCAATTGCACAAAACATGACTTTAGGGACCAAATTGTAAATTCTGAAAATTATAAAGACTTAACCCAAATTAAAATTACCAATATGAAATTAATCATCTTTCATGCTTCTCTGCCAAATTTCAGCTCAAACAGACTCCTCGAACTCATTCAATTGCATTTACAAAGTTCAGGACCAAAACGCAAGGTTTTCAAAACATTTAACCAACAATTTCAGTGCCCAACGGTCGGGTGTTTCGGAACAGGGATGAACCGTTCCGAAACGCGGGACCGTTCCGAAACCAGTTCCGAAACAGAGCCTGGCAGTTGCAAAACCGTTCCGGAACGGTTCTACCCGTTTCGGAACGCCTAAGCCAATTCAGGCCCCCGTTCCGATTCGATAGCTCCTGTTCCGAAACAGGCTGCCCAGATTGCAGAAATATTGCTGGTTTATCACACATTCGACCCGTCAAACATGCTCCAAATGCAACCAAATCATATCAGCAAGTCATTCAACACTCAAGGGACATAATTGCATCAAAAACTAGATACAAAACCACCCTAGGTGCACCAACCCATTCAACACATTCAACACTCATTCATGCTTTTAAAACAAGAAGCATTTCATATCAACTTAGGAATAAGAAGATCCAAAGGTGCAAGCATTAAACCACATAGTTCTAAAACATAAACCAAACTTGTCCAACATACACAATCTCATTAAACATCAACATAAGAGATTCTCCCCCCATTGCCTTTATTATCTATAGCTATTAACCGAGACATACATCTCAAGTGGAGCTTTCCTTGAATCCCTTGCTTCTCGCTGTTCCAACTTCAAATATCTGCATTGATGGGCAAAAAGGAGCGTAAGCACATAATGCTTAGTGAGGAATGCTCAAAACCAAAACACCATCAATGCAGCGAATCATAAAACCACTTTTAAAAGCGAACACGATTCGATAAACCAAAGCAATGTTTGAAAACCCTTTCCAACCACATGCTCAAGCCATGCATTGCTCACACATGAAACCAACCCTTAACTTAGAAAGCAAAGTAACCCTTTTCAAAGCATAAACTTGCAAAACCAACATTTTAACCATTCCATGCATGAACATCATATGCAAGGTTAAATACAAGAACCTTGGAAAACACTTCCTCTTAACATCATACTTTTCTCACACATTGAAAATCATTTCAAAGCAAGAAACCTTTGAAAACCACTTACTTCCTCAATTAACCACATGCATTAAGCAAATGCAACACATGAACCACAAACTCTACATTTGCATTACATGCCTTTTTAACAAGCCTTCACAAGACTTCAATGCACTAAGGGATTTCATGCACACATGCACCATTCTCAATAGATAATAAACACTTGTACAAGCTAACAAGTAATACATGCATTCATTAAGCATGATACACTTCTCATGCAACCATGCATCATTTCAAGCATCTCATGCTTCATTATATTCAAGAACTTTATATTGGCCTCCAAGTGATAAACCATATCCACTTTTCAACTCAACATCCAATCGGATACGCGGATCACAAGCGTTGTCCCCACGCTTCATACACACTACCAATCTCAAGGTCCCCAAATGGAATTTTAACCACCATTTGACCTTACCATACACAAGGCCCTCATATGGAATTTTAACCACCATATGACCTTAACATTCACAAGGTCCTCATATGGAATTTTAACCACCATATTACCTTAGCATCACCCATTGGTAGTTGTATAACATCACTAACGAGATCCGGGACATACTTCACAAGATCCACACATGGACTTTACACCACCATTGTGATCTTAACAAGCACAAGGTCCTTAAATGGAATTTTAACCACCATTATAACCTTTGCTTACCCAAGGTCCTCAAATGGAATTTTAACCACCATTATGACCTTGACACAAGACCCACCTATGGAATTTTAACCACCATGGTGTTCTTAACCATCTCGTTAGTGTACTTGGATGGAGTTACCGGTTCACTCACAACCACTCCACATCCAAGGCGACTTTATTCACGGTGCACCCAATCCTATAGCCGGCTAACTATATCCGATTAAAGTAACCAAGAACTACTTACATCACTTGCCAATATAACCTTCTTACCACATTAATCCAATGTTTTACAAGCATAACAAAAATGCCAAAACCACCAATTACCATCATCAATTCACTGTTTTGAAGCATTAAACAAAGCCATTAAACAACATGCAACACTATGCATCAATTCTACAATTTCAATGTACAAAACCAAGGACCTCTTACCTTGAGCATCCTTCGCACGTGGCTTTCAAAACCAGCATTAAACCATGCTATGATATGCTTTCAAAAACAGAATTTAAAACATGCAAATCACATGCATTGCATCCAACAAACTCAAGTGCTTTAAAAACCATTTCATAACACAACCAAGAGAGAAATTCCATTTACTTACTCTAGAGCTTAGCTAAGTTGTTTAGACTTAAACTAAGCTCCCAAAACCTTCAAACCTTGGTTTTAAAGCCGAAAACCCAACTTCATTCACCGATACACAAAACAAGGCTAGCCAACAAGCCTTCCAAGCATCCGAAACCTTCAACGCCTCCTCTATTGCTCACGGATCAATCTCCCCTGTTTCAAGCACATAACAACAGAGGATTAATGCATCATCATGCATTAAAAACACCAGCAACACAACTAAACTCGCTGCTCTTAGCAAATCCAACATTTCGGCTACCAAACACAACCGAAATCAACTCCAAACACTTCCAAAACTTAACCCAGCCAAGATCCATCACTTCTAACCATTTATAAACATCAATTAACATCCATAATGATCCCAACCACGTCCTTATACCTCCAGCAACAACAGATCATCAAGATCACTCCAAAAACAACCAAAAACTCAAGCAAAACTTAGGAAAATCAACCTATCCGGGATTGCATTGATTAAACCTAAACTTCTCATCAATTATACATTCATTTAACATCAAAAAGACATCTCAAAACAATGCCCAATCAGATCATACGAAAATTCATCAAAATTAACCAAATCTTGCATTTTAAAGCCAAGATCAAGAATACCTTTGGAAAACCTTTATCAAAACACAATTCAAGGATTGAGAACTTGGGAATTTCAGTAAAGAACTGAGAATTTAGAGGAGAAGGACGTTCATACCTCTAAACTTGAGTTTCTCCCTTTTTGGAACCAAGATTCTTGAAAATCCAAATAGCAAATGCAAAGGTTTTGTGGAAGAGATGATTAGAGATCAAAAGAGGATTGAAATGTGTTTTTTAGATGACAAAATTAGAGGGAAAATGTGCTGGAGAAAGTGTTTGGTTTGAGAGAAAAAGATGAGAGAAAAAGAAAATGGAATTTAGGAAAAGTTAGTTAGAAAATGCCAAAATATCTTCCCTCCCTTTTTCTTTTATTTAAAAACCATTAATTAATCATTTAATATTTAAGAAAAATCTGGAGAAACTCCCATTGGGTAAATAGCTCCTTAAAGATTCAAAGTTCCAATCCTTTTTAAAACAGTCACACAGTTTTCAAAAATTACATTTTGGTCACTAACCCAAAATGTCACTCTTCCAAACCTCATTTTACAAAATTGATTCCACCATTCTCTTATATATAATAAAAGAGGATTTTAAGACATTTTTCCATATTTTTAATGCAACCCGAACTAGGATTTCCTAAAAAATCACCTTTTATATTCGAACCGCACTCTTAACCACCACTGAACACTCTCCTCACAAAACTCCACCCAAACTCAACACCACCACATACTCATAACTCCCAAAATTCCTACACACGGTGACACCAACCAATCCAATTCAGCCACCATGTAACCCACAACCTTCACTGCTTCTAAAACCCCTTGCACAACTGCTCAACCTCCCCCAAAGGTTACCACACCAAGCAAGAATTCTTAAGCATCAACTGCTTACTCAAACTTCTCAACGTATTGCTGACATAACTTCACATCAACCGCTATCATCACCACAACAACTCACCAGAACTACTCACCCATCACCCGATAATCACGTCACAAAACCCCAACCTTAATTCCGCCAGCCGTTCCACACACCACCAGCTAAACTCAAAAAGAATTTTCTTAATCACAACCAGCCAACCACTTCTCACAAGAACCCGACCAACCAACAATGGCCTTTGATCCTACATTGCTTTTCCACTTCAAGATTGACTGCAACACTAGCCTTACCAGGACACCGCCCATTCTATACATACATATTTAGATTACGAAACTTCAATTCACCCTAGGCCAACCCTTTTTCTACAACCCTCAACACACATCTTCTCATCTCTTCGAAGGTTGCTACGAACTCTCACCTACAAAAACAACCCTTCTACTACTATATCAATGCCAAGTTACCTCAGCACTTTGGAACACATCCACCAACCTGCAACATCACTTAACTTCCAAGGAACTACCACTTCTACTAGCTATTCACAACCACTTGACCGATTCTAACTTCAATCGGCAATCTTCGTACCACCACACCGCTAAACCCATTAAGCATCAAACACCTTCCTTCTACCAACATGTTATACCGCACTTATTATTACTGACAACTCGCTTAATACCCTCCATTACTTCTATCATTCACCCAGCACCAAAACAACTTTTAAAACCCTTCATCCAACCTAACACTATTACAACACTAACGGACCTGACTAGCTATTAGCGAGTGTGAACGTTCGTATGCATGATCACCAATATGCCCTACCAATGCCTGATGTACATGTATGCAAAACCTCTAATGTCATGTCACATGTATGCATGGACCAGTACATATGTAATATAGCATACAACAAATGATTTTAACTGTGCATGTATGTCGGTTCACACCCACCAATAACATCCTCAGAGTCCGCCCAAAAACAACCTCCTATCTCACTTCTAACTTGACCAACTCCATCAACCTAACAACCCATTATCCACAAAATACTCACTAATGCCCTCTTCACGCTAAAGTTGTTTCCAAACAACAACAACTACTACCCCAAACATGCTATCAACGAGACCATACCCACTACGCAAGGATAAACCAACTGAAACCAAACTTAGGATACTAGAGCAAAGGTTACTTAACAAGGTTACCTGAAAACACATCACCACCTCGGAGCTTCAACAGACGAGTTCTCTTCCACGCAGGACCACCATTCTCCAGCCACACCGCTGCAGTATCAGCTAACACCCTAAGGTCATCACCATCTCCCTGCGGTAAAGAACCCTGGCTACCCCGAGCCAACTTCAAACAATTACGTCTCATATGTCCAACAAACCCACAATTCCAGCAGATTTCATTTCCCAAGCTCCTCACAACTTTCTGCCCTTCCTGCCACCTTCAAACCTTGTCTCGGCCGTTCCCACGACCCTTTAGAGACCCCTCTGCTAACACTGAAGTTGATCTCACCACTTGAGGACAATCTCGCTTCACATGCTCCTTAGAACCACAGTTCCAACAAGCAATTGCGCCCCAACAACCCCCAACATGGCGCCTTCCACAACGGTCACACACCGGTAACTGAGCTTCCACTCCTTGATCAAGCAGCACTTGCCCCAGATCTGCACTACCACTCAGACTTTGATTCAAGCAAAACCTTCCATCACGTAGCCTCTTACGCTGACCGCTCCCGAGGTCAGTACCCACAACTCCCTCGCTTAAACTTTTCTCACCTTCACAAACTGAAACCACACCCTCACACTGCTTAACCCTCGGAAATTTCTCTCCAAGATACCTTTCATAAAAGGCAGACACAAAGAAGTCCCAATCAATATCTTGGATATGCGATGCCGCCGCCACAGATGTCCACCAGACACAAGCGTCCTCCAACATCAATGAGACAACACTTCCCAGCTTACAGGTATAATCACAACCTTCCTGATCCAAAATCAGAACTACACCGGCCAACCAGGCCTCGAACGTCTCAGGCGTCGAACCATGATACTCCACAGCTCCCAAATCATGTAAACGATGTTTCGACAAACCCGCACATCCCACAACCGGCACGTCTACAGGCCTTACTGTTACCACAGCCTGAGATGTTCCCAACACCTCTTGAACAATAGGTGATGAACTATTCATCCCAGAACCAACTTCTTCCTCCTGCCTTACTACCTCAACACCAAGCACAGAAGACTGAGACGAAACACCTCCATTAAAAGGTGAATTCCACGCCTTAACAACCTGCTCTAAAGCAGCAACCATCTCACCTAACTGACATTCTTTCATCGATTTCACCATGCTATTAACAGCAAACAATCACAACAAAACAAACAAATCAATCAGACCAGCTTAAAGCAAGGATTCAAAACTCCCACTCTAAAATAACACAATAGCTATAATAATAAGGCAATGGGTATCCCGAATCCTCCCCTTTTACATGACATAACAGTCAATAAAACATGTTTAACACAACATCAAGCATATCAAACAACATATTCGATCATGCTCTCATTAAACAACATCCACTCGCAACAGCATAGCATCATCAATATCATACCCATTACACTTTCATCATTCATAAAATCAGCTCACAACACCAGCACAACATCAGCACAAATCCACATTAACTCAATGAAGATTCACAATCAAAATGCATGCTTAAAAACATCAACAATTCGCTCAAAAACGCGCATTTCAACCGACTTTCAACCACATATCAGAATAAACATCAAACACATAATACAACAACTTACCACTTCCCAAAGCATTCGCAACTCAGCTCTGATACCACCAAATGTAACCCCCTTAACCCGGCCCAGACGGTTGAACCGAATTAAGAAGTTTACACGGGGTAAACCAAAGTCAACCCGAAAGTCAACCTTGATTAACGACCCTTTTTTTTCCTTTTTAATCTTATCTAGATGCACATTAACCCTAGACATGTTCACAAGAACAACATACTCAAAGATCAAAACCAACGGAGAACATTCAAGGACTCAATTGCACAAAACATGACTTTAGGGACCAAATTGTAAATTCTGGAAATTATAAGAATTTAACCCAAATTAAAATTACCAATATGAAATTAATCATCTTTCATGCTTCTCTGCCAAATTTCAGCTCAAACGGACTCCTCGAACTCATTCAATTGCATTTACAAAGTTCAGGACCAAAACGCAAGGTTTTCAAAACATTTAACCAACAATTTCAGTGTCCAACAGTCGGGTGTTTCGGAACAGGGATGAACCGTTCCGAAACGCGGGACCGTTCTGAAACCAGTTCTGAAACAGAGCCTGGCAGTGGCAAAACCGTTCCGGAACGGTTCTACCCGTTTCGGAACGCCTAAGCCAATTCAGGCCCCCGTTCCGATACGGTAGCTCCTGTTCCGAAACAGGTTGCCCAGATTGCAGAAATATTGCTGGTTTATCACACATTCGACCCGTCAAACATGCTCCAAATGCAACCAAATCATATCAGCAAGTCATTCAACACTCAAGGGACATAATTGCATCAAAAACTAGATACAAAACCACCCTAGGTGCACCAACCCATTCAACACATTCAACACTCATTCATGCTTTTAAAACAAGAAGCATTTCATATCAACTTAGGAATAAGAAGATCCAAAGGTGAAAGCATTAAACCACATAGTTCTAAAACATAAACCAAACTTGTCCAACATACACAATCTCATTAAACATCAACATAAGAGATTCTCCCCCCATTGCCTTTATTATCTATAGCTATTAACCGAGACATACATCTCAAGTGGAGCTTTCCTTGAATCCCTTGCTTCTCGCTGTTCTAACTTCAAATATCTGCATTGATGGTCTAAAAGGAGCGTAAGCACATAATGCTTAGTGAGGAATGCTCAAAACCAAAACACCATCAATGCAGCGAATCATAAAACCACTTTTAAAAGCAAACACGATTCGATAAACCAAAGCAATGTTTGAAAACCCTTTCCAACCACATGCTCAAGCCATGCATTGCTCACACATGAAACCAACCCTTAGCTTAGAAAGCAAAGTAACCCTTTTCAAAGCATAAACTTGCAAAACCAACATTTTAACCATTCCATGCATGAACATCATATGCAAGGTTAAATACAAGAACCTTGGAAAACACTTCCTCTTAACATCATACTTTTCTCACACATTGAAAATCATTTCAAAGCAAGAAACCTTTGAAAACCACTTACTTCCTCAATTAACCACATGCATTAAGCAAATGCAACACATGAACCACAAACTCTATATTTGCATTACATGCCTTTTTAACAAGCCTTCACAAGACTTCAATGCACTAAGGGATTTCATGCACACATGCACCATTCTCAATAGATAATAAACACTTGTACAAGCTAACAAGTAATACATGCATTCATTAAGCATGATACACTTCTCATGCAACCATGCATCATTTCAAGCATCTCATGCTTCATTATATTCAAGAACTTTATATTGGCCTCCGAGTGATAAACCATATCCACTTTTCAACTCAACATCCAATCGGATACGCGGATCACAAGCATTGTCCCCACGCTTCATACACACTACCAATCTCAAGGTCCCCAAATGGAATTTTAACCACCATTTGACCTTACCATACACAAGGCCCTCATATGGAATTTTAACCACCATATGACCTTAACATTCACAAGGTCCTCGTATGGAATTTTAACCACCATATTACCTTAGCATCACCCATTGGTAGTTGTATAACATCACTAACGAGATCCGGGACATACTTCACAAGATCCACACATGGACTTTACGCCACCATTGTGATCTTAACAAGCACAAGGTCCTCAAATGGAATTTTAACCACCATTATAACCTTTGCTTACCCAAGGTCCTCAAATGGAATTTTAACCACCATTATGACCTTGACACAAGACCCACCCATGGAATTTTAACCACCATGGTGTTCTTAACCATCTCGTTAGTGTACTTGGATGGAGTTACCCGTTCACTCACAACCACTCCACATCCAAGGCGACTTTATTCACGGTGCACCCAATCCTATAGCCGGCTAACTATATCCGATTAAAGTAACCAAGAACCACTTAAATCACTTGCCAATATAACCTTCTTACCACATTAATCCAATGTTTTACAAGCATAACCAAAATGCCAAAACCACCAATTACCATCATCAATTCACTGTTTTGAAGCATTAAACAAAGCCATTAAACAACATGCAACACTATGCATCAATTCTACAATTTCAATGTACAAAACCAAGGATCTCTTACCTTGAGCATCCTTCGCACATGGCTTTCAAAACCAGCATTAAACCATGCTATGATATGCTTTCAAAAACAGAATTTAAAACATGCAAATCACATACATTGCATCCAACAAACTCAAGTGCTTTAAAAACCATTTCTTAACACAACCAAGAGAGAAATTCCATTTACTCACTCTTGAGCTTAGCTAAGTTGTTTAGACTTAAACTAAGCTCCCAAAACCTTCAAACCTTGGTTTTAAAGCCGAAAACCCAACTTCACTCACCGATACACAAAACAAGGCTAGCCAACAAGCCTTCCAAGCATCCGAAACCTTCAACGCCTCCTCTATTGCTCACGGATCAATCTCCCCTGTTTCAAGCACATAACAACAGAGGATTAATGCATCATCATGCATTAAAAACACCAGCAACACAACTAAACTCGCTGCTCTTAGCAAATCCAACATTTCGGCTACCAAACACAACCGAAATCACCTCCAAACACTTCCAAAACTTAACCCAGCCAAGATCCATCACTTCTAACCATTTATAAACATCAATTAACATCCATAATGATCCCAACCACGTCCTTATACCTCCAGCAACAACAGATCATCAAGATCACTCCAAAAACAACCAAAAACTCAAGCAAAACTTAGGAAAATCAACCTATCCGGGATTGCATTGATTAAACCTCAACTTCTCATCAATTATACATTCATTTAACATCAAAAAGACATCTCAAAACAATGCCCAATCAGATCATACGAAAATTCATCAAAATTAACCAAATCTTGCATTTTAAAGCCAAGATCAAGAATACCTTTGGAAAACCTTTATCAAAACACAATTCAAGGATTGAGAACTTGGGAATTTCAGTAAAGAACTGAGAATTTAGAGGAGAAGGACGTTCATACCTCTAAACTTGAGTTTCTCCCTTTTTGGAACCAAGATTCTTGAAAATCCAAATAGCAAATGCAAAGGTTTTGTTGAAGAGATGATTAGAGATCAAAAAAGGATTAAAATGTGTTATTTTGATGACAAAATCAGAGGGAAAATGTGCTGGAGAAAGTGTTTGGTTTGAGAGAAAAAGATGAGAGAAAAAGAAAATGGAATTTAGGAAAAGTTAGTTGGAAAATGCCAAAATATCTTCCCTCCCTTTTTCTTTTATTTAAAAACCATTAATTAATCATTTAATATTTAAGAAAAATCTGGAAAAACTCCCATTGGGTAAATAGCTCCTTAAAGATTCAAAGTTCCAATCCTTTTTAAAACAATCACACAGTTTTCAAAAATTACATTTTGGTCACTAACCCAAAATGTCACTCTTCCAAACCTCATTTTACAAAATTGATTCCACCATTCTCTTATATATAATAAAAGAGGATTTTAAGACATTTTTCCATATTTTTAATGCAACCCGAACTAGGCTTTCCTAAAAAATCACCTTTTATATTCGAACCGCACTCTGACTGGCCCGGTCCAAACCCAAAACTTCTAAGCCCAAAATTGGGGTGTTACACCAGCTAAATTTGTCTTAAAAGCCTCGGCTATAGTCTGAATCAAATGAGTCATATATGCATATGCCTCGCCTGAGCTCCATTTCCCCCAACATTCGCCCCAGCCTGAGGTGCATCGTCTCCGACATCCACCCCATTACCATCGGTATAAGAAGGAGGAGGCACGACCCCGGGTGCCTAGTCACCCGCTCTAGGCCTTCCCCTCGCTCTCACCATAACGAAGATAAAATCTAAAAAATAAACACATCACACACAAGAAAACATTGGGTCAGCAAGGGCAAGGATCCAAGTGTTAAAGCTCTTTTAACCAAAACCATTTGCCAATAACAATACCTAGCAATGGCGACGCTCGATTACACTTCACCCAACAGCAAGAACGATAGAACATGCTTTCACACACCGTACAAAGACAAAGAAGTCAAACAAACCAACTTACCTGACTTACCTTCCTGGGAGACCTTGTAACAGAGGCTCTGATACCACCATATGTAACCACCTCGTCTCGGCCTAGCCGACAGACCGAACCGAACGAGTTACACGGGGAAAATCGAAGCAAAACCCATAAGGATCTCACTCTGATTAGCAACCCTATTTTTTAATCTATCTTGTCTATATGCTTTATTTGATCCCATGTGAGAGAAACAAACAACGGAAGAGCAAACACGAATATGAACCAAGCAGATTAAACAATAAAAGATAGGTTTTTAGCCATTTACTTTAGGTCGTATCGATACACCTAAGGATTTTATCGATACGCCTTTAACAGACAACTCCCCCACAAAGTCAACTTTGTGAAACCGTATTGATATGCTCCCAACGGTCAGATTCTCAAAGTCAACCCCAAGACCATATCGATACGACTAAGGCCCGTACCGATACTCTAATTTCTCGTCAAAATCTCATATTTCTAGAGAGTAAAGAGGGTATCGATACGCCCCCACGTATCAGTATGCTAGGCTTAAAAACAAGGGACTGTATCGATACTGCCCTTGAGCGTATCAATACACACTGCACAAAAAGACAATAGATTTCGATTTTAAGCACAAGTAAGCTAACTTAAACACCTTAAGCAAGCCTATGCCCAACTCTAAACATGTATACAACCTAAAGCAACAAAGAAATACTCATTTAAGGCACATCAAACATACAACAAGGCTAAAAATCAACAAGGCAAGGTTTAACTAGCAACCAACATGCTTAACATCCATAAAGGGGTCAAAAGCCACATTAAGACATGATTCAAATTTTAACATGGTAACAACAAAACATAGGATTTTGGACACCAACTCCATAACAGTAAGTCAAGCATTCCTATTGCTTAAGTATTATTACAACCATAAAACCATATTTTGAGCTAGCAAAGAACTCCAAGACTTCTCCCTTGCCCCACTTGCCTCCGAAGCTACTAACGATATGCATTGTTGGTAAAAGATAGCGTAAGCTTAAAAGCTTAGTTAGTGGAGCTCTAAAACACAATAACAACAATGCAGTTCAAAACATATATTTAGTTTTAAAAACAAAACCATTTAAGAAGGAAGTACGTTAAAACGGAAGCATAGACAAAACATGGTATGCATATGCACAACCATTTCCGGTGGGACTACACATCACCGTTCACAACAACTAGCATGTTTCCGGTGGGACTACACATCACCGTACTCATCTACTAGTCACTACCGGTAGGACTACACATCACCATATTCAACATCAACTAACCATCACGTGAGGCTTGACAACAACTACGACAACACAACAACATTAAAAAGGGATCCAAAAGCATTGCGTAATTCACACCACACCACAAATGAACACATACGCCAACAATTAACGAAGAAAACAAATATAGACAACTTACACTTGGGTTTAGGTTGGCCCCTAAGGCTCCACCCAAACCCCAAGAAACCTCCATCGAACATTTAAAGCCTCAAAACAATTTCCACTTAGCAGCTCGAAAACCTAAAACAAGCTAACGACCTTTCTTCAAGCTCTCGCAACTCCTGGTGTGACGTCCGAAGGACCCGAATTGTTATCCACTGCCTCTACCAAAATCAAAACAAGGAATTATACATCTTTCAACATTTAAACTCACTGAAATCAATTCCATCAAAATCCGACAACAACAAGCATCCAATTTCTATTCCAACTAACCAAAACCATCCTCAAACCTACTCTAACCTCAAGTCAGCCATATCTCCATCAATTTATCATCCAAACCATGTTCAAACACTCCAAAAACAACAACTTAATACCACTAAAGCATTAGGAACCCTCTCCACCATTTCTAAGCCAAAAACTCAAATACCTATAAGTCAAAATTACCCATTTTCCCAAAATCCAAGATTTTTTGTTAAACCCAAAATCTTAACACCATTTCACACCCAAATATCGTTTACAACTCACCCCAAAACACTATTTTCATTAAAAAAGCCTTAAGCCTTCAAAAAAAACCCATTTTTACCCAAATGTAGAAATTTGAGAAATCTTACAAAACCTTGAAGAATAGATGCTAAAAACTATATTAGAAGGAAGAGAGGAATAAAACCAAGTGCTTACCTCTTAGAAACCTCCAAAAATGATGAAACTTGGTGAAAAGTGGGGTGGGTGTGGCTTTTGGTAGTTTTAACGTGAAAAGGGTTTTGGAAAGAGGGAAGAAAACGATGATAAAACTTAAAAATATATTATTTTATTTTAATTCAAAATTTATCTCAAAAACCTATTTCTCCCCTTTTTACCAAAAGACTCTTTTTAGAATTCCATTTTCTTCAAAAGCTTTAAAATTAGTTATTTAAATTGTTTCCCCAAAACTTGTTTAACCCGAACCGGCTTAACCCAATGTCCAAACCTGAGTATCTTCCGAGCCCCAAACCCGAGCGTTAAAGCTAGATATATGAATCCTTGATAAACCCATCTTGTCATCCTATTTGAGAGTTTCATACATATATGAAGACGTATAATGTATTATTATTCAACTTCAGTTTTTATTACAACTTTCGCTACAACATTTTCTTTCATCTGCTCATATCAACTCTTTCATTTATATTTAGTCTTTGTTTTGTGTGCTTGAACTTGATTTAATTTACCTCAAATCCCTGTAGAGTCAATACTCACTCGTCACTTTATTACTTGTTCGATGTGTATACTTGTATCGTTTGCGTATCATTTATAGTACACTCTTACATGCAACAATGTAAGTATATTTCTTTTCTAATTTTGTGAACTGTTTAGCTATTCCAAAATGATATTATTTTCAATGGGGAGGAGGTGGATTGGTTGCATCTGGAATACTTGGTGAGTTATCGTTTGGCTTCTTGGCTTAAGGCCAAATTTTCTAGAGATTGCATTTCTCTGGAAAATTTACTTTGCAGACATATCTTTGGTTGCAAATTTAGCCTATAATGTTAGGAAACCTGTCTTTGCGTCGTGTTGGGTTCCTCCACCTTGTGACTTTTTTAAACTCAATGTTGACAGTGCCTGTTGTAGGGTGAGTGCAAAGGGAGGGATAGGAGGACTATTCAAGAATGAAAAGGGGACACTCTATTCCAATTCTCTGAATCGGTGGGCTTTGACCTCCGGCGTTGTTGGAACTTGAAGCAGTTAAACTCGAGATAACAAAGTTCTTATCATCTAGTTGGTCTTCTCGACATAGATTTAGTGGAAATTAATTGCAAGTTGTCTTTTGATTGGATTCTTAGATTGGTTGAGCATTCTGCTTATATTTGTCAGAGGGTGTAGATTGTAGCAGATATGGTTCAGAGTAACTGTATTTTTTGTTCGTTGGATCCCTCGAGTATGTAATATTGAGGTGGATAATCTAGCAAAATTGGGTATTGGACCTATATTTAGGTAAGTAGGTTATAATCTCTGGTAATAAGTTTTGGAGGCCATGTTTTGGTTCTTGTTGTAAGGATTTATGTATTGTTTCTAAGAATTGTGATTCTCTTAATATTAATGAAATTTTAGTTTGGGTACTCTTTTCACCCTTCACAGGGAAGGGGTTTTTAATGAGCCCCCTATTAAAAAAAGAAATTGAATTCATGAGTTGATTATGTGTGGGAAAGGTTAAAGCACCCCATAACGCTAAAAAATTGGTACCCTTTTAAATTATAAGTTGTCTTGATTTTTCAAAAAGTCATGAATTTAAATTTATTTATTTTTGGTTTCCCTCTTGATTACCCAGGGCTTCACCTGTCTTTGGTGGGTGAGTCTCCCAACGTAAATTTTCCGTATACATTAGGTCTCGAACTAGAGACATGCTTAATTTTGATCTATTTATATTTGAATACAAATTTGATAAATAAAGTGTTTTATTTTCGGAAACGAAAGAAAATTGACATTCATTTTTAAAATAAAAAAGTAGTCCATTCGATTTGAAAAAGAATCTCTCTTCGTTACGGGTAGCTAAAAGAGTCATAAATTTTATTCAAATCGGAAACATGCTTGAAGAATTTCAGGATTTTAATTTGTTCAAGAATCATGGTAATGTTGGAGGTTTTAAATTTAGCCTAATGACTACTCACTTATGGCAATTCCTTTAAAACATATTTTCAAAGAAAAACAATTAACTTGAGTTGAGAAGAGTGAAAACTTGAATGTTTCAAAAAATATTTAATATTTGTGTGGATATTTTTAAAAAATATATTGCTTTCAGTAAGTTTCAATCATTTAACAATTCTTAACTCAACTAAAAAAACCCTAGACTCTGGTTCTGCCAGTTTTCTCTCTCTGGTTCTGCCAGTCTTATAGATCATCTCCTTTGGTTTTTGCCAGTCTTTTGGTTGTTTCCTTGTAACCTATTTCGGTAATGGCGGATGAGACGAATGGGTTGGCAGATCTCTCGTTGGATGAGGAGGAAGTGATTGTTGTTGCACCCAATCCGGACCCGGCAGAGAGTCAGATCTCTTTTGCCAATTGTTTTGTGGGTTCTTTTTTTACAAGTATGGTGAACTTTCAATCGATGCGTAATACGCTTGCTAATGTCTGGAATCCAATCGGAGGGATTGTGATATCAGATCTGGGGTCTGGACGCTATCTGTTTAGGTTGTATCATGTGGTGGATGTAGAGCGGATCAAGCAGGATGGGCCTTGGTACTTTAATTCACACCTGCTGATCTTACATAAACTCAACGATGACGATGATTCGATGGGAGTGCCACTTCAAACGGTCAACTTTTTGGTGCTTGTGCATGATTTACCTCTAGGCTTTGTGAAGGAGACGATGGCCAAACAGTTGGGCAATTTCATTGGTGTCTTCCTGGAGTATGATTCTAAGGCCCTTACACTGGGTATCCGAGGCTCTATGCGTATCCGAGTGTGTTTGTCGGTTCTAAATCCCCTTAAGAGACGGAAGAAGCTTCTTTTACCAAATGGGCAGAGTGATTTCGTTTCATTTCAGTACGAGAAGTTAAGGTTGTTTTGTTATAGATGTGGGCGATTAGGTCATGGGGAGGGTTTTTGCCCCCTTCGGGTACTTCAGGATTAGTCTGAAGTAACTTTTCAGTGGGATGCATCGTTAAAAGCTCCGTCATACCGTCGAAATGTGCAATCTAGCCCTTGGTTACGCGAGGAAGATGGTGGTCGAACGTCCCAGTGGTGGAATACGTTAGGTGGAAATCAAGGGATTGAGAATCAATCACCATCGATAAATACGGGGATACAGAGTAATCAAAATCCAGGATTTATGAGGATGCAATCCAAAGGAAAGATGGTTCTCAACCAGGCTCAAGTTCGGGGCCCAGGTATGGGTTGGTCTTTTGGACCCATAACCACTAATTTTGATACATCTATGGATATGGGGGAGGAGGGTACACCAATTACAACATCAGATGAACTTAAACGTCATCGCTCACTCTCGGCGGTTTCTGATAAGAAAGATTCCAATGAGTCAACATCTTCTCGATCGGCAGGCTTGGATAAACAGGCCAACCGGGAACAATGAAGCTCCTCAGTTGGAACGTCCGAAGCTTAGGTAAGTCTCGGGCGAAAAAACGTCTCCAAGCAACTTTGAGAGACATGAATCCGTCTGTTATTTTTCTTATTGAGACTAAATTGCAGGCGGCGAGAATGCTTAATGTTCTTCGTAAGTGGGGTTTTCAATGTGGTGTGGAGGTTAGTTCTAGGGGAGAAGCGGAGAGCTTTGTCTTGCTTGGAAAATGGACTATGATGTTACATTGCGATCGTTTTCTGATCGCCATATTGATGCTATGATATCAAGGGATTCGTATGATAATTGTTGGCACTTTACAGGCTTTTATAGGACACCAGAAGAGCAACTCCGAGCTGAGTCTTGGAATTTACTTCGTCACCTAGATGATAGTCCAAACATACCATGGGTGGTGATGGGCGATTTTAATGAGATATTGTACACTAATGAAAAGGTGGGTGGACAGATTCGTAGCCAGCGACAGATGGATGCTTTTCAAGCTATGTTAGATGAATGTGGCCTTACTGATTTGGGCTACATCGGCCGGTGGTACACATGGGAGAAAGGCAAATTCTCGGCCACGAATATTCGTGAGCGATTGGATCGAGGGGTTGCTAATGGTGCATGGTGGAATTTATTTCCCTTATTTTCGTTGTAGCATTTGGTAGACTCACTGTCGGATCATGGCCCCCTTCTGTTGGACACGAGTGTTGACCCTAGGGGGTTGTGACATTCCCACTTTAAATTTGAGGCGACATGGCTTGTTGAGGAAAGTTGTGAGAAAGAGGTCTACAGGCTATGGACTGTGTAACACCCGGGTTTAGAGGTTAGGTGAAAATAATATTTTAATATTATTTGGACTCGGTCTTATAATTAAAATGATTCTTTTAAAATTCCGGGTTTTCAAAATAAACATTTGAAGTGGGACCAAATTGATTTAATTTCAATATTGAAGAGCTATTTTAAAAACAAGGGAATAGCCATTCATTAATGGCCTTTTTGTAATTTACCCCTTTTCTAATTTAAATCCCCCCCTTTTTCACAAATATCACTATTCACTCTCTTCCTCCTCTCATCTCCAACGTAAAATAGACGTTCCTCAGCCTCTCCACTATTCCATCTCATTCTTCATCCATTTCAACTCCGTTTTGAAAGGTAATGATGTTTTTGACTTCTCCTCAACTCCCTCTCTTCAAAAGTACCTTTTATTTTCATTTTCATGAAGGTTTTAGAAAATGGAATTTTTGAAGGTTTGGATTAAAAATAGAAACTTTATGATGCTAAGTGAAGTGTTTTGATTTAATGTGTTTAGTTATGGTGTATATTGGTCAAATGGTATAACATATGTGAATTTCAAATGATTTTGGGCAATTTTCGGAATTGGGTTTCAATGGGGTTTTTGGAGGGTTTTAAAGTGGTTTTTGGGGTGGTTTAATGTTGGTTTTTGGGGGCTGGTGGTAGTATGATATATGAGGGTCACTTTGGGTGTATTTGATGGTTGTTTGGATGCTTGAAATGGAAGATTTCAGTGGGTTTTAGGGGCTGCTCGGGAATTCTGTTTTGGGCTTGTTTTTTGAGTGTTGGATGCTTGAAAATGTTGATCCGGGTTAGTTTTGATGATGAGATATTGATTGTGAATATTTTGTTTGTGTTTGAGATTGATTAGAATCGAGTTTGGGCATCAGTGAAGCACCGGAAGTGAATCCGGGAATTTGAAGGTGGTTGCTTCCTTGGTCTTTGAGCTTGGAAGCTTAGGTGAGTGGTTAATTGTTTTAAATGGTTTTAAAATGGTTGGTTCGAGTATATGGACTAGGTTGGGCTTGGTAGACCCACCTAGAGTTAGGATTAGGGTGGTAGCCTAATCCCAAGCTTGATCTAGAGCCTTTGGATGAACTCATTTATGTGGTTGTGTATGTCTCGTATGAAATGTGATATGAATGCTTATGTATATTGTATTATACACGTGAAATGAGACATGACTTGTGATGCTTGAGACATGCATGATGATGGTTGTTGGTGAGTACGTGCTAAGCACGGAATTGATTGAAACGAGTAATGTGAAATGAGTAAATGGTTGCAATAGTATACTTGAATACAAATGATCGATCATTAGGATGTTAGTGTGTACACATGAGTCAAAAGTCGCGCGTGACCTTGGTGGCGTTGAGTCACCAAGGAGGAGTACGGGTTCGCCCGGAAATTGTATTTAAATATAGTCGGCGATGAGTGGAATCCCATCGACGGGGCGTGAGGATGAGTGGAATCCCCTCCGCGAGATCGGTGATGAGTGTAATCCCACCGTGAGGTAATGTGGTTGTTGGATGTGAGTTCCAACATGTCTATCCGCGTATTCGGGTCATAGCTAGGTGCCAATGTTGTTTGATATGTGTATCAATGTGTTGAGATAGATGATCTTTAATTGGATGTTAAATGCGAATACATGTATTGTGGAATTGAGCTCATGATCATGGCATATATGTTGAATAGTGCTCATGCATCCTTATCTTGTGGCTTTTGTGGATCCTTGGTAAATATGTGTTTTACCTTGGCTAGATCATGCTCGGACCCTACAATGTTGAGGTTTGTTTTTAGAGCTTACCCTCACTAAGCATCATTGCTTACGCTCTCTTTGTTCAACATTGCAGATCCTTAGTTCGTGGGTGGCTTGCGCAAGTGGAGGGCCTCCAAGTGTGGTTGTTAGCCTTGAGTACTTCAAGTATGAGTTTTTAATGTTGAACATGTAATAGTTTGAGCAATGGGACATGTGTTTTTTTGATGGATAGTTGTTAGTCGTTTAGGAGCTTGTTTAGACTCCTTGATATCTCGCTTTTGTATGGCTTGTGTTGCCATGTTGAATTGTAACCCATGCCTAAATTGCTTATTATGAATGTTAGCCATGTGCCTTAGAGGTTGCCTTTATGTTTGAATGTTGTTGTATGAAAGCATGACTTGTGATGTCTTGCCTTAGTGTTTAGACTCGTCTTAATCTTGTTAAAGCATGCTAATATAGTTGGGTTGCCTTAAGTTTAATTGTTATAGTGTTGTAGGGTGTTTTGGGGCACCCTTGTGCCTTAAAATAGCCAAAAAGGAGTCTGCAGACAGGGGCGTATGAAACGGGTCACCCTGTTTCGATATGGTCCCTTTGCATTTGGCCTGCCGTTTCGAAACGGACATAGGTCGTTTCGGAACATTTTTGCTATTGGAATTTTGAGAAATTGGCGAGATAAAGGCGTTCCGAAACAGGCCTTTGATGTTTCGAAACGGTCAAATATCGTTGACCACGAGAAGTTGACCGTTAGGGTCGTTTCGATACGGGTCACCCCTGTTTCGAAACAGTCACCCTATGGTTGACCCTAGCATGTTGACTAAGTCAAGGCGTATCGAAACACCCTAAGGGTGTTTCGATACGGCCTGCTGTAAAGGGCTAAAATGAACTGTTTAATGTATCGTTTGTTTGGTTGATGTTAGACTGTTTGCATTTTCCGCTGCTGTGCTTCACATAGGATTTAACTATGCCTATAGACAAGATAAAGTAAAAAGGAAATTTTCTGGGTCGTTAACCGAGGGGGAGCCTTAACGGGTTTCGCTTCGGTTTTCCCCGTGTGGCCCACTCGGATCGGTCATCCAACCAGACCGGGACGAGGGGGTTACACTTGTTGGTATCAGAGCCTAAGGTTACCGAGACCTTGGGAAGGTAAGTGAGGTAAGTTCAAGTTTTTGATTGATATGCACGGTGTTTGCTTGCCTTGTAAGAATGGTTGCTTGTTTGACAAGTATGATTGACTGTTTATTCAAAAGTATGTGTGTGTGAGTCCCATTGCTACTATTACATTGGAAAAATGATTTTTAAGTGAGGGAACGTACTTGAACACTTGGAAGCCTTGCCTTGCTAACCCAGCTTGTATGTTTTGTTGTTGTGGTTGTAGTTGATATCTGTGAGAGCGATGTCTAGACCGAGAGGTAGGCCGAGGGTGGTTCGTCAGGAACCACGGGTTGCGGCTCCTGTTGAGCCGGCAGTTGGTATGGAGGCTCACATAGAAGGGCCGGTAGCCGCGGGAGTTGGCGCTCCACCACCACCTCCACCACCACCACCTCCTCCATCTAGAGTTGGGGGCGAGGATGGAGCCGGAGGAGATGGACCTCAAGGTGGCCAAGGTCCAGCTGGAATTGATATGACTCCGCTAGTGCAAGCAATAGCGGGAGCATTTCAGGCCGCAGTTGCGGGAGCTCAGGCTGCAGCTCAGCCTAGGTGTGACGATGCCAGTCTACCTTTGGAGAGGCTCCGTAGCTTGGGGGCCGAGGAGTTTAGAGGATCTACTCCGGAGAGATCAGAGTTATGGTTGGAGAAGACAGTTCGTATCTTGGCTCAGATGGGTTGTGCGGGCGCACGTAGATTGGGTTGTGTGATCTCGTTGCTTCAGGGTGATGCCTACACCTGGTGGGTCACCATTACTACTGGGGTTCCAGAGGCACAAATAGATTGGGATTTCTTTGAGTCCACTTTCAGGAAGAGGTACTTGGGACCGAGGTACCTAGATGAGAAGAAGCGAGAGTTCATGGCTCTTACTCAGGGAGAGGCTTCTGTGACTGATTATGAGATCCGCTTTGTTCGCCTGAGTCAGTATGCCCAGAGTTGGTTCCTACTGAAGTGGAACGCTGTAACCGATTCCGCTACGGATTGAATGAAGAGGTCAAGAGGTACACGTTGGCTTCTGACTACTCAGACTTTGATGTATTGGTCGCGAGGGCCAAGGATTTAGAGCATAGTTTGGGTTCGGCCAAACGATCTGGTGGTTCCAGTTCTGGTAAGAGGCATAACCACTTTGATGGTAGAGATGCCAAAAGGCACAGAGGTGGCGGACATCAGTTTGACCATAGACGTGGCGGTGGCCACCATGGTAGGGGCCATCAGGGCCATAGAGGAGGAGGGCGTTTGCCCGAGTGTACCCGATGTGGGAGACAGCACGCTGGTGAGTGTTGGGGTAACTTCCATGCTTGTTGGAACTATGGTTCGAGGGACCACTTTAGGAGGGATTGTCCGCATCAGGCGGCTTAGGCACCGAACATTGCTCAGGCTCCTGCGAGAGCGAATGATTTTTAGAGAGGCCGTGGGCGTGGTCGTGGCTACTTCCAGCCTAGGGCTGACGCACCTAGGGTAGATGCTCAGAGGAATCTTGCTCATGTTGTGGCGGTGCAGCCAGAGATGGGAGGACCAGCGAGGGTTTATGCTCAGAGAGAGGCCGGGAACCACACTGATGTGATAGCAGGTAATTTCGAGTTACAGTCTATGTCTTTGCTTTCTTTGGTTGATTCGGGTTCTACACATTCCTACATTTTGAGTGAGCATGCACAGAAGTTAGATATCCCTGTTGAGATCTTAGATGTAGGTATGCATGTCACTAGTTCTTTTGGTGATACAGTTGTGGTTAGACGTATGTATAGGAGATGTCCACTAAAGATTCATGGTCATGTGCTCTCCGTTGATATGATGGAACTTCCCTTCTATGGTTTTGATATAATTTTGGGCATGGATTGGTTGGTTGAGCATCGGGCTAGTGTGGATTTTGAGACAAAGAGAATTTCCTTGAAGCTTTCTGATGACTACGAGGTAGTAGTAGTAGGCGAGAACATTAAGTTCTTGCCTAATGTGGTGTCAGCTTTAGAGGCTCATAGGTTGATGAACTCTGGATGTGGGGCTTATTTAGCTTATGTTATGATTCCGGATATGAGTGGAGCTAGACCGAAAGATATCATAACAGTGTGTGACTTTCCAGATGTGTTTCCTGAAGAGTTGCCGGGTTTGCCTCCTGACAGAGATGTTAAGTTTGTGATTGAGACAGTTTCAGGGTCTAATCCAGTTTTGATAGCTCCGTATCGTATGGCTCCGAAAGAGTTGAAAGAATTGAAGAGTCAGTTGCAAGAATTATTAGACCGTGGTTTCATTAGGCCCAGTAGTTCTCCGTGGGGTGCTCTCGTGTTGTTTGTGAAAAAGAAAGATGGTAGCATGCGTATGTGTATTGACTATAGACAGTTGAATCAGTTGACCGTGAAGAACAAGTATCTGTTGCCTCGTATAGATGATTTGTTTGATCAGTTGAGAGGTGCTTCAGTGTTCTCGAAGATAGATTTGAGATCCGGGTACTATCAGTTGAAGGTGAAAGAATGTGATGTTCCGAAGACAGCATTTAGGACTAGATATGGTCACTATGAGTTTCTTGTGATGCCATTTGGGCTCACGAATGCACCTGCAGCATTCATGGACATGATGAATAGAATTTTTAGAGACTATCTAGATCGTTTTGTAGTTGTTTTCATTGATGACATACTTGTGTACTCGAAGACAGAAGAAGAGCATGATGAGCACTTGAGATTTGTTTCACAGAGACGGTTGAGCAATCAGTTGTATGCGAAGCTTAGTAAATGTGAGTTCTGGATTCGAGAGGTTGTATTTCTTGGCCATGTTGTTTCAGCCGAAGGTATCCGAGTTGATCCATCGAAGATTGAGGCCATTGTTGAGTGGAAACAACCTAAGTCCGTGACCGAGATTAGGAGTTTCCTAGGATTAGCCGGTTATTATAGGAGATTTGTTGATGGATTCTCTAGGGTAGCTGCTCCTTTGACTAAATTGTTGCAAAAGGGAGTTAAGTTTGAATAGTCAGATGCAAGACAAAAGGCCTTCAAGAAATTGAAAGAAGCTTTGACAAATGCTCCAGTGTTAGTGCAACCTGTTTCAGGTAAGGGGTTTGTGATTTATAGTGATGCTTCCTACGTAGGCTTAGGATGTGTTTTGATGCAAGATAGGAGAGTTTTTGCTTATGCTTCTAGACAGTTGAAGATTCATGAGAAGAACTATCCTACTCATGATATAGAGTTGGCCGCAGTTGTTTTTGCATTGAAGATTTGGCGTCATTACTTGTATGGAGAGAAGTGTATTGTTTACACCGATCACAAGAGCTTGAAGTACTTGATGACATAGAAAGAATTTAACTTGAGACAGAGGAGATGGCTAGAGTTGCTAAAAGATTATGATTTGACCATTGAGTACCATCCGGGTAAAGCAAATGTAGTAGCCGATGCTTTGAGTAGAAAAGTGGCCATTGAGTTGGGAGCTATGTTTGCTAGATTGATTGTGTCCGATGATGGTGGTTTGATCACCGAGTTGCAAGTGAAGCCTTCTTTAATTCAGTTGATTAGAGAGAAGCAGTTGCAAGATGCGAGTTTAGTTCCTCATGTTCAGGACATAGCCAAAGGAAGACCGACCGATTACAGTTTCAGTGGTGAGAACTTGTTGTGCTTTAGAGATAGAATTGTTGTACCGGAAGATGTTGAGTTGAGACGTCAGATTCTGAGTGAAGCACATTCGAGTCCCTTTTCTATGCATCCGGGTAGTACCAAAATGTACCGAGATTTGAAGAATGATTACTTTTGGGTTGGTTTGAAGCGAGATGTAGCTGAGTATGTGAGCCGTTGTATGGTTTGTCAGAGAGTGAAGGCAGAACATTAGGTTCCTTCAGGTTTACTACAGCCTTTGAAGATTCCGGAATGGAAATGGGAGAGGATCACCATGGATTTTGTGTCGGGGTTGCCCTTGTCTCCTTCGAAGAAGAACTCCGTTTGGGTGATTGTTGATAGGTTCACTAAATGTGCTCACTTCTTAGCAGTAAACACTACGGATTCCTTAGACAAGTTGGCAAACTTGTACATTCGTGAGATTGTGAGACTTCATGGAGTTCCGAAGTCTATTGTTTCAGATAGGGATCCTAGATTTACTTCGAGATTCTGGGGTTGCTAGCATAGTGCTTTAGGTAGCCGTTTGCATTTCAGCACATCTTATCATCCGCAGTCCGATGGGCAGTCAGAGCGAGTGATACAGATTCTTGAGGATATGCTTCGTTGTTGTGTGATTGACTTCCAGGGTTCTTGGGAGAAGCACTTATCGTTGGTTGAGTTTGCTTACAACAACGGTTATCAGTCTAGTATTCAGATGGCACCTTATGAGGCTTTGTATGGTAGACGATGTAGGACTCCGATTTGTTGGGCTGAAACAGGTCAGAGATTGTTACCTATGCCGGACTTGCTTAAAGGGACTACCGACAAAGTAAAGTTGATTTGTGACCATTTGAAAGCAGCTTCCGATCGTCAGAAGTCTTATGAAGATTTGAAGAGGAAAGAGGTTGAGTACTCAGTGGGTGAGAAAGTGTTTCTGAAAGTATCTCCATGGAAGAAGGTAATGAGATTTGGCCGGAAGGGCAAGTTGAGTCCGAGGTTCATTGGTCCGTATGAGATAGTTGAGCGGATTGGGCCTGTAGCTTATCGTTTGAGGTTACCTTCCGAGTTAGAGAAGATCCATGATGTCTTTCATGTGTCAATGCTTAGGAGATATAGATCGGATCCTTCTCATGTGATGCCCGTTGAGGAGATAGAGTTAAATCCGGATTTGTCCTACAATGAAGAGCCCGTTGAGATACTTGCTTCTGATAGCAAGGTGTTGCGTGGCAAGACCATAGAGTTGGTCAAAGTGTTGTGGAGACATAGAGGTGTGGAAGAGGCCACGTGGGAGAGGAAAGAAGATATGGTTGAGCAGTTTCCGTATTTGTTTCCACCAGGTAATTTCGGGGACGAAATTCCTTAAGTGGGGGAGAGTTGTAACACTCGGGTTTAGGGGTTAGGTGAAAATAATATTTTAATATTATTTGGGATCGGTCTTATAATTAAAATGATTCTTTTAAAATTCTGGGTTTTCAAAATAAACATTTGAAGTGGGATCAAATTGATTTAATTTTAATATTGAAGAGCTATTTTTAAAACAAGGGAATAGCCATTCATTAATGGCCTTTTTGTAATTTACCTCTTTTCTAATTTAAATCCCCTCCTTTTTCACAAATATCACTATTCACTCTCTTCCTCCTCTCATCTCCAACGTAAAATAGAAGTTCATCACCCTCTCCACTATTCCATCTCATTCCTCATCCATTTCAACTCCGTTTTGAAAGGTAATGATGTTTTTGACTTCTCCTCAACTCCCTCTCTTCAAAAGTACCTTTTATTTTCATTTTCATGAAGATTTTAGAAAATGGAATTTTTGAAGGTTTGGATTAAAAATAGAAACTTTATGATGCTAAGTGAAGTGTTTTGATTTAATGTGTTTAGTTATGGTGTATAGAGGTCAAATGGTATAACATATGTGAATTTCAAATGATTTTGGGCAATTTTCGGAATTGGGTTTCAAGGGGGTTTTTGGAGGGTTTTAAAGTGGTTTTTGGGGTGGTTTAATGTTGGTTTTTGGGGTGTTGGTGGTAGTATGATATATGAGGGTCACTTTGGGTGTATTTGATGGTTGTTTGGATGCTTGAAATGGAAGATTTCAGTGGGTTTTAGGGGCTGCTCGGGAATTCTGTTTTGGGCTTGCTTTTTAGTGTTGGATGCTTGAAAATGTTGATCCGGGTTAGTTTCGATGATGAGATATTGATTGTGAATGTTTTGTTTGTGTTTGAGATTGATTAAAATCGAGTTTGGGCATCGGTGAAGCACCGGAAGTGAATCCGGGAATTTGAAGGTGGTTGCTTCCTTGGTCTTTGAGCTTGGAAGCTTAGGTGAGTGGTTAATTGTTTTAAATGGTTTTAAAATGGTTGGTTCGAGTATATGGACTAGGTTGGGCTTGGTAGACCCACCTAGAGTTAGGATTAGGGTGGTAGCCTAATCCTAAGCTTGATCTAGAGCCTTTGGATGAACTCATTTATGTGGTTGTGTATGTCTCGTATGAAATGTGATATGAATGCTTATGTATATTGTATTATACACGTGAAATGAGACATGACTTGTGATGCTTGAGACATGCATGATGATGGTTGTTGGTGAGTACGTGCTAAGCACGACATTGATTGAAACGAGTAATGTGGAATGAGTAAATGTTGGCAATAGTATACTTGAATACAAATGATCGATCATTAGGATGTTAGTGTGTACACATGAGTCAAAAGTCGCGCGTGGCCTTGGTGGCGTTGAGTCACCAAGGAGGAGTACGGGTTCACCCGAAAATTGTATTTAAATATAGTCGGTGATGAGTGGAATCCTATCGACGGGGCGTGAGGATGAGTGGAATCCCCTCCGCGAGACCGGTGATGAGTGTAATCCCACCGTGAGGTAATGTGGTTGTTAGATGTGAGTTCCAACATCTCTATCCGCGTATTTGGGTCATAGCAAGGTGCCAATGTTGTTTGATATGTGTATCAATGTGTTGAGATATATGATCTTTAATTGGATGTTAAATGCGAATACATGTATTGTGGAATTGAGCTCATGATCATGGCATATATGTTGAATAGTGCTCATGCATCCTTATCTTGTGGCTTTTGTGGATCCTTGGTAAATATGTGTTTTACCTTGGCTAGATCGTGCTCGGACCCTGCAATGTTGAGGTTTGTTTTTAGAGCTTACCCTAACTAAGCATCATTGCTTACGTTCTCTTTGTTCAACATTGCAGATCCTTAGTTCGTGGGTGGCTTGCGCAAGTGGAGGGCCTCCAAGTGTGGTTGTTAGCCTTGAGTACTTCAAGTATGAGTTTTTAATGTTGAACATGTAATAGTTTGAGCAATGGGACATGTGTTGTTTTGATGGATAGTTGTTAGTCGTTTAGGAGCTTGTTTAGACTCCTTGATATCTTGCTTTTGTATGGCTTGTGTTGCCATGTTGAATTGTAACCCATGCCTAAATTGCTTATTATGAATGTTAGCCATGTGTCTTAGAGGTTGCCTTTATGTTTGAATGTTGTTGTATGAATGCATGACTTGTGATGTCTTGCCTTAGTGTTTAGACTCGTCTTAATCTTGTTAAAGCATGCTAATATAGTTGGGTTGCCTTAAGTTTAATTGTTATAGTGTTGTAGGGTGTTTTGTTGGTGTTTTGGGGCACCCTTGTGCATTAAAACAGCCAAAAGGGAGTCTGCAGACAGGGCCGTATCGAAACGGGTCACCCAGTTTCGATACGGTCCCTTTGCATTTGGCCTGCCGTTTCGAAACGAACAGGGGTCGTTTCGGAACATTTTTGCTACTAGAATTTTGAGAAATTGGCGAGATAAAGGCGTTCCGAAACGGGCCTTTGATGTTTTGAAACGGTCAAATATCGTTGACCACGAGAAGTTGACCGTTAGGGTCGTTTCGATACGGGTCACCCCTGTTTCGAAACGGTCACCCTATGGTTGACCCTGGCCTATTGACTAAGTCAAGGCTTATCGAAACTCCCTAAGGGCGTTTCGATACGGCCTGATGTAAAGGGCTAAAATGAACTGTTTAATGTATCGTTTGTTTGGTCGATGTTAGACTGTTTGCATTTTCCGCTGTTGTGGTTCACATAGGATTTAACTATGCCTATAGACAAGATAAAGTAAAAAGGAAATTTTCTGGGTCGTTAATCGAGGGGGAGCCTTAACGGGTTTCGCTTCGGTTTTCCCCGTGTAGCCCACTCGGATCGGTCATCCGACCAGACTGGGATGAGGGGGTTACAGATTGGGCCAACAGGGCTTGTTACCGATCGGTTATATGTTGTTAGGAAATTATTGGACTGTTGGTTTCGTAAGCTCCGATGTTCTTACAAGGTTACTACAACAGCACTTAAAAAGCGATTAGAGACGTTAGCTAATCTCCTACCGACGGATGAGACATTGGAGGAGACTATGGAGACCAAACTCGCATTGAATTTAGAACTGGACAAGACTGAGTTGTATTGGGAGCAGCGTGCTCGTGCAAATTGGTTGCGCTATGGTGATCAGAATTTAGCTTTCTTTCACCATTTTGCGTCCCAACGAAAGCGAAGAAATAGAATTTTTTTTCTAAATTCGGATCAAGGCATTCGTATGGAGTCGGAGATGGATATTCATACAGTCGCAAGTGATTACTTCATGGACATATTTTCCTCCATTCACCCAGATAATTTTGAGCAGATTTTAGCAAGTGTTAGTCTGTGTATTTCGGCAGTGGAAAATGACATTTTGATGTCCCCTTTTGATAAGAAAGAAGTTTATACAGCGCTACAGGCTATGGGCCCTCTTAAGGCTGCGAGTGCGGATGGTTTGGGGGCAGTGTTTTATCAACGATTCATGCATATCTTAGGAGATGAGGTTGCAGATTTTTGCATTGGCTTGCTGAATGGTGTTTATGATATGCAGTTAATTAATCGGACTCATAGTGTGCTTATCCCGAAGGTGAGTAATCCATCTAATATGACCCACTACCACCCAATTAGTCTTTGCAATGTGATTTTTAAAAATGCATCGAAGATGTTAGCGAATCGTCTACAGAAATTTTTAGACATTTGTATTGATGAAAGTCATAGTGCATTTATCCCGGGTCGTGCAGTTACTGATAATGTTATGATAGCTTATGAAATATTGCACTCGTTTACTAGGAATCGGATGGGTCGGAAAGGTCATTTTGCATTGAAACTTGATATGAGTAAAGCATATGGTCACTTAGAATGGGATTTTGTGCTGGTTGTTATGAGGAAAATGGGATTTGCGGATGGTTGGCTTTCCATAATTCAGCGTTGTCTCTCTTCTGTGACTTACTCGGTGGTCATTAATAGGATTGTAGGTGAGCCTTTTTCTCCTTCTAGAGGATTGAGACAAGAGGACCCTTTAAGTCCTTACTTGTTCCTTTTCTGTACTGAGGGATTATCAGTTTTAATTCGACAGTCTCTTACTAATGGGAGTCTTAGTGGATTTCGGTTGAACAAATATGCACCCTCGGTAACACATCTCTTATTCGCTGATGACTGCCTTATCTTTGGCAAGGCATCACCTATAGGAGCTCAACATGTTAAGGACCTTCTCCAAATTTATGCTGCGAATTTGGGGCAACTTATCAATTTTGATAAGTCGGGTCTGTTCTTTTCGTCAAATGTAGCTGACCATGACTGTTTATTGATAAAGCAGATGATTGGGGTGGAGAATGCATCGAGTATGGAGAAATATTTAGCCCGCCCTCCTTTAGTGGGCCGGAATAAACGACTTGCTTTTTGTGGGCTTAGGGAGAAGATGAATGCGAAAGTAAGCTCTTGGAGTATTCGACCTTTGTCACATGGTGGGAAAGAGGTCTTCATTAAGTTCGTCCTTCAAGCAATTCCGGTATATGCTATGAGTGTCTTCCTTTTTCCTAAATTATTATGCAAATCCCTTGAGTCTATTATGGCCAGGTATTAGTGGCAAAAAGGTCAAGATAAAAGGGGTATCCATTGGTGTTTTTGGGCCGAATTGTGTCAATTGAAGGAGGATGGTGGGCTTGGTTTTCGGGATCTTATGAAGTTCAATGTGGCATTATTAGCCAAGCAGGGTTGGCGTCAACTGATGCAACCTGCTTCATTAGTGGGGAAGGTTTTTCGAGCTAAATACTATCCGGGGACCTCTTTTCTTGCTTCGCGCCTTGGGTCGCAACCGTTGTACATCTGGAAGTGTATATGGAGCACACGAGGGTTGCTTGAACAGTGTCTGCGATGGAAAGTTGGGGCGGGGACTTCTATCAACATATGAAATGATTATTGGCTCCCTTGCTCTTCACTTCAACGAATCTCGTTTGTCCCAATTGATGGAGTAATGTTGGTAGTTGATCTAATGCTGCATAATGGGGGTCTTTGGAATGAAGAATTAGTGAGGGGAGTTTTTTCTGAAGAGGAGGCAAATATGATTCTTTCTATTCCCTTATCTAGGTTTTCTCAAGAGGATTGTCGGGTTTGGAACGAAGAGCAATCAGGGATATATTTGGTTCGCAGTGGCTATCGAATTTTGCTAGAGCCAATATCTATTTCGCAACAAGAGAAGGTTTTTTACTACAAGCTTTGGTTAGTTGATTGTCCATATAAAATTAAATTACAGACCTGGAAGTTTGTTAGGAATTATGTTCCTACGAAAGCTAATCTTTTTTTTCAAAAGGCTCCTACCAGATCCTATGTGTCTGGTGTGTAATAGCGCTCCTAAAGATGTCCTCCATGTTCTAAGGGATTGTCAAAAAACTTGGTTAGTTTGGAACACCCTAGGTTACTCTTGGCCTATTGTAGCAGCTCAGTTGGATTTTAAGGAATGGCTTTCATGGGTTTTTTATACTACTACGCGTACAAAGCATGCAAAAATTATAATATCACTATGGGCGCTCTGGTATTCACGAAATAAATATATACATGAAAGTATCAATTAGAGACCAGGGGATATTGTATCGCATGTTAAATCCTATTATACTGAGTTAAGAGTTTTACCGACTCGCCTCCACGCTCTGTCTCCGGTACAACCACAGAGTTGGTCTCCGCCACAGGATCCATATGTCAAAGAGATTTTTTATGCCAAATTCAAGTATAGAACAAAACAATCTTGGTCAGGGGTGGTGGTTCGAGATTCAAATGGACAAGTATTAGGGGCATGTCATAGGAAAGCTCACCGGTCACAAACGGTGTTCGCAGCGAAGGCCATGGCGTTAGTCCATGCGATACTCTTTGTAATTGACATGGGCCTTTTACAGGTTATCTTCGAGGGCGACTCACTGACGGTGGTGCGAAAGATGACCTCTCTGGCCCCGGACATGTCGGTGGTGAGCACACTGATCTGGGAAGCGAAGCAATTGGTTCGATCTCTACATGCATGATGAGTTCTCAAATTTGACATATTTCACATGCTACTTTTCTAGTTATTGGGACTTCTTGCTGCTTAATACATGCTGTTTTTGTTACATTTTGTGCAGGGATCCAATTCTGGAAATAGCAGTGAAAAGGGAGCATTTCTGCAGTTTTTTTTATATTCTATCATGACTGGCATCATGGGCACGACACCAGGCACGATGCATCTAACGTGGCAGTGCCGTGGCAACTTCTAGAAGATCCTGGAATGTTTTGAGAGAAGATCCGATCAGTTTATCAGTTTTTATCCATTTATTTTTATTTTGAATTTTAATCAACATTTGAATTTGAATTGTTATTTATTATCTCTTATCTTTGTAAATCTAAGCCTATAAATACCAACCTTTGGTGAAGGCTTAAGATCATCTTTTAGCTTTGAGTTTTTTATCTTTGAAAACATTTTCGGTTTAATCCAAGTTCTTTTCTTTTATTTTCTTTTTCTCGTTTATTTTATGTTATTTAATTATTTTAAAACCAAGTTAAGCATGATAACCGATATCATGTTTAGCTAAATCTTTTAAGCCAAGAACCAACCAAGTCAATTCGATTCGTGAGAATTGAACTTGCTTAAATTCTTTTGGGAAATCATTTTTATCTTTCTGCTTAGATAGGTTGGCAATCGGCCTTACTAAAGGTTTTTAACCGTTTTTCAAATCAAAAGAGCTCGTTGGTCTGGAATCGTTTAAAAACATAGTTGGGAGGAAGGATCAGCCTGTGGCGAATTTCGACCTCCTCTGAACACTCTTAGCAGCGGTCCGCTAAGGAAAGATAAAATCAGAAGCGATTCTATTTTTTTAGACAATTTCTGAGCCGGGTTTTTCCTGCTTTTGTTCTAAATACTTTAACGGTGAAAGACGTGGTTGATTTATTTAAGAACCATCTTTCGAAGATAGACTTGGGAGGATTGGTTACTCGAGAGAGAAACAAGTTACGACGGGTTGGGCCTCGTAGACTGTAACCGACATGATCCCCGAAATAAAAATTTATTTCAGTCATCGAAAGAATTGAAAGAGCTGGTTCGAGGCTGATTAACATACTTGGTTTTTTTATTATTTTTAATTCTTGCATTTTATTTTATTACTTCACTCAAAATTATATCACCCCCTTTTTATTTCTTTATTTTTACAGATATTCCTGAGAATTCAAATCCGACAAATTCAAGTCAAGAATTCTGAATAATCTCCTTGTGGATCGACCCTCTTTCCCTATATCAACTTAATTTCTTTATTTTATTTATTGTTTAAAGAGGTTAAATATTTATTTATTTTTTACCGGTTAAACGACGACTAGTCAAAATTGGCGTCGTTGCCCGGGAGATTTATTTTTGGCAATTTTGACTGATTTTGTTTCATTTTTATGACCAGGAAGAACCCGGGTACTTTAGCTGCATATAACCCGGAAATCGAAGCAAGCGCTCGTAGATCTCACGGCGAAACACTTCGACGAAAGAAACAACAAAGCACACGACGACCCGAACAAGAATCCACCTCCGAAACTACACCAATCGAAGAACCTACACATGAACCAGAACCGATGGCGGACCAAACGATTCGAGAGCTGAACGCAGCCCCTACTGTGCAGCAACCACTCTGCATCGCCTTTCCTCAAGGCGACACTCCCTTCCAGCTCAAAACAAGATTAATTCACCTACTCCCCACCTTTAATGGCCTGCCTACTGAAATCCCACACAAGCATCTTGCCGAATTCCATATGGTGTGCAGCAGCATGAAGCCACAAGGGGTCTCAGAGGACCGAATAAAATTAAGGGCTTTTCCTTTTTCCTTAGCCGGAACGGCTAAAGAGTGGTTATTTTATTTACCTCCGAATTCAATTAATACATGGTCTGACCTTTCTCGTGTTTTTCTTGACAGATACTTCCCTGCGGCAAAAGCGACATAAATTAGGTGAAACGTATTGAGTATCCAACAAATGCACGACGAATCTCTATATGATTATTGGGAAAGGTTTAAGAAGCTATGCGCAAGCTGTCCGCAACACGGCTTATCCGAGCAGACACTCCTTCAATACCTATACGAAGGAATGTTACCGATGGACAAAAAGATGGTAGATGCAGCAAGCGGTGGCGCGCTCGTTAACATGAAACATACTACATCGAGAACATTAATCTCCACAATGGCTGCAAATTCGCAGCAATTTGGTTCTGCAAGTGAACCCAGTCGATGAGTTCATACAGTAAGCACAATTACATTAGAAAATAAGATTGATAACTTGACTAATATTGTGCATTCACTTGTTTCAGGAGAAATATGAGTTGCTAAGGCGTGTGGGATTTGTACTATGCAAGATCACGCAACCGATTTATGCCCAATGCTAAGGGAAACGTCTGGTGCCCAAGACAACGCCTTACACAATTTTCCCGGACCTCCCCAAAGGCCATATAATCCACAAAGCAACACGTTCAACCCCAGTTGGAGAGATCATCCTAACCTTAGCTATGGTAATAGGAACCCAAATTTCCAAACTAGACAACCTCCCTACCAAAATCAAGCCCCCCAGAAATCTTCCCTTGAATCTATTGTTGAGAGATTAGCCGTTTCACAGGAAAAGTTCCAAAACCAAACGTAATCTCACCTTCAGGAACTAGACAAACAAGTTAGCCAATTAGCTTAAACAATAGGGCGTCTAGAGTACCAAGGAAAATTGCCATTTTAATAGACTGTTGAAGGTGTTAAGTGTGTCGGTTGTACTTTCCAGAGACTGTGAGGGTCTCTTGATTTTTTTGCTTTTCAGTTTTGTTTCTGTGGTAGTCTAGTGATGGATAGATGTTATGGTTTTTTTCTTTTTTAAAGCTTTAATAAATCAACCGGCATTTTAATAAAAAAACAATTCTTAATAGTTATTAAAAATATTTATATTATTTTTAGTTATTTAAAATAAGTTCTTTAACTTTCCAAAAAATCGACCAAGCTCTCAAACTTATATTTATATTATTTTCTCATCAGTCGCACGTTAACGGCCATGTCAGTGAGGTTGATTTAGTAATTTACTTGTTCTTTAATTAAGTCAAGAATTAAGGATTATACAGCTTAATTCGTTCTGTAGTTATTACTACTATCTTCCTTAATGATATCTTTATGGAAAGCATCATATGACAGTGTTGTAAGAGTTATGCAGAGAAGGTTGAATTTGCAGGTCAACAAACAATTTTATTTTTATTTTGAGAAAACTACATATCCTTTACATGCATACATATTGCATGTGCATATAACACATTACACAGCAATTGCAGCCGCTGGTTTAGTGGATTTTGCAGTACCAGCCTTCACTTTTTGTGCTTCGGCGATTGCATCTTTCAAAGCTTGAATGACCTCTGGTTTAATCTTGGGGTCAATTGTTTGTGCTCCCCCTGGGAAAAGCTTCTCCTTTAGAACTTTGGGGTCCACCTTTCCTTCGTCGGCCATCTTGGTCAGGGCTTGAAGGAACAGTTTCATCAGAAATTCTTCATCCTGCTGAGGTGAAGCTGCTTTATCAAGATTTTCAGACGTATCTTTCACAACGCCTTTCTCCACGGCATCTTGGAGCCCTTCGGCAACGTCCTTTTTGACTTCATCGGTAGTCACTTTGTCATCCTCCTTCTCATTGTCATGTTTGATAGCTGTAGTCTCCTTCTGGGCGGGGCTTTCAGTTTGGGATACCACGACTTGCAGTGAAAGAATGAGGGCCAATGAGAACACAACCAAATCAATCCTTGCCATCTCTTCTTTTCTTTAATGAGAAATATTCGAGTGATGATTAAGGAAGGAAATGAGTTGAAATAAAAAGAGTTTAGTATGAGGTATTTGCGGCGATTCCAAGGCTTGTTCATTGTTCTGGTGTCTATAATGGCCATACACGAGTCAGATTAGACATGACTTTTTCTAAGAATTTTTAAAAGGTTGCAATTTTTTTCCTCACAATTGATAGTTTTAATTTACTTTTTTTGTGTTTTACTTCATGATAATGCATGTCATCAAAAAGTGTTTTCAAAACAAGTGTTATAAGTATTATATTTATTCCCATAGTAAAACAAGTACGGTGACACTTGCAGTTTTAGAATACATAAGAAAAATATAATGGAAGAATTTGGAGTATGGAGAGAATTTTAATCATAATGGCAGAAGAACACTTTATTTTGTTATACCCAGCACATCCACCAGTAAAATTTCATAAATAACCTTCAACATTTTCGTACTTGATAGTTGCAGAGGCAACCGTAATCTATGAAAAGCAAGTTTTACTGGAAGCTAACACTATCAATGTCCTGAATGATCTCAGGAACATGCACCGTCAGGAACTACAATACTCCACTCACGTGACCGACATATAAAGCATGATATTTGAATGTTAAACCTACCTTTACAAACACGTCCAATGGTTGTCAATAGACTTGACACCATCCAATCACCAATAGTATCAAGGGCTTAAATACCTATGCAACCAAAGAAAGAAGACAAGCTGAAAACACAACATGACGAGAGAAATTACATCCCCTCTCATCTCCCATCCACTTTTTCTCTCTCCAGCTTTGACCACTATATTAACTGCGACTTTCCGCTCCAAATCTACATGATATAAATTGTTTGATATCGTCTTTAATCACCTTCGTCTTCCTCTTCATCTCTTTTATCCGATCTCTCGTTATTAAGCATCAACATGTTTAAAACGTGGACATGCTTTATTCGTTGGTAGTAGTTTCATGCATGAAAGCATACTAGAGAAAGCACTTGGGTGTGCCTTATCAAATGCAAATGTCCAAACTTTTAGATGAATATGAGTTTTAGTTCAGGGATGTAGTTGAGAATACTATTTTTATCCATACATGGAGGATCGTCTAGTTTGGATTCATTATCAAGTGGCTTAAACGTGCTTGAAGCCCTTAAACTTTTAAAAAATAATCAATTAAGGCCTTAAACTTTATTTGCACCTAATTAAGCATTCGAACTAATAAATTGAACTAATTAAGTCATTTGACCAGTTTTGACCATAAAATCTTTAGAGTTTTTTTTTCTTGAGATATTATTGTCACGTGACACACCCTAGTCGGTCCTCCCCCTCGGGCTGGACTGCTACTACATGAGCCAAGTTTCTCTGACCCTCATTCCTTGGCTGAAAATTTCCACAACCGCGTCCACGACCTCTCTGATGCTCAAAGCCCCTAGCTGGAGCCGATCCGCCCCTAGCTGGGTGTGGACAGTTACGCCTCATGTGGTCTCGAGATCCACAGTTCCAACAAGGCCCAAAGGTTCCCTCACACTCGCCCTGATGGCGTCTCCCACATCTATTGCACTCTAGTGTGTGCATAACAGCTCCTTAGCCTTGATGACCCTAACCATAGTTACCACCCCTATGCCTCGAATCCGGCTGGTACCTCCTATCCCTATGCCTCTTGGCCTGGTCTCTATCCCAATTCACATGTCTCTTTCTGGAATCGGACCCACTAGCACGTGCTCTAGAGCCTAGGTTATGTTTTATATCCTTGGCCCTAGAGACCAAGACATCGAACTCACTTTAGTCGGAGGAAAGCATGTAGGTCTTCACATCTGTAGTCAACACATACCTGAAGCGGTCACATCGTTCCTTCTCACCAGGAACCAACTCAGGTGCATACAGGCTCAATCTCACGAACTGAACCGTGTATTCAGACAGGGTCCTATTACCTTGAACCAAAGCAATAAACTCTCTCTTCTTTTCATCTATGTACCGGACTCCAAGATGCTTCCTCTTGAAGGAATTTCTAAAGAACTCCCATGTGATATCCGCCTCAGCCATACCAGAGGTAACAGTGGTCCACCAAGTATAAGCGTCCCCCTGAAGCAAGGAGACAATGCAACCCAATTTACGAGCGTCTGAACACTCCTTCTAACCCAAGATACGAGTAGTACTCTCAAGCCACCTCTCCGAACCCTTGGGAGTCAACCCACGAAACTCAACTGCTCCCAAGTTACGAAGCCTCTCTAGGGGTAATCTTGTCCCCGCACCCTGAGGTGGTGTTGCAGCTTGCATACCGGCCAAAGCTGTCTGAAAAGCTCTGGTTATGGTCTGAATCAAATGGGCGACATTTGCACCTGTCTGACCCTAGCCCGCTTTAGCCTCGTTACCTCCCACATTAGCATCAACCTGAGGCCCATCACCATCACCTCAGCACTTACCCCATTACCATCAGGAGGATAAGGAGCAGGAGGCACGTCCTCGGGTGCCTGGTCACCCGCTCTAGGCCGTCCCCTTGGTATCACCATAGAAAATAAGATCTAAAACAACAAACACACAACAAAAAGGAAACGTTAGGTTAGCGAAAGGGCAAGTACTTCGGTTCTCAAGCTCGTTAAACCAAAACAATTTTCCTTTTTGACAACAACACCTAACAATGGGGACATTCGACTAGCCACCCAACCAAAAAAAGCCATTGAAACATGCTTTCAAACACCGGACTAGAAAGCAAACATTCGAGCATACATGGTAAAACACTTATCAATACAAAGCAACATCATAACACATCAACTTACCTCACTTACCTACCCGAGGTCTCTAAAACCTCAGGCTCTGTTACCACCAAATGTAACCCCCTCGTCCCGGTCTGGATGACTGACCGGTTCGAGTAGGCTACACGGGGAAAACAGAAGTGAAACCCGCTAAGGCTCCCCTTCGGTTAGCAACCCTATAAAATTTCTTTTATTATTATCTTGTCTAAATGGTTTTATTAAATCATATATGAAAGATCAACAATGGAAGCAGCAAACGAGACGATCAACTCAACATCATTACAAAACAGTCCATTTTTAGCTTAATAAGTAGGCCGTTTCGAAACACCCAAGAAGTGTATCGAAACACTTTGACTTGGTCAACGAGCCCAAGTCAACACTAGAAGACTGTATCGAAATGATAGTCAACCGTTTCGAAACACCCCCAACGGTCAACTTCTCGTTGTCAACGATATAAAGATCGTTCCGAAACGCCAAGACCCGTTTCGGTACCTCAATTTATCGGAAAAATCTCAGATTTCCAGTGGAAAAATCGTACCGAAAAGGCCCATATGCTTATCCAAACGCCTGGCCTGAAACAAGAGGTCGTATCGAAACGGCACCAACCGTTTCGATACACGGGCTGCGAAAAGACAGATTCTAGCTGGTTTTTGGTACAAGGTAGCCCCAAAACACAACTAAAACCTTCAAGATTCAACATACATCAATTCTAGATGAAAGACACCCTATATAAACATGTTTAGCACTCAACAAGCATACATGAGCCATATATTCAAAGGATTAACATTCAACATAAGAAATCATGCATAGCATTTCACAAAACATGCCTTAGACAAACACACATAGCATTCATGGAAAGGGTATGAGCCCTCAAACACAAGGCAAGCATGCATCAAGTAAATATGGTTTACAATCCATAACATAAAGGCATACACATGGCCAACATAAGTTCAACAATTTAGCATGCTCAACAAAACAAAACATCAACTAAGGAGTTTGACACCAACTCCTACAAGTCTACACCCTCGTCGTCTAGGCATTATTACAAATATGTAAATCATACTTGAGCTACTTTGAGATCTCCAAAAGCTCCTTCCTTGCCCACTTGCCTCCTGAACTCTAACGATCTACATGTTGGAAATAAAGGAGAGCGTAAGCTAACTAGCTTAGTAAGAGAAGCTCTATAAATCAACAAGCATGCAGTTTTCAAAACACTTTTCATAATTGACAATAAATCAATGGATGCACGAATGATTATCACAACAAGACTACACATGGCTTGCACATGCAAACCCAACATACACACGGTGGGACCACGCATCACCGTTCGACTAGTAGTTTTCCGATGGGACCACTCATCACCTTACTCTACTACTAGTCACTACCGGCGGGACCACTCATCACCATAGTCTAGACAACCATCACGTGAGGCTCTGCTTCTACACGACTACACAACAACAACGATGTAAAACAACTCGAGATGCACATGACCACATCATATATCCATTCATCAACACATAACAAAGATGTAGGAGTTGTAACTTACACTCGGGTTTAGGTGAACCTTCTAGGTCCCACCCAAACCCCCAAGATTTCCATTTTAAAAACAAATCAAGGTTTGACATTTCTACTCACTGTTACTACCCAAAAGAAAGCCGAGAACCAAGCTCAAGTCTCCAAAATCTCTGGATTCGTCCCTGAAGCTTCACCAACTAAATTCCTTGCTTCTAATCATCCCAACAGAATCAAAACAACCTCAAATCAGTTCACAAATCAAAGTAGCGACCCGGAACACAATTCAAGCACATTCAAGCACATACACACATGATCCAAGCTAAGAACAACTCTCAAATTCCTCATTCCCGAGCAGCCATGAAGCCTAGTCCAAATCCTTTGTTTTCAACCCTTATATTACTCCCTAAGGCTTCCAAAACAACCCTCATAAATAGTCTAACCATCAGCTCACACTCTCCCACATAAAACACCCCCAAAACTCAACCTAAAACCCTCCAAAACCCCATCAAAAACCCCATCAAAAACCCAAATTCGGGAAACTTCATAAAACCATGTAAAAATCTACTATGTTGGACCTCATAGATAGTAAACAACTCATATATCATTAACAAATCAAAATCTTATGTTAAAGATGACAGGTCGTCGTTAACCGGTCAAAATAAATATAAATTAATCCTCTTTCAACAATAAATAAATAAAGAAATTGAATAAGTATAGGGAAAGAGGGTCGATCCGCAGGGAGATTAGCTGGAATTGTTGACTTGAATTTGTTGAATCCGAAATCCCAGGAATATCTGCAAGGAAATAAAAAGGGGGGTGATATTTGATTTCGAATGAAGTAAAAGAATAAAATGCAAGAATTAAGGAAAATAATAGGAAAAACCAAATGTGCAAATTAGCCTCGAGCTAGCCTTGTCAATTCCTTCGATCATTGAAATAGATTTTTACTTTGGGGATCATGTCGGTTACAGTCTGCGAGGCCCAACCCGTCGAAACTTGCTTTTCTCTCGAGTAACCAATTCTCCCAAGACTATCTTCGAAAGACGATTCTTAAACAAATTAGCCACGTCTATCGCCGTTAAAATGTTTAGTTTTGAAAGCAGGAAAAGCCCGACTCAGAAATTGTCTTAAAAAGAATCGCTTCTGATTTTATCTTTCCTTAGCGGACCGCCGCTAAGAGTGTTCACAGGAAGTCGAAATTGCCACAGGCCGATCCTTCTTCCCAACTATGTCTTTAAACGATTCCAGATCAACGAGCTCTTTTTGATTTGAAAAACGATTAAAAACTTTAGTAAGGCCGATTGCCAAACTATCTAAACAGAAAGATAAAAATGTATTCCCGAAGGAATTTAGGCAATGTTCAATTCTCACGATTAGAATTGATTTGGCTAACTCTTGGCTAAAGAAATTTAGCTAAGCATGATATTGATTATCATACTTAACTTAATTTTAGAAAAACAATTGAATAGCATAAAATAAATGAAAACAAGAAATTAAAGGAAAATGAACTTGAATTAAAACTAAAAAGTGTTTACAAAGGTAAAAACTAAAATGATTGATTGATGATCTAAGCCTTTACCAAGGGTGGTATTTATAGGCTTAGATTTACAAAGATAAAGTGATGAAATAATTTAAAATAATAAACAAAAGATAAAACAATTCAAATGTTTTAAAATTTAAATGCAGGAATCTAATTGGATAAGCTGATAAGCTCTCTATGAACGTTCCAGAAGCTTCTAGAAGTCGCCGCGTCACTGCCACGTCACTGCCACGTCAGACGCGTCGTGCCCGGTGTCGTGCCCATAATGCCAGTCATGACAGAATTATAATAAAAACTACAGAAATGCCTCATTTTCACTGCTATTTCCAGAATTGGGTCCCTGCACAAAATGTAACGAAAACAACATGTATTAAGCAGCAAGAAGTCCCAATAGCTAGAAAAATAACAAATGAAATATGTCATATTTGAGCACTCATCAAATTCCCCCTCACTTGTCTCATACTTGTCCTCAAGTATGTCCGAAAAAATCATAAACCCAAGAATGCATTTCTCAACCATTACAAGCATCAAACATAATCATAAGAGTTCTAGCACGAAAGGAGATTCATGAAAGAAACATAATTAAAACCAAATAGATACAAGCAAAGAGCAGCCCTTGTCCTTTTCAATTACCTATCAAGCATTAATCAAATCTTAGCCTAGTCTTAATCCTCACCAAGATACACTCAAGAGCACTCAAAGTGTTTTAAAGGTAAATTTGAAGCAGAAACACTCAAAGTCAATCATGAATAAAGGTTTCCATATGCTTGTAACAAGTTCAATTCTCCACTACTTATTAGAACCGAGGTGCAAAAATCATTAGGTCTTTATTCAAGGTGTAATGAGGGTTTAGGAAAGGATAAAAAGATGGAAAGGAAATAATCAAAGAAATGATCAATGCAAGATTTCACACAACAATCAATGAAAAAAACAAATGAGGAGCTTAAAGATGGGCAATCAACATACACGTTTCTGTTCTTCGAAACTGTTTTTTTTTCGGAAATTTTTTTTTTCATTTTTTTTCGAAGCAATTGCTTCCTTATTCTGTTTTTTTTTCTCTCTTTTTTTTATTTCGAAGAATTATGCCCTTAATTTGAATTTCAGCTTCCTTATTTGCCTAGTAGTATAGTATCTAGCATTTGATCAATCAAAAAGTGGTTAAGCCAAGGGAATGGGGTGTAAGGCTAACAAGGTTTCACTAGGCGATGAGAAAGGGTAAATTAAAACGAGAAGGAAAGGAAGAGGTTTAAAGCCTAATGCCTAAATCATTTTGAAGCACCTTGTTCTTAGTGTAGTCTCGAATTGTAAGCAAGCCACAAGTTCTAGATTCCTAAAATTCAAGATGACACTCTCAAGCAAAATGAATGAGCATAATATGAAGGATGCATGCTCAAGGCTCAAAGTCTCACAAAATTGGGCTAAATTTGATTAAGCTAGGCGAGAAATTTAATTAACACTATCAAGAGTAATTAAAAGAGATGTCAAACTGCAGATTACCCATATCATTTGATTATCAAAATACTCCAATTCAATCATTCCTAAGTACTAGAACAAGTACAACATGCTGGACACAAGTAATGGCAAGAAAAAAAATCATCTCAAGTTTAATCAAAGTCAAGACATATTATCAAACAAGCAGACAAGTGGTAATTTATCCTCCCCCTCACTTAAGTGAATTGCCCCAATTCATAAAAAGGATAAAAAAATAAGGCAAAGAGGGGTAAAGGGAACTCCCCGTGATCAACGATGATTGCGACGATGGTGATGGTGACCGTCGAGAAGGCAGCCGGCGGGTGGAGATTGGTCCAGCGGTGCTGTTGGAGAGCTGCGAATGGCGGCTGACGGCTGGGGGAGAAGGCGGAGGTGCGGTGGAAGCCATAGGCGTGGGGTTCTCGATCGAGGACTGGGGGCTTGCCGTCATCGACTACCACGACGAGGAGGAGGTGTGGGGAATGGTGAAGTCGGCGTGGCTGAGTAAAAAAAAAACAAATGTGTTTGGTTGTGTTTTTTTAGGGTTTGGGTAGCTTACGGGAAAGAAAGAAAGAAAGGGAAAAGGGGAAAGGTTTCAAAGGGGGGAAAATAAAGAGAGGAATTGAAAACAATTCTTACTTTATTTTATTCCTATGCAACCGGTCAATGGGTTTTGAAAATGGTTGGAAAGGGTTTGCTATCATGCGCCATTAAGTGGAAAGGGATTTTGCAATCGTGCACCACTTTCAATGGGACTACAGCTTATGATCGAAGAGTTCTTGCTGTGTGAAAAAAAAATCCTTCAGAAAAATTATTAAGGTAATTAGAAAAAGAAAAATAAAGGAAAATAAATAAAATATAAAAAGAAAGGAAATTAAAGTTAACAAAAATAAAAAAGAATGGGTTGCCTCCCATTTAACGCTTTGTTTAACGTCGTTTAGCTCAACGACCTTTGCTAAATTTTTTGTTCTTCAAAAGCAAGTTCTTCAAATAATCGATAATGTCCATCGCTCGTCGTTTTAACGTCTTCCTTCATCTTTCTTTTTGTGAGCAAAACAACAGTTAAGCTTCTACCTCCTTCCCAAGACGACAACTTACTCAAGGTGGTGTTTGGCAAAGTTTGGTTGTCGCCTAAAAATATATAATCAAACCATTCCAACCTTGGCTTTGGTTCCTGCAAAATTGATGGAAAATGTTTAGTTCGAATTGGAATTAATCGAAAATCAGAAAGGGAAGAAAGATTTGAAATGATTTCGCCTTTGTTTTTATCGTCGAGATCTGCGAATTCCCTACAAAATTCATAACACAAATTAGTTTCAATCAAATTATCAGCTAACGGATCTATAATATCAACGAAATTTAAACTTGCGACCGAATCAGGATACTTCATAGCTTTGTACATATCAAATTTAACTACTTCCTCATCAAATTCCATAGTTAAGATGCCGTCGCGGACATCAATCTTTGTATGCGCAGTTGATAGGAAAGGTCGGCCAAGCAAGATTTCGGATCCGTTATTGCTGCGATCATTTTCCATGTCAATAATATAAAAATCAGCAGGAAAAATAAGATTTTTTACCTGTACCAACACGTTTTCTAGTACTCCCTCGGGGTAGATGACTGATCGATTAGCTAATTGAACCGTCACTCGCGTTTCTTTCAATGGTTCAGTCGAAATTTTGTTGTAAACGCTTAACGGCATGACGTTGATAGATGCGCCTAAATCGCACATCGCTCTTTTTATCCCGACATTCCCAATTTTACAAGGAACCACAAATATACCTTGGTCCTTGTACTTTGGCGGCAATGGTCTTTGAAGAATAGCCGAAACATTCTCACCAAGGTTAACTCTTTCATTCCCAGACAATCGCCTTCGGTTTGTGCATAGATCTTTCAAAAACCTTGCATATTTGGGCACTTTCCGAATAACATCCAAAAGTGGAATGTTGATTTCCACTTTTTTGAATACATCCAAAATTTCCTTCTCTTCCTCCTTTTTATCTCGTTTCGCCAATCTACCTGGAAAAGGAGGAACAGGTTCGTAAGTGGAAACAGAAATATTGGATTTAGAGTTACCTGCAGTGGGTGGAGACTTTTCGTTCTGGTCCTTCGAAGAGCTGCCTTGCTCGTCGGATTCTTGCTCATCTTGCTTGGGCGGTTTAGGTGTTAGCACTGTTCCACTACGCAAAGTTATCACACTAACGTTTTCCCTTGGGTTGATTTCGGTTTGGGATGGTAACTTTCCTTGGGATTCTATACGGCTAACAGCTTGAGCTAGTTGGCTTATTTGTTTGTCGATTTGTTGGAGGTGGGATTGTGTTTGGGTTTGGAATTTTTCCTGCGAAACCGCCAATCTCTCAACAATAGACTCAAGCGAGGATTTTTGGGGTGCTTGGTTTTGGTAGGGAGGTTGTTGCCTAGGTTGGTAATTCGGGTTCTGATTACCGTAGCTCAAGTTTGGGTGATCTCTCCAACCGGGATTGTATGTATTGCTATGTGGGTTATAAGGCCTTTGGGGAGGTCCGGGAAAGTTGTGTATGGCGTTAACTTGGGCACTAGACGTATCTCGCAATAATGGGCATAAGTCGGTTGCGTGATCTGACATAGTGCATATTCCGCATACCTTAGCAGCTTTTATCTCCCCTGAAACAAGAGAATACACAATATTAGTCAAATTATCAATTTTATTCTCCAATGAAATTGTACTTACTGCGTGAACCCGTCGACTGGGTTCACTTGTAGAACCAAATTGTTGCGAGTTTGCAGCCATTATGGAGATTAATGTTCTCGCTGCAGTAGGAGTCATGTTAACGAGCGCGCCACCGCTTGCTGCATCTACCATCTTTTTGTCCATTGGTAACATTCCTTCGTATAGGTATTGAAGGAGTGTTTGTTCGGATAAGCCATGTTGCGGACAGCTTGCGCACAGCTTCTTGAACCTTTCCCAATAATCATATAGGGATTCGTCGTGCATTTGTTGGATACTCAATATGTTTCGCCTAATTTCTGTCGCTTTTGCCGCAGGGAAGTATCTGTCAAGAAAAACACGAGAAAGATCAGCCCATGTACTAATAGAATTCGGAGGTAAATAAAATAACCATTCTTTAGCCATTCCGGCTAAAGAAAAAGGAAATGCCCTTAGTTTTATCTGATCCTCTGAAACTCCTTGTGGTTTCATACTGCTGCACACCATATGGAATTCAGCAAGGTGCTTGTGTGGGCTTTCAGTAGGGAGGCCTTTAAAGGTAGGGAGTAAGTGGATTAATCCTGTTTTGAGCTGGAAGGGAGTATCGCCTTGAGGAAAAGCGATGCAGAGTGGTTGTTGCACAGTAGGGGCTGCGTTCAGCTCTCGAATCGTTTGGTCCGCCATCGGTTCTGGTTCCTGTGTAGGTTCTTCGATTGGTGTAGTTTCGGAGGTGGATTCTTGTTCAGATCGTCGTGTGCTTTGTTGTTGTTTCTTTCGTCGAAGTGTTTCGCCGTGAGTTCTACGAGCGCTTGCTTCAATTTCCGGGTTGTATGGAGCTAAAGTACCCGGATTCTTCCTGGTCATAAAATAAAACAAAAATCAGTCAAAAATTGCCAAAAATAAATCTCCCCGGCAACGGCGCCAATTTTGACAGGTCGTCGTTAACCGGTCAAAATAAATATAAATTAATCCTCTTTCAACAATAAATAAATAAAGAAATTGAATAAGTATAGGGAAAGAGGGTCGATCCGCAGGGAGATTAGCTGGAATTGTTGACTTGAATTTGTTGAATCCGAAATCCCAGGAATATCTGCAAGGAAATAAAAAGGGGGTGATATTTGATTTCAAATGAAGTAAAAGAATAAAATGCAAGAATTAAGGAAAATAATAGGAAAAACCAAATGTGCAAATTAGCCTCGAGCTAGCCTTGTCAATTCCTTCGATCATTGAAATAGATTTTTACTTCGGGGATCATGTCGGTTACAGTCTGCGAGGCCCAACCCGTCGCAACTTGCTTTTCTCTCGAGTAACCAATTCTCCCAAGACTATCTTCGAAAGACGGTTCTTAAACAAATTAGCCACGTCTATCGCCGTTAAAATGTTTAGTTTTGAAAGCAGGAAAAGCCCGACTCAGAAATTGTCTTAAAAAGAATCGCTTCTGATTTTATCTTTCCTTAGCGGACCGCCGCTAAGAGTGTTCACAGGAAGTCGAAATTGCCACAGGCCGATCCTTCCTCCCAACTATGTCTTTAAACGATTCCAGATCAACGAGCTCTTTTTAATTTGAAAAACGATTAAAAACTTTAGTAAGGCCGATTGCCAAACTATCTAAACAGAAAGATAAAAATGTATTCCCGAAGGAATTTAGGCAATGTTCAATTCTCACGATTAGAATTGATTTGGCTAACTCTTGGCTAAAGAAATTTAGCTAAGCATGATATTGATTATCATACTTAACTTAATTTTAGAAAAACAATTGAATAACATAAAATAAATGAAAACAAGAAATTAAAGGAAAATGAACTTGAATTGAAACTAAAAAGTGTTTACAAAGGTAAAAACTAAAATGATTGATTGATGATCTAAGCCTTTACCAAGGGTGGTATTTATAGGCTTAGATTTACAAAGTTAAAGTGATGAAATAATTTAAAATAATAAACAAAAGATAAAATAATTCAAATGTTTTAAAATTTAAATGCAGGAATCTAATCGGATAAGCTGATAAGCTCTCTATGAACGTTCCAGAAGCTTCTAGAAGTCGCCGCGTCACTGCCACGTCACTGCCACGTCAGACGCGTCGTGCCCGGTGTCGTGCCCATAATGCCAGTCATGACAGAATTATAATAAAAACTGCAGAAATGCCTCATTTTCACTGCTATTTCCAGAATTGGGTCCCTGCACAAAATGTAACGAAAACAACATGTATTAAGCAGCAAAAAGTCCCAATAGCTAGAAAAATAACAAATGAAATATGTCATATTTGAGCACTCATCAAAAGACTATAAAAATAGCATTTTTAATCAAAAACCCCAAAACTTCAAATTTCAAAATCATGAACAATAATGAAAACTAAGGGTACTAACTTGTAGAGAAAAGGGAGGACAAGTCAAAATTTGTTTTACCTTCGAGAAATCTCCAACAATGAGCTTGTAAGGTGATGGAATAGTGATTCTAAGGGGAAGGGGTTTTTGACGTTGGAATAGGATGGAAGAGGAGAGAAGAAGATGATGAATAGTTGGGTGTTTGAAATAAAAGAGTTTTATTTTAAAAGTCTCAATAATAACCATATTGCCATTAATGAATGGCTAAAACCAAAAATCCTAAAATCCATTAGATTTTGGGTTCTAATTTAATTTCAAAATTGATCCAACATAAAAAATGTATTTTAAGACAAAAAGGGAAACCCAAAACATTATTTAAATATTATTTTCACCCGACCCCCGAACCCGAGTGTTACAACTCTCTCCCACTTAAGGAATTTCGTCCCCGAAATTACCTAACAAAAACAAGTACGGAAACTGCTCATGCATATCAGCTTTCCTTTCCCAAGTGGCCTCTTCCACACATCTATGTCTCCATAATACATTAACCAACTCTATGGTCTTGCCACGCAACACCTTGATATCATAAGCAAGTATTTCAACTGGTTCTTCGTTGTAGGACAAGTCTGAATTCAAATCAATCTCTTCTACGGGCATTACATGGGACGGATCCGATCTATACCTCCTAAGCGTCGACATATGAAAGACATCATGAATCTTCTCTAGCTCAGTCGGGAGCCTCAATCTATACGGAACGAGACCAATCCTCTCAACTATCTCATAAGGTCCAATGAATATTGGGCTTAACTTGCCCTTCCTCCCAAACCTCATCACCTTCTTCCAAGGTGAGACTTTCAAAAACACTTTATCTCCTACGGAATACTCTACCTCTTTCCTCTTTAAGTCGACATAGGACTTCTATCGATCTGAAGCCGCCTTCAAACGATCACATATCAACTTTACCTTCTGCTGGTGCCTTTAAGCAATTCAGGCATCGGTACAAGCTTCTGTCCGGCTTCCGCCCAACAAATCGGGGTTCTACACTTCCTACCATACAAGGCCTCATAAGGATCCATCTGAATACTCGACTGAAAACTGTTGTTATACACAAACTCCACTAACGGTAGATGTTTCTCCTACGACCCCTGAAAATCAATGATACAACATCTCAACATATCTTCCAACACCTGAATCACTCTCTCAGCCTGACTATCTAATTGCGGATGATACGAAGTGCTGTAGTTCAACCAATTACCCAAAGCTCGATGCAAACACTCCCAAAATCTAGTTGTAAATCTCGGATCTCGGTCTGACACAATCGACTTCGGTACCCCATGTAGTCTCACTATCTCACAGATATACAGATCGACCAACTTATCTAGGGTATAGGTGGTATGAACTGGTATGAAGTGTGCACACTTAGTAAACTATCCACTATCACCCACACTGAATTCTTTCTCGAAAGAGTCAACGGTATCCCTGGCACAAAGTCCATGGTAATTCGTTCCCACTTCCATTCCGGAATCTTCAATGGCTGTAACAATCCTGAAGGAAACTGATGCTCGGCCTTGACCCTCCAACAAACCATACACCTACTGGAAAAACTCAGCCACTTCCTTCTTCAAACCAACCCAATAGTACTATTCTTTTAACCCTCGATACATCTTTGTGCTACCCGGATGCATAGCAAAAGGACTATTATGAGCTTCATTCAAGATCGTAGGCCTCAACTTGGCATCCTCCAGAACCACTATCCTATCCTTGTAACACAAGATCCCATTCTCACTAAAACAATACTCGGTAGGCCTATCTTCGGCTATGTCTTGCACGTGAGGTTCCAAAGACTCATCTCACAACTACTTCTCTTAAATTAACTGAACTAACGAAGGCTTAACCTGAAGCTTGGCTATCAACCCATCATCCTTAGACACATTCAATCTCGCAAACATAGCTCGTAGCTCAATGGCCACTTTTCTACTTAAGGCATCGACCACTACGTTTTCCTTACCCGGATGGTACTCTATTGTGAGGTCATAATCCTTGAGTAGCTCTAACCACCTACGTTGCCTGAGGTTCAACTCCCTCTAAGACATCAAATATTTCAAACTCTTGTGGTCGGTGTACACGGTGCACTTCGCACCATAAAGATGATGTCTCCAAATCTTCAACGCGAACACCACTACAGCTAACTCTAAGTCATGGGTGGGATAATTCTTCTCATGAACTTTTAACTGTCGCGAAGCATATGCTACCACCTTACCCTCTTGCATAAGCACACAACCTAGCCCTACATAGGATGCATCACTATAAATCACAAATTCTCTCCCCGGTTCAGGTTGAATCAAGATAGGAGCTTCGGTCAAAGCTTTATTCAATTTCTCAAACGCTTCTTGTCTTGCATCTGACCACTCATACGGAACATTCTTCTGTAGCAACTTAGTTAAAGGAGCCGCTATTATAGAAAACCCTTCAACAAATCTTCTATAATATCCCGCCAAACCTAGGAAACTGCGGATTTCTGTCACTGACTTCGATTATTTCCAATTCACTATAGCATCTATCTTATTGGGATTCACACTAATCACACTAGCCGAGATCACATGACCTAGGAAGACTACCTCCCTAATCCAAAACTCACATTTTCTTAGCTTGACATACAACTGATTCTCTAGTAGGGTCTGAAGTACTAACCGCAAATGTTCATCATGCTCCTCTTCGGTCCTATAGTACACTAAGATGTCGTCTATGAACACTACAACAAACATGTCCAAGAACTCATGAAACACACGGTTCATCATATCCATGAAAGCTGCTAGAGCGTTAGTCAATCTAAAAGGCATCATCAAAACTCATAATGCCCATAACGTGTACGAAAGGCTGTCTTCGGTATGTCCACATCCTTCACCTTCAATTGGTAGTACCTAGACCTCAAGTCAATCTTCGAAAACACAGAAGCACCTCTCAACTTGTCTAGCAAGTCATCTATCCTAGGCAAAGGTTATTTGTTCTTCACTGTCACCTTATTCAACTGCCTATAATCTATACACATACTCGTGCTACCATCTTTCTTTTTCACAAACAAGACCGGAGCACCCTACGGAGATACACTAGGCCTAATGAAACCTCTATCGATTAACTCCTGAAGCTGCGTCTTCAACTCCTTCAACTCTTTCGGTGCCATTCTATACGGAGCAATCGACACTGGTGCAGAATTAGAATACGTCTCAATAGCAAACTCAACTACTCTGTCTGGAGGCAAACCCGGTAACTCTTCCGGAAAAACATTATGGAAATCACATACTGTTCTAACGTCCTGAGGTCTCACCTCACTCATATTAGGATTCATTACATAAGCCAAGTAAGCCTGACACCCCGAACTCAACAACTTTTAAGATTCCAAAGCTGAAACCACATTAGACAAGAACTTAACGTTCTCACTAACGACCACAACCTCAAAGTCATCGGTAAGCCTCAAGGAGACTCTCTTGGTCTCGAAGTCAACCCTAGCTCTATGCTCGACAAGCCAATCCATGCCCAAAATCACATCAAAACCATAGAAGGATAACTCCATCATATCGACAGGAAATGCGTGGCCCTGAACCATCAAGGGACACCTCCTATACACCTTCCTAACTACCATTATATCACCAAAAGAGCTAGTAACATTTACACCTACCTCTAACCAATCACATGGTAACAATAATGACCTTGCGTGCTAACAAAAAAAAACGAATGTGTCGACCCCGAATCTATCAAAGAAAGGAAACTCAAAGACTGTAATGAGAAGTTACCTGCAATGAAATCAGTGTCATTCCCATCCTCTCGCTGAGCATACACCCTAGTCGGTCCTCCTCCCCCGGGCTGGACTGCTACTACATGAGCCAAGTTCCTCTGACCCTCATTCCTTGGCTAAAAATTTCCACGACCGCGCCCACAGCTTCTCTGATGCTCAAAGCCCCTAGCTGGAGCAGGTCCGCCCCTAGCTTAGTGTAGACAGTTACGCCTCATGTGGTCTCGAGATCCACAGTTCCAACAAGGTCCAAAGGTTCCCGCACACTCGCCCTGATGGCGTCTCCCACATCTATTGCACTCTGGTGTGTGCATAAAAGCTCTTTGGCCCTGATGGCCCTAACCATAGTTACCACCCCTATGCCTCGAATCCGGTTGGTACCTCCTATCCCTATGCCTCTTGGCCTGGTCTCTATCCTAATTCGCATGTCTCTTTCCAGAATCGGACCCACTAGCACGTGCTCTAGAGCCTAGGTTATTTTCTATATCCTTGGCCCTAGAGACCAAGACATCGAACTCAGTGTAGTCGGAGGCAAGCATGTAGGTCTTCACATTTGTAGTCAACACATACCTGAAGCGGTCACACCGTTCCTTCTCACTAGGAACCAAATCAAGTGCTTACTCACTCAATTTCACGAACTGAACCACGTATTCAGACACGGTCCTATTACCTTGAACCAAAGCCATAAACTCTCTCTTCTTTTCATCTATGTACCAGACTCCAAGATACTTCCTCTTGAAGGTATTTCTGAAGAACTCCCATGTGATATCCGCCTCGGCCATACTAAAGGTAACAATGGTCAACCAAGTATAAGCGTCCCCCTAAAGCAAGGAGACAATGCAACCCAATTTACGGGCGTCTGAACACTCCTTCTGACCCAAGATGCGAGTAGTACTCTCAAGCCACCCCTCTAAACCATCAGGAGTCAACCCAATAAACTCAATTGTTCCCAAGTTACGAAGCCTCTCTAGGGGGTAATCTTGTCCCCGCACCCTGAGGTGGTGTTGTAGCTTGCATACCGGCCAAAGTTGTCTGAAAAGCTCCGGTTATGGTCTGAATCAAATGGGCCACATCTGCACCTGCCTGACCCTGGCCCGCTTCAGCCCCGTTACCTCCCACATTAGCATCAACCTGAGGCCCATCAACATCACCTCTAGCATTTTCCCCATTACCATCGGGAGGATGAGGAGCAGGAGGCACGTCCTCGGGTGCTGGTCACCCGCTCTAGGCCGTCCCCTTGATCTCACCATTGCAAATAAGATCTAAAACAACAAACACACAACAACAAGGGAAACGTTAGGTTAGAAAAAGGGCAAGGACTTCGGTTCTCAAGCTCGTTAAACCAAAACAATTTTCCTTTTTGACAACAACACCTAATAATGGGGACATTCGACTAGCCCTTAACCCAACCAGAAAAAGCCACTGAAACATGCTTTCAAGCACCGTACTAGCAAGCAAACATTCGAGCATTAATGATAAAACACTCATCAATACAAAGCAACATCATAACACATCAAATTACCTCACTTACCTACTCGAGGTCTCTGAAACCTAAGGCTCTAATACCACCAAATGTAACCCCCTCGTCCCAGTCTGGATGACTGACCTGTCCGAGTAAGCTACACTGGGAAAACCGAAGTGAAACCCGCTAAGGCTCCCTTTCGGTTAGTACCCTATAAAATTTCTTTTATTGTTATCTTGTCTAAATGGTTTTATTAAATCCTATATGAAAGGTTAACAATGGAAGCAGCAAACGAGACGATCAACTCAACATCATTACAAAACAGTCCATTTTTAGCTTAATAAGTAGGCTGTTTCGAAACACCCAAGAAGTGTATTGAAACGCCTTGACTTGGTCAACGGGCCCAAGTCAACACGAGAAGACCGTATCGAAACGTTGGTCAACCGTTTCGAAACACCCCCAACGGTCAACTTCTCGTGGTCAACAATATGAAGACCGTTTCGAAATGCCAAAACTCATTTCAGTAGCTCAATTTATCGGCAAAATCTCATATTTCCAGTGGCAAAATCATACCGAAATAGCCCCTATGCGTATCGAAACGCCTGGCCTGGAACAAGAGGTTGTATCGAAACGGGACCAGCCGTTTCGATTCACGGGCTGCGAAAAGATAGATTCTAGTTGGTTTTTGGTACAAGGCAGCGTCTAAAACCTCCAAGATTCAACATACATCAATTCTAGATGAAAGGCACCCTATATAAAAACGCTTAGCACTCAACAAACATACATGAGCCATATGTTCAAAGGATCAACATTCAACATAAGAAATCATACATAGCATTTCACAACAATGAGCTTGTAAGGTGATGGAATAGTGATTCTAAGGGGAAGGGGTTTTTGACGTTGGAATAGGATGGAAGAGGAGAGAAGAAGATGATGAATAGTTGGGTGTTTGAAATAAGAGAGTTTTATTTTAAAAGTCTCAATAATGACCACTTTTCCATTAATGAATGGCTATCACCAAAAATCTTAATATCCATTAGATTTTGGGTTCTAATTTAATTTCAAAATTGATCCAGCATATAAAATAAATTTTTAAGACAAAAAGGGAAACCCAAAACATTATTTAAATATTATTTTCACCCGACCCCGAACCCGGGTGTTACATGGTTGACCAGTAGTGGCAAGACCAGAATAAGAGCAGGTATTGACTTGGGAGGATGAATCAAAGGACCTATTGAAGTCATCTTGACCAGGACGAGAGGACTCATTTTTGAATTTAGTGTCAAAACGAAAGTAACACCTCTCAGCAATGTGCCTTAAACGACTACGGAGTTGGCACCGTGGTCTGGGAGAGGAAAACCTTCCTCCTCTACCTCTGCCCCTGTTATAAGAACCAGAATTATAATTATTCTGAGGGGGTGAGCTAGACTCAGATAAATGTTGTTGTTGAACAGTATTAGCTTCACCAGTATCCACGGCCCCAGGTGACTGATACATAGCAACATGAGTAGAACCACTAATCTGTCCTAACATAGCATTTTGCCTAGCCTCGGCATCTAACAGGATAGTTCTAACATCTTGAATATTAGACTGGGTAGGGCTAGCTGTAATAATTGTGATTACAAATTCAAACTCAAGAGGGAGCCCATTGAGTATAGCAGTTACATGCTCATGAGGGGAGATAACTTAACCACAACTAGCAAGGCTATCACTAATATTTTTAACATTTAAAATGAAATCTTTCATAGCCAAATCTCCCTTTTTTCTGAGAATGAAGTAACCTCCTATAAGACATCAACCTAGATGTAGTTTTCTCACTATACAAACTATGTAGAGTAGACCAGATAGCGACAGAAGTATTATGGCCAATTAAGTTTGGTAACACATCTTCACTTACAGTAGATAAGAGCCAAGATGCAAGAGCTCCATCTTGCTCTTCATACAACTCAAAATCAGGATTCAGACTAACTGCTCTATCCTTTCTAATATACTGAGGAGGCCAAGTAACATTAGAATCAGTGTATTTTTGTAATCTGAGTTTTAATAGTAAGCAGGACCTATTGCTGCCATAGAAGAAAATTGTTATCATCTAACGTGACATTAATCTTCTTCGTAGAGAACAGTCTAGTATTAGAGGAGTTTGACACGACCTGAGAGCCAAGACCAGATTCAGGAAAAGCTTTAGTAGATTGAGTCTCAATTTCAGGATTATCATTAGAGTTAACCATCGTTAACAGATCTGAGAAGAAGATAAAACGTAAGGCACAACACTCAAAAAGACACAAAGCAGAACCTTAATTCCCAAAAGAAATTAGCGAGATAGGCAACAATCACATAGGCCAACAAATTACCATAGACAGACAAAATAGAAAGGATCAACACTCAGCAGAACCACCGAGGAAGAACACAAATCAACAACGAATCACAGAGAATAAAATCGATAAATGAAAGCAGAAAGGAAGAGACTTATCATGAATAGCCATCAACCAAATTGAACAGCAAGAAAGATGACAGAGGAACGACGACAGTAACTAGATCAGTGGCTCTGATACCATATCAAGATTCTCTAATCATACATTCGGCAACAGTCAAGCAAGGGAAAGGGAACAATTGAGCATGAGAGATAATATCGAAGAGGAAAATAAAAGAATAAAAGAAAAATAGCCAAACATGCTTAATTTGATAGAAAAGGAAGATTTTATTAAATTGGGTTTAATAAAATCGGGCTTATAATTTTCATTTCATAGCCCATATTGATCAGGCCTGTGTAACAACCTGAGCCTAGCTGGCAAACTACCTTTAACAAACTAATAACAGAATTCTCAATACTCTAACAAAGAGACACATGGTAAACTGCATTGGCGGAGCCACATGTAGTTTAGGGAGGTCAATTGACCCCACTTGATTTATTGTGGTATGAGGTTTTCAAAGAGCTAAATGGGGTTTTTATGGAATTAGTATATTTTTTTTGAAAATATTAGAATTGACCATATTTGATTTGTTTAGGAATGGGGTCAACAATATTTATATTGTAATGGTATGAGAATCCTCGTATTCCAAAGTCTACTTTGACCCTACTATATGAAAATCCTAACTCCGCCACTGATAAACTGCACCTTCTCGATTCCTGGAAACACCATAAACTCACTGTAATTCATTCTTGAGAGAAGATAAGGGCATTGAACACGGAGACGTCCCAAACACTCCTGACGCTGACTCACAATATGGTTCTGAGAGTTACCCCCTATCACTACTATAAAATCAACTGCTATATATAACCATGTGACACACATCAACATCTTTTAAGAAAGCCTTGAAGATTCAAAAACAAAATGCACCCAAACAATGAAATATTACAAGCTCCTTTAAGGCAATGCACAAATACCTCCTAGACACCGAACACCCATAGTAGATGCAATGTCACTGAATCTTATGCCAACATAGCCATTCTTCAATCCTCAAAAATTGAAAGAAAACACTAGCAAATCATCAGCAGAACACATGTTTCATGACTTTTCAACCCCACCAACATATTGAAATACCAACGATCAATTTATATGCTACCACCACCACCTAAGAAACACAACCTACACTCACAAGATAGAAATCACGTACCCCTTAATTATGCCCCCATTGGTGCCTCCACTTTAAAATAACAAGTTTAAAGTTTAGGGTTTAAGGTTGTGGCTTAGGGTCTAGGGAATTAGGGGCATGGTATATTTATTAGGGTTTAGGGGTTATGATATGAAAATTAGGTTTAGGGCTTAGAATTTAATTTTTAGGTGTTTTTAGTATGGGGCATATAAGGAGGCATGGTTAGGGGCAGGAGAGTTTTACTCAACGGCACATATGCTCTTATCGATAACACGAGCCAAGCAATCACCCAATCACAAGCACATAAGCCAATCCAAAGTCGTTTGATAAGTAGCTAATATGATCACTATTTTAGCCTTAATTATGCCTCTATTGGTATGGAGGGAGGCAACACTTGAGCAGAGGAAGAAAAGGATTGTTGTCTAGGCTGAGGATGGATATGGGACACAGTAGGATACACAGGGTGAGGCACATGATAAGCATGCTGAGGCACAGCAGGTGACATGAACACATGAGACTGAGGCACATGAGAGAAGAAGTGTGGAACAGAATGAGGTTTAACAATAGATGAGTGACTCATCACTTGATGTCTAACTTGAGGAACAAGTTGTGTATAAACTGGTTAATGGGAAACCAAAGAAAGGGAAGAATAATAGACAATGTTATAGTTTGGTTGACCAGTAATGGCAAGACCAGAATAACAGCAGATATTGACTTGGGAGGATGAATCAAATGACATGTTGAAGTCATTTTGACCTGGACGAGAGGACTCATTTTTGAATTTAGTGTCAAAACGGAAGTAACACCCTCAACAATGTGCCTTAAACGACTGCAGAGTTGACACTGAGGTCTGGGATAGGAAAACCTTCCTCCTCTACCTCTGCCTCTGTTATAAGAACCAGAATTATAATTATTCTGAAGGGGTGAGCTAGCCTTAGAGAAATGTTACTGCTGAACAATATTAGCTTGACCAGTATCCACAGCCTCAAGTGACTAATGCATAGCAACATGAGCAGAACCACTGATCTGTCTTAACATAGCATTTTTCCTAGCCTCAACATCTAAAAGGATAGTTCTAATAGCTTGAATATTAGACTGAGTAGGCCTAGCTGTAATGACTGTGATTACAGATTCAAACTCAAGAGGGAGCCCATTGAGTATAGCAGTTACATGCTCATGAGAGGAGATAACTTCACCACAACTAGCAATGCTATCACAAATATTTTTAACTTTTAAAATGAAATCTTTCATAGCCAAGTCTCCCTTTTTTCTGAGAATGAAGTAACCTCCTATAAGACATCAACCTAGATGTAATTTTCTCACTATACAAACTATGCAGAGTAGACCAGATAGCAGCAGAAGTATTATCGCCAATTAAGTTTGGTAACACATCTTCACTTACAATAGATAAGATCCGAGATGCAAGAGCTCCATCTTGCTCTTCATACAACTCATAATCAGGATTCAGACTAACTGTTCCTTCCTTCCTAATATACTGAGGAGGCCAAGTAACATTAGAATCAATGTATTTTTGTAATATGAGTTTTAATAGTAAGTAGGACTTCTTGCTGCCACAGAAGAAAATTGCTATCATCTAATGTGACATTAATCTTCTTCATAGAGAATAGTCTAGTATTAGAGGAGTTTGACACTGCTTGAGAGCCAATACGAGATTCGGGCAAAGTTTTAGTAGATTGAGTCTCAATTCTAGGATTATTAATAGAGTTAATCATAGCTAATAGATTTGAGAAGAAGATAAAACTCTAGGCACAACACTCAAAAGGACACAAAGGGGAACCTTAATTCCCAAAAGAAATCAGTGAGATAGGAAACAATCACATAGGCCGTCAAATTACCACAAACATACAAAATAGAAAGAATCAACACTCAACAGAACCATAGAGGAACAACACAAATCAACAATGAATCACATAGAATAAAATCGATAAACGGAAGCAGAAAGGAAGAGAATTACCATGAATAGCTGGCAACCAAATCGAACAGCAAGAAAGACAACGGAGGAACGATTGACAGCATCTAGATCGGTGGCTCTGATACCATATCAGGATTCTCCGACCATACATCGGGCAACAACCAGGCAAGGGAAAGGGAACGATTGAGCACAGGAGATAATATCGAAGAGGAAAATAAAGGATAAAAGGAAAATAGCTAAACATGCTTAATTTGAGAGAAAAGGAATAATTTATTAAATTGGGTCTAACAAAATCAGACTTACAATTTTCATTTTATAGCCCATATTGATAAGGCCTGTGTAACAACTTGAGCCTAGCTGGAAAACTACTTTTAACAAAATTAATAACATAATTCTCAATACTCTAACAAAGAGACACATGGTAAACTGCATTGGCGAAGCCACATGTAGTTTAGGGAGGTCAATTGATCCCACTTGATTTATTGTGATATGAGATTCAAAGAGCTAAATGGGGTTTTTATAGAATTAGTATAATTTTTTTTGAAAATATTAGAATTGACCCTACTTGATTTGTTTGGGTGTAGGGTCAACAATATTTATATAGTAATGGTATGAGAATCCTCGTATTCAAAAGTGTACTCTGACCCTACTATATGAAAATTCTGACTCCGCTACTGATAAACTGCACCTTCTTGATTCTTGGAAACACCATAAACTCACCGTAGTTCATTCTTGAGAGAAGATAAGGGCATTGAACAAGGAGACGTCCCCAACACTCCTGACGCTGACTCACGATATGATTCTGACAGTTACCCCCTACCACTACTATAAAATCAACTGCTATATATAACCATGTGACACACCTCAACATCTTTTAAGAAAGCCTTGAAGAGTCAAGAATAAAATGCACCCAAATACTGACATATTACAAGCTCCTTTAAGGCGATGCACAAATACCTCATACACACTGAACACCCATAGCAGATGCAATGTCACTGAATCTTATGCCAACATAGCCATTCTTCAATCCTCAAAAATTGAAAGAAAACACTACCAAATCACCAGTAGAACACATGTTTCATGACCCTTCAACCCCACCATCATATTGAAATACCAACAATCAAATTATATGCTACCACCACCACCACCTAAGAAACACAACCTACACCGCACAGGATGGAAATCGTCTACCCCTTAATTATGCCCCCATTGGTGCCTCCATTTTAAAATAATGAGTTTAGGGTTTAAGGTTGTGGCTTAGGGTTAGGGTGTAGGAAATTAGGGGTAGGGTATATTTTTAGGGTTTAGGGTTTATGATATGAAAATTAGGGTTAAGGCTTAGAATTTAATTTTTAGGTGTTTTTTAGTAGGGGCATATAAGGAGGCATGGTTAGGGGCAGGAGATTTTTACTCCACCGCACATATACTCTTATTTATAACACAAGCCAAGCAATCACCCAATCACAAGCACGAAAGCCAATCCAAAGTCATCTGATAAGTAGCTAATATGATCACTATTTTAGCCTTATTTATGCCTCTATTGGTTGGAATATGATGTTGATTTAAGACTTATTGTGTGTTTTTCGTGCAGACATTTGAATCTTAAAAAATACATTGAAAAGTGGTTGGATTCTACAATTCTTTTTTCAGGATTCATGGTTGGATTAGTGGGCATGAATTGAGGCATGACAGTGCTGATTGGGCGACACATCAACAACTTTTAGAAGATGACATCAACACCGCTTGATAGCTTATCAGCCGCATTCTAGATAACTTATCAGTCGAGATTTAGATTAATACTTGGGAATTATTTTTTGTATTTAATTTAAAAACTTTAGGATTTATTTCTTATCGCTTTAGGAATTATCTTTTGTATTTTAAATATTTTAGGATTTTTATCTTATCATTTTAGAGTTATTTTAGGGTTTTGAGATACTATAAATACCCCATTTGGGGTAAACTCAAAATAATCTCTTGTTCTTGGTTTTGTTTTACTTTGAAGTTTATAAAATTTCACTTCTCTTTAGTTCTTTATTTACTTTTAGTTTTCTGTTTTATTTTGAAAAATGCTAAGTATGATTTCTTCCATAATCATGCTTTGCTAAGTTTTCTATAGCCAAAGGCTTAAGCAATGACTCAATTATAATGTGAGGTTTGAAAAACACTTCATTAACTTTGGGTATCTCTCTCAGCTTTCTAAGCTTAATTTCAAAATGAAAATTATTTCAAAACCAAAGATTGACGTTGGTCAGGATGTTGTTTTGGTAGACTGTGTGGGAGGAAGGATCAACTATTGAAGCACATTCGACTTCCTAGGAACACACTTAGCAAAATTGTTTGCTAAGAGGAAACTAAGATCGGATCAGTTATTATTGAAACAACATAATCTGAGTCGGTCTTTTACAAACTTAAATAATTTTATCTACAATATTGCATTGATTTGATCAGTTTACAAAATCGATATCAAAGATGGCACTTGGGTATTCGGTTTACAAAGCTTAGTCACAAGGATTGGTCCTTGTAGACAAGTAAGCAACGTGAATTCCGAAGTAAAAAATCCTTTTTCCGATGATTCGAGGAAATTGAGTCAAAGATAGAGTTTCAGGCTAATCTTTATCATACCAAATCACTTCTTTTTAGGGTAAACTACAACGAATGCCACTCAATTATGGGTAAGGTTATATTAGGGTCACTCAATTATTAAAGGTTATATTTGGGTCACTCAATTATTAAAGGTTACATTTGGATCACTCAATTATGGGCAAGGTTACTTTTGGGTCACCCTTCATATTAAAAAAATATATATCAATTTGTGTATTAGATTAATTAATGATTTCAAATGAAGTATTCTAATGTTAACAAGGGTATACAAGTAATTTGGAAGAAAAAATGACTAAATTAATGTACTTTTTTAAATATGAAGGGTGACTCAAACGTAACCTACACATAATTGAGTGATCTAAATGTAACCTTTAATAATTGGGTGACCCAAATGCAAACTTACCCATAATTGAGTGACCCAAATGTAACTTTTTATAATTAGGTGACTCAAATGTAACCTTACCCATAATTGTGTGACCTTCGTTGTAGTTTACCCTTCTTTTTAATATTCTCTACAATCTCTTATTTTTACTTAATTCCACAAACCCCTTTTACTTAAATATTATTCAACTTTCTTTTTGGCTCACCGATTGAACAAACATAAATAAGGAAGTTTTTTAGTTCCCGTGAGATCGACCCTTACTTATCCCTTACTACGTTTAATTTCATTTATTTATTATTTGAGAAGAATGAATTATTTGATGCGAAAACGACGCGTGCCATCTTCTGCCATTTGGAATTAGTATAGAATTGAATTCAAAAGCATGACAAAAATCAGACACTTGGAGCAACAACGAAAACTTAGCAAAAGAAAATCCACTTCAAGAAGACCATAAAAGTAGGGATGGCAAAATTACTCGACCCCGACCCGACTCGGTATGCACCGACTCGATTGGATTTTTCCTCTTGAATTTCGGGGCTCGGGGCGGGGCAGGCTGGGTATTAAAATGCTTAGGGTTGGGGCGGGGTGGGTTTGGGTATGAGGTGAAAATTCCCCGCCCCGATATATTCTTATTTTATTTATTTATTTTTATTATATTTATAAAAATAACACTATATATAAACACTTTTATGGGTTTCAAGTTTTTTTGTTAGTTTGTGTTTATCCAAAATTTTTGTTAGATATTGTTCGAGTTTTAACATATCTGATTATAAAGGTCAATGGTTCGAGTTTATTCTCTTAAATATGTATTTTTTTCATGTGAGTAATTTAATTAGGTTTATTTTATTTTTTATATAATTTTAAAGTCCTTAATATTTATATTTTTTTAATGTGATGTTGGTTTCATTGGATCTAACATTTATCGTCGACAAAATCTAATATATTTTTAAATCTTTGGGTCGAGCGGGGTAGGTAAATTAATATTTAATTTTGGGGCAGGGTCGGGTCTAAGAGTTTTTAGATTTGGGCAGCCAAAAACCCACCCCGCCCCGCTGCTACATAAAAGATGAAACCTTCCAATCCGTGACCACCAAAAACACTTGGAAAAAGCAGCTACTATCGATCCATTCATAAATTTCAACAACCAAAATCACCCATTGCTGCACCTCTCTACCAGGACCTAACAATCCCTTCTATAGTTCACATCCAGCATAAAAACGTAGCAAAGCACCACTTGGCCATTCCCTCAACCATACTATCAACTTTAAACAAGTAAGGCTATCAACGCGCGAGCTTTGACAACCCTTTGTTCAGCTTTCGTTCCATCCGACTACCCTTTTGTCTTCAGTTATTCCGTTTCGTTCGGATCAGGGAGGCGGTGCCAAAGTAGAGGGTTAAATAGAAAGAACGAGTAAATGACTAAATTTCTTGAACTTTTTCGAGTTAGAATTGATTAATTGTCTAAAAGAAGATGATTAATTTCTTGAACTTATTCATTTTCTCAAAAGCATACAACTGCGTTAAATGGGAGTTTCTAGAGATCATTATAGTGAAAATGGGCTTTAAGGAGAAGTTGAGGGTATGGGTGTGTGAGTGCATATATTCCCCGAAGGTGTCGGTTCTAGTGAACGGTTTTTCAACGAGGGAGTTTCGAATGAAAAAGGGATTGAGACAAGGCGATCCACTCTCATTTTTTCTTTTCATAATGGTAACTAAAGCACTACACTTACTGCTTGTCGAGGCGGAGCTTCAAGGAAACTTTGGAGGAATAAAGGGAATAATTCTAGGTAGATAAATTTCTCACTTACAATTCGCAGATGATACAATATTATTTTTTCAACCAGTTGAGGAGTTTGTACAAAATTTAATCAGAATTCTTAGAAGTGATGAAGCTTGTTTTTGGCTAAGCATAAATTTTGGGAAGTCTTGTATAGTTGGTGTTGGCGTGGAGCCGGAATTGGTGTCTTCGTTAGCAAGGATTTGTGCCTGTCAAATTGGGAATTTACCACTTTCGTATTTAGGAATTCCATTAGTCGCGGATCCTAAAAAAATGGTGACTTGGGAGCATGTCTTGGAAAGATTTCAAACCAAACTTACGGGTGGAAGAGTAATTCACTTGCTGGGAGAGTTATTTTAATCAATTATGTTCTATCATCTTTACCATTATATTTTATGTCTCTTTTTGAAATTCCTAAGATAGTAATTCAAAAGATTGAAAAAAATAGAAAAGGTTTTCTATGTGGAACTTAAAATTGGAAGAGGAAGATGGCAAGATTTTGTTGGGCGAGGGTGTGTCTACCAAAGAACAGGGATGGTGCGGGTGCTATAGACCTTCAAGCCAAGAATAAAGCTCTATTTGAAAATAGGAAGAAGAAGATGGCAAGAGTTTGTTAGGCGAGGGTGTGTCTACCAAAGAACAGGGATGGTGCGGGTGTTATAGACCTTCAAGCCAAGAATAAAGCTCTGTTGGAAAATGGGGCTGGCGCTTCGCAAACAAAAAACAAGCACTTTGGAGAAAGGTAATTTGCTCTAAGTATGGGTGCCAAAATCAAAACTGGGCTTTGAATTTAGAAAACTCTAAGACGATGTCTATTATTTGGAAAAGAATTGTCAATAACTTGAAGAAAAATGAAGTGAGAAGCTAGATGGGAATCGAGGATTTCAAATGGAAAATTAGAAATGGCAAAACAATATTGTTTTTGGATGATATTTGGTGCGATAAGAGATCTTTTAGGGACTTGTTCCCTAGATTATACAGAGTGGGTGCTAGAAAAGGAGTTGTGGTGGCTGTGTAACGCCCCGGTTTTGGGCTTGGAAGTCTTGGGCGTTGACCGGTTGGTCAAAGTGCTGTTCGAATCGTAAGAGGTTAAATTAGGAAAGCCTAGTTCGGGTTGCATTAAAAATATGGAAAAATGTTCTAAAATCCTCTTTTAATATAATTAAGTGAACTGTGAAATCAATTTTGGAAAATGAGTTTTGGAAGGGTGACATTTTGGCTAGTGACCAAAATGTAATTTTTGAAAGTTTGGTGGCTATTTTATAAAGGGTTGAAACTTTGAATCTTTAAGGAGCTATTTACCCAAAGGGAGTTTCTCCAGATTTTTCTAAGATATTTTAACACATAATTCTGATTTTTAAAGAAATCAAAAGGAGGGAAACTCATTTTGGTATTTTCTCATCTAACTTCCAATTTTCTTTCTCTCTTTTTCTCTCAACCCAAACACTTAATTTCCAGAGATCTCATTCTGATTTTCTCACCTAAAATCCTCCTTTCAACTCTCAATTGATTGCAAATCATTGTGTCTTCAAAACCTCTTCAATTACTTCAAGTTTCTTCAAGCTTTTCTATTCCAAAAAGAGGAGAAACTCAAGTTTGGAGGTAAGAACGTCCTTCTCCTCTGAACTTCAAGTTCTTTAATGAAATTCCTAAAGTTTTCAATCCTAATTTGATAATTGATTAAAGGTTTTAAGGTTGATTTATGGATCTTGGCTAATTATGCAAGATTTTGATGATTTCACATGATTTTCGTTTGATCTGTTAAATCTGTGTTTTGAGGAGTGTTTTTGATGTTAAATGATCATTAAATTGATGTGGAAATGAGTCTTGATTGATGCAATCCCGGATAGGTTGGATTTCCTAAGTTTAGCTTGTGTTTTAAGGTAGCTTTTGTGGTGATCTTGGTGATCTGATGTTGCTGGAGGTATAAGGATGTTTATAGGTTGTTTTTAGATGTGTTTTGATGTTAATGGAGGTGAGGTTTTGCTGGTTTGTGGCTGGGCTTTGTTTAGAAGTGTTTCGGATGCATTTTTCGGTTGTGTTTGGTGGCCGAAAATGGAGGTTTTGTGAGAGCAGCGTGTTAGATGCTTTCATTGAAGCAATTAATGCATGATGATGCATTAATCCTCTGCTTTAATGTGTTGAAACAGGGGAGGCATCCTTGGATCCAAGAATTGTTGATCCGGAGGCTTGATTTGGTGCTTTGGCTTGAAGCAAAGTGGAAATCGGTGAGTGGATTTGTGAAAATGGTTTTCGGCTTTGAAACCAAGGTTTTGGGAGCTTAGTTTAAGTCTAAACAACTTTGCTAAGCTCAAGTGTAAGTTTTCGGATTACTCTCTTTAAGTGGTGGCCATGTTTTGGTGCAATGTAAAATGATGATTTTGCATGATTTGTTTACTGTTTTTGAAAGCATGTTTAAGCATGATAATCGCTGATGTTTTAGCATGATTTATGCTGATGTTTAAAGCCATGTGTTGAAGGTGACTCTAGGTAAGAGTACCTTGTTTTTAATGCATTGTTAAATGATGATTTAATGCTTTGAAATGCATGATGAAATGGCTTGGTTTAATGCTTTAAAACAGTGGGTTATGTGATGTATAAAGTGTATATTGGCAAGTGATGGTTTGTAAAAGTGAAGGTCACTAAGGTGGTTAAAAGTCCTTGAGTGAGCCTTGTTACCTAAGATCATCAAGGTGTTTAAAAGTCCTTGGATGAATCTTGTTGCGGACACTAAGGTGGTTAAAAGTCCTTAGGTGCTCCTTTCCATGGTGTTTAAAAGTCCATGGGGCCAAGGTGTTTAAAAGTCCTTGGGGCCAAGGTGTTTAAAAGTCCTTGGGGTAATTCAAGCTACGGACACAAAGGTGGTTAAAAGTCATTGTGTGGTCCTTTCATGGTGTTTAAAAGTCCATGGCCAAGGTGTTTAAAAGTCCTTGGGGCCAAGGTGTTTAAAAGTCCTTGGGGAAAGTTGTTGAACTTGATTTCATAAATGAAATGTATCACTTGAGCCAATATGACATGTATAGTACATTGAGATGCATGAGATGCATGTTTTAATGTTTATGTTGAAGCATGAGATGCTTGTTTAAAGGAAATGTGGAAGCATGATATTGCTTGATTTAAAGTATGCTTTGAGCATGTATAAAGGTTGTTTGTAAGCAAGTTTTATAAATGGTTTTAATTGCATTATTGAATGGTTTTTAAAGAGCACTCCTCACTAAGCTTTGGCTTACACTCTCTCGTTTTCTTGATTCAATAATGCAGAGCATTAGAGTACATTGAGGGCAGCAAGAGGAGGCAAGCAAACAAGTTCAAGTAAAGCTCAATGTATGGAAGGTTTTGTTAAACATTTAGCTTTTGTATGTTTTGGCAATGGGGGACCAATGTATATGTTTTGGGAAGTGTTTGAGACTCCCTAAGTATGTTAAGTGTTGTTGTTGTTGCTGGTTTTTGGATTGAACCTTATATGTTTGTTTTGCAAGTTTGATGCTTGAGTGGATAGCTTGTGTAGGAAGCATGACCATTGAATTGGGGCTTTATGCATGTGAAGTTGGTTTGTTGATTTGTTGGTTTCTATATGTCTTAAAGATGTTTAATTGCATGCTGGTAAAGTTTGGTTATGTTTGGAGCATGTTTGGAAGTCCAATTGCATGATTAGGTATGCTTGTTAGCTGAAATTTGTGAAGGCGTTTCGGAACAGGGGTGTACCGTTTCGGAACGGGTGCCTTTCATGAACCCAGGCGTCCGAAACGGTATGCACCGTTTGGAAACGGTTTGGCCTCTGTCGAGCCACGTTCCGGAACCCGTTCCGGAACGTCCCGTGTTTCGGAACAGGGTTAGCCTGTTTCGGAACGGTCGACCGTTAGGGGGCTGACATGGTAGTTATATGTTTTGATTTGTTTGCGTTTTGGTCCCGAATCTTGTTTGATCAATTGCATGAGCTGTGGATGTCCTTTTGAGCTGAAATTTCACAGAGAAGCATGAGACCTGACTAATTTCAAGATGGTAACTTTAATTTGGGTTAAGTCCCTTAATTTATCAGAATTTACAATTTGGTCCCTAAAGTTGTAATTTGTTCAATTGGGTCCCTGTTTGATCTCTGATGTTTGTGATCTTTTAGTATGTTGTTTGTATGATCACAATTAAGGTTAATGCGCATCTAGACAAGATAAAAAAAAAGGTCGTTAATCAAGGTTGACTTTCGGGTTGACTTTGGTTTTCCCCGTGTGACTTTCTTAATTCGGGTCAACCGTCCAGACCGGGTTAAGGGGGTTACATTTGGTGGTATCAGAGCTGAGTTCTCGAGTAATTGGGAATGTGTGTATGCATGATTGAAGCATGGTTTGGTTTGTATGCTTGTTGTATGAAAGCATGTTCAGTGATTTGAGATGATGATGTGTATGTGATGTATGTTGTGATGATGCATGATGAGGGTACCCATTGCCAAACAAAAGATAAAGAGATGATGTTGTTTTTGAAAGAAATTGAGCTTGAATACTTGGAATTTGCTTACCTTGCTGGTCCTGACTTGTTTTATTTTGTATTGTTGTGCATGGTAAAAGTATGGCACCACGTAGAGAGTTAAGGAGTAGCGCGAGAGCTACGACCCCGGAGGGGAATGTGAATGATGAGCACACGGGTAGTGCTGTGATACCTCCTCCTCCACCTGGTGGTGGTGGTGCGGAGAGGGGAAGAGCTGGAGCTAAGGCAGTTGGTGCTGGAGCTGCAGGACCTGAGGCTGGTCAGGGGCAAGCGATGCCTGACATGTCTGTGTTGGTGCAAGCTATTGCGGGTGCTTTTCGAGCAGCAGTAGCTGGAGCTCAAGGAGCTGGGCATCAGGGAGATGCTGGAGCTAGATTACCCTTAGAGCGTTTGCGCAGTCTTGGTGGGACTGAGTTTAGGGGTATGTCAGCTGAGTGGTCAGAAGCATGGCTGGAAAGTACCAAGCGTGTCTTGGGACAGATGAGTTGCACTGATGTGCAAAAGCTGGGATGTGTGGTGTCACTGCTACAAGGCGATGCTTATACGTGGTGGACGACCACAATCTCTGGGATGGCTGATGCTGATGTTACTTGGACGTTCTTTCAGCATGCGTTCAAGAGGAGATATCTGGGAGTTAGATATCTGGACGAGAAGAAGCGTGAATTCATGTCTCTGACCCAAGGGAGCATGAGTGTGGCTGAGTATGAGGTACAGTTCGTACATCTTAGCCAGTATGCACCGGAGCTGGTACCTGATGAGCGCGAGAGGTGCGAAAGGTTCCGTTATGGCTTGGTGACGGAAGTTAAGACCTATATGTTGGCTGCGGAGTACAATGATTTCGATGTGTTGGTTAGCCGATCCAAGGACATTGAGATGAATCTGAGTTTGTCTGCTAAAGGTGCTGGAGCTAGTTCTGGGAAGAGAGCTGCTGAGTATAGTTCCGGTGGACGGAACAAGAGAGGGCGTGATCAGAGGTTTCAGTCCTCGTCTAAGAGAGGTGGAGGTGCACCTGCTAGGGGTGGCAATGCTAGAGCTGACCCTAGTGCTTGTTGGATTTGTGGTTCCCGTGGTCACTTGAAGCGTGACTGTCCTCGTGCTGGGAGGGAGGTGCAAGCTTCTGTGGTGGCAGCTGGTTATGAGTGCTGGAACTGTGGTTCTGCTGACCATTTGAGACGTGATTGTCCGAGGATGGCTGGTGGTCAAGAGCGTGCTCCTGTTGCAGCACCGCAGAGAGGTCGTGGGCGCGGCCGTGGTAATTTCCAGAGGCGAGAGGAAGGTGGTCGCGGAGTAGCTCATGTTGTGGCTATTCAACCTGAGGGTGGTGGCCAAGCGAGGGTGTATGCTCAGCGCGAGGGAAGGAATGATGCTGATGTGATTGCAGGTACCTTTACTTTGCAATCCTTGTCATTGCTTTCTTTGATTGATTCTGGATCTACGCATTCATACATTCTTCGTGAGCATGCTGAGTTGCTTGGTTTGCCTGTTGAGTCTTTGGATGTTGGTGTTAGAGTCACTAGTTCTTTTGGTGAAACTGTTGTGACTCGTAAGCTTTATAGAAGGTGTCCTTTGGTTGTTCAAGAGCATGTCTTTCATGTTGATCTTATGGAGTTGCCCTTTTATGGTTTTGATGTGATCCTTGGTATGGATTGGCTTGCTGAGCATCGTGCTGTTGTGGATTGTGAGAATAAGCGGGTTTCGCTTAAGCTTGCGGATGATTATGAAGTGGTGGTGGTTGGTGAGAATGTGAAATTTCTTGCCAATGTTGTTTCTACCTTGGAGGCGAGCAGGATGCTGAGGCAAGGTTGTGAAGCTTTTCTGGCTTTTGTGATGAATCCTAGTTCGAAGGAGCTGAGGGTGCAGGATATCAGGGTTGTGAAGGAGTTTCCTGATGTTTTTCCTGAGGAGTTGCCTGGGTTACCTCCTAATCGCGAGGTGGAGTTTGGTATTGAGCTGTATGAGAATACCACTCCTGTGTCCATTACTCCCTATAGAATGGCACCTAAGGAGCTGAAAGAACTGAAGACGCAGTTGCAAGAGTTGCTTGATCGTGGTTTCATCCGGCCGAGTGTTTCGCCTTGGGGTGCTCCTGTCTTGTTTGTGAAGAAGAAAGATGGCACGATGAGGATGTGCATTGATTACCGTCAGCTGAACAAGTTGACTATCAAGAATCGGTATCCTTTGCCGAGGATTGATGATCTCTTTGATCAATTTCGGGGAGCTGCAGTGTTCTCTAAGATTGACTTGAGGTCAGGGTATTATCAGTTGAAGGTGAAGGATGTGGATGTGCCTAAGACAGCTTTCAGGACAAGGTATGGGCATTATGAGTTCCTTGTGATGCCGTTTGGTCTGACAAATGCTCCTGCTGCTTTCATGGACATGATGAATCGTGTTTTTCATGAATACCTGGACAAGTTCGTTGTGGTGTTCATTGATGATATCCTTGTGTACTCGCGTACTGAGGAAGAGCACGAAGAGCATTTGAGGATTGTGTTGCAAGCTTTGTTGGAGAATCAACTTTATGCTAAGCTGAGCAAGTGTGAGTTCTGGCTTAGAGAGGTGGTTTTTCTTGGGCATGTGGTCTCAGCCGGGGGGATTCGTGTTGATCCTCAGAAGATTGAAGCGGTGATGAACTGGAAAGTTCCTAAGTCTGTTCAAGAGGTTCGTAGTTTCCTTGGTTTGGCAGGATACTACCGAAGGTTTGTGGATGGTTTTTCCAAGATTGCTGCTCCTTTGACGAAGTTGCTGCAGAAAGATGTTAAGTATGAGTGGACAGAAGTAAGGCAGCAAGCTTTTGAGAAGCTGAAGATGGCTTTGACGCAAGCTCCTATCTTGATTCAGCCTGAATCAGGGAAAGAGTTTGTAGTCTACAGTGATGCATCCTATGTTGGTTTGGGGGGGGTGCTGATGCAAGAGGGTAAGGTTGTGGCTTATGCGTCGCGGCAGTTGAAGGTGCATGAGCGCAATTATCCTACGCATGATATTGAGTTGGCTGCAGTGGTTTTTGCTCTGAAGGTCTGGAGGCATTATCTGTATGGTGAGAAGTGTACTGTGTACACGGATCACAAGAGTTTGAGGTATCTGATGTCTCAGAAGGAGTTGAATCTCAGGCAGCGACGTTGGTTGGAGTTGCTCAAGGATTATGATCTGACGATAGAGTATCATCCTGGAAAGGCCAATGTTGTTGCGGATGCCTTGAGTAGAAAGGTAGCTGTTGAGTTGAGAGCTATGTTTGCTAGCTTGAGTATATCGCAGGATGGTGGTCTTGTTGCTGAGTTGCAAGTGAAACCTTCGTTGGTTCAGTTGATCAAGGATAAGCAGTTGTTGGATGATTCCTTGGTGTCTCATGTTCAGGATATCGCGGAGGGTAGACCTTCGGATTTCTGTTTTAATGAGGATGGAGTGTTGTGTTTTGATAGTCGGATAGTAGTGCCTGCAGATGCTGAGTTGAGGCGTGCTATTCTGGCTGAAGGTCATAGCAGTCCTTTTGCTATGCATCCTGGTAGTACAAAGATGTATCGCGATCTTCGTGATGAGTACTATTGGGTAGGTCTGAAGAAGGATGTGGCAGAGTTCGTGAGCAAGTGTTTGGTGTGTCAGCGAGTTAAGGCTGAACATCAGGTTCCTTCTGGTTTGTTGCAACCGCTGAAAATCCCTGAGTGGAAGTGGGAGAGGGTTACCATGGATTTTGTATCTGGTTTGCCTTTGTCTCCATCGAAGAAGAATTCTGTTTGGGTGATTGTGGATCGCCTGACGAAGTGTGCGCATTTCTTGCCTGTGCATACTACGTTCTCTTTGGATAAGCTGGCAGAGCTGTACATTGCTGAGGTTGTGAGGTTGCATGGTGTGCCTAAGTCGATCGTGTCGGATAGGGATCCGAGGTTCACATCGCGTTTTTGGCAGTGTTTGCATCAAGCTCTGGGTACAAGGTTGCATTTCAGTACATCCTATCATCCTCAGTCGGATGGCCAGTCTGAGCGAGTTATTCAGATTTTGGAGGATATGTTGAGATGCTGCGTGATAGAGTTCCAAGGTTCTTGGGAGAAGCATCTGCCTTTGGTTGAGTTCGCTTACAACAACAGTTTTCAGGCGAGTATACAGATGGCACCTTATGAGGCTCTGTATGGGAGGAAGTGTAGGACTCCTCTGTGTTGGGCTGAAACTGGTCAAAAGTTGGTTTCGATGCCTGCTTTGTTGAAAGGGACTACCGAGAAGGTGAAGCTCATTTGTGAGCGGTTGAAGGCTGCTTCTGATCGGCAGAAGTCTTACGCGGATTTGAAGCGTAAGGAGTTAGAGTTTGCGGTGGGTGATCGCGTGTTCTTGAAGGTTTCGCCTTGGAAGAAGGTGATGAGGTTTGGTCGGAAGGGTAAGCTGAGCCCTAGATACATTGGACCGTATGAGGTTGTTGAGCGTGTGGGTCCTGTTGCGTATCGGTTGAGGTTACCTCAGGAGCTGGAGAAGATTCATGATGTGTTCCATGTTTCTATGCTCCGGAAGTATAGATCTGATCCTTCGCATGTGTTGCCTGTGGAGGAAGTGGAATTGAATCCGGATTTGACCTATGATGAGGAACCGGTGAAGGTTCTGGATTCAGATAACAAGGTTCTTCGTGGCAAGACCATTGAGTTGGTGAAGGTGCTGTGGAAGCATCGAGGTGTTGAGGAAGCCACGTGGGAGCGGAAGGATGATATGCTGAAGTAGTTTCCTTATCTCTTTCCTTCAGGTAAATTTCGAGGACGAAATTTCTTAAGGGGGGGAGAGTTGTAACGCCCCGGTTTTGGGCTTGGAAGTCTTGGGCGTTGACCGGTTGGTCAAAGTGCTGTTCGAATCGTAAGAGGTTAAATTAGGAAAGCCTAGTTCGGGTTGCATTAAAAATATGGAAAAATGTTCTAAAATCCTCTTTTAATATAATTAAGTGAACTGTGAAATCAATTTTGGAAAATGAGTTTTGGAAGGGTGACATTTTGGCTAGTGACCAAAATGTAATTTTTGAAAGTTTGGTGGCTATTTTATAAAGGGTTGAAACTTTGAATCTTTAAGGAGCTATTTACCCAAAGGGAGTTTCTCCAGATTTTTCTAAGATATTTTAACACATAATTCTGATTTTTAAAGAAATCAAAAGGAGGGAAACTCATTTTGGTATTTTCTCATCTAACTTCCAATTTTCTTTCTCTCTTTTTCTCTCAACCCAAACACTTAATTTCCAGAGATCTCATTCTGATTTTCTCACCTAAAATCCTCCTTTCAACTCTCAATTGATTGCAAATCATTGTGTCTTCAAAACCTCTTCAATTACTTCAAGTTTCTTCAAGCTTTTCTATTCCAAAAAGAGGAGAAACTCAAGTTTGGAGGTAAGAACGTCCTTCTCCTCTGAACTTCAAGTTCTTTAATGAAATTCCTAAAGTTTTCAATCCTAATTTGATAATTGATTAAAGGTTTTAAGGTTGATTTATGGATCTTGGCTAATTATGCAAGATTTTGATGATTTCACATGATTTTCGTTTGATCTGTTAAATCTGTGTTTTAAGGAGTGTTTTTGATGTTAAATGATCATTAAATTGATGTGGAAATGAGTCTTGATTGATGCAATCCCGGATAGGTTGGATTTCCTAAGTTTAGCTTGTGTTTTAAGGTAGCTTTTGTGGTGATCTTGGTGATCTGATGTTGCTGGAGGTATAAGGATGTTTATAGGTTGTTTTTAGATGTGTTTTGATGTTAATGGAGGTGAGGTTTTGCTGGTTTGTGGCTGGGCTTTGTTTAGAAGTGTTTCGGATGCATTTTTCGGTTGTGTTTGGTGGCCGAAAATGGAGGTTTTGTGAGAGCAGCGTGTTAGATGCTTTCATTGAAGCAATTAATGCATGATGATGCATTAATCCTCTGCTTTAATGTGTTGAAACAGGGGAGGCATCCTTGGATCCAAGAATTGTTGATCCGGAGGCTTGATTTGGTGCTTTGGCTTGAAGCAAAGTGGAAATCGGTGAGTGGATTTGTGAAAATGGTTTTCGGCTTTGAAACCAAGGTTTTGGGAGCTTAGTTTAAGTCTAAACAACTTTGCTAAGCTCAAGTGTAAGTTTTCGGATTACTCTCTTTAAGTGGTGGCCATGTTTTGGTGCAATGTAAAATGATGATTTTGCATGATTTGTTTACTGTTTTTGAAAGCATGTTTAAGCATGATAATCGCTGATGTTTTAGCATGATTTATGCTGATGTTTAAAGCCATGTGTTGAAGGTGACTCTAGGTAAGAGTACCTTGTTTTTAATGCATTGTTAAATGATGATTTAATGCTTTGAAATGCATGATGAAATGGCTTGGTTTAATGCTTTAAAACAGTGGGTTATGTGATGTATAAAGTGTATATTGGCAAGTGATGGTTTGTAAAAGTGAAGGTCACTAAGGTGGTTAAAAGTCCTTGAGTGAGCCTTGTTACCTAAGATCATCAAGGTGTTTAAAAGTCCTTGGATGAATCTTGTTGCGGACACTAAGGTGGTTAAAAGTCCTTAGGTGCTCCTTTCCATGGTGTTTAAAAGTCCATGGGGCCAAGGTGTTTAAAAGTCCTTGGGGCCAAGGTGTTTAAAAGTCCTTGGGGCCAAGGTGTTTAAAAGTCCTTGGGGTAATTCAAGCTACGGACACAAAGGTGGTTAAAAGTCCTTGTGTGGTCCTTTCATGGTGTTTAAAAGTCCATGGCCAAGGTGTTTAAAAGTCCTTGGGGCCAAGGTGTTCAAAAGTCCTTGGGGAAAGTTGTTGAACTTGATTTCATAAATGAAATGTATCACTTGAGCCAATATGACATGTATAGTACATTGAGATGCATGAGATGCATGTTTTAATGTTTATGTTGAAGCATGAGATGCTTGTTTAAAGGAAATGTGGAAGCATGATATTGCTTGATTTAAAGTATGCTTTGAGCATGTATAAAGGTTGTTTGTAAGCAAGTTTTATAAATGGTTTTAATTGCATTATTGAATGGTTTTTAAAGAGCACTCCTCACTAAGCTTTGGCTTACGCTCTCTCGTTTTCTTGATTCAATAATGCAGAGCATTAGAGTACATTGAGGGCAGCAAGAGGAGGCAAGCAAACAAGTTCAAGTAAAGCTCAATGTATGGAAGGTTTTGTTAAACATTTAGCTTTTGTATGTTTTGGCAATGGGGGACCAATGTATATGTTTTGGGAGGTGTTTGAGACTCCCTAAGTATGTTAAGTGTTGTTGTTGTTGCTGGTTTTTGGATTGAACCTTATATGTTTGTTTTGCAAGTTTGATGCTTGAGTGGATAGCTTGTGTAGGAAGCATGACCATTGAATTGGGGCTTTATGCATGTGAAGTTGGTTTGTTGATTTGTTGGTTTCTATATGTCTTAAAGATGTTTAATTGCATGCTGGTAAAGTTTGGTTATGTTTGGAGCATGTTTGGAAGTCCAATTGCATGATTAGGTATGCTTGTTAGCTGAAATTTGTGAAGGCGTTTCGGAACAGGGGTGTACCGTTTCGGAACGGGTGCCTTTCATGAACCCAGGCGTCCGAAACGGTATGCACCGTTTGGAAACGGTTTGGCCTCTGTCGAGCCACGTTCCGGAACCCGTTTCGGAACGTCCCGTGTTTCGGAACAGGGTTAGCCTGTTTCGGAACGGTCGACCGTTAGGGGGCTGACATGGTAGTTATATGTTTTGATTTGTTTGCATTTTGGTCCCGAATCTTGTTTGATCAATTGCATGAGCTGTGGATGTCCTTTTGAGCTGAAATTTCACAGAGAAGCATGAAACCTGACTAATTTCAAGATGGTAACTTTAATTTGGGTTAAGTCCCTTAATTTATCAGAATTTACAATTTGGTCCCTAAAGTTGTAATTTGTTCAATTGGGTCCCTGTTTGATCTCTGATGTTTGTGATCTTTTAGTATGTTGTTTGTATGATCACAATTAAGGTTAATGCGCATCTAGACAAGATAAAAAAAAGGGTCGTTAATCAAGGTTGACTTTCGGGTTGACTTTGGTTTTCCCCGTGTGACTTTCTTAATTCGGGTCAACTGTCCAGACCGGGTTAAGGGGGTTACAGGCTGAGTTGGCAGCGAATGGCACTCTAGACGGGATTGTATGGACTGAGTGATTTTCTAGACCTCTAAGAGATCGTGAAACTGCTCAAATTAAGCATATAGAGGGGACGATAAAAAATGTGAATATGTCTTTGGAGTTGGAAGATAAAATAGTATGGGTCCATGATAAAGCTAGGGTTTTTTCAGTGAAGAAATTATCAGAGTTGTTGATTAGTGTTGAGACGTTGGATCATGTTTTTAACTTCGATTTGCTATAGAGATTGAAAGTGCTTCCTAAAGTAAGAAGTTTTCTACGATGCTGAAATTAGACATGATTCCCTCAAAAGTATTTTTGCAGAAAAGAGGACTAGATTTAGAAGATTTTCATTGCATTTGTGGGTTTTGCAGGTTTGGTTTAGAAGACTCGAATCACTTTTTTGTGGTTTGTAGCTATTCTGATGGCCTATGGAAGGAGATTTTCAGGTGGTGGGATTTGCCTTGGCAAGGTTTGTAACCCCCTTGTCCCGGTCTGGCCGGATGACCGGTCCAAAAGGGCTACACGGGGAAAACCGAGTGAAAACCCCTAAAGGATTCCCCCTCGGTTAGCAACCCTATTTTTTTTCATTTTAAATCTCGTCTAGATGAGTAATTAACCCTACGTGATCAAACAGCGGAATAACATAACCAAAACAATCTAACGAACCTAAAACCACATCCAAAAGGCAAATTTTCAAGTTTAATTGCAGGGGTATCGATACACCTAAGGGGTGTATCGATACGCCTTGACTAAGACAAAGGCCAGAGTCAACCCGTAGAGACCGTATCGATACACCTTGGGAGGGTATCGATACCCTCGTCAAAGGTTGACTTCCCACGGTCAACGCTAGTTGACCGTACCGATACGCTTGAGGCCGGTATCGATACCAAGATGGACAGTGGCTCCAGTGGCCAAAAAGGTATCGATACGCCTCCCCGCGTATCGATACGGAAGGCCTGGAATAAGAAGGCCGTATCGATACGGGTCTAACCGTATCGATACCCCCTGCCCAGCGACACCTCCTTTCACCGTTTGGTAACATCTTGCAAGGTTCTAGATGCATACTTAGACACCCTTAAGCACATACAAGCATTCATGCACCAACCACAAACAGGACTTAACATGAGGGCATTCAACCCAACGATAACATACCAAACAAAGCTCCATACAAGTCTACAAGAAGCATACATAGCAAGCATAAGTCATCCATCACAAAGTAGACAACATAAGGCCTACCTAGGCCAAAATCATACAAATTCAGGCATAAGCAATTAAACCACATAAGTAGCATAGAACATAATCCGAGAAGCAAAAAAGCATAACATGCAACATAAGTTTAACAATTTCAAGCATGACTTCCTAAGGAGTTTGACCCCAACTCCTAACACTCTATATCCCATTGTCTAGACATTATTACAAAAGCAAACCATACATAAACTTGCTTGAGAACTCCAAAGGTTCCTCCCTCGCCCGCTCGCCTCCCGAACTCTAACGATCTGCACATTGGAAACGAAGAGCATAAGCAATCTAGCTTAGTGAGAGAAGCTCTACAATTTACAACATGCAACTTTCCAAAATACGATTTGTATGCAAGAAAACAATGGATGCATAAGGGTCCATCTCAACACAACTTTTGGTTTGCACATGCACAACCAACATACACTTACGGTGGGACTACACATCACCGTTTCGACTAGTGGATGTCCAATGGGACTACACATCAAAGTACTACCCTACTAGTCACTACCGGTGGGACTACACATCACCGTAGTTTAAACCACCATCACGTGAGGCACGAACTCAACACGACTACTACATTGACAACTTGAAATGCATTTAATGGTCACAATGTATGTAAAATCAACTTGTCACGACATTTATGAGTAGGGAGACTTACACACGGGTTTAGGCAACCTCTCAAGGTTCTACCCAAACCCCAAGGGAGGCCATATCAAGTACAATGCAATAACCAATGATCCTACTCACCGTTGTTACCCAAGAGAAGATTGAAGACCGAGCTCAAGACTCCGAAATCCCCGGATTTGCCCCTGAAGCTTCACCAACCACATTCCTTGATTCTAAGCATTCCAACACCAAGCAAATAACCCCAAATCAGTTCATGTTCTAAAATAATCAACCCGAATAACATACTAAGTACATTACACCAATCTTTCCATTGAAACGAGCTCAAATTTTCCAAAATCCGAGCAGCCCTTAAGCACCCCTCAAAACCATTGATTTCAACCTTCAAACTACTCCCTAAAGCTTTCAAAACGATGCTCACATATACCCTAATCATTGACCCTCTCATTCCTACATAGAACACCCCCAAATTTCATTCCTAAACCTCCCAAAAACCTCCCCAAAACCTCATTTCGGAAATCACCCCAAACCTTGTAAAAATCATATCCATTGGACCCCTTTAGACTTAAAATGACTCATATCACTTCCATAAATCAAAAACCTAAGTTTAGAATACTAAAAATGACATTTTTAATTCAAAACCTTCAAACTCCAAAATTCCAAAATGAGAGTAGAAATGAAAATAAAAGACATCAACTTGTAGAGGATAAAGAGAGTAAGTCAAAAACGAAATTACCTTTGCAAAACCTTCAAAAATGAGTAAGCTTTTGAATGGAATAGTATCCAAGGAGAGGGGGTGTTTTTTGACGGTATTGTGAATAGTGTAGTTAGAGGAAGAAGATGACTTTTAGTATTATTTTAGGTTTGTTTGAAATGGGGGGCCAAAAGACCAAAACACCCTTAATGAAATAAGGGATCTACAATGGATGACACCATGGCTATGTGGGCTTGATTAAAATATAGTCCAACTAAATAAAACCCGAGGCCCAAGTCATTATTTTATTATTTAAAATTTGAAACCGAAACCCGAACTATTTTTAAATTAATATTTTCACCCGACCCCCGAACCCGGGTGTTACAACTCTCCCCTACTTAAGGAAATTTCGTCCTCGAAATTACCTGACGGAAACAAGTAGGGAAACTGCTCAAGCATGTCAGCTTTCCTCTCCCACGTGGCTTCCTCTACACCTCTATGTCTCCATAAGACTTTGACTAACTCTATAGTCTTGCCACGCAACACCTTGCTATCAGAAGCAAGTACCTCAATTGGTTCCTCATCGTAAGATAAGTCCGAATTTAACTCTATTTCTTCCACCGGCATAACATGGGACGGATCCGACCTATACCTCCTAAGCATCGATACATGAAACACATCATGAATCTTCTCTAGCTCAACTGGGAGTCTCAATCTATAGGCAACCGGACCAATTCTCTCAACTATCTCATAAGGCCCTATGTACCTTGGGCTCAACTTGCCTTTCCTCCCAAACCTCATCACCTTCTTCCATGGTGAGACTTTCAAAAATACTTTATCCCCCACGGAGTATTCCACTTCCTTCCTTTTTAAGTCGGCATAGGACTTTTGCCGATCTGAAGCCGCCTTCAAGCGATCACATATCAACTTCACCTTCTCGGTGGTTCCCTTAAGTAACTCGGGCATCGGCACAAGTTTCTGTCCGGCCTCAGCCCAACAAATCGGGGTCCTACACTTCCTACCATACAAGGCCTCATAAGGAGCCATCTGAATGCTTGACTGGAAGCTGTTGTTGTACGCAAATTCCACTAATGGTAGGTGTTTCTCCCACGACCCCTGGAAGTCAATAATACAACACCTCAACATATCCTCCAAAATCTGAATCACTCTCTCAGACTGCCCATCTGACTGCGGATGATACGAACTGCTGAAGTTCAACCAAGTGCCTAAGGCTCGATGCAAACACTCCCAAAATCTAGAGGTGAATCTCGGATCTCGATCTGACACAATTGACTTCGGTACCCCATGTAGTCTCACAATCTCACGGATATACAATTCGGCCAACTTGTCCAAAGTATAGGTGGTATGAACCGGTATGAAGTGTGCACACTTGGTGAATCTGTCTACAATCACCCATACTGAATTTTTCTTCGAAGGAGTCAATGGAAGTCCTGATACAAAGTCCATAGTGATACGCTCCCACTTCCACTCTGGAATCTTCAACGGTTGCAACAACCCTGAGGGAAACTGGTGCTCGGCCTTGACTCTCTGACAGACCATGCATTTACTTACGAACTCGGCTACATCCTTTTTCAAACCAACCCAATAATACTCTTCCTTTAATCCTCGATACATCTTCGTGCTACCCGGATGCATAGCAAAAGGGCTATTGTGAGCCTCACACAAAATCGTACGCCTCAACTCGGCATCCTCCGGAACCACTATCCTATCCTTGAAACATATGATCCCATTCTCTCCAAAACAATACTCGGTAGGCCTATCTTCCGCTATGTCTTGCACGTGAGGTGCCAAGGACTCATCTCGCAACTGCTTCTCACGAATCAACTGAACCAAAGATGGCTTAACCTGAAGCTCGGCCACTAGCCCACCGTCCGTAGACACACTCAACCTTGCGAACATTGCTCGCAACTCAACGGCCATCTTCCTACTCAAGGCATCGGCCACCACATTCGCCTTGCCCGGATGATATTCTATGGTGAGGTCATAGTCTTTAAGGAGCTCCAACCACCTTCGTTGCCTAAGATTCAACTCCTTTTGGGACATCAAATATTTCAAGCTCTTGTGGTCGGTGTACACAGTGCACTTCTCACCATAAAGATGGTGTCTCCAAATCCAAAGCCGAAACCACATTAGTCAAGAACTTAACGTTCTCCCCAACTACCACAACCTCAAAGTCATCAGCAAGCCTCAAAGAGACTCTCTTAGTCTCAAAGTCAACCCTAGCTTTATGCTCTACAAGCCAATCCATGCCCAAAATCACATCAAAGCCATAAAAGGGTAGCTCCATCATGTCGACTGGAAATATGTGGCCCTAAATCATCAAGGGACACCTTCTATACACTTTCCTAACTACCACTGTATCACCAAAGGAGCTAGTGACATTTACTCCTACTTCTAAACAATCACAAGGTAGTCCTAATGACCTTGCATGCTCACCCAGAATATACGAATGCGTTGACCCCGAATCTATGAGAGAAAGCAAACTCAAAGACTGTAATGTGAAATTACCTGCAATGACATCAGTGTCATTTCCAGCCTCTCGCTGAGCGTACACTCTAGCCGGTCCTCCTCCCTCGGGCTGGACTGCTACCACATGAGCCAAGTTCCTCTGACCCTCATTCCTTGGCTGGAAGTTCCCACGGCCGCGCCCACGACCTCTCTGATGCTCAAAACCCCTCGCTGGAGCCGGTCCTCCTCTGACTGGGTGTGGACAATCACATCTCAAATGATCTCGGGAGCTACAGTTCCAACACGCCCCAAACATACCCATGCACTCACCTGGGTGGCGTCTCCCGCACCTAGTGCACTCCGGAATGTGCCCAACAGCCCCTTGGCCCTGACGGCCCTGACCATGGTTACCACCCCTAGGCCTCGTATCCGGCTGATACCTCCTATCCCTATGCCTCTTGGCATGATCTCTATCCCAGTTCGCATGTCTCTTCCCGGAGTCAAACCCACCAGCACGTGCTCTAGAGCTTAAGTTTTGCACTACATCCTTAGCTCTAGAAACCAAAACATCGAACTCAGTGTAGTCGGTGGCCAACAGGTAGGTCTTCACATCATTAGTCAACCCATATCTGAAGCGTTCACATCGTTCCTTCTCATCCGGAATCAACTCTGGCGCATACTGGCTCAACCTCACAAATTGGATCTCATACTCGGTCACGGTCCTATGGCCTTGAACCAAAGCCATGAACTCCCTTTTCTTTTCATCTAAGTACCGGACCCCGAGGTACTTCCTCTTGAAAGCACTCCTGAAAAACTCCCATGTGACATCCACCTCGGCCATACCAGAGATAGCAGTGGTCCACCAGGTATAAGCGTCTCCCTGGAGCAATGAGACAGTGCACCCCAACTTACGGGCGTCCGAACACTCCATCTGACCCAAGATGCGAGTAGTGCTCTCAAGCCACCCTTCTGAACCCTCCGGAGATAACCCACGAAACTCAACTGCCCCCAAATTACGAAGCCTCTCTAGGGGTAATCCTGTCCCCGCACCCTGAGCTGGTGCCGCAGCTTGCATACCAGCCAAAGCAGTCTGGAAAGCTCCGGCTATAGTCTGAATCAAATGAGCCACATCCGGGCCTGCCTGACCTTGGCCCGCTTGAGCCCCATTACCTCCCACATTAGCCCCAGCTTGAGGCCCATTACCATCACCTCCAACGTTCCCTCCGTTACCACCCGGAGCATTAAGAGCAGGAGGCGCGTTCTCGGGTGCCTGGTCACCCGCTCTAGGCCGTCCCCTCGGTCTCACCATAGCAATTAGTATAATCTAAAACAACAAACACACAACAACAAGAAACGTTAGGTTAGCAAGGGGCAAAGGACTCTGGTTCTCAAGCTCTTTAAACCAAAACAATTTTCCTTTTTATTTTGACAACAATGCCTAACAATGGGGACTCAAACCAACCCTCAAACAACAGAAAAGCCATCATAGCATGCATACATACACCGTGCTAAAAACAAAATTCAGACATACATGGCAAAACACTCATAATATCTTAACTTACCTCACTTACCTGACCGAGGTCTCGGAAACCTCAGGCTCTGATACCAATAAATGTAACCCCCTTGTCCCGGTCTGGCCGGATGACCGGTCCAAAAGGGCTACACGGGGAAAACCGAGTGAAAACCCCTAAAGGATTCCCCCTCGGTTAGCAACCCTATTTTTTTCATTTTAAATCTCGTCTAGATGAGTAATTAACCCTACGTGATCAAACAGCGGAATAACATAACCAAAACAATCTAACGAACCTAAAACCACATCCAAAAGGCAAATTTTCAAGTTTAATTGCAGGGGTATCGATACACCTAAGGGGTGTATCGATACGCCTTGACTAAGACAAAGGCCAGAGTCAACCCGTAGAGACCGTATCGATACACCTTGGGAGGGTATCGATACCCTCGTCAAAGGTTGACTTCCCACGGTCAACGCTAGTTGACCGTACCGATACGCTTGAGGCCGGTATCGATACCAAGATGGACAGTGGCTCCAGTGGCCAAAAAGGTATCGATACGCCTCCCCGCGTATCGATACGGAAGGCCTAGAATAAGAAGGCCGTATCGATACGGGTCTAACCGTATCGATACCCCCTGCCCAGCGACACCTCCTTTCACCGTTTGGTAACATCTTGCAAGGTTCTAGATGCATACTTAGACACCCTTAAGCACATACAAGCATTCATGCACCAACCACAAACAGGACTTAACATGAGGGCATTCAACCCAACGATAACATACCAAACAAAGCTCCATACAAGTCTACAAGAAGCATACATAGCAAGCATAAGTCATCCATCACAAAGTAGACAACATAAGGCCTACCTAGGCCAAAATCATACAAATTCAGGCATAAGCAATTAAACCACATAAGTAGCATAGAACATAATCCGAGAAGCAAAAAAGCATAACATGCAACATAAGTTTAACAATTTCAAGCATGACTTCCTAAGGAGTTTGACCCCAACTCCTAACACTCTATATCCCATTGTCTAGACATTATTACAAAAGCAAACCATACATAAACTTGCTTGAGAACTCCAAAGGTTCCTCCCTCGCCCGCTCGCCTCCCGAACTCTAACGATCTGCACATTGGAAACGAAGAGCATAAGCAATCTAGCTTAGTGAGAGAAGCTCTACAATTTACAACATGCAACTTTCCAAAATACGATTTGTATGCAAGAAAACAATGGATGCATAAGGGTCCATCTCAACACAACTTTTGGTTTGCACATGCACAACCAACATACACTTACGGTGGGACTACACATCACCGTTTCGACTAGTGGATGTCCAATGGGACTACACATCAAAGTACTACCCTACTAGTCACTACCGGTGGGACTACACATCACCGTAGTTTAAACCACCATCACGTGAGGCACGAACTCAACACGACTACTACATTGACAACTTGAAATGCATTTAATGGTCACAATGTATGTAAAATCAACTTGTCACGACATTTATGAGTAGGGAGACTTACACACGGGTTTAGGCAACCTCTCAAGGTTCTACCCAAACCCCAAGGGAGGCCATATCAAGTACAATGCAATAACCAATGATCCTACTCACCGTTGTTACCCAAGAGAAGATTGAAGACCGAGCTCAAGACTCCGAAATCCCCGGATTTGCCCCTGAAGCTTCACCAACCACATTCCTTGATTCTAAGCATTCCAACACCAAGCAAATAACCCCAAATCAGTTCATGTTCTAAAATAATCAACCCGAATAACATACTAAGTACATTACACCAATCTTTCCATTGAAACGAGCTCAAATTTTCCAAAATCCGAGCAGCCCTTAAGCACCCCTCAAAACCATTGATTTCAACCTTCAAACTACTCCCTAAAGCTTTCAAAACGATGCTCACATATACCCTAATCATTGACCCTCTCATTCCTACATAGAACACCCCCAAATTTCATTCCTAAACCTCCCAAAAACCTCCCCAAAACCTCATTTCGGAAATCACCCCAAACCTTGTAAAAATCATATCCATTGGACCCCTTTAGACTTAAAATGACTCATATCACTTCCATAAATCAAAAACCTAAGTTTAGAATACTAAAAATGACATTTTTAATTCAAAACCTTCAAACTCCAAAATTCCAAAATGAGAGTAGAAATGAAAATAAAAGACATCAACTTGTAGAGGATAAAGAGAGTAAGTCAAAAACGAAATTACCTTTGCAAAACCTTCAAAAATGAGTAAGCTTTTGAATGGAATAGTATCCAAGGAGAGGGGGTGTTTTTTGACGGTATTGTGAATAGTGTAGTTAGAGGAAGAAGATGACTTTTAGTATTATTTTAGGTTTGTTTGAAATGGGGGGCCAAAAGACCAAAACACCCTTAATGAAATAAGGGATCTACAATGGATGACACCATGGCTATGTGGGCTTGATTAAAATATAGTCCAACTAAATAAAACCCGAGGCCCAAGTCATTATTTTATTATTTAAAATTTGAAACCGAAACCCGAACTATTTTTAAATTAATATTTTCACCCGACCCCCGAACCCGGGTGTTACAACTCTCCCCTACTTAAGGAAATTTCGTCCTCGAAATTACCTGACGGAAACAAGTAGGGAAACTGCTCAAGCATGTCAGCTTTCCTCTCCCACGTGGCTTCCTCTACACCTCTATGTCTCCATAAGACTTTGACTAACTCTATAGTCTTGCCACGCAACACCTTGCTATCAGAAGCAAGTACCTCAATTGGTTCCTCATCGTAAGATAAGTCCGAATTTAACTCTATTTCTTCCACCGGCATAACATGGGACGGATCCGACCTATACCTCCTAAGCATCGATACATGAAACACATCATGAATCTTCTCTAGCTCAACTGGGAGTCTCAATCTATAGGCAACCGGACCAATTCTCTCAACTATCTCATAAGGCCCTATGTACCTTGGGCTCAACTTGCCTTTCCTCCCAAACCTCATCACCTTCTTCCATGGTGAGACTTTCAAAAATACTTTATCCCCCACGGAGTATTCCACTTCCTTCCTTTTTAAGTCGGCATAGGACTTTTGCCGATCTGAAGCCGCCTTCAAGCGATCACATATCAACTTCACCTTCTCGGTGGTTCCCTTAAGTAACTCGGGCATCGGCACAAGTTTCTGTCCGGCCTCAGCCCAACAAATCGGGGTCCTACACTTCCTACCATACAAGGCCTCATAAGGAGCCATCTGAATGCTTGACTGGAAGCTGTTGTTGTACGCAAATTCCACTAATGGTAGGTGTTTCTCCCACGACCCCTGGAAGTCAATAATACAACACCTCAACATATCCTCCAAAATCTGAATCACTCTCTCAGACTGCCCATCTGACTGCGGATGATACGAACTGCTGAAGTTCAACCAAGTGCCTAAGGCTCGATGCAAACACTCCCAAAATCTAGAGGTGAATCTCGGATCTCGATCTGACACAATTGACTTCGGTACCCCATGTAGTCTCACAATCTCACGGATATACAATTCGGCCAACTTGTCCAAAGTATAGGTGGTATGAACCGGTATGAAGTGTGCACACTTGGTGAATCTGTCTACAATCACCCATACTGAATTTTTCTTCGAAGGAGTCAATGGAAGTCCTGATACAAAGTCCATAGTGATACGCTCCCACTTCCACTCTGGAATCTTCAACGGTTGCAACAACCCTGAGGGAAACTGGTGCTCGGCCTTGACTCTCTGACAGACCATGCATTTACTTACGAACTCGGCTACATCCTTTTTCAAACCAACCCAATAATACTCTTCCTTTAATCCTCGATACATCTTCGTGCTACCCGGATGCATAGCAAAAGGGCTATTGTGAGCCTCACACAAAATCGTACGCCTCAACTCGGCATCCTCCGGAACCACTATCCTATCCTTGAAACATAGGATCCCATTCTCTCCAAAACAATACTCGGTAGGCCTATCTTCCGCTATGTCTTGCACGTGAGGTGCCAAGGACTCATCTCGCAACTGCTTCTCACGAATCAACTGAACCAAAGATGGCTTAACCTGAAGCTCGGCCACTAGCCCACCGTCCGTAGACACACTCAACCTTGCGAACATTGCTCGCAACTCAACGGCCATCTTCCTACTCAAGGCATCGGCCACCACATTCGCCTTGCCCGGATGATATTCTATGGTGAGGTCATAGTCTTTAAGGAGCTCCAACCACCTTCGTTGCCTAAGATTCAACTCCTTTTGGGACATCAAATATTTCAAGCTCTTGTGGTCGGTGTACACAGTGCACTTCTCACCATAAAGATGGTGTCTCCAAATCCAAAGCCGAAACCACATTAGTCAAGAACTTAACGTTCTCCCCAACTACCACAACCTCAAAGTCATCAGCAAGCCTCAAAGAGACTCTCTTAGTCTCAAAGTCAACCCTAGCTTTATGCTCTACAAGCCAATCCATGCCCAAAATCACATCAAAGCCATAAAAGGGTAGCTCCATCATGTCGACTGGAAATATGTGGCCCTAAATCATCAAGGGACACCTTCTATACACTTTCCTAACTACCACTGTATCACCAAAGGAGCTAGTGACATTTACTCCTACTTCTAAACAATCACAAGGTAGTCCTAATGACCTTGCATGCTCACCCAGAATATACGAATGCGTTGACCCCGAATCTATGAGAGAAAGCAAACTCAAAGACTGTAATGTGAAATTACCTGCAATGACATCAGTGTCATTTCCAGCCTCTCGCTGAGCGTACACTCTAGCCGGTCCTCCTCCCTCGGGCTGGACTGCTACCACATGAGCCAAGTTCCTCTGACCCTCATTCCTTGGCTGGAAGTTCCCACGGCCGCGCCCACGACCTCTCTGATGCTCAAAACCCCTCGCTGGAGCCGGTCCTCCTCTGACTGGGTGTGGACAATCACATCTCAAATGATCTCGGGAGCTACAGTTCCAACACGCCCCAAACATACCCATGCACTCACCTGGGTGGCGTCTCCCGCACCTAGTGCACTCCGGAATGTGCCCAACAGCCCCTTGGCCCTGACGGCCCTGACCATGGTTACCACCCCTAGGCCTCGTATCCGGCTGATACCTCCTATCCCTATGCCTCTTGGCATGATCTCTATCCCAGTTCGCATGTCTCTTCCCGGAGTCAAACCCACCAGCACGTGCTCTAGAGCTTAAGTTTTGCACTACATCCTTAGCTCTAGAAACCAAAACATCGAACTCAGTGTAGTCGGTGGCCAACAGGTAGGTCTTCACATCATTAGTCAACCCATATCTGAAGCGTTCACATCGTTCCTTCTCATCCGGAATCAACTCTGGCGCATACTGGCTCAACCTCACAAATTGGATCTCATACTCGGTCACGGTCCTATGGCCTTGAACCAAAGCCATGAACTCCCTTTTCTTTTCATCTAAGTACCGGACCCCGAGGTACTTCCTCTTGAAAGCACTCCTGAAAAACTCCCATGTGACATCCACCTCGGCCATACCAGAGATAGCAGTGGTCCACCAGGTATAAGCGTCTCCCTGGAGCAATGAGACAGTGCACCCCAACTTACGGGCGTCCGAACACTCCATCTGACCCAAGATGCGAGTAGTGCTCTCAAGCCACCCTTCTGAACCCTCCGGAGATAACCCACGAAACTCAACTGCCCCCAAATTACGAAGCCTCTCTAGGGGTAATCCTGTCCCCGCACCCTGAGCTGGTGCCGCAGCTTGCATACCAGCCAAAGCAGTCTGGAAAGCTCCGGCTATAGTCTGAATCAAATGAGCCACATCCGGGCCTGCCTGACCTTGGCCCGCTTGAGCCCCATTACCTCCCACATTAGCCCCAGCTTGAGGCCCATTACCATCACCTCCAACGTTCCCTCCGTTACCACCCGGAGCATTAAGAGCAGGAGGCGCGTTCTCGGGTGCCTGGTCACCCGCTCTAGGCCGTCCCCTCGGTCTTACCATAGCAATTAGTATAATCTAAAACAACAAACACACAACAACAAGAAACGTTAGGTTAGCAAGGGGCAAAGGACTCTGGTTCTCAAGCTCTTTAAACCAAAACAATTTTCCTTTTTATTTTGACAACAATGCCTAACAATGGGGACTCAAACCAACCCTCAAACAACAGAAAAGCCATCATAGCATGCATACATACACCGTGCTAAAAACAAAATTCAGACATACATGGCAAAACACTCATAATATCTTAACTTACCTCACTTACCTGACCGAGGTCTCGGAAACCTCAGGCTCTGATACCAATAAATGTAACCCCCTTGTCCCGGTCTGGCCGGATGACCGGTCCAAAAGGGCTATACGGGGAAAACCGAGTGAAAACCCCTAAAGGATTCCCCCTCGGTTAGCAACCCTATTTTTTTCATTTTAAATCTCGTCTAGATGAGTAATTAACCCTACGTGATCAAACAGCGGAATAACATAACCAAAACAATCTAACGAACCTAAAACCACATCCAAAAGGCAAATTTTCAAGTTTAATTGCAGGGGTATCGATACACCTAAGGGGTGTATCGATACGCCTTGACTAAGACAAAGGCCAGAGTCAACCCGTAGAGACCGTATCGATACACCTTGGGAGGGTATCGATACCCTCGTCAAAGGTTGACTTCCCACGGTCAACGCTAGTTGACCGTACCGATACGCTTGAGGCCGGTATCGATACCAAGATGGACAGTGGCTCCAGTGGCCAAAAAGGTATCGATACGCCTCCCCGCGTATCGATACGGAAGGCCTGGAATAAGAAGGCCGTATCGATACGGGTCTAACCGTATCGATACCCCCTGCCCAGCGACACCTCCTTTCACCGTTTGGTAACATCTTGCAAGGTTCTAGATGCATACTTAGACACCCTTAAGCACATACAAGCATTCATGCACCAACCACAAACAGGACTTAACATGAGGGCATTCAACCCAACGATAACATACCAAACAAAGCTCCATACAAGTCTACAAGAAGCATACATAGCAAGCATAAGTCATCCATCACAAAGTAGACAACATAAGGCCTACCTAGGCCAAAATCATACAAATTCAGGCATAAGCAATTAAACCACATAAGTAGCATAGAACATAATCCGAGAAGCAAAAAAGCATAACATGCAACATAAGTTTAACAATTTCAAGCATGACTTCCTAAGGAGTTTGACCCCAACTCCTAACACTCTATATCCCATTGTCTAGACATTATTACAAAAGCAAACCATACATAAACTTGCTTGAGAACTCCAAAGGTTCCTCCCTCGCCCGCTCGCCTCCCGAACTCTAACGATCTGCACATTGGAAACGAAGAGCATAAGCAATCTAGCTTAGTGAGAGAAGCTCTACAATTTACAACATGCAACTTTCCAAAATACGATTTGTATGCAAGAAAACAATGGATGCATAAGGGTCCATCTCAACACAACTTTTGGTTTGCACATGCACAACCAACATACACTTACGGTGGGACTACACATCACCGTTTCGACTAGTGGATGTCCAATGGGACTACACATCAAAGTACTACCCTACTAGTCACTACCGGTGGGACTACACATCACCGTAGTTTAAACCACCATCACGTGAGGCACGAACTCAACACGACTACTACATTGACAACTTGAAATGCATTTAATGGTCACAATGTATGTAAAATCAACTTGTCACGACATTTATGAGTAGGGAGACTTACACACGGGTTTAGGCAACCTCTCAAGGTTCTACCCAAACCCCAAGGGAGGCCATATCAAGTACAATGCAATAACCAATGATCCTACTCACCGTTGTTACCCAAGAGAAGATTGAAGACCGAGCTCAAGACTCCGAAATCCCCGGATTTGCCCCTGAAGCTTCACCAACCACATTCCTTGATTCTAAGCATTCCAACACCAAGCAAATAACCCCAAATCAGTTCATGTTCTAAAATAATCAACCCGAATAACATACTAAGTACATTACACCAATCTTTCCATTGAAACGAGCTCAAATTTTCCAAAATCCGAGCAGCCCTTAAGCACCCCTCAAAACCATTGATTTCAACCTTCAAACTACTCCCTAAAGCTTTCAAAACGATGCTCACATATACCCTAATCATTGACCCTCTCATTCCTACATAGAACACCCCCAAATTTCATTCCTAAACCTCCCAAAAACCTCCCCAAAACCTCATTTCGGAAATCACCCCAAACCTTGTAAAAATCATATCCATTGGACCCCTTTAGACTTAAAATGACTCATATCACTTCCATAAATCAAAAACCTAAGTTTAGAATACTAAAAATGACATTTTTAATTCAAAACCTTCAAACTCCAAAATTCCAAAATGAGAGTAGAAATGAAAATAAAAGACATCAACTTGTAGAGGATAAAGAGAGTAAGTCAAAAACGAAATTACCTTTGCAAAACCTTCAAAAATGAGTAAGCTTTTGAATGGAATAGTATCCAAGGAGAGGGGGTGTTTTTTGACGGTATTGTGAATAGTGTAGTTAGAGGAAGAAGATGACTTTTAGTATTATTTTAGGTTTGTTTGAAATGGGGGGCCAAAAGACCAAAACACCCTTAATGAAATAAGGGATCTACAATGGATGACACCATGGCTATGTGGGCTTGATTAAAATATAGTCCAACTAAATAAAACCCGAGGCCCAAGTCATTATTTTATTATTTAAAATTTGAAACCGAAACCCGAACTATTTTTAAATTAATATTTTCACCCGACCCCCGAACCCGGGTGTTACAACTCTCCCCTACTTAAGGAAATTTCGTCCTCGAAATTACCTGACGGAAACAAGTAGGGAAACTGCTCAAGCATGTCAGCTTTCCTCTCCCACGTGGCTTCCTCTACACCTCTATGTCTCCATAAGACTTTGACTAACTCTATAGTCTTGCCACGCAACACCTTGCTATCAGAAGCAAGTACCTCAATTGGTTCCTCATCGTAAGATAAGTCCGAATTTAACTCTATTTCTTCCACCGGCATAACATGGGACGGATCCGACCTATACCTCCTAAGCATCGATACATGAAACACATCATGAATCTTCTCTAGCTCAACTGGGAGTCTCAATCTATAGGCAACCGGACCAATTCTCTCAACTATCTCATAAGGCCCTATGTACCTTGGGCTCAACTTGCCTTTCCTCCCAAACCTCATCACCTTCTTCCATGGTGAGACTTTCAAAAATACTTTATCCCCCACGGAGTATTCCACTTCCTTCCTTTTTAAGTCGGCATAGGACTTTTGCCGATCTGAAGCCGCCTTCAAGCGATCACATATCAACTTCACCTTCTCGGTGGTTCCCTTAAGTAACTCGGGCATCGGCACAAGTTTCTGTCCGGCCTCAGCCCAACAAATCGGGGTCCTACACTTCCTACCATACAAGGCCTCATAAGGAGCCATCTGAATGCTTGACTGGAAGCTGTTGTTGTACGCAAATTCCACTAATGGTAGGTGTTTCTCCCACGACCCCTGGAAGTCAATAATACAACACCTCAACATATCCTCCAAAATCTGAATCACTCTCTCAGACTGCCCATCTGACTGCGGATGATACGAACTGCTGAAGTTCAACCAAGTGCCTAAGGCTCGATGCAAACACTCCCAAAATCTAGAGGTGAATCTCGGATCTCGATCTGACACAATTGACTTCGGTACCCCATGTAGTCTCACAATCTCACGGATATACAATTCGGCCAACTTGTCCAAAGTATAGGTGGTATGAACCGGTATGAAGTGTGCACACTTGGTGAATCTGTCTACAATCACCCATACTGAATTTTTCTTCGAAGGAGTCAATGGAAGTCCTGATACAAAGTCCATAGTGATACGCTCCCACTTCCACTCTGGAATCTTCAACGGTTGCAACAACCCTGAGGGAAACTGGTGCTCGGCCTTGACTCTCTGACAGACCATGCATTTACTTACGAACTCGGCTACATCCTTTTTCAAACCAACCCAATAATACTCTTCCTTTAATCCTCGATACATCTTCGTGCTACCCGGATGCATAGCAAAAGGGCTATTGTGAGCCTCACACAAAATCGTACGCCTCAACTCGGCATCCTCCGGAACCACTATCCTATCCTTGAAACATAGGATCCCATTCTCTCCAAAACAATACTCGGTAGGCCTATCTTCCGCTATGTCTTGCACGTGAGGTGCCAAGGACTCATCTCGCAACTGCTTCTCACGAATCAACTGAACCAAAGATGGCTTAACCTGAAGCTCGGCCACTAGCCCACCGTCCGTAGACACACTCAACCTTGCGAACATTGCTCGCAACTCAACGGCCATCTTCCTACTCAAGGCATCGGCCACCACATTCGCCTTGCCCGGATGATATTCTATGGTGAGGTCATAGTCTTTAAGGAGCTCCAACCACCTTCGTTGCCTAAGATTCAACTCCTTTTGGGACATCAAATATTTCAAGCTCTTGTGGTCGGTGTACACAGTGCACTTCTCACCATAAAGATGGTGTCTCCAAATCCAAAGCCGAAACCACATTAGTCAAGAACTTAACGTTCTCCCCAACTACCACAACCTCAAAGTCATCAGCAAGCCTCAAAGAGACTCTCTTAGTCTCAAAGTCAACCCTAGCTTTATGCTCTACAAGCCAATCCATGCCCAAAATCACATCAAAGCCATAAAAGGGTAGCTCCATCATGTCGACTGGAAATATGTGGCCCTAAATCATCAAGGGACACCTTCTATACACTTTCCTAACTACCACTGTATCACCAAAGGAGCTAGTGACATTTACTCCTACTTCTAAACAATCACAAGGTAGTCCTAATGACCTTGCATGCTCACCCAGAATATACGAATGCGTTGACCCCGAATCTATGAGAGAAAGCAAACTCAAAGACTGTAATGTGAAATTACCTGCAATGACATCAGTGTCATTTCCAGCCTCTCGCTGAGCGTACACTCTAGCCGGTCCTCCTCCCTCGGGCTGGACTGCTACCACATGAGCCAAGTTCCTCTGACCCTCATTCCTTGGCTGGAAGTTCCCACGGCCGCGCCCACGACCTCTCTGATGCTCAAAACCCCTCGCTGGAGCCGGTCCTCCTCTGACTGGGTGTGGACAATCACATCTCAAATGATCTCGGGAGCTACAGTTCCAACACGCCCCAAACATACCCATGCACTCACCTGGGTGGCGTCTCCCGCACCTAGTGCACTCCGGAATATGCCCAACAGCCCCTTGGCCCTGACGGCCCTGACCATGGTTACCACCCCTAGGCCTCGTATCCGGCTGATACCTCCTATCCCTATGCCTCTTGGCATGATCTCTATCCCAGTTCGCATGTCTCTTCCCGGAGTCAAACCCACCAGCACGTGCTCTAGAGCTTAAGTTTTGCACTACATCCTTAGCTCTAGAAACCAAAACATCGAACTCAGTGTAGTCGGTGGCCAACAGGTAGGTCTTCACATCAGTAGTCAACCCATATCTGAAGCGTTCACATCGTTCCTTCTCATCTGGAATCAACTCTGGCGCATACTGGCTCAACCTCACAAATTGGATCTCATACTCGGTCACGGTCCTATGGCCTTGAACCAAAGCCATGAACTCCCTTTTCTTTTCATCTAAGTACCGGACCCCGAGGTACTTCCTCTTGAAAGCACTCCTGAAAAACTCCCATGTGACATCCACCTCGGCCATACCAGAGATAGCAGTGGTCCACCAGGTATAAGCGTCTCCCTGGAGCAATGAGACAGTGCACCCCAACTTACGGGCGTCCGAACACTCCATCTGACCCAAGATGCGAGTAGTGCTCTCAAGCCACCCTTCTGAACCCTCCGGAGATAACCCACGAAACTCAACTGCCCCTAAATTACGAAGCCTCTCTAGGGGTAATCCTGTCCCCGCACCCTGAGCTGGTGCCGCAGCTTGCATACCAGCCAAAGCAGTCTGGAAAGCTCCGGCTATAGTCTGAATCAAATGAGCCACATCCGGGCCTGCCTGACCTTGGCCCGCTTGAGCCCCATTACCTCCCACATTAGCCCCAGCTTGAGGCCCATTACCATCACCTCCAACGTTCCTTCCGTTACCACCCGGAGCATTAAGAGCAGGAGGCGCGTTCTCGGGTGCCTGGTCACCCGCTCTAGGCCGTCCCCTCGGTCTCACCATAGCAATTAGTATAATCTAAAACAACAAACACACAACAACAAGAAACGTTAGGTTAGCAAGGGGCAAAGGACTCCGGTTCTCAAGCTCTTTAAACCAAAACAATTTTCCTTTTTATTTTGACAACAATGCCTAACAATGGGGACTCAAACCAACCCTCAAACAACAGAAAAGCCATCATAGCATGCATACATACACCGTGCTAAAAACAAAATTCAGACATACATGGCAAAACACTCATAATATCTTAACTTACCTCACTTACCTGACCGAGGTCTCGGAAACCTCAGGCTCTGATACCAATAAATGTAACCCCCTTGTCCCGGTCTGGCCGGATGACCGGTCCAAAAGGGCTACACGGGGAAAACCGAGTGAAAACCCCTAAAGGATTCCCCCTCGGTTAGCAACCCTATTTTTTTCATTTTAAATCTCGTCTAGATGAGTAATTAACCCTACGTGATCAAACAGCGGAATAACATAACCAAAACAATCTAACGAACCTAAAACCACATCCAAAAGGCAAATTTTCAAGTTTAATTGCAGGGGTATCGATACACCTAAGGGGTGTATCGATACGCCTTGACTAAGACAAAGGCCAGAGTCAACCCGTAGAGACCGTATCGATACACCTTGGGAGGGTATCGATACCCTCGTCAAAGGTTGACTTCCCACGGTCAACGCTAGTTGACCGTACCGATACGCTTGAGGCCGGTATCGATACCAAGATGGACAGTGGCTCCAGTGGCCAAAAAGGTATCGATACGCCTCCCCGCGTATCGATACGGAAGGCCTGGAATAAGAAGGCCGTATCGATACGGGTCTAACCGTATCGATACCCCCTGCCCAGCGACACCTCCTTTCACCGTTTGGTAACATCTTGCAAGGTTCTAGATGCATACTTAGACACCCTTAAGCACATACAAGCATTCATGCACCAACCACAAACAGGACTTAACATGAGGGCATTCAACCCAACGATAACATACCAAACAAAGCTCCATACAAGTCTACAAGAAGCATACATAGCAAGCATAAGTCATCCATCACAAAGTAGACAACATAAGGCCTACCTAGGCCAAAATCATACAAATTCAGGCATAAGCAATTAAACCACATAAGTAGCATAGAACATAATCCGAGAAGCAAAAAAGCATAACATGCAACATAAGTTTAACAATTTCAAGCATGACTTCCTAAGGAGTTTGACCCCCAACTCCTAACACTCTATATCCCATTGTCTAGACATTATTACAAAAGCAAACCATACATAAACTTGCTTGAGAACTCCAAAGGTTCCTCCCTCGCCCGCTCGCCTCCCGAACTCTAACGATCTGCACATTGGAAACGAAGAGCATAAGCAATCTAGCTTAGTGAGAGAAGCTCTACAATTTACAACATGCAACTTTCCAAAATACGATTTGTATGCAAGAAAACAATGGATGCATAAGGGTCCATCTCAACACAACTTTTGGTTTGCACATGCACAACCAACATACACTTACGGTGGGACTACACATCACCGTTTCGACTAGTGGATGTCCAATGGGACTACACATCAAAGTACTACCCTACTAGTCACTACCGGTGGGACTACACATCACCGTAGTTTAAACCACCATCACGTGAGGCACGAACTCAACACGACTACTACATTGACAACTTGAAATGCATTTAATGGTCACAATGTATGTAAAATCAACTTGTCACGACATTTATGAGTAGGGAGACTTACACACGGGTTTAGGCAACCTCTCAAGGTTCTACCCAAACCCCAAGGGAGGCCATATCAAGTACAATGCAATAACCAATGATCCTACTCACCGTTGTTACCCAAGAGAAGATTGAAGACCGAGCTCAAGACTCCGAAATCCCCGGATTTGCCCCTGAAGCTTCACCAACCACATTCCTTGATTCTAAGCATTCCAACACCAAGCAAATAACCCCAAATCAGTTCATGTTCTAAAATAATCAACCCGAATAACATACTAAGTACATTACACCAATCTTTCCATTGAAACGAGCTCAAATTTTCCAAAATCCGAGCAGCCCTTAAGCACCCCTCAAAACCATTGATTTCAACCTTCAAACTACTCCCTAAAGCTTTCAAAACGATGCTCACATATACCCTAATCATTGACCCTCTCATTCCTACATAGAACACCCCCAAATTTCATTCCTAAACCTCCCAAAAACCTCCCCAAAACCTCATTTCGGAAATCACCCCAAACCTTGTAAAAATCATATCCATTGGACCCCTTTAGACTTAAAATGACTCATATCACTTCCATAAATCAAAAACCTAAGTTTAGAATACTAAAAATGACATTTTTAATTCAAAACCTTCAAACTCCAAAATTCCAAAATGAGAGTAGAAATGAAAATAAAAGACATCAACTTGTAGAGGATAAAGAGAGTAAGTCAAAAACGAAATTACCTTTGCAAAACCTTCAAAAATGAGTAAGCTTTTGAATGGAATAGTATCCAAGGAGAGGGGGTGTTTTTTGACGGTATTGTGAATAGTGTAGTTAGAGGAAGAAGATGACTTTTAGTATTATTTTAGGTTTGTTTGAAATGGGGGGCCAAAAGACCAAAACACCCTTAATGAAATAAGGGATCTACAATGGATGACACCATGGCTATGTGGGCTTGATTAAAATATAGTCCAACTAAATAAAACCCGAGGCCCAAGTCATTATTTTATTATTTAAAATTTGAAACCGAAACCCGAACTATTTTTAAATTAATATTTTCACCCGACCCCCGAACCCGGGTGTTACAAGGTTGTAGGACTATTGATGTTTTTTTTTTAATTTTACTTCTCGGTCCCATTCTCTAGAAGGCGAAAATTTGTTTGGATGATTGTTTGTGCCGCAGGGTTATGGAGTTTATGGTTGGCTCACAACTACTTGGTATTCAATGGTAAAAGATCAGTTTTAAAAGATCTTATATTCTATGCAAAACTTAGAGCATTAACGTGGTTCAAGTCTTCAAATGAGGGAGCCGATATTGATCTTAATTGGTGGTGGACTGATCCTTTACAGTGTTTCGTATCGAGGCCTTCCCTTGGTCGTTTAGTAGGTTCGTTTTCCTCATCGACTGATATGTTAGCGTTCTCTGTATAGAGAATGGGGTTGAACTTCGCTACTATATAAGTGATCATAATTGATATGGAAATTTTTATCGAAGCGGATTTGTTAGGAAAATATGGGCTGCTAGTTTTTGTGAAATCAAAACTTATATTAAACTGGATCAGCAATCCTATGACTCGCCCTTGTACTGGTGGCAGGAATTTGTGCAACTTGATCGTTTAGCCAAAAGAATTGGGGGAGTAAAATTCATTAAAGCAAACTCGAGTTCTATAGGCCCGATCGAAGGCTTAGCAAAGGAAGGTGCCAAGAGAGCAAATTGCTTTAAAGCATGGTGGTAGTTCATTGATTTCTCGCTACTGGTGGATTCAGAATTCTGAGTTTAATCGTAGAACTCAGATATAGTCGACCGATCGGGGATTGCACTCTGTTATAAGTATAGTTTAGGTAGGTAAAATTGTAATTAAAAGTAAATGTCTGTTGAAGTAGAGTCAATACAAACGATTAGGTTTGTTGTGTTAATTACTGTTAGTTATTGACTCTCTCGGCATTGTATAAAGCCTACTTGGTCTCAATTGAGATATTACAGGTTGATTAATAAAATTCAGAGAGTGCTGCCTCTCTTTCTATCCTCTATATTCTATAGAATCTAACATGGTATCATTCGCTAGGGTTCATGGCTCTGATTCCCGCTGTGCTCTTCTCCTTTTGTGGGCGATTGGCTGTGGTTGCTGAGTTGAAGTCTGTGACTCAATAATCGATCTTGAATCGCTTGGATTTCTTTTGCTGTCAGAATTTTCACAAGATTGAAATAGTGGTTGTTTCCTTGCGATCTTGGTAAGGTTTCTATACTCATCTGGCTTCGATTTTAGCTTCAGTTCTCTATTCCGTGAAGAGTAATCGTATTGAAATCGTTGTTCGTCTATCTCGTTGATTAATGTGTTGCTGATAGACTGTTGATTTGCTGATTAACTCTGGTTTGGAGACTGAATCTTGTTAACGATTGTTGTTTTCATTTTTTGAGATGCCATAGCAATTGCGTGATTCTTGTATCTGTGTTCTGTGATGTTAGCAAGTGCTGTTAATGTGTTTGGTTTCTTCTTTTCTGGATAAGTTTCGTTGTGCATTGTTTGTTTGTGGAATAGTGGTTACATCTTTGATTTTTCTAGTTGAAAAGTTCTGGTTTGTTGTTCGATCCTTAATTTGTGTGTGGTAAGGTCTATGCGCGTCACCTGTTCGACGAATTGCTTCTGTGATTTTTCTCTTGCTGTTTTGTGTGGTACGGTCTGTGCACATCACCTGTTCGACGTATTGCCTCGGTGGTTCTTCTCTTGTTGCTTTCCTACAATTTGCTCTGTTTGGTTGTCGTAGTTTTCTGGTATGGCTCCTGAGTCTACTGAGAGTTCAACCACTATTCCTACGTCTCTTACCTCCACCGTCAGTGATTACAATGTTCAGCAATTACCTAAGTTGGATACAATCAAGCTTACTGAAGAGACTTACATACTCTGGAAACATCAAGTGTTACTCATTGTTGAAGGTTATGGCTTAATGCCTTTTCTTTTGGATCATAGAGTTCCTGATAAAACCGTAGTTGGTACATCTGGAGATACGATTTCTAACCCCATCTTTCTGGCATATCTAAAGCAAGACAAGTTACTGGCGTCGTGGTTGCTTTCGACGATTGCCCCTGAAGTTCTTCATTATCTAACTGGGTTAACAACTTCTCAGTCCATTTGGAATGCGTTAGCAAGGAGATATGGTGCCAGGTCTTCCTCTCGGCTCTCTGCTCTATGACATACTCTTCATTCTCAGAAGAAAAGAAACCTGTCAGTTAGTGAGTATCTTTCGAAAATAAAGAACATTTGTGACTCTTTGAATGCGTCAGGTAATGTTGTTACTGAGCAAGAGCAGATAAGTGTTGTTCTTGCTGGACTCACTGCAGAGTTTGAGTCAGTCATTACCTTTGCTTCTCGAGAGGGTCGGTCTCTTGAGAGTGTCTCGAAAATGCTTCTTGATTATGAAGCAAGGCGGAAAGAGTTTCTCTCTGATAGCTTTTCTGTTCAGGCGAATGTTGTGACTCGTAGACCACCTCCTAAGGAAGATGAAGTAGATTCTAAAGATAAGTTTGTTGATGAACAATATATTGATGATCAGGGGACATTTTTCAGAGGCCAAAGGGGTGGAAATTTTAATAGAGGCAGGGGTCGTGGTCGTTATGGGTCTAATCGACCTCAATACCAGTTATGTGGGAAATTTGGACATTTAGTTCAAAAGTGCTATCATCGATTTGATCATAACTACCAGGGTCAAGGTTCTACCAACTCTCGTGGTGGCTATCATGGTCAACAATCATTTAGGTTTAGTCAGCGTCCTCCTTCGAATTTCACTGGGCCAACTCCCTCACCATTTCAAGCTTATTCCCATGTTTTTTCTCCTCATGCAGTTTGTCCTTCCCCATATCCTACTCCTTTTCTGCCCTCTGCTCCTTTTGTGTCTCCTGTTGCTCCAGGTTATTCTCCTTATTTTGTCCCGACACCGTCCTCTCCAGCTCTTCCTTCCCCTGCTGCTTCCCCGAGCTATCCACCTGTAGGAGGGTCTTCCAACAGTACTTCTGACGTGGTCTAGTTCCCAAACTCGGGTGCCACGCATCACATTACGAGTGATCGTGGTAATCTTCATACTAAGTCTACTTATACAGGTAAAGATTCCTTACTTATGGGTGATGGTCATGCAGTTAGTATTTCACATGTTGGGACTGGTATGATATCGAATGGTTGTAGGTCTTTAAGGTTACAAAACTTGATGTGTGTTCCTGATATACGGAAGAACTTGTTGTCAGTGTCACAATTTGCTCGTGATAATGGAGTATTTTTTGAATTTCACTCTCGGTTTTGTGTTGTTAAGGATGCACTGACCAAGGAACCTCTTCTGGAGGGGAAGCTCACTCCTGAAGGGCTATATGAGCTGCGTTCGACTAATGTGCAACAGGGTCGTGGTTCCATCATTGCAGATGGTGGCTCGGCTCAGACGTATGCAGTTTCTACTTCCTCCGATACTTTGGATGTCTGGCATCGACGACTTGGTCACCTGTCCTTGTCTGTTCTCAAGGCTGCATTGACTTCTTGTAATATTTCATTTCAGTCGAATAAGCTGCCTTCTGTTTGTTCTCCTTGTTTACAAAGGAAAGCACACAAGCTTCCTTTTTCATTGTCTACTACTGAATATACCGCACCTTTTCAGTTAGTGGTTTCTGATGTTTGGGGACCTGCGTATGTTCACTCTGATGGTTTCTCATTTTATGTTTCTTTTATTGATGTCTTTACTCGATTTGTGTAGTTGTATTTGGTCAAACGTAAGTCTGATGTTTTTCAGTGCTTTCTCAACTTTCATAAAATGGTTGAGGTTCAATTTGGAAGTTCTATTAAGGTGTTACAAACTGATGGAGGTACTAAGTTTAAGGTTTTGTTGAATTGGTTAAGTGAGAATGGTGTGCAACATTGCATTTCGTGTCCGTACACCTCTGAGCAAAACGGCAAGGCCGAGCGTAAGCATCGACACATTGTCAAAATGGGTTTAACGTTGCTTGCTCAAGCTGGTCTTTCGGTGAGTTTTTGGAGTCATGCGTTTACCACAGCAGTCTTCTTGATCAATCGACTTCCAACGGCTACTCTCAATGGTATCTCACCCTTTGAAGCTTTGTATAAGCAAAAACCAGACTATAAGTTTCTAAGGACGTTTGGGTGTGCGTGCTTCCCGTTGACCCGCCCTTTTAATCGACACAAGTTGGATTTTCGGTCTACCAGTGTATATTTTTAGGCTATAGTTCACAACACCGAGGTTACAAATGTCTTGCGGATGATGGCAAAATTCTTGTGTCACGTCATGTGATTTTTGACGAATTTCTTTTTCCAATGGTTCTCAAGTCTTCCTCCTTACCTACTGCTCCTAATCAGCCTCCCAAGTTTTCATCTTCTCCTAGTTCGAATGATGGTTTTCTTTTGTTTGTTGTATCTCCCACTGGTGTTTCGAGTTCTTTTTCTTCTCCTCCCGTCTCAGGTCATCGTGGCAGTGCGTCTGCAGACTCTCCAGGTTCATTGTTGAAAACTGGAGGTGGTGTGTTACACCATATTGTTTCTCCTGTTGATACAGCTTTTGATGCTGTTGAGGCACATACTTCGTCCGAGTCGTCTTCAGTTTCCGCTAGGCCTACTATACATGATCAACCTGTTGTTTCTACTGGGCCTAGTGTATGTAGTCAGCCTAATGGTGTTGGTGGGCCTGATGTTTTTGTTGATAGTCTGGCCCATGTGTGTAATGCAAGGCAGTCTCTTATTTCTCCTACTAATAATATGTCTCCTGATAATTCTCCGTCTGGCATGGGTTCGTCTCGAGGTATGGCCTCGTCTTCTGATAGTGGGCCTCCTGTGAGTGGGCCTCATGTGGTGGATTTGTCTCCTGTGAGTGGGCCTCCTGTGATGGATTCGTCTCCTGTGGTTAGGCCTCTTGTGGTGGACTCGTCAAATTTAGGCTCTCCTATGGCTATACCAGATCCGGGTTCTGGTGTGGGTCTTGCTAGTGATCCGTCAGGTAATTTGGGTCCAATAAACGACTCGACTATCTCCTCTCCTTATGTCATTCCTGAGGCACAGTCCAGTCTAGGGTTTCCAGTGGCTGACTTAGGGGTTTCTAAGGCCTGTATTGTTCCGATGGTGGCTCCTGTAGTCAACTCTCATCCGATGATTACGCGGGCTAAGGATGGAATCAGAAAACTTGAGTCTTTCTCTGTGGATGTGTCTTCGCCGTCTGTTTCTGCGTTCGTTGAGCCGTAAACCATTCGTGAGGCTCTACAGACTGAGCAATGGCGACAAGCCGCTCAAGCCGAGTATGATGCCCTCATTGCCAACAATACTTGGACGCTTGTTGACCTTCCTCCTGACAGACAAGCTGTTTCTTGCAAATGGATTTTCAAATTGAAACGCAACGCTGACGGTTCTATTGCTCGTCACAAAGCCCGGCTCGTTACCAAGGGTTATCTTCAACATGCTGGGAGTGACTTCCACGAAAGTTTTAGTCCAGTGGTTAAACCGGTTACTGTTCGCACTATTATCTCGGTGGCTGTGTCTAAGAAGTGGGTTCTGCGGTAGGTCAACGTTAATAACGCCTTCTGAACGGCGACCTGGCTGAGGAGGTTTACATGATGCAGTCGCCTGGTTACGAGCAATGGTCTTCAAAAAGGTTAGTTTTTCGCCTCAATAAAGCTATAGACGAGTTGAAGCAGGCTCCGCGAGCCTGGTTTGAAACCCTAAAGTCTTATTTGCTTTCTACTGGGTTTTGCTTGTCTGAGTCTGACTCATCGCTCTTTATTCATCTGATGGATGGTAAGGTGATTTATTTACTTGTTTACGTTGATGATATCATTGTTACTGGGTGTGATTCCTTTGCGGTTCAAGTTGTCATTGATGAGTTGGACAAACGTTTTTCCTTGAATGATCTGGGTAAGTTGAGTTTTTTCCTTGGTATTGAGGTTTCGTATGGTCATGATTGTTTAGTGTTGAGTCAGAAGAAATACATTAAAGATTTGATGTGTAGGAGTGGTCTTGCTGAGGCTAAACCTCTTCCTACCCCTATGGTTTCAAATCTGCATCTTTCTGTGGGTTCTGGTAGTCCTATTGATGATGTTACTATGTATCGTAGTCTTGTGGGGGCACTACAATATGTAGTTATTACTCGACCAGAGATAGCATTTTCTGTGAATCGGGTTTGTCAATTTATGTAGTGTCCTTTAGATTCTCATTTTCAAGCTGTGAAGCGCATTTTAAGGTATTTACAGGGGACACTTGACTATGGTTTAGTGTTTCGGTCTGCCTCTCGATTGGATGTTGTTGCTTATGCTGATGTCAATTGGGGGTCTGATTTGGATGATCGTCGGTCTACAACTGGGTTCTGTTTATTCTTTGCGGGTAATCCTGTTTCTTGGGGTTCCAAGAAACAGGCTGTTGTTTCTCGCTCTACGGCTTAGGCAGAATATAGGGTTGTTGCCTCTGCTACAACTGAAATTCTCTGGCTCTTGTCCTTGTTGGTCGAGCTATGTATCTCTTTTACTGGCACTCCTACCCTTTGGTGTGATAATTCCAGTGATGTCGCTGTTTCAGCTAACCCTGTACATCATTCTAAGTTCAGGCATGTAGAGCTTGACTTGTTCTTTGTTAGGGAGAAGGTTGCTTCAGGTTTTCTTTCTGTTAATGAGGTTCCTGCCAGTGATCAGATTGCTGATGTAATGACCAAACCTCTCTCTGCTCCAATGTTCACTCGGTTTCGACAGAGACTCGCAATATGTGATTGTTCTTCTGGTATTGTGTAAACTGTTTTGTTTTCTGTTGCTTGTTGTTCTTTGTTTCTTTCTTGTGTTCTTTGCATGTGTTTTTTCTCTTCTCCAAGAGTTTGAAGATTGAAGAAGTAAGGTGAATGTTATAAGTATAGTTTAGGTAGGTAAAATTGTAATTAAAAGTAAATGCCTGTTGAAGTAGAGTTAATACAAACTGTTAGGTTTGTTGTGTTAGTTACTGTTAGTTATTGACTCTCTCAGCATTGTATAAAGCCTACCTGGTCTCAATTGAGATATTACAGGTTGATTAATAAAATTCAGAGAGTGCTGCCTCTCTTTCTATCCTCTATATTCTATAGAATCTAACACACTCTAGAATTTTCAAGTCGTTTTTTGCTCTTAATTATTTCTTGGTGACAAGCTTGATACAGGTTTTGCAGTCATGCTTTCTAGTTCTTGGTGGTAGGCCGCAAGCTTTGTCGTTTTGTTTCCTTAGTTTTTGTTTTGTTTAGACGTTCTGCCTTATGGATATGTATTTTGGATGTGTGGTTAGTATGGGTTAAGTTAAGTTTGTAATCAGTTCGAATTGTTTCTGGTATTTCTTTTGATTGTATGTATTCTTTTCCTTCACCTTAGGGTTGTGAGGTTTTTAACGAGACATATGATCATGGTTCATTAATAAAAAATAATTGCTGAGAAAAAAAGAATTGAATTGATTGAATTATAAATATCAAACCTAGAAATAGATGTATTAATTGAAATACAAATATAAAAAATAAAGGTGTAACTTATTTAATTAAAATAACTACTACACTAATCTAACCACTAACTAAACTAAGAACATTAAGGAATTGTTATAACTAAGACTAACGTAACTTATCTAAACTGAAGAGAAACAAATGTGCAAGTAGTTAGTTCAAGAATCCGAGAGGATATTGGTTAAGAAATCTTCAATTAATAAATATTATATTTGTTATAGCAATGAATATGAGCCTTATAATTAAAGGAAAATATTATATGAACCTATGGTGGAAATAAAAAGTTACCTCAATCACTTTAGTTTTAGGGTTTAAAATTTTAGTCTATAATTTAAGTGTTAGACTAATTCCATTAAAAAATATGTTCGAAGAATTGGGTCTAGTGAAATTAAATTTGAGCTAAATAAAATTTATTTAAATGAATTAAAACAATATGTAGACCAACAGATGATTTTATTTTTGTTTTGAGAAACTCCATAGCCTTTAGATACATACATGCATGCATAACACACATGCATACTGCATGTTTTTTTAACAAAGCAATTATTTTTTTTTTCTTGGCAAAATAAGTTTTATTCAATATAGCTTAAAAGTTTGCGCTCATGTTGCGTGCCTCGTTAAAAACCTCTCTAAACCTATATAGAGGAAAAGAGTACACACAACGTGGAGCAAACATTGTATCGAAATCAAAATTCACCACCCATGCCACCCTAAAATCAAAATCCACAAAACCCAAAAAAACCAGCGTCTCCCTGAAAAGTGCCTGAATGTAAACAAGCCTTACTACCCCCAGCCTAATCTACAAGAGCAAAAAAACTAAAGCAGTACGGATTAAGATTGCCAACCTAACACATTTGGATCACTTTAACCCGACTAAAACCACGTTAGGCATTGCATAACCAAATCTTCACGCCCAAATTCTAATCGAGAATTGACTACCTGCAATTTGAAAAATTACAAAACCCTCAAGCTCCTGCTCTGCAAATATGTCCGAAAGAGACCCCACTCAAATGTTTTTGAAGGTTGCACCGATTACACAAGACTCCAACCTTGTTTATCTAACCCGTCTCTACCAACAGCAACATCCCCGGATCACCAATCCTACCACCATGCTTTAAAAAGATTTGAACGATACATTCATCATTCGCCAAGTAATCCGCCATAATGTTACAACTCCTACGCACATGCTTAAACTGCACCCTTCCAATTATGCGCACCAAGTTGTCAATTTCCTGCAAGAACGGCCATCATCGCCATGGACGTTTGGATTTGTCACTTAACCATTTTAGGACCAGCATCGAGTCGGATTCGATAACTAGGACCTCATTTCCTTTCCAATTAGTCTTTAGAAACACTTTAAGAGCCACTTTTATAGCTGAGATTTCAGCAAATTCCACTCTCATCGGCCAATTTCGCAGCAGCAGCAGAAGCAAGGTTCTTGTCGAATTTACTAGCAATGTCACAAACTGAGAGTCGTTTGTGCTGCTCGGATAATTGTGTTGTTTCATTTTCGAAAACCTCCTTCAGCAACGAACCATTCTTATCCCTTCTTGGCTCCTCCAAAATCTGATTGTCTGGTCCTAATTTATACTTTGGAAAGTGATCAGAAGCAAAGCTTATATCAGCCGAAACAACCACAATTGATTCTTTCAGCTTTGTTTCATCGACATCGAGACTTATCTTCATCATCTTTAGGTTTAATCTCTGCACCATGCCTTGAATAAATCTTGTCTTCGGAGTCCCGCTTTTGTCAGGTGATCTGCCATTGCATTAGCTTCCCTCGGAACAAAGTCAAAATGCACTCGCCCAATCTGGTCCACAAGTTTATCGATGACTTCGAAGGTGCTCCACCATCTCCAAAGTCGTAGAGTAATTGTCAAAATTCAATTTAACTCCACTTGTGAATCGGATTCTATGATCAATTCAGTTTTTCCAGCCCACTCTGCTTCCACGAATAACTCAAGTGATGTTTTAATAGACATTATCTACAACCCCATTTTTTCAGTAATGCTTTATTTTTTGTCTACAAATTAAAAACACCAGCACCACCTTTCTTTTTGGGTAAGCAAACTCTTTCCCAATTGACTCGAACTAACTTTTTGCAAATACCATAGGATCCCCACAGAAAGTTCTTTCGAATGGTGTCGATTTTCTGTAGAACAACTTTCGGAAAGTTCTCAATGAAAGAATTGAAATCATCAATCCCATTTTGTCGGCTGCTGCACCCAGCTCGTTCGCTTCTATTACGCACGACGTTAAAATCGCCCCCCATGCGCCAATTACCATGATGATTGATTTTCAGGGCTACAATCTCCCTCCACAAGAATCTTTGTTCTGAAAAATTGCAAGGAGCGTACACGTTCATCAAAATACTTCTCTTCCTGTCCGAAATCCAATTCCCCTCCACCATAATAAATCTGCCATTGATGATGCATCCCTCCAAGCAGAATTTACACTTATCCCATCTCGTGATCAGACCCCCTGATCTCCTTGATGCATCTGAAGCTCTTAATTCAAATTCGTCGTCATACCATAACTTCCCAATCTCAACCTCTGTAATCGATTCTTTTTTTGTTTTCTGTAAAAATGCCACCTCGACTCGTTGCATTCGAAACAACTTCCTAATTGATGAACACTTAACTCTCGAACCCATGCCTCTAACATTCCAAGTGATTAGCTTCATTCTACTGTACGCTTTCTATTCGTTGAATACGCCCTTCTCTAAATCCCACGTTCAACTTTTTCTAAGAGAGCAATTTCCTGAATGGCTTCTTCTTCTGCTCCTTGAATTTGGATTCCTACCTCTTTACCCACTTCTAGGGTTTTTCTCGCTTCTTTTTTCAACGTTTCCCATCTTGTTTTCATGTCAGAATCAGACAGTGATCTACCCTCAAATTCAAAAATCTCAGCAACATAATTTTGTTTCTTCTTACTCCTCAATTCTCGATCTCTTTTTTTCTTCTCAGATTTCGTCAACACCTTCTCTTGCAACTCAGCCAACGAACTGTACCTTTTATGTTTTCCCAGTTTTGGCCTCGATTGGAATTCTGGAAAGAAACCTTGGTTGAGATTTGATTCAATTGAGCGACTTCTTTCTAATCCTTTGCCATCAAGAGTCGGATTTATGTTGCTATTGAGAGCATCTACCCCTTCGGCCCAAGACTTGCCAATTGATTTTGAAACAATTTGTTCGTCAGAGATGTCCTCTTCGGATTCCCATTCCTATATATTCATCTCAGCTAAATCAGATTTATTAAAGCCCATTGACTGAATGTCTTCCAAAGCCCTTTTTTTAGTGTTCCCGAATTATCCACTGAGCCCACGAGAGCGTCAACCATCAATACCTCCTTTCTAGTAACATCATTTGCTTCTAGGATGGCCCGCATGGTAATTGAATCCTTATTAGCCACCTGTCCAGTTTGCCTATCACATTCTAACCCACTTGTCACCACAAAAGCCCATGTTCGATCCACTTTATTCAAATTATTATTTTCACCCATGTCCTTGTCAGTATTAGATAAACCCTCCTTGGACAAAACTTTATGACTATTCCTCTGTGCAGTCGTCGTATCATTAATGTTACCTCCACAGATTTCTTCTTCCCCAAAATACCTCTTTTCATTATCTTCATTAATTGCACCATAGTTACTGAAAATATTTCCCATGCAAAAATTGTTCGCCTCATCAGCTACCTTTGAGCACGTGCTTCTATTCTTGCTTATCGGAGAAGTGCTTTTGCTTGACGCCCCCAATGAACTTTCTTCCACCGTCAAAGCACCTTTTCGATCGGCCCTCACGTTTGAACTGATCAGACTATATTCTTGAAAACCCAGTTCCATGATGCTAACCTGGAAATTTTCTCTTCCTACCTCTAGTTCAATAACATCTGCAATGTTCTCCTTTTGCTTTGTTGAGATTAATAGAGTAACTTTTGCATAATCGACACTTTGGTTGACATTCTCCCCTAGTACTATCAAAGATCCCCATCCTGCAGCTATCCTCTTAAAAGTTGTATCATTCCAGCAGTGCAGCGGTACCCCTGAAACTAGGGGTGTTCGCGATTAACCAAAATACTATAACGGTTAACCTATAAGTTATGTTCTTAGTGTAAAAATTATATGTTCATAATGTAATTAAAGGGAAAATGCATAGAAAATGTATCTATGAATGCATAGAAAATTAGGGACTCATTCTTAATGGTTAACCAACGGTTAACCATGAACACCCCTACCTGAAACTTGGATCCAAGTTATTCTTTCCGATAGATGGAAAGCTTCCGTCCAAGGTTCTACATCGACAAAGACCTCTTTCAAGTACGACCAATTCATATCTTCTAGAAACTTATACAGATCATCATCCTTTATCTCTATTAAGAAGCTTCTACCCCATGCTCTTGATTTTTATTTCGCCCAGGCCCCAACTACTCAGACGATCTTCAACACTTCTAGAACTACATACCGTTGCCATAGTGCCAACCAGGCACTTGCCTAGTTTCCAGAGTGCTTCCTCCTCAACATGACCTTTGATCCTCTTATAATTCTTCCCTACTTGGTCTTTTCCCTCCTCTTTACTAGTTCCTTCAATGAATTCTGACGAAGACATTTGCTTTTGTTTATCTCCGATTGGGCTTCTTCCATCTCCAGTGTCTACTTTCTCCTTCAATGGTTTGTTTGCGAATAACCTATCGCCTTCTGGAGGTTGCCTCATCTTGCTGAGGTTTTCTTTCCGTCGTACTGAATGGTTGCCACTGTACTTAGCAATCGAAACAAATAATCTAAACCCATACAAGACGAATCCATTCAACCTCTCTATAGCCCTATTTGCATCCACTCTATTAGAAAATCTAACAAAACCAAATCTCTTCCCCGTTCTATCGTTCTTTCTTGCAATGAAAGAGTTTACCACATCACCTTGCCTACCAAAGACTTGCCTGAGTCCACTCCAGTGCAGCTTCGTTGGAATGTTCTGGACAAACAGCGTGACCGTTGAGCTCCTTTCCATGGCTGGGGGAAGAGGAGTTTATTCGCCTTCACTACCTTATTTTGTTCCTTAACACTAGATCAAGCAATTATTTTATTGATAACAGAAAAACCACGACAGTGGATACAAGGACCTAAAAAGAAAAAAAATAACACCAAAACCATCCATCATCCAGGATAAAATACGAAACACTAAATAGATGAGGATCAAAACAAAGACTCCCTACTCTTATTTCAAAAACAGAAGATTGCACGCAAAGCCAAAGAACACACATGCTTACATATTGCATGTGCACATAAGACATTAGAAAGCAATTACTTTGGAGGTTTTGCTGAAGCTGCAGTACCATCCTCCACGCTTCCTGTCTCGGAGAGTGCATCTTTCAAAGCTTTAATGACATCTGGTTCGATCTTGGGGTCAATTGTTTCTGCTCCGCCTGGGAAAAGCTTCTCCTTTAGAACTTTAGGATCCACCCTCCCTTCGTCTGTCATCTTCATCAAGGCTTCATAGAATATTTTCATCAGATATTCTTCCTCCTTCTTAGGTGAAGCTGATGGATCTAAATTGTCATTCGTATCTTTCACAATGCCTTTACCCGCGGCATCTCCGAGGCCGACGGAAATGTCCTTTTTGACTTCCTTGGCAGTCACTTTTTCATCCTCCTTCACATTGTCACGGTCGACTGCTTTAGCCTCTCTTTGGGCAGGGTCGGATACCACGATTTGCACTGACAAAATCAGGGCCAATGAGAACACAACCAAATCAATCCTTGTCATCTCTTCTTCCCTTTTCTGTTAATGTTAGGCTAAAAGAATGAGAACTATTGGAGAATGAAGATTAAGGGTGGGAAATGAGATGAAATTTAAAGAGTTTTGGATCAGATGTTTGCGCCGATTTCAGGGTTTGTTGATTGGTTTAGTTTCTAATGGTTGAAGTTTTCTTTTAGTAATTGACAATTTTAATTTATTTCACATTGGTTTACTCCATGTTAGTCGGAATTATCGATGTCGTCAAGATAAATGATATCAACATGTATTTATTTTAGACATTCACTCTATTTTTTTTTTTGAAATTCTATTACGCCTAATAAATTTTGTTAAGTTCTTAACGTAATTAAACTTGTAAAACAAGCATGGTGACACTTGCATTTCTAGAATATATATAAGAAAATATAATGGCCCTGTTTAGAGTGTCACACGCCTAAGTCAACTTAAAATAAAAACTGAAAACCTAAAAGCTTTTGACTAACGGAAGTAAATAGACGAGACAGCTATTTAAGAGCTAAAAATCAAAGTCTTTTTGCTAAATGGAGGTGGAGGTTTGCAACGGAGAAAGATGCTTTGTGAAGAAAAATCATACATTTCAAATGCGGAGCCTCAGAATTGAACTCTGACGGCACTCAAAATGCTTCTCGTGTGTGGAAACTGGAAAGGTATTATTAAAAATTTAAATTGTAGTGAGGTTATTAGCAAATGGATGGATAATTCTTCATTCATGGCAAGTCTATCTTGTTTTGGGAAGACTGCTGGTGTGGGAATTATGTTCTGAAAATAGGCTTTCCTCATCTACTTAGACTGGTATCTTGCAAAGGAAGTATGATTTTTGAGTTAGTGGGCGGTGGGAGCATGGGAGAAATCGACTGGGAATCTATGTTTGTGAGGCGTTTGTTGGAGCATGAACTGGAAAGCAAGCAAAGTCGTTGAGGCCGGAACAAGTGGACAATAGTGTGGATTCATGAACAAGGTGGCACTTTCTCGGTTCGATGACTCTCTCAACTGATTGTAAATGCAGAAGTGGAGGACTCCTCTTTAGATTGCGACCGTATCTGGAAGCTTAAAGTTTCTTCGAAGATGATCTATTGTTCTATTGTTCACAACAAACAATGATCTCTTGTTCTCCGCGAAGATGAGAGCTTTCATAATCATATGGTTCAAGGCGTTAAAAGATGATGTGCTGTGTAATGAGGAGAATTGGTGGAGTAATCCTTTACATTTCTCCAGCTCATTCCAATGTTCTCAGAGGGATGTGTTCTGGGATTTTGGGAATATCATGTCTGAAAAGCACAAACAATTTGATTTCGGTGCTGGTTTGTGGTAACTTCTCAAAAGTACTATTTTTTATGCATATCAGTATAAATTTTAACTTTAGATACATATTAGTATATTTTATCAGTAATTTCATGTATTTGCATCTAAGAGTTGAGGAATGTATATTGTCAGAGTGAGTAGGTATTTTTTTAGTTGTGGTGTGCAAAATCAGATGGATGCAAGACGAAAATGCCAACCACGTCAGCCCTAGTTGCAATAAGCCAATAACACGTAGATGTTGCGTCCGACGATGACGTCAGCTCTAGTTACTATAACGCGTGGATGTTGCATCTAAAGAGTGTGGCACCAAAAACCTTAATTAGGTCTTTGACGGCGTTTATATAAAAGAGTTTAAGGATGAGCCAAAGGGAGCTTTGCCTAGAGCTCTAGATCTATTGAAGGGTTGCACCGAAAAATCTCCTCCTTTTGTTCATCTTTCTTGATTTATTTTTAGTTTTTGTGATGTTGAATCGAAACGATGATTTGTTGTTAGTTTTTTCAGTCATAAATTAATCTTTTAAGTTGGCTAGGGGTGATTGCAATGAACATTTAGTATTTTCAGTTTTTAATAATTACATGTTTTGGTATCATTGTCTGTTTCTCATGCGCTTACATTTTATATATTTATTGCCCTCGACAGTTGGCATGAATGTTCATTATCTCTTGATATTTTAGCAGACTTAGGAGATAACGATTAATCGTCAAATACTAAGGAAAAAAATTTTAACAGAAGATATTCAAGTAGATGAACTTATACTTGAAGTGATTTTATCCCTTAGGAGTAAAGAGTGAATCTTCACCAAGTTAATTGTTTTAAAACTCGTTATAGACATATAGGTGTTAATAGTAATTAACTTAGGGTATTACTATCGACAAAGACAATACTAACTTCAAATCTGCTCGGCATTAAAATTAAAGTTTAGTGTTATTAGTTGTTGCCTTTGCTAGTGTAAAATTCAAACCTCCCTTGCCAAGCCTTCCAATCATCATTACACCAATTGTTTGCCAGTATACATGAATCTTTACTTACGTTTCCTTTATTATTTTAATCTTTTTAGTTTTTTTTATTTTTACACGCTACCTCAATCATTTGTCTTCACTTTTATTTTCCAGTTTACAAGTATTAATCGTGGCAGTTAATTCCTAGACAATTTCTGTGTAGACGATACTGAACTTACTAATATATTGCTTGTTTACTGTGTATACTTACACGCAAAAAGATATATTTTTGACATTATTTACTTGCATATATACACTGGATCCTCAATCTTTTGTCATGCAATATTACGTCAATAATTTGGATAAAAAAAGGGTGAAAGAGGAATAACAGATGTTGTGTTTTTAATAAAATATCGAGTTTGATCTAAATAATTGATTTAGGTTGGTGTTCTAGGATTTTCAAAGATCAAATTGGGGTTTTAGTGAAGAACACGAGCGGTGTTCTTAAAAAATGTGGGTTTTGATTTTTTTTAGGTTGAAGTTTCTGGGATTTTAGTGTTATGTTAAAAAGAGAACGTAGTATATTGCAAAGGATTCAATTTAGAGAGAGGAGAGCAAAAAAAAAGAGAAAGAAATGGCTCATTTTTTAATCGAAGGGTATTTTTATAGACCAATGGTACATGCTAGTAGCTCGACCCGCGAACCCCCATCGATTGGCCCGCGCCCTTCTTGTTGTGGGCCATTTACCTTGGCTCACATACTTGTAATTAATTGAATTTGGTCCTTTTCAAAACAATTTCATCAATGCAGCTTGAAATTTTATTCAATTTGTAAGATCTGAAATTTGTCCGGGTATACATATATATATACTATAAATAAAACCTAAATAAATATACATATAGTAAAATAAAGATCACTTTTAATGTCCATTTACAATCAAATGTCCCTTTGTACATTCAAAGCCCAAAAATTAGTTTCTAGTAGGGATTCCCGCCCAATATTTATGCTTTTCGGGTAAAAGTCAGCCAAACAAACACAAAATTGGGTTGTCTTTGTTTTTCTCGCCCAATTTTTCATGTGGCACTTCCCTATTCGTCCAAAAGCCCTTCACACGGATCCCTTCTCTTAGCTGGCTACAACTAGTACGTTGACTTCAGCAAAAATTGGACAAAATTTTTTGGTATTTAGGGTTCCGGCTCTTAGAAACTTAAATTAATTAAATTGATGGTGCCTAATTAGGTTTTACTTAAAAGTGACAAGACAATAATTGGTCATGCATTAAACTTTTTGTGTTGAGATACAATTTGAACATAAATTGAAGTGTCCTAATGTAACTGGAAGTTTTATAATTATATTCGTCCAAAATGTATTTTCTTACAAAAGGATACCCCTATTCGGAATAAAATTCATTTTACAGTTAAAAGAATTAATTAAATTTAAATTAATGTTCGAAATGCCAAAATGCCACGTGTAATTAATGAGGTACCGATAACGGGCGTTTGTAGGGGTGCTAATCCTTCCCTACACGTAACCGTCTCCCGAACCTGAACTTTTCAAAAAAGAATTTCTGGTACATTTTTATGGTGTCCGACCTACCAAAGCGGCAGGTGGCGACTCCAAAACGATTTTTATGCAAATAATGGAAATTTAATTAAAAATGGAAAATTTACCAATTATAAGATCAAATTAAAATGAAAAACCTGATTTCCAAAACCTTAATCGTCAGGCTGTTTTTATTCCAAACATAAAAAATGGGTTTTCAAAAAACGTTCGGGACAGCTTGGCAACTCTGTTGGGGATGAAATTGAGAGTCAGGCCTAATAATTAATTACATGTGGCATTTTGACATTTCTAACATTAATTTGGATTTAATTTTTTCTGTAGAATTGTTCGATGGATTTTGGGAAGAATGATGGTAGTTTTTGTGTATGCTATATTTGTCATTCATGCATAAACCCTAAACTCGGATTTTCCACCTTTAAGTGGGAGTAGGACAATATCCAACATGATGCTCTCTAGCTCCGAGTTCAGATTTTTCGTCTTCTTTCGGTATACTAACCTTATGTGTCGTAGAGCCCACGCCTTCGTTATAAGGGACCTATACGACCGAATCGATGTCTTACTGTCGCAGTAGACAGTAACGACAGTTCGGGAACAAAGAGTCTAGAACAAAGCCCACATTCTATTTTAGAAACCCACCCTGCTAGAGCCAGACATGGACCTAGGACAAGTGTTGTCGATTTAAATACATTTCTTTGGTTATTTTCTTTGCTGAATATTATGTGCATTTTTGTGTCGATAATTTATTTATTTGTTTTCCATATTAATTAACAATACTGACACTGTTTTTTTTGTTTTGTCTTCTTTTTATATGTCTGATGTCATTTTGCATACTCAGAGGTATCAATTCGAGGGTTAGTCAAGTTAGGCAGTATTCATAACGGCCAATGAGTTCGATAGACAGTGAGAAGACAATACGATGATGTGGACCCAATCAGACAAAACTCAATTCAAGAAGAGATCAATATCTATGAGAATGATGTGTTAGGATGCAAGCAGCCACAAGAAGTCCTGTGAAGAGGTTAAAATGCAGTGAAAGAGGAGATTCAATAATTAGTGGATTTGAGCGACTGAATCAAGCAAAAATTAAAGGGAGAACAAGATTTGAGTCCAGAATTGTCATCACAAATTCCAAAGCCAGAGAAAGTAATTAAGAGGTTACAATAACGAGAAAGGGTCAATCTTTTGTTAGAAGATAAAGAGCTGGAAAAAAAGACGACGCTTTTGAAAAGTGTCATACAATATTCGAAAGAAGCCCCAAAATGGGCATTATAAATGAAGAATAAGGCACTGAAAGCTAAGCTTGAAGTGGCTATCCGGATTGTCCAAAGGCAAAATCATGAAATGATCAAGTTTAGAAGCCATACGGGGAGTCGCCCAATTCATGCAGATTTTATCCATTGAAGCCATGAACCTGTAACAGCAGCTTGACATCAGCACCAAGCTAGGACAAACGCTGATTCGAAAGCGAAACGAAGTTATTAACCTAGGGACAATGGCAACCTGATCTCTGCAATCAAGTTGTCTATTTCTTGTATTCGACCTTTTGGCTAATGGATGTTGCTCTAAAGACTAGTCCTTGAAATCGACACCTCGTGCATTCATGCATTGCATTGCATGAACATTGCATTTTAGAAAATCATTGCATTTTTTTTAAGATAACATCATTTTTGTAAAAAAAAAATAATTTCATTTTGTTTAAATAATATTGCATTATTTTTCAGATAATAGTGTAAAAGATGAAAACCAATATTTTGAAAAACATGGGCAATATGCTGGTTAAGGCAAAGCAATCTCAAAAAATTGTTGAGGACCGCTTGGGAATCATTGAGAAAAACATTGATCATTTCCGGGACCTGATGGTAACACGAACTACCACATTTCTTGGAATCAGGGAAGCTAAGAAAGAAAAAAGTTTTAGATGGAAATACCAACATTGATGATCAGAATGAAAACTTATCTCACACCAATGTTCAACCTGAAGGATCAGTCCTGAAGGAAGTTCAGTCCAGTGTGGTCAGAGTGACAGCCAATGATTCATGGGAATTGGAAACAAACTTTGGAGATGACGTTCCAAGCCTTGATGTGTTGACAGAAATTGACTGAGCCAAACTAGATGTTACTAATCACACGAATACAAGAAGTCCGATTAAAAGCTAGAATTTTGATATCTGCTCTAAACCTGTATTTTCCAAGGGTTGCGAGATTATTAAAGAACAAGATGATTCCACTAGAGTTACAGAATCACATAAGTCTCCGGAGTGTTTCTCCAAAAAGATGAAAGTCAAGGATTCAATTGATGTCAATTTTTTTTCTCACAATGGAATTGACTATGCCAAAGAAAAGAGGGGCAATGAGCACAAAAACAAAAGATAAAGAGGTTGAATGGTTCAGCAAGAAAGGAGAGATGATTGTTTCTATCCCAATGCCATATTCAGATTTGCTGCCATACCTTGTGCAGAATCATTTACTGATGACAGTTCCACCAAAGTTTTATAAGTCTTTCTATGGCATGAGAAATGCTTGCGATTATTATTGTGGAGATTTCAGTCACTCTGTGGAATATTGCATGTTTCTGAAACACATAGCCAGTGGCTTCATCAGGAATGTACATTTATGTTTCGAGAATGGAGAACCCAGATTCCATAAAAGACCAACGCTGGCTAGAAAGATTGCGATAAAAGAAAATGAGTCGAATTCACAATAAACTTTTGAGGGCAATCACTACAGTTCAGGGTTTACCAAAATAAGAGTAATGTTTGGACATCTACCTCCTTAAAGTCTCATGTACTGAAGAATACCCCAAAGTTAAATGCTCAGGGTACTCCTATTAGTGGAAAATCAAGGACTAAATTAGATCTCATTCATATCTCTTATCGTGAGTTGTACTACAAGTTGCTCGAAACTTTGCCACATCATTTAAAATCCTCAAGGCACCATCATTCAAGTTGTTACATCATCGGGAATTATTGTGAATATCATAATGTAGCTCATAATCATGACATAGAGAACTGTTACACTTTTTGGCGTCAAGTCCCAAACCTTTTGAATCAGTGGATTTTGAGGTCGACACTAATGGCCATTATATTAGAATTTGCAATCCAGGAAAAAATCACCCGGCTGGTGCTAATGTAATTATATCGCCCGAAAATCAAATGTAGAAAGATGACAAGAAGAGAAAAATGAGCAAGCGTGAAGCAAAATTAATTCAAAACCAACAACTAACAAAGAAGAAACCTCAAACAGTCATACCCGTTAAAAGTCTCAACACTTCCAACCAACATCTTGAAAAGCAATGGACACGCAAATGATTGAAGAAACAAGGAAACTCATAAGCAGAATGATCTTACTCCAAGGTCCGATGTGTACATCAAAACATAATTAGAAGAGGCATGTCCCTATGTTGGCAAAGGGAAATGAAGAACTATTGATGTTGAAATCCACTCGAGTTTTCATTGAATAAAGATTCACAATTAGACTACATGAGATCTGCTTGTAACTCTAGGACCGTTACAGAATAATACCCTGAACCATCCCAATCGCTTTTGCCCATGAAGATTGGGGGTCCTTTGTAAGAGAGGTTAATTAGTTTTTTTGTATTAGATGTTTGTTTCTTATATGATTTTTCTCAAATGGCAAACATGAATCCTAAAATATTCATTCCTTTCAAATATATGTACATATTCCTAATTTCTTTGCAGGGCCCCTACCACTCATCATATGAATGAATCAGACCCTAATTCCGAAATAGAGCAGTTCATATGATGGACGAAGGTAAGTGAATGTGAAGATGAAAAGGAAGATGGTGTCCTTGAGAAATTATCAAGACTGGTAAAAAATGAGAAAAAATAGGTTCAACTTCACAAGCGAAATTGAAAATTTGAATTTAGGGACTTGAGACGAAAAGTGAGAAGCAAAAATCCGTTCAACTTCCTCAACGAAAGCCAAGTGCGAATTGAATGGCTGTAAGAATTTAAAGACACCTTCGCATAGTTATACCAGGATGTACCAGAGGTTGGATCCAGTCAATATTATGCATAAGTTACTCATGAGACCTGTATGCAAAACTATTCAACAAAAGCTCAAAAGAATAAGTCCAGAAATGTTGCAAATGCAATTTGATGACAACTTCTTCAAGATGGCCGAGACATTATAATGGGCCAGAAAGGCATTCATCTTTGAATTCGAACAAGGAAGGGAAAACAACATTTACAATCATATTAGATTCATTTCATTACAAGCTAATGTCACTGGGCAATATATTAGATAGCTATGGTAACCAAAATAAAGATGTGTGCAAAACTCAAGAATGATTTTCCCAAGATTGCAGAGGTATAAGTTGAGGTCCAATTCGTCAAAACATACTTTTGGAAGTCACATTTTGGAAACTAATGGGTTCGCAAAAGTCGAACTAAAATTTGTCCTCACAGAGTGAAAGTTGTTCAAATCTTCTTCCTTCGGGCAAAAAGAAAAAGAAAAGAAAAAGACAACAAAAAAAGAAAAGAAAAAGAATACAAGCAAGAAAGAAAAAGAGAAAGAAAACAAAAAAGAAAGAAGTGAAAAAAAAAGAAAAAAGAGAAAAAAGGAAGAAGCTCGGAGGGATTGAATTATTCAACGTAACAAACAGGCAAAATGTGATCCAATGTTCAAGTCGCTGACAGAGACGAATCCAAGAGTATGACATGAATAATACCAAGAAGCCCTAGAAAGATCAAGAAGCATTTTTCAAAGAGCACAATTTTGGTAACACCAATTCCAGTTTGGTCATTAATTCTTTAACAACTTATAATACTCAACGGGGTGCATTCGGCCAATATGATGAGACATGAAGGAAAGAGAAATTTTTTATTTGAGCAAAGAATTATCAGTTACAAAATGCGACATTCACTAATTCAAAAGCCGTTTTGTTTCGGTAGCTTGAGGGCTCAGAAAATATGTTGTACCATTCCGCTTGCTCGTTCTCAAGAATCGATCCTTTGAAACTTTTGAGGGAGATGCTAGCATTGACTAGAGAATGGTTCGTTGGAAAATATTATCAGAGTTCGATATTGGGCTTCTTGGCGAGATGTGCTTCAGATGATAAAGAGTCCTTGAACTTAAATCTCCCAAATGAGGATATGATGTGCATAACAAAAGAAAAAAAAAGTGAACCCCTAGGAAGGTTATGCTTGAGAGAGCATATAGTGCCTTTTGCTGTATAAGGTAGATTTGTTCAAAACCCTCCAAAGACACCATGTTATCCTGGTTGTGATTGATCACCTTACCAAGTATATGAAAGCTGCTTCCTATGACGGTATTACAAGAGTAACAACTTGCAAGGTACTGAATAGAGATTATTTGTCGATTTGGTTTCCCAGATAGAGTTGTCATTGATGGCGCCTCTAATCTGGAAAAAAAGATGATATCAGAAGGTTGGTGAATAGTTCAAGACAAATCACTGTAATTCTGTGATTAACTACTTAAAGAAAAATGGGGCAATAGATTCGGCAAATATAAACACCGAATGACTATCTCAAAGACTTGGAAATATCAGAATAAGAAATTTCGTTAACCTTGAATGTATTTCGATCCACAGTTTGCACCTCAATAGGGGCAACATTGTATTCTTCGGTATATGATTAGAAGCAGCGTGACTAATTGAGATTTAGATTCTATCGTTGAGTATTGGTAGATGTGAAATTGGATGATGTAGAACAAGTAAAAGCTCGATAAGGTCAGTTGCATCTCATTGAAGAGTGGAGACTAAAATAAATTTGACATGGTTAGATGTACGATGTGAGCTCACAACAACGAAAGTTTGTCCAAAAGAATTCCGAGAGGAGGATCTAATTCTTGAAAAGATCTTGCCAAGTTCATAAAGATCTCCGTTAAAAATGGATTCTTAATTGGAAAGGGTTACACATCAAGTAGACCTCTTTCCGGAGGAGCATTGATTTTAACTAGAGATGAACAGAGATGAGCCAAGTAATTTGATAAACTCAGACTCGATCAAGAAGTATTATGCTCGAATAATTAAAAAGAGATTGAAAAAAGGAAAAAAAAGAAAAGAAAGCGGAGTGAAAACCCAAAAAGGGCGCTTCGAAAAATGAAAATATCTATGGTGAAAACCCAAAAAGGGCACCTTAGATATCAAAACAAATCAATCAAAAAAGAAGAATAAAAAAATCAAAAAAGAGAAAAAAGAAAAAGAAAAGGGGGGTTCGAGATGAAAATCCGCAAAGGGCGTCTTGAAACCAAAGAAGGATTTGAGCTGAAAACCTGAAAGGGTAGTTCAAAAGCATTTGAGATTAGGCATCCGATAGGAAACTTTCTCAGAATCTACAATCTTGAGTAAATTCGAGTTTGGAAGGCTCTATTTTGGTTGAAAGAGTCTCGCTCCTTCATACAATGGGTACCTGAGGTATTGTATTGAATTTATCATGTTTGTCATGACTTATCAAATTATTCCAACTTATTAAAATAATATTTGAGCCTCTCACTTATCGTTTCAACAAGCATCTTGCATATAAATCGATTAGATACAAGAAAAGCAAATGATTTTGTTGGTATTATTATGATGTACTAATCCTTTAGGCGCAGGCAGAACAGGAGGTGGCCTCGGTACTTGATTAATGATGAAAAGTATGACGAGGAAAATGATGCAACTCAGTGTGTTAAAAACATTTAAGCAAAGCTGCAAGAAAGTAATATAGCCAACCCTGGGGCAAAAAGAGAACATGAGCCATCTTTTGCAGAAAAGCTACAACAGAATTGATCCATCAAAGGTTCAAAAGCAAAGATCATTACGTCGAAAGATTGTTACTTCTAGGGAATTGCATGACAGTAAAGCTTTGCGAATGTTAGAATGAACAAAGATGGTGGTTAAATTCAAGAGTGGGGCAATGCTACAGAGAACATTACAGAAGAATGTATGTCGTCCCAAAGATGATGAACTCTTTTAGAACCATGACCCATAAATATTAAAGGGGAGTGAAAAGGGTGAAGATAATGTTGACTCCCACACCATCATTTACATAGAAATGAAAGAATGATGAAACATTAGATCAAGCTATAGAGGCTTGCAAGTTCTCTGATGAGAGTTGGAACCCAAGGGATCTCCAAATAATGTACAACCTGGAACTATTATTGACAACAAGGTCTACTAGCCGAAGAACAATGATTTTTATCTCTGTGCTCATGCTGGGATGTTTGGAACCACAGAACCAACACATTATCATAGACTCTTGGATCAATTGGGACAATTTATGAAGATTGGAAAAGTTTTCAGGACATCGTCGAGTCATAGTAGTATTACTGCACCTGGAACCGTTCTTGTTTGATAGCTTTCCAGATTGAACGAGAATGTTTGCAGCTCTATATTCTTCTGTTGAGAAAGGAAATTTAAATTGTTGTTATCGGGCATCTAATGTGATCAGCCTGATCATAAAAAGAAAAAAGAAAAAAAAGAAAAAGGAAAAGGAAAAAAAAAAGAAAAAAAAGGAAAAAGGAAAATGGAAAAGAAAAAAAGAAAATCTGAGGTGAAACCCCGAATGGGTGCCTTGAGAAAAAAAAGGAAAAAAACAAAGTGAAAACCCGAAGGGCGCTTTGAGAAAAGAAATCTAAAGTGAAAACCTGAAAAGGCGCTTTAGAGCAAATAATGCAGGGATCCTGAAGGCTGAACTTGAATGTGAGATGGGTTGCATAGGCTGCAAAAGAGTTTTAATGAAAAATAAAGCAAGAAGATTTTGAGTTTCCCTAAAAATGAAAGCTCACACAAGTGGTCCTCAATTGATAACATTCATGCATCATTCATAGCTAGACATCCATAAGATAGAGCATGCTAACTCATACATTCCAAGCATTTTTACATTTTCATAGGAATTTACAGAAGTCAACAAGAAACAAGCCATATTTCAATATACAGCTTCAAGATTTAGAAAGAAGATTCAACAAAGAATTGCAGTGATTTCAACAAAGATTTCAACCCATTTGATGAGATAAATTTTTGTAGAGATATTCGGTTGTTTGCATAGAAATGGTGAGAACTTTCTGGATGGTGTCACAGTAAGACAATTGTGGCATGATATTGACAAAGATCTTTTGGGACCTTGGTCACATACAATAGAAGAAGATAGACTTATATAGAAGGAAACAAGAGACCTGATATGAGTATCAGATTGAAAGAGGGAGATACCTTTGACAGAAAACAACGACTCTAAAGATATCAATGCTTCAAAATAGGAATTGAATATGTTTATACTATTCCAATTTGAATTCTTATTAACTGATAATATTTCTGTTTGCAAGTTTTAGTTCTCCTTTCTAGAGAAAGATGCTCCGTTTATAGAGACGAGCCTCAAGTCATTTTGTTTACAGAGGCGAATACCAAGATATTCCGTTTATAGAGGCGGATCCCAAGTCATTCCATTTACATAGGCGGATCTTAAGACATTCTGTTTACAGAGAAGAGATTATTCCGTTCACAGAAGCAGATCTCAAGACATACCATTTATAAAGATAGATCTCAAGACACCCCATTTACAGAGGCGGAGACATTTCGTTTATAGAGACTTATCTCGGTAAATATTTCAACATGTTTGAAGAAGCAGATCTCAGCAATCTGTTTGGAGAGGTCATACAATTTTCGAGTAAAGAAAGGGATATACCAACAGAGAATGCAACAAGAGATCTTATGCAAGTTCAGATTGAAGGATCAAGACAACATAAGTAGAGAATCAGTGACTTCATAGATTTCAGTGCTTCAATCAGAAAATTGAAGATATCTCATATTACACCAAGAAGAATCCTTACTGATTGATGATATTTTGTTTTGCAGGAATGGTGAGCTCCTAATGAGAAGAGTTCTCCAGTAAAGAAGGATTCCTAATGAGAAGAGTCTACCTTGACAAAAACAAGATTCCTAATGAGAAGAGACCGCCCTAGCAAAGAAGAGCTCATAATGAGAAAAGTTCTCCAGCAAAGAAGGATTCCTAATGAGAAGAGTCCACCTTGACAAAGATAGAATTCCTAATGAGAAGAATTCGTCCAGCAAAGATAGAGCTCTCAATGAGAAGAGTTCACCATCAAAGAAGGATTCCTAATGAGAAGAGTCCACCTTGACAAAGACAAAATTTCTAATGAGAAGCATTCATCCAGCCAGGATAAAGCTCCTAATGAGAAGAGTCCGCCCAGCGAAGAAGGATTCGTAATGAGAAGAGTTCGCGCAACGAAGAAGGATTCATAATGAGAAGAGTCCGCCTATCGAAGAAGGATTCATAATGAGAAGAGTCCACCCAATGAAGAAGGATTCATAATGAGAAGAGTTCGCCCATTGAAGAGAGATTCCTAGTGAGAAGAGTCCACCCCCAATAGAGGAAGCATTCCAAAAAAGATTGAAGCATTTCGTAATCAGAAGAACAACTTCAAATTTCAATGGTCAGACAGTTCAAACAAAAATCGTGTCTCTTCAGTCTTTGCCCTATTCTTGTTCCACAACAATGAGCAATGAGGGGCAGCTGTGATACCCAATTTTTATCTAGGTTCGAATCTATAAAAAATAATAGCGATAAATAAAAGTCCCAATACACAAAATAAACTCATCAAAATCCATTTTACATTTCAAAATACCTATTCACATTATACAAACCCCAAACATATAATATATTTGATTCTCCCGCCCAAATTACATTAAACCAGCCCAAACAAACATAGATAGCCCATTTGTATTTTCTCAGCTCGCTAAAATTAATACGTGTCGAGTTTCTATTGGCAAAATTTGTTCCACGCGAATTGATCCTGTTAACTGGCCACATCTAGCTTTGCCAACGCCGACATGTGACATCACATCCTGCACTAATATAAATACAGAGAGAGAAAGTCATAGCCTCAATTATTACGCAATTATTGGAGAATTAATTATAGAGAGGGATAATTAGAAGAGCTTACCGAGAGTTGAAGAGACGCCGAATGTCGAACCGGTCATCATCGACGGCGGTCGGAATCACTGCAACACCACCTGAGCTTGCCGAAAGGTAACATTTCTCCTCCTCTTTACATTTCCTTCACTAAAACCTTAAAAAAAATTAGATCTAGGCTTTGAAAATCTAAAAAAACAACGGCTAAATAAAAATTAGATTTAAAATCTAAAACTTAAAAAGAAGGGAAAATGAAGAACTTATCTTGATTCTTGATTCGCCGTGAGCGTCACCGAGGTGTGAGCGTGAGGGAAAAGTGCCTTGTCGGAGTTGAAAATGATAGAGCGAGATTTTGGATCGGGTAGGCAGAATAGGAGGGGAAGTTGGACATTTCTGATGAAACGGGCTCTAGATCTAGGATTAGGATAAAAAATCGAGCAATTTGGGATAGATTAGAGTTTAGGCATAATGGCGATGTGGCGACCGGAAATCAAACCGGCGCAGGAGCACGGTGGTCAGATGTTGCAGACGGCGGTCAAAGAATTTGGAGTGATCAGAGAAGACAATCGGAATGTGTAGGTTCGTCGAAGATGGTGACCGGAGAAGTTACGATCATCGGAAAAATGTTAGGGATGACCGGTAATGACAGAGTGGTGGTCGAAGTCGCATGTTTTATCGGGAAAGATGATCAGAGAAGTGTCGGTCATCGGAGAAAGAGTGAAGGAAGGCCGGAGATGATGATCGGAGGTCAGTATCATGTCTGATGGCCAAAAAATAGATCGGAGATTAAGTAATGGTCCTTGGCTTAATGAGATGCAATTTAAATTTAATTAAATTAATTATTGAGATTCAAGATAATTTTATAAAATATTAGTTTTTTTAGATTTCTAAGTTTTAATCAATTTAGGGTTAATATTAAAATAACCTAGTTAATAATCAATTTAGGGTTAATGTGACATACATTTAATTGTTATTCATTTAATAAATAATTAAGTAATTTGGTTTTAGCTAATTTAAGTTAAATGCTTATAATCATATTCCATGCACGGAAACGTTTCCACGTAACATGAGTGCAATTTCTACTGACAAATTGGATCAACCCATTAATTGTAAGGAATCACCTAAGAAGGTGGATGCTCAATTGGAAATTCACGTACCGTTAAGAGAGGAGATATAACTTAGTCACATGGTGGCAATGGAAAGGGTTGTGGTTATTCATAATATTAGTGATGTCGATAAGCAAGAATTAAATGTCGAGAGAAATGATACATGTTCAACTGGTGCAAATGAGATCTGTATTGTGACAGGTCCCAAGCGGCGGAGGATGTTCAGTGTATGGGACTAGGTATTCAAATTGTTGGATGATTAATCAACTCGATTTGGCAAGGAGGAGGGTAAATTGTCAATTTAAAAAATGTAGGGAAGCAAATAGAAAGATAAAAATGATGACACAAGGAATTATAGTGGTTCAAGCTTCTAACATGCTCTACATCTACTACCTTAGCTCTCCACTAAGGATTTCAAACAATTCACTAAGATTTTTTCCCTTTTCTAGGCTAAGGAGGCAACCGTTACAACCGATCAAAGCTTTCTACCCAAAGCTTGATCAAATTCACTCTTTTACAAGAAATAATGGCAAACAAATGAAAACCTCTCAAAGGTAAATGATTTTCCCAATTACAAGATCACTCAACCCAAACTTGAAATAAAATAGTTACGAATTTGATCACTCAAGTGGGTTACAATTTTTTTTTTACTCAAATAGGCTCAAAGTAGGTTGGATTTGTGCTTGAATGCTTTAGACTTGTTAACCTTTTGTTGCTGAAGCTTTGGAGACTTGATTTTATGCCCCCTCATTGATTTCTAACCGTTTGAGTGGTTGAGATCATCAATAGAACCGTTGGGCTGCATTTTCCCCGCAATAAATGTTGTTTGGTGACCTACTGTATTAATACACGAACAACTGTATCGGTACCTGCCATAAAAAGAAATAGCTGTTGTACAAATGGGCATTGATACGCTTGAGGGCGTATCGAAACGAGTAAGGTATAAAACATAGTCGTATCAAAATGGATAGGTCGTATCAGGATAAATAAAATTTGAAGTTTGGCGATTCTAAGACTGACAAGGTAATGGTCATATAATTTAATGCAAAGATCTTGAAAATATTAACACCCTGTATCGGTACGAGTAAGACTGTATCGATACTGGTAACCAAGAACACAAACCTAGATGAATGTCGTATCGAAACGAGCACGCCCGTGTTGGTATGTTTTTATAATTATAATTCCTGTATTCAAATATCGTATCGAAACGCTAAGAGGCATATCGTTACGCCTGGGAGTATTTAGTTAAAAGACACTTAGAAAATTTTGGGGTTTAAGTTTTTGAATTAGAAACAATTTTAGGTTCGAATTCTTGTCATTTTGTGAGACTTTTCAAATACTTAAAAAAATTATCAAATTTACAAATTGGTTCTTAAACTCTTTGTTATATCAAAATCAATTCTAGTTTTACAATCTCCCCTTTTTTATATAATAAAACAAAAGTAAACTTTTTAATTTTTGAGGGAACGCTCCCCCTTTCTTTAAAGATAAAAGATTTAACTTTGAAAAGCTTTTAAAAATTTGAATTTGACCTCAATTTCTTCTCCCCTTTTTGTTAGATCAAAATCAATGGGATAATAAACAAGATATAAACAATTAAGAACACCAAGCGTAAATAAAACAAACATAGATATCATTAAATTCAAAGCAAAAAAATCCAACTAAAATCCTAAAAACATAAATCAAAGCAAATAAACTTAAAGCATAAGTGTTCATAAAAGAAATAACATAGGTGCATAAATCCTAATATGATACGATAAGAATGAGATGCAAAGACCTAAGAAACGTCTTCATCATCTTCATTGTCTTCATCCTCGTCATTGTTACCAAGAGAATGTCCACGCCACTCTTCATGGAATGCGGTGAGAGTTATATCCATCGAAGCTTGACAATTTTCAAAGGAAGTAACTCGAGCCTCCAAAGATGTCAAACGAGTATCAAGGGTTGTGAAGCCGGAGTTCATACTCGTATCCAATGAAGAAAACTTCCCATCAAGATAGGTTATGAGAGCATTAAGGGAAGGTGGAGCAACCAGAGCTTCTTAAACGGCTTGATGAGGCGCCACCGGCTCAGGTTGAACATCTTGAGGAAGATTCACAATATGGATCCATTCACCATTAAAGAGAATGAACTTGGCACGGTGAAGGGAACCCTCATCAATAGGACCAGTGAGAGGCTCGGCAAGGTCATATGAGCAATCAACACCAATCTTGTGAAACATATAGCTCAAAGCGGTGTCGTAGGTGAAGGATGAAACAAAAGTAGTATGACAATGTTGCACAAGGTAGACGATCTCGACAAACATGATTTGAGCAAGGTTTGGACGCTTACCCTCACGGAAGCAACATTTCCAAAAATCATCAACTTGTCGGATCGCTGAGAACTTCCCACCGGATGGGCGAAACCACCAAGTGATAAGGAGGGGAAGGAATCAATCATGGACATCAAGAACGGTCACGGAACCACCAAGAGTATGTCCCAAAGAGTCCTCATTATCAATTCCCACATCTTCTTAAACCCAAAAGATTAGCTATAGCCAGTGAATCAAGTTGAAATTTCTTTCTCATAAGGTAAGATTATATAGCCATAACTTCAGTTCTACCTTGGTTATAAATACACCAGGCATTAGAGTAAAAAAATAAGGACAAGATTTCAGTAAAGAATCCCAGGCATACTAAAAAAAGCCATAAACTTCCATTGGTTCATTAAATCAAGGTATTTGAACTGAAAAGTATTGGAAGACATCGAAGGGATAGAAACAACATGCTCATTGCGGGTTTTAAAATTTTGGCAATGTTTAAAACGTTCCATGGCATTTGGATATTGAGGTTCATTAAAAAAATGTTGAAAATATGGCTAAGGTTGGGTTTTGTACCATTGTTATCGGGATTAGGATTGGAAGATAGACCCAATTCTATTCTCGCTCTTTTCTTAGGAGACATGGTAAAAACCTGGAATCAAAATCAAACCACGAAAACATTATATGCATAAATCAACACATTCAATCCAATAAGCAATCCAATGCTCAAGGTATTGTAAATATATATATATATATATATATATATATATATATATATAATATAGTTTTAAAAAATACAAGTATAAAAAGAATTTTTGGTAAAATAAAAACTAAAAAATAGTGTTGAAAAATATATGGTATACTTTTATATTCGAACAAAAAAAATTCTGTTTTGAAAATATCTTTGCAAAATCTTTGAAAAACAATTTATATCATACTAAATATATTATTTTTAATAAAAATAGTATATAAATAAGCACGAAATCAAAAAAATAAAGAAAGTATGCTTTATACCTTGAATGAGGATTATGGATGAATGAGGAGATGATGATGCACAAAACTTGATGATTTTGCTAGGGTTTGATAAGAAACCAAAAAGCCCTTAAAAGATTTGATGATTTATGTGAAAAAAAGGATTTAGAGAGTTTAAATAGGTAATTTTCGTATCTAGGGTTTGAGAAAAAAAGGTATAATTTGATTTAAATTTGAAAACCCTCTTTTAATGCCCATTAATCAGACCAGCGGCTATGCGTATCGATACACCACGTGTGTGTATCGAAACTACATACCGACACGGTTTTTAAGCCTTACTGATTCTTGACCCCGTACAGGTACATGTACATGTACATGCTTGCCTGTACCAAAGCTGTCTCAGATATCCGTATCGATACACGAAGAACCGTATCCATACCCTTGTGTTAGAAATGTCATTTTTTGCAGCAAGGTGCTTAAAAATTTTATTTTACTCGAATCAAAATGTATAAAGATGATAAAAGATTATCATGTATAAGTAAAAACGGATGCATACTCCCCCTAGCAACAAGGATGGATGCATATAGGATCAAAAACACGTAAGGAATGTAATCAACCAAATTCAAGCAAAATTTTAAGACAAAAAAGGCTCTAAGGCTCAAGAAAGGCTAGTTAAACCTAACTCTCTCCTAAGATACCAAAAACGCTATTTGTCTAAAAGTTTGGTGAAGATATCCACTGGTTGATTCAAGGTGTCTACATATTCTAGAACTACATCATTTTTCAAGACATGATCTCTAACGAAATGATGTCTTATCTCTATGTGCTTGGTTTTAGAATGTTGGATGAGATTCTTAGTGAGACATATGGCACTAGTGTTGTCACACTTAAGATGAATGGTACCTACATCAATTCCATAATCTAAAAGTTGTTGCTACATCCAAAGGACTTGGGCACAACAACTTCCGGCCGATATGTATTTTGCTTCAGTAGTATCTAAAGACCTAAACAAGGTGTGTCTCTAAGGTATCTAAAGATTCTCTTAATGGATATGAGGTGTGATTCTATAGGACTAGCTTGAAATCTAGCACACAAACAAACACTAAACATAATATCTGGTCTACTTGCGGTAAAATAAAGCAAAGATCCAATCATAGAGCGATAAAGCTTTAAATCAACACACTTACCTCATTCATCTTTGTCAAGCTTTGTAGAAGAGCTCATTGGTGTGGCTTCAGGTTTCACATTCTCCAAGAAAACTTCTTGAGCATGTCCTTGATCTACTTAGCTTGATTGATGAAGATGCTCATTTCAAATTCACCTTGCATTAATTTAGAAAAATCATGCCAAAGTAATTCATTAGTAGAACCAAAAAAGGATATCATCAACATAAATTTGCACTAGTAAAATGTCTTTGCCTTTTCTTTTAATAAAGAGTGTAGTATCCACCTTTCCTTTTTCAAAACCTTTTCAATTAAAAAACTTGACAACCTTTCATATCAAGCTATATGAGCTTGTTTCAAACCATATAAAGCTTTAGAAAGTTTAAAAACATGGTTTGGGTATTTTGGATCTTCAAAATTGGGTGGGTTGTTCTACATACACCTCTTCATTAATAAAACAATTTTGAAAAGCACTTTTAACATCCATTTGAAAAAGCTTGAATTCATAGGGGAAGTATTTAAATGTTTTTGCCTATAGTATTTGCTCATTCATCTTGATCATGCATTTTGAATCAATTAAAAATCGATTTTTCTACAACTTTGTGCCCAAACTGCATATTCTGGCATATGTATATTGAAACAGGTACCCATGTTTCGATACGGGCTCTCTCAAAAGAGATCATTGAACCAAACTATATCGAAACAGACAAAAGGGTTTCAAAACATTTTGGTTATGGAAACAATCAGTATCGAAACACCCTCCATCTGTTTCGATACGGGCATCTTTGTGGGAATCGATACAATGAAACCTATATCGAAACGATCATAAGGTTTCAGAACGGTCGAATTCGTTTTGATACGTCTGTTTCGATACGACTCGTTCTGTATCGAAACGTGTATCCGGAAAAGCCTCCATTTTAAACAACTTTTTTATCAAAACTAAACTTCTCAAAACCTAACCCTGATTTTTCTTTTAAATACCCATCAATCCTAAATGTTTTTCACTCAAATCTTGAGGGTTTTTAGTCTTCAACTCCAATCTAAGCAAGATTCATCAAGTTTGTGCATATACATTCATCTATTACTCAAAAATCCCAAATCAAGGTATTTTTTCTATTTTCTTTTTCTTTTCAATTTTCGTTTGAATTCTCTGGTTTAAAATTATTTTATTTATATATATTACATATTTACACTATGGGTTTCAAAGTTTATGCAAAAGTTTCTTCAAAACTCAAATTTTTTTATTCGAATATAAATTTTTTTAACTGTATATTTTTTCTTCTCAGTTTTTTTAAAATTATATTCTTAATTTTTTTTTTATATATTGTACATATTTAAACCTTGATTATAGGATATTCATTGGATTGAATGTGAATTTTAATGCATACATTATTTGCTTTCTTAAAAGGTTTTTAAGGCTTTTAAATGGCTCACAAGAAGCGAAAGACCAAAGAGATGAGCGAAGAATCTAAAACTGCTGTTGGAGATTCTTCTTGTCGTCCAAACTTAGCTCTTCTTTTCACAAAGAGTCTCAAAAACAATGAAGCTCAAACCAAATTCAAGCTGTACCAAGATACCATCATTCATCCTGAGCGTATGGTTGATATGCCTTTCCTTGACTCTGAACGCTTTTATTTCAAATATCTACCTCTTCTACAGCGTTGGTGATTTTTATTTTTCATGTCTATACCCGACATTCTTTTACCGTAACCTTGTTTTGCTTTTTTATGCAAATGCCCGGTTCGTGAGTAACCAAGACCATTCCCAAGTAATTTCCATGGAGTCCTTTCTTATGGGGAAAAAGATCCGAATTGAGTCATCGACTTTGGTCAATTTCCCAGGCCTTGTATATGAAGGCATTGAAGATGAGACTTCTTTGGGCTCTAAAACCGGCTCGGTTCTCTCCTTAGATACTCATGATCATTTCTTGCATCTCATAATCTCTTGGTGGTTCCGTCCTTCCGGAGGCAAGTTTGCTCACATTCGCCAAGTTGACAACTTTTGGCTAGAGAAAAGCGACCAAACCTCGTGAAGATCATGTTTGCCGAGACGGTGCATTTAGTTAGGCATCATGGTTTCGAATCCATCCAATCTTTCACCTATGGGACTGCATTGAGCTACATCTGCTTAAAGTCCGTAATTGATTGTTCTTGTGACTATCCGGAGTCTTTCAAGCAAAAGCTCGATGAAAGTACTCTCCTAAGGCTTGGGTTTCACTACATTTTAGGTGAGTGGGTTCGTGTGGATAGAGAGGCAAGAGATCCTCTGATTGATCCTCCACCTCAAGCTCCTCAAGCTCCCATTGCTCCTCAAAATAATGATGCTCTTATGGCTTATCTCAATATGCTATTCACCGGCTTGCGAACAGTCATCTCTTCCAGATTTGCTGCTATCGACAAACGTTTCACTTCTTTGGTGGAACGTGTTCTTAATGTGAAAGATTGCCTCTCTTCCCTTGAGACTCAACATGCTTCGATGGATCTCTCCTTCACTGGATTCTATGGAGAATGGAAACACTTTAGGAGAAGTCAAGAGGAAGATAAAGACAAAGATGGAGATCATGGAGATGATGAGGATGATGAGGATGGTGGTGATATGGCTCCCTAGACTAGTTTGCATCTCACATCACATCACATCACATCACATCACATCACATCACATCACATCACATCACATCACATCACATCACATCACATCACATCACATCACATCACATCACATCACATCACATCACATCACATCACATCACATCACATCACATCACATCACATCACATCACATCACATCACATCACATCACATCACATCACATCACATCACATCACATCACATCACATCACATCACATCACATCACATCACATCACATCACATCACATCACATCACATCACATCACATCACATCACATCACATCACATCACATCATATCATCTAGTTTTCTTTTTATCCACCTTTTTAGCTTTTGAACTATGTTTTTTTCTTATGTTATGCTTTTAGGTATTAAGTTTGGATTTATGTTCTCTGCTTTGGATTTATGGACTCAATATATTATGTTGTTTGTTTTGGTATACTATCATTGCCTTTTTATTTCTCATTGAATTATGGGAATTTTGATCTAACAAAAGGGGGGAGAAGTAGAGCCAATTTTGAAACTTTGCAACTTAATTTTAAAAACCTATCTTAAATTGAGGGGGAGTATGTTTTACAACGTTCTCAAAACTTAAAAATTTATATTTGGTTTTGTTATATCAAAAAGGGGAGATTGTAAAACCAAAACTTTGATTTTGATATAGCAAATATTTTAAGGACCAATTTGAAAAGAAGACAAAATTTGAAGTCCTCAAACTTCCCAAAATTGACAAGAAAAATGTTTAAGTCAAAACTCAAGTTACCATAATTTTTTCTAAGTGCTTTCCAAGCCAAAATAGTGATTTTCGACTAACCGTTTTGAAACACCTAAGGGTGTTTCGAAACGATTTGAAATTGTAAATTTTGGGCTCGGAACGAGAGAACTCATATCGATACGGTAGTATCAAAATGGTCTCGACCGTTTCGGTACGAGTTTTGAAAGTTTGTTTAAAAACGTGATCGTTGCTTTGTCATAACTGTTTTATTGAAAATCAGTTAAGCGTATTGATACACATTAGGTGTGTTTCGATACGAGCTTTCACAGTTTCAAAATGTTTCGATACAGTCTTGTCCCGTTTCAAAATAGGCTCTTTCAGTATCGAAACGACCACGATCATTTCGATACGGTCGCTTAAATACCCCCAACGGCTCTTTCTGTTTTTGCTCTGTTTCGATACATGTGATGCCATTTCGGTACGAGTAGTTGCAAAACATCATTAATGGTGGGAAAATGAAGTCCTAACAGCTATAACTATGATGTCAACCACCCAAACGACTAGAAATCAATGAGGAGGTATAAAAGCAAGAATTTTGAGCACCATCAACAACTATTGAACCTTAAAGAATCATCCAAGCATCAAATTCAAACCCTTGTGCTTTTTATTGTCAAATCCTTGTACCCAACTCTATTGAGTGTTCTATTCTTATTTGTATTGTGAGTTTGGGGAATGATAAATTGTATTTGGGTAAATAATTCATCCTTTGAGAGGAATTTGTAAGATTTACCATTTTCTCAATTGTAAAGAGTGTTTCAAATTAAGCTTTGGGTAGAAAGCTTAATTTCTTTGTAAGGTTTCCTCCTCATCCAAGAAAAGGGGAAGAATCAATATTTGATTGGTTGAAAATCCTTAGTGGGATCTAAGGTAGTGGAGGTAGAGTTCATTAGAAAACTTGAACCACTATAAATCTCTTGTGCAATTTATTTTGTTCATCCATTTCTCTCCCTTCAAATTTTTAATTGCAAATTCACCCCCTCTTGGCCAATTGCATTGTTTGATCAACTTAACACAAAGGTTGGAAACTTCTTACTCCTCTTCATCAAATGATTCCTGATCACTCCAAGTAACAACGTATGCCTTGAGCTTCTTCTTGTTTCCAAAGCTCTCCCTTTTGAGTTGGAGGCAATCAGTTCTTATGTGCTTCGACTTCTTGCACTCAAAGCAAATAAGTTAATCATTCTCTTCCTCTTTCTTATTGTTCTTGAAATCCACTCATCGGTGGAACTTTCTTCCCTAGTTAGATTTCATGAACCGAGTGAATCGTTTGGCTAGAATAGTCATTTCTTCATCTTCCTACTCACTAGAATTGCTCTCCTCTTGAGAAGCCTTGGGAGCAATTCCTACTTTATCCTTTCCCACCTCTTTCTTCTCCATTATCTTTTCATCTCTCTTCTTTTCTTCTTCCCTTCATTTCTTCATAATCTCATGAGTAAGGAGAGAACCCATGATAGCATCAAGCTTCAAGGTTTTGAGGTCTTTGGCCTTGATGATGGCAGTCCTCTTTCCATCCCATGACTCAAGAAATGAGTAGATGAGCTTTCGAACAAGCTTGTCCTCAGGGATGACTTCTCTGAAGCCCTTGAGACAGTTGACAATGACAAAGAAAAGGTCAAACATCTTGGTGACACTCTCATTCGGTTCTATCTTGAAATTTTCGTAGCTCAAGCTGAGGAGTCCAATCTTGGTCTCCTTAACGTCATTTGTACCTTCATAGGTGGTCTCGAGCTTGTCCCATATCTCCTTTGGACTAGTGCAAGAAGACATCTTGGAGTACTCATCTGGTCTAAGTGCACAAAAGAGCATGTTCATAGCTTTATCATTTATTTGTAATCTCCTCCAATCTTCATCAGTCATCTCTATCTTGAACTTTGGAACAAAGTAGTCGCCTTCTCTCTTTATCAGTATAGTTGGACCATCTTCCACTACATCCCATAAGAGGTAGTCATTTGATTTGATGAAGAGCCTCATGAGATTCTTCCAATAGGATAGTTATCCTCATTGGAATTCGACAGTTTGGTGATGGATTGAGATTTGTAGAAGTTGTTGCCAGAAGTAGAGGCCATGGCTTGACTTCTATTGATAGAATCACCTTCAAGGGTCGTCTCAACGATTGTTAGACCTTCGATTGAGACTTGTTCTGATACCAATTGTTGGGATGATTAATCAACTCGATTTGGCCAATAGGAATTATATTGGTTCAAGCTTCTAACAAGCTCTACATCCACTACCTTAGCTCCCCCACTAAAGATTTCAAATAATTCACTAAGAATTCTTCCTATTTTCTAGGCTAAGGAGGCAACCGTTACAACCGATCAAAGCTTTCTACCCAAAGCTTGATCAAATTCACTTTTTTACAAGAAAGAATGGCAAAGAAATGAAAACCTCTCAAAGGTAAATGATTTGCCCAATTACAAGATCACTTAACCCAAACTTGAAATAAAATGGATACAAATTTGATCACTTAAGTGGGTTAAAAAAATTGACTCTAATAGGCTCAAAGTGGGTTACAAAAAAATTGACTCCCTCATTGATTTCTAACCGTTTGGGTGGTTGGGATCATCAATAGAGCCGTCGGGCTACATTTTCCCCGCAATAAATGTTGTTTGGTAACCTACCGTATCGGTACACGAACAACAATATCGGTACCTGCCATAAAATGAAATAGCCATTGTACAAAGGGGTATTGATATCCTTGAGGGCGTATCAAAATGAGTAAGGTATAAAAATATAGCCGTATCGAAACGGATAGGTCGTATCGGTACGGATTTTGCTCATTGAAATCTGAGGAAAAATTCCTTGGAAAAATGCATCGGTACGCCTATAGGGAGTACCGGTACGGGTTAACTAAAATTTGAAGTTTGGTGATTCTAAGACTGACAAGGTAACAATCATTTAATGCAAAGGTCTTGAAAATCTTAACACCTCGTATCAGTACGAGTAAGACCATATCGATACTAATAACAAAGAACACAAACCTAAATGAATGTTGTATCGAAACGGGCACACCCGTATTGGTACGTTTTTGTAAATAAAATTCTAGTAGTCAAAAATCGTTTCAAAAGGCTAAGAGGCGTATCGATACGTGTTGCGTTCGTGCAGTGACTATAAATAATACACAAATGGTGCAAGTATACATGTCGAACGAGTAATAAAGTGATGAGTGAGTATCGTCTCCACAGGGATTGGAGGTATTCACGGTTGCTGTAACAATAAAGCTTGAACTTTTTGCAGATGACAATGCTATAGTAAAGGAAATGAGGTATAATAATGCTGAAGCAAAATAGTGCAGAGAAAGATGAGATAACAATATGATAAACATGTCCCCTTTCGTATGCGAAACTCACTACGGAATGACTGGCTGGGAATGATGGACAACCTAACTCAAGCTTCTTAACGATACTAAGGCTCTTTAGCTATCTTCTATGCTAGGCGGGATTTACTAAGAATGCTCCTAAACTATCTCTAGCCAGGAAACTGGGAGTCAGAAATGCTACAGCCATACCTCTCGGCGTAAACTCTTAACACTCCCCTACCCTTCACGTACTATCCTTTTTAGCCCTTGAAACCTATCACTTATCTCTAAGGTAGGTTAGAGTTTGCCTCTCAACAGTCACTCCATTGCTTATGAGGGTTCTAGGGCTAGCTCTCTCGATTACTAACCCCAACATACACTTAAAGAACGTCCAACTCTCGAAGGCGCTTAAGGTAGAGCCTATCTCTCAAAGCACTTACAACCCTAAGCTCTTACTACTTTAAGGAAATGATAAATGCATAAGCAAAGCATAGAATCATGATAAACACTGAAAAAGCCATAGCATGCATTAAAAAGTACTCAAAATAAAATCATCCATCAAACCCAAGCCACCTAAAACAGTTCGTGGCTCGGCAAAATCATCCAATGTATCATTGCGATAACATCACCAAATATAAATATATGAAATGAAATTGCTATAGCGACAGAAAGAAAGGTGAACTCCCTCTCCACCATGGACTACCCGACTTTCTTAGGCCCACCGCCTCTCTCGAGGCCGATGAGGCCACTCCTTGGAGCTTCAACGATGGAGGACACCAAGCTGGAGAAGATGAAGGTGGAAACTTCCCTCTCCTTTTCTCTCTCTCTTCTACCTCTCTTTTTGCAACACTCAAATATACCACACATTTCTCCAAGCTTCTCTCCCCTTTATATAATGGAGGCTTCTAGGGTTTGGTGCCCTAAAGATGCCTTGATAATTCTAAGGAATATCCACCGACAAGATCTGCCACGAGGGGACAAGGAGGACAGTCTGCAGGTGGGCACCGACTGCTGCACATGTCAGATCGTCCTTTTCTGCATGTTCACATGTTTCTGCAGCTCACGTGCTGGCCTATATCCACTTCCATCATGCTATAGAAATTTCCGACACCGGCTTTCTCTTGACTCCTTTCCTGCGCATCACAAACCCAAAAACCAACCTTCCGAGCAGTACCCCTTGACATGGACCAATAACCAGCAAAGATAAATATGCACCCAGAAGAAGAAAATGCAACCTAAATGCAGTCTAAATGCTATGGTATGAACTCAAGAACAGGCAAATAGTATAGCAAAAGGTATGAAAACAAGGATATTTATGCAGTTATCAATACGTTTGGGCGTATTTGGTTAAAAACACTTAGAAAATTTTGGGGTTTAAGTTTTTTACTTAGAAATAATTTTAGGTTCAAATCCTTGTCATTTTTTGAGACTTTTCAAATACTTAAAAATTTAAAAATTTATCCAATTTACAAATTGGTCCTTAAACTCTTTGTTATATTAAAATCAATTCTAGCTTTACACAAATGTCTTGGGAAAAAGAAGTCGATAGAGCAAACTCTGTTTATAATTTCTTTCCTAAAATGCAAGACTTGCACTGCAAATCATCAAAGAAGTATACTTCTTTGATGGAGCTGCAAGATATGGCACTTTCGGCAACATAGAAGAAACAGAAGAATCGTGCAATTAAAAGGAACAAGAGATCGAGAAAGGTGGTGGACAATCTGGAGGTCGATGGCATCTCCCCCAGCTAATTCGGACATAGCTCGGAAACAAATTCTTACGCGGTCTGTCAAGAAATCAATAGTATTAGGGAAAAGGTTTAGAGAAGCAAGGGAATGGAAGTGTATTCTTGTTTTATATAGGGTCTATTTCGAGGTGGGTTTTCAAGTGGCTGCTGACTGTGTCATGCAAACTCTTGGAAGATTGAGCATGTTTATAAGGAAGGAAATTTTGATGCTGAAACATTGGCCAAAGCTGGAATCAGGAGATGTTGCCCTATACTTTTCATGGATAGGTAAGTTTTGTAAGGCCTCTTTGCCCTTGATGCCTCGGGTGGTTGCTTAGCTAATTGAATTAAGGTTTTGATGTTTTACTGGTGGGCTCTATTAGTTTACTGGTACTGTTGTGTTGTTAAAGATCTTGGCAGTGTGATATTTAAGTGGTATATATCTATAGGGGCGATATCGGGCAGTATTGGTTGGGTTCTGTTTTGGTCTCGTTTTTAGTTCTTGCATGGTCGCGTTCCATATAGGCAAGTTGTATTTTGTGGGTTCTGGAAACTTGTAAGCCTCAGCATTGGCATAATGCACTCCTTTTTCTCCATTAGGTTTAGGGAGATTTTTTAAGGAGGCTCATGTCAATGTTTTAGTATCATTACTTCAATAAAATTATACTTTACTTTTCAAAAAAAAGTTAAATGCTTATATTTATTAATTAGTTTAAAACAATGTCCTTGGCTTAATGAGATGTTGATTTTAATCTAATTAACGAATTTTGCTTTTAAATTAAATTATTTAATTCCTATTACTTAATTCAACAAATATTTAGATAATTAATTAATTTTAAATATAAAAATAAGGTATTATTAATTCGAGTATTTGTGTCCTAATATCTTGGCTTAATGGATATTGATCAAATATTCGTATTAATTTATAGGGTAAACTACATAAATGGTCCCTTAATTATGCTCCAATTATCTTTTGCGTCCCCCGACTATCAGAAGTTACAAATTGGTCTCCCGACTAAAAAAAGTAACAAATTGATCCAACGCTGTTAAAAATTTAACGGTTGATGACGTGACAATTAATTTAAATTGATATAATTAAATACTTAGCCCTCAAGTTCTGTACTTATTTTAATTTGACCCTAATTCTAAAAAATTAACCCACAAATTTTAAAATTCTATCAATTTAATCCATCTTCTTTTCTATTTCTCTTCTCCTTTAATTCTTCAATTCATTTTCACCCAAATCCATTTTATTCTATCAAACACATACATCCAATTCTCGAATATAACGAATTGAAATTTGAGGGATAAATTTCGAGTAAAAAGTAGGATTCAAACAAATAAACATGCCTTCGTGTTTCGATGGTAATAAATATGTCATTGATTTGACTCTATCCTGCAATTCCATTGTGTTGTCTTGCACATCCTGCAATTTTTTCACTCTCTACTGTAGTGAAGTATGTTCTTCCCTCATTACTTCCAGTTCTTTCTCCAAATCATACACCAGGGTTTTTGAAGATTGAAGATCTCGTGAATAATTTGTGGCCCATTAGCTGATATAACAGGCTTCATGTTAGTCACCAGATCTGAATAAACCAAATTATTTCCTAACAGCTTAGCTTTTTGATTTTCAATCTCCAAGACTGAATTAGCACATGTCTCATAAAGCAAAGCAATTTTTCTTCGCAACACAACAATTTCCATGTCTTTCTCTTTCCCAACTGATTCTATATGCATAATGTTTCTCTTCATAGCTTCAATTGACTCTGTCATAGAATTTCGTTCTCTATACAAGATTCCAGTACATTCCATATCCCATAACCTTTTTCTTGTAATAAATTTGACTGCACAATCAATTTTTCTTTCAGTGCAGTAATTTCAATTCCCAAATCTTGGAGGTGATGCCAGATTAAACCGCAAACTTCAACTATTGCATTATCATCCAAATGATCATGCATATTGATAACCAGCCAAGTATCCACAAATTGAATGTTCTCCTGAAGCAGAAATCAAGAAAAAAATTAACAACCTATTCATGAAATACCCCAATGAGATAACAAAGGTGATTACCTTTTTGGCCAATCAAAAAGATTTTTGTTCAATATAGTTGATTTGCGTGCAGCTCAATGAGAGAAAAAAATGGTAGCAATACATGAAGTACGACCAACAATTGGCTGCAGAAGGAAAATACACAAGAAACATGATAGAGGCAAACCCCAAACAAAATGCACAAAAGAAAGACCGGCCATATGTTATCTTGTCCTCTAAATTGCTGGGCATACTGTATGGAGAACCAGACACATCTTGGGCATCACCCCCTTCCAAGCATAAGTTAATGTTAACCTCCAAAATTTGTTGATCCAATTTATCCCTCAAATTTTAATTCGTTATATTTGAAAATTGGGTGTTTGTGTTTGGTAGAATAAAATAGATTTTGGGTGAAAATAAATTGAAGAATTAAAGGAGAGGAGAAATAGAAAAGAAGATGAACTAAATTGATAGAATATTAAAATTTGTGGGTTAATTTTTTAGAATTAGGGTCAAATTAAAATAAGTGTAGAACATGAGGGCTAAGTATGTAATTATATCAATTTAAATTAACTACCACATCATCATCTGTTAAATTTTTAACGGCGTTGGACCAATTTGTTACTTTTTTAAGTTGAGGGACCAGTTTGTAACTTCTGATAGTCAGGGGACGTAAAAGATAATTGGAGTATAGTTAGGGGACCGTTTATGTAGTTTAGTCTAACTTATATTGTCTAAAGGTAATTTTAAAATTTATAAGATTTGATAAGTCATAACATCATATTTAATTGTTTGCATCATGAATAGAGGTAATATCTTTAATTCGAACTAAAAACTAAAACGACAATCAAACTTAATGATGTTGGTTTAATTTATGGTCCGAACTTAAAGACACCCTTATAAATTAAATGACTAATTAATTCAAACCCACCTAATATTAAAGTTCACTTAATTAAAATTGTATTCAATTAAGAAAATTTAATTAAATTAAATTTAGATTTCAACGATTTTTGTAACCCCTAGACCCGCCTATGCGTTATACGGATCATAGGAAGTCACATTAGGGTCACCGGAGCGACCCACGATAAAATTTCAAATAAACAAATTTACTGAATCATTTGAAATCATAAATCAAGTTTTGAAATAAAATACAATTTCAAAAAAATATTTTAGACAATGAAACAAAAATTTGATACAAATTATTAATACAAGTTTCAAACTCGAATATAAATCAAAACATGACATACATGCCCTCTAATTATACAGATACCATACTCCGTAAGCAAGCCGAAGAAACTCTCATACCGACGTTGACAGTTGCGGCATAGTCGATCTTCTAACCTGTGATGGTAAAAACAACGTGAGCTTCGGAATGCTCAGTAATACAAACTACCAAGAGATGCTAAAAGCACAAGTAGGTGTATGTCAAGCTTTACATTGTCATGAAGAGCTGGGCAACGTTAAGCTCAAATAACGATTCGAGATTTCAGAGGAGCATTATACTAGAAGGTAACAGAGTTGTTCTTTATTTGATCACCCGAATCTTAAGAGATGAGTCTAAAGCCAAAGATTTAAAGAGATTCAGATTTCAAAAGTTGAATCAAAGAGTTCAGAGTGGTTCGATAAGCGCAAATTGTAAGTTTACGGGGAGTCCAACTTTGATATATTAATTTAGTAGGGTATGTTCAGAAGAGGTTGGAAAGTTTTATTAATTCACTTAACTACCCTCCAACCGAACTCCAAAATACAATTCCCCCTAAGCTGCATACAAAAGGTCTTACCCTAGGCCTGAGGCGTAGGAGCCTACCTAAGGGAATGCCTTAGGTCCAGAAAGACTTACCCTAGGCCCGTGGGCGTAGGAGCTTAGGTTCAGAAGGACTTATCAGCGCTGAGCCTACAGATCATCATTCATATCCCAGATAATATACCCAATATGATTACAGTTTATATTCAGAAGACAATATTACAAAAAAATAGATGTCATATCTATTTTTATACCAGAAGACAGATGTCAAATTATTTTTATTATTATTATTTCCTATTCAATGTCATATATCAAATATATTTTTCATATCAGAGGTCAGAAACCAGGGATTGCTTCTCTTTCAAATACAAAGTTGTACTTTTTAATTTTAGCAAATGATCTTGGTTTAGAACAAAAAGTATTTACGGACACATAGTATGTGCTTTACGGGTCAATTTATTTTTTAGAAACACACGATAAGTATCAGAAAGAGGCATTCGACAATCTTTGGACGGATTTTATAACGAGATACCTACGAATAGGGAGTTCGATAAAACGACTCGGACCAAACATCGAAAGTTGGTGCATCAAGATTATCGGGATTTCAGATATATCGTGAGCAAATCAAACGTTACAACTTACGAAGGTATTATGGTCGTTTTGAACTTCATGGGTAATTTGATAACTTAGACAAACCAAGCATAAGCAACGATACACATAATTCAAGAATTCGAGTTGTTCTTCAGGTTTGCAAGTCCCTTGAATTGGTCAGAACCCAACAATACGATGTTTATTATTTAACTAGATAGGTACACCTTAAACATTTGTTTCGCAGAACTGACCACAACATACAACCAAAAGTAGTTCACCTTTCACCAATCGCCCACTAAACTTATTACCAGGAATCGAGCATATATTCGAACGATATTTTCCAAGTATTCGAACATGTGCATTGCACTTGAACTCATTCCAAAACATCGAATGTGCCTTATGAGAACATATCTCTCTTACTATTAACTATGTACTTTCTCCCAATAAATTGTACGCCTTCATATGGTATTCCTCCAATATCATCTTAGTGTCAGAAACAAAACGACCAACAGACACAAGTCGCATATTACCACTTTTTGTTTGAGCCATTACGTGGTTGGCTTTATTTGGAGTTCTCAATTCCATGTCTTAGAAATATTCTCAATCACTATAATATCTGAGGGTATTTCAGACAATTCGATGCTCGAAGGTGCTACAATTGTTTAGAGTCTTCCGATCCTTCCAACTATTCATTCATTTACGTTTTCGAGGGTAAAACCATCATTATGATTAATTTGGAAACTGGTGCCGATGATAGATTATTCCTTTTTTGGTCATTATGGATATTAAGATCAGTTCAACATCATCAGCATTTCCAAACGTTTTAGTCATTTCAATCAATTCAGCAATTTACGCAACTTGGACTAATTCACATACAAATATTTTCTCGCAAATGTCTTCAGAGATTTATTCAATTTCAAATAGAATCTGAGCAATTTACAATCTCAAAGGTGAAGCCTCATTATTAAAACTTCTCAAGCCAGTTTCAAGATTTTTAGAAGAATCAGTTGATATACCGAATCTAGTGTAGATTCTTAGACCATTTTCATTGATAGGGGTATTTTAGTCATTTCCACACATCAAGGGCATTTTTGTAATTCATTAGGCACCATAATCAGGTTTAGAGATCAACCATTTTTGTTAATCGCTTACTAAACTCGAAAGTCTTTTTGATTTATCAAACCTCTTATTCGAATATATGCCTTGTCCACTAATATGCTTATTTCTTAATTGATCGACATTGGCAGAATTAATCATATGCTGAATCATGGTCGTGCAAGCATTAACCGAATACCAACAAGTTTTGAAAGCATGTAGAAGGTAGTAATGTATTACCTTGAATCCTTGCTATATCAGTCGACTCTTGAACGACATTCGAACTCTTTTAAACCCGAATTTGACATCCTTCAACATCTCGTATTCAAGAAATCGAGAACACCTTCAATTATACAAATTCCCATTTTAGTCCTTATTCAAAGTACTCTTAATTGAATGAATAAATAAATACATATACAAGTTCGGGTTCAAGATCAGATTCGGAGGCTTTTGGGTCAGAATTTCACGAAATAGGCTTCAAAAACGAACTCAGGACGTCAAAAAACATAAAACGAGAGTTTTCGGATAAGTTGACTTTTTGATCAATGGTCAAAGTCAACGCTGACGTCATGCTGACGTTAGTAGGTCAATGTTGATGTCACGATGACGTCACTGGTCAACTAGGTTTACTCTACAGAGTCAACTCGGGCGAGTTGACTCACTAAGTTGACTCGAACGAGTTGGATCACTGAGTTGACTTGGAAGGTTTGACTCGGTCAACGGGTTAACAGGTCCAGTCAACGGGTCGGGTCAAACTCAGGTCGAGTCAAGTGTGTCGGACACGAGTTGGGTCGGGTCGAGTCAAGTGGGTCAGACACGGGTTGGGTCAGGTCTGAGCTATGGGCCGATCAGTTCAGCTGGTTCGGTTGGTTCAGATTGCAAAGGGCATGATTTGGTTGAGCCCAAACCGACTTAACCAGTTTAGGCCCGGTTCAGAGGTAAACCGGGTCTCACCTTGCTTCACCAGAATCCTTGTTGGCGTTCACGAGCTTCCTCACCGGTGACTCCATTGACATCAATTCTGCCAAAAAAACCAAAGCCCATGAGACACCTTGCTCAACCAAACCGGAAACCTAACGATTTATACCGAAAAACGGTCGAAACTTACCCAAAATGATTCGAAATCATCGAAAAAACTTACAACTCCGATGAGGCCTCTCCCGATGTCAGATGGGTAGTTCGCCTGTTGGGTTCTGCTCGCTGTCACGTCAGGGGCCCGAATCTGGTGCCTGTTTCACAAACGGCCGACAATCGAGGCCGGAAAAAGCAAGAAACATCGACCCTCATGGTGCGGCCCTCAAGTGTTGTTAACCGATCTTTCGAAGCGACCCTTTTCTTGTCGGTTACTTGGGCCTCCGTGCCCTTTGATGGTACTCCGGTTTCGTCTTTCTTGGCCATCCCGAGCAAACTCCTTTGCTCTGATACCACTTGTCACGCCCCTGGAGCTCGACCAGCGTGGCGTGCGGCCTTAGGCGACTTCCGATGCGTGTAGAGCCTAAGTGAGCCTTCTGTCCAAGGCGAGAATGCCTTGACTTGCGCGGAAAGGAATGAAGAACGAGATGGTGATGGCCGGGAAAGAATTTGGGGGAAAATCCGGGCGTATGCCCGGCACCTTTTATTAATGAAAATATGGCTCAAGGCCAGAGAACAACTGAAAAGAAAGAAAAGATGAATAATGAGGTGGGGGTAAGCCTCCTTAAATAGCCCCTCTAGTCCTAATCCTACTCTAACTAGGATAAACCAATGTCCTACTCCCTCAAGGAGATGGAATCCTTGTCCCACAAGGATTCGTGGCCCCTAACCTCTAGGAAGGCCTTGATTGTGTAGAGACGTGGCCCAAGGCCCCGTGTGCAGACCCTAGGGTGCGTTTGGCCGGCCCTCTCCAGCCCCTCCGTGTGCACTGTCGTCGGGACCCTAGGGTGCGGCGTGATCGGCCCTAGGGTGCGGCGGCGTGATCGGCCCTAGGGTGCGGCGGCGTGATCGGCCCTAGGGTGCGGCGTGATCTGCCCTAGGGTGCGTCGGACTCGGTCCTCTCGGCTCCTCGACGCGGGCGGCTGTCGGCACCCTTGTGTGCGTGTGCATCGACCCTCATGGTGCGGCCCTAGGCCCCCACGCTGTGCCCCTTGTGTGCGTGTGCATCGGCCCTGATGGTGCGGCCCTAAGCCCCAACGTTGTGCACCCGTGGTGCCGGCCCTTAGGCCCCTCGGTGTGCACCCGTGGTGTCGGCCCGTAGGCCCCTTGGTGTGCACCCGTGGTGCCGGTCCTTAGGCCCCTCGGTGTGCACCCTTGGTGCGGGCCCTTAGGCCCTTTGGTCCGCACACCCAGCCCCATGGGTTGCGGATGCTTCTCGTCGGTATGGTGGAATGTACGCACGAGGTGTCGCCCCTCGGTCTTCCCCGTGCTAAGCCCCTCGGTTGTCGACCGTTGGTGAGCACACACTCGTTCCCTCGATGTGTCGCTCTGTCCCTTTGGCGAGCCCAGTGCCCTGGTGTGGCTTGGTGCTTTGGATTCGGGGAGATGTTGGCTGGTATTGGGCTCCTTTGCCCCTTGATGCGTGGCTTGATTGGGTCGAAAAAATTGGGGCGTGACACCTAATAAAATTTTAATCAAGCCGAGCAAGCACATTTGGCCGGTTGACTAGTACTCTCATATTTCTTTAGGTCAGGGTTCTAGACTTACTAAAAACACTCATCTTCCTTAGGTCATCAAACAAATCAAGTCTTGTTTTGTTGCTCTGCAAATATAATTTATATAAAGCAATAAAGGTTTGAAAACCATTACAAAACTCTCCCTTCAAAAATAAGGGATCCAGAATCGCTTAAGACTATTGCCCATTCTAAACACAGCACAAACAATTTTATTTATATTTCGAGAAAACTCCATATAGCCTTTACATGCATACATATTGCATGTGCATGTAACACATTACACAGCAATTGCAGCCGCAGGTTTAGGGGATTCTGTAGTACCAGCCTTCACACTTTGTGCTTCGGCGATTGCATCTTTCAAAGCTTGAATGACCTCTGGTTTAATCTTGGGGTCAATTGTCTGAGCTCCCCCAGGGAAAAGCTTCTCCTTTAGAACTTTGGGGTCCACCTTTCCTTCGTCGGCCATCTTGGTCAGGGCTTGAAGGAACAGTTTCATCAGAAATTCTTCATCCTGCTGAGGTGAAGCTGCTTTATCAAGATTTTCATTCTTTTTTAAAGCTTTAATAAATCAACCGGCATTTTAATAAAAAAACAATTCTTAATAGTTATTAAAAATATTTATATTATTTTTAGTTATTTAAAATAAGTTCTTTAACTTTCCAAAAAATCGACCAAGCTCTCAAACTTATATTTATATTATTTTCTCATCAGTCGCACGTTAACGGCCATGTCAGTGAGGTTGATTTAGTAATTTACTTGTTCTTTAATTAAGTCAAGAATTAAGGATTATACAGCTTAATTCGTTCTGTAGTTATTACTACTATCTTCCTTAATGATATCTTTATGGAAAGCATCATATGACTGTTGGAAGAGTTATGCAGAGAAGGTTGAATTTGCAGGTGAACAAACAATTTTATTTTTATTTTGAGAAAACTCCATATCCTTTACATGTGCATATAACACATTACACAGCAATTGCAGCCGCAGGTTTAGTGGATTTTGTAGTACCAGCCTTCACTTTTTGGGCTTCGGCGATTGCATCTTTCAAAGCTTGAATGACCTCTGGTTTAATCTTGGGGTCAATTGTTTGTGCTCCCCCTGGGAAAAGCTTCTCCTTTAGAACTTTGGGGTCCACCTTTCCTTCGTCGGCCATCTTGGTCAGGGCTTGAAGGAACAGTTTCATCAGAAATTCTTCATCCTGCTGAGGTGAAGCTGCTTTATCAAGATTTTCAGACGTATCTTTCACAACGCCTTTCTTCACGGCATCTTGGAGCCCTTCCGCAACGTCCTTTTTGACTTCGTCGGCAGTCACTTTGTCATCCTCCTTCTCATCGTCATGTTTGATAGCTGTAGTCTCCTTCTGGGCGGGGCTTTCAGTTTGGGATACCACGACTTGCAGTGAAAGAATCAGGGCCAATGAGAACACAACCAAATCAATTCTTGCCATTTTTTTTTGTTAATGTTAGGCTAGAAGATTGAGAAATATTCGAGTGATGGTTAAGGGTGGGAAATGAGATGAAATTTAAAGAGTTTAGGATCAGATATTTGCGCCAATTTCAAAGGCTTGTTGATTGTTATTGTGCTTAATGGCCATACACAAGTAAGATTAGAGATGACTTTTTCTTAGAATTTTTCAAAGGTTGCGATTTTTTCTTACACTTGGTAATTTAATTTACCTTCTTTTTATTTTAGTTCATGATAATGCATGGGATCAAAATCGTGTTTTCGAAACATGCGTTGCAAATATTGGGGAAAAGATTTTATGCACTGCGTTAAAATTTTTAGTTTCAAGAAGTGATTTATATTTACGGTTTAAGATTTTAGTTTATATTTTAAAGTTTAGGGGTTTTCAATTTAGGAGCTTAAACTTTAAAAACCTAGTAAATTTTATAAAATATATTTAGAAAAATGTAAATGCAACATGTGCCAATAATTAGGGATGTAAATACAGGTAATCAGATGAGTTTCAGGTCGGGTTCTGTCAGGTCGGGTCAAATCGAATACAGGTCATTTTTAAGTCGATTTGATGTTTTGACTCGATTCGGGTTGGGTGCGGGTCAGCTTCAGGTCGGGTTCATTTCAGTTCGGGTTCATTTCAGGTCAGGTCCAAACGGTTAATTGACGGGTTAATTCGGGGTCGGGTTCATTTCAGGTCGGGTTCATTTCAAGTTTGAATTCGTATTAAGTTTGAGTTTGATACAAAAAGTCGATAGACTTTGGATTGATCATTCATTTCGAGCTAATTATTAAACGCCTTTCACAAACACGAATCACATTAAAAAATAATAGGCAATAGAATGAACAAAAATATCATCATATGATCCATTTCTAAAATATTAGAGTAAATTACAAAAATTATAAATTAAAAAGTCAATTGTTGTGAAAAATAAAATTTTAGGGACTAACATGAATAAAAATATCGTCATATTAAAAACACTTGACTAAATTACAAAAAAGAATAGAGGTCAATTTGGACTAAAGATAAAGTTTTAGGGACTATAATGAACAAAGATATTAAATTAAAATTATAAACATTAGACTAAATTACAAACAAAAATAGAATATGGGTCAATTTGGAGTAAAAATAATGTGTATGTATGTATGTAAGTTTTACTATATGTATATATATGTGTATATATTAATATGTGTGTTAGCGCGTGTATAATATAATATAATATAATATAATATAATATAATATAATATAATATAATATAATATAATATAATATAATATAATATAATACAGTACAATACAATATAATACAGTACAATACAATACAATACAATACAATACAATACAATACAATACAATACAATACAATACAATACAATACAATACAATACAATACAATACAATACAATACAATACAATACAATACAATACAATACAAATGTAACCCCTAGACCCGCCTAAGCGTTATAGCGGATCCTAGGAAGTCACATTAGGATCACGAGAGCGACCCACAGTAAAAATACAACTAAAAACATTTTTTTTTGCTGAAAACACTTATTAAACTATAAAATCATTTTCTGTTTAAAATACCATTTCAGGAAGTCATTTAAAACATAACAAAAATTTCAGAAAGTGTTTTATAAAAACTATCATAAAACAATACTTGACATACATGCCCACTAACTAAACAACACTGTAAACTAAGTGCTTTGATGTAATATTTGAAAAATGTTTTGGACTAAATTGAAAAGAACTTGAAAATATGTTTAAAGGTTTTACAAGGCCTTGGAATGATTTAAAGTGCATTTAAAGTAGTCAAAACCAAGCTTTTCAAGTGCCCGTACCGAACTGGTTTGGTACTGTACCGATACGCCTTAGGGTTTCAACTACAGGAATTTTCCTGTAGCCAAAACCCGTATTGATACACTTAGTCGTATCGATACGGTGTGTTTTGAAACAGCCCAACGACTAGTAGCGTACCGATACGCCTAACTACCCCAACGGTCATATTTCCCAACGTTCTTTTAATTTGAAGGACCATACCGATACGCTAGGTAAGCGTATCGATGCGCATCAGCTGAAGTGCACAACGACTACTTCCTTATCGGGACCGTATCGATACAATTTGATGGGCATCGATACGCCAAGCTGCAGAATTGCATTTATGGTGGAAAATAAAGGCTCCAACAACTCCAATCCAACCCTAACGACTACAAACTCAATTAGGAGTATAAAAGGGACCTTCAAGCATCAAGAGAAGATTAAAGCTTCATTTATTACAACATTATGATGACAAATTGTGTTTAGAGCTTTAATTGTACATTCCTTGCTTAGACAACACTAGTGAGCTAAATATTGTTAAATTTGCTCAAGTGTTTAGGTTTTGGGTGAGAGCTTTATAGTGCAAACATATACCTTCTAGAGGGATTTCTAGTTTGCTAAGTCTTTCTTGTGTAAGAGAGTGTTTGATAAAGCTTTGGGTAGAAAGCTTGATCGTTGTAACAGTTTCCTCATAATCCGAGAAAAGGGGAAAAAATTCTTAGTGAATTTGTTTGGAAATCCTTAGTGGGAAGCTAAGGTAGTGGATGTAAACCTTGGTTAGAAGGTTGAGCCACTATAAATTCCTGTGAAAATTGTTAATCTTTCCATTCCCACAAAACACCCAATTATCCCACTTCTCCACACTTGGAGAGCAAGAATGGTCGAAGAAATCGAGCACCGTAAACCCCAACAATTAGTATCAGAGCTTGGCTCAATTGAAGAGGATTAACATCCTATTGAGAAGAACCGGAAAACTCGATCACCATTTCAATCAACCGGCTCAATGGCGCAATCCGTCGACAAATCGTCCTTCTTCGACGGAACTCGCTATGCCCATTGGAAGACAAAGATGAAATTCATCATAAAGTCATGGGACTACAAGCTATGGGACATAGTAGAAGATGGTCCGTTCGTGCCGCAACGAAGCAAAGCGGAATGGAGTGCCGAAGATCACAAGAAGATGAAGCTCAATTGCAAAGCCTTGCACATCCTCTTTTGTGGTTTTGGCCCAACCATCTATCAGAAGATGTCTTCTTGTGAGAATGCCAAGGAGATATGGGACAAGCTTGAAGTCATATACAAAGGAACCGATGAAGTAAAGGAGACCAAGATCGGCCTTCTCAACCTAGAGTATGAGAACTTCAAGATGGATCCAGAAGAGAACATCGAGAAGATGTTTGATAGGTTCTCCACTATCACCAATGGTCTCAAAGGCTATGGAGAAGCCATCCCGGAAGAGAAGCTTGTCCGAAAGCTCACATACTCCTTTCCCGAGTCATTGGACTCAAAAAGGACCGCCATCATCGAAGCCAAAAATCTCAAGACTTTGAAGCTTGATGAGCTCATGGGGTCACTTCTCACTCATCAAATAATGAAGAAAAACAAAGAAGAGGAGAAGAAGAAGGAAGAGATTAGAGCTATGGGGAAGAAGAATATCATGAAGTTAGACATCAACGCAAGTGTCGTTGCTCTCAAATCCTCCACATGCCATCATGTAGATTCAAGTGAGGAGGAAAATGAAGATGAATAGATGGCCTATCTCTTCAACAAATTTGCCCGATTCATGAAGAGAAAAATGGAAAAATGCAAGCATGAATCAAGGAAGAAGATGAAGGAATCCCACAAGTCCAACAAGAAGGGATCATCTTCAAAGCAAGCATATGTGGCCACATGGAGTGATGAAGACTCCACCGATGATGAGGTAGCCCACCTATGCTTGATGGCCCTCAATGAGAGGGAGGTAAATTCTAACTCATCTAGTTCAAATTCACATTCTTTTGTTGAGTTACAAGAAGCCTATGATGAATTGGTTTTTGAGTTTAAGACTTCATTTTCAAAAAACAAGAAATTGATTTCAAAGTTAAAAACCGAAAATGATTTGCTTTCTAAAACCAATTTAGAGTTTGAAGCAAAAATTAAAGACTTTGAGCTTAAAGTAATGGATTTACAAAAATTGCTTCAAACAATGGAAAAAGATCATCAAAAAGAGGTTGATGATCTCAAGAAAGAAAAAGATTTGATTTTCAATGAACTTCAATAGAAAAATAATTTAGGAAAATCAAATTTTTATGTAAGACAATCTAGTGCACCTGGATTTGTAAATGGAAAATGTTTTAGAAGTATTTGGGTCATAAAGGACTAAGTACTTCAACTAAAAAGGATGAAATTGAAAAACGGATTCCTAAGGGGACTAAACTTTGTGCTACTAACGTCTATGGATCCAAAGCAATTTGGATACCAAAAATTACTTGATTGTCTTATGATAGGTGTGATGGAGATTGATCAACAAGTTAAAATTTGAGGGGGAGCTCCATGCACACAAAGAAAGACACTTGAAGAAGGAAAGCTTCACATCATCCCTTGGATTCAAGTGTGGTAAATATCTAGAAGTTCTTGCTTTTATTTGTTTTACTTTTTTTAAATTTCAACTACATGAACATATATGTTGGACTAACGTTATTTGATGCTTTGAGTAATGGGTAGCCAATTTTAAAACCAATTTTTTAATGGTGTCAATTTTCTTTTACCTCCTAAGTTATTTTGAGCCCAATGTCATTTTAAATTCTTTTTGATATAACAAAAAGGGGGAGAAATGATTTGAAAAATTGATTTTTCAAGTTTTTCAAGAGAATAAGGGGGAGCTTTAATCTAATTCAAATTTTAAGTCTCTTATTCAAATTCTTAAATACAAAGGGGGAGAGAATCACAAACAATTTTTCAACTTGGTTTTATTATATCAAAAGGGGGAGATTGTAGAACTAAGTGTTTTGATATAATATTTGAAAAATGTTTTGGACTAAATTGAAAAGAACTTGAAAATATGTTTTAGGGTTTTACAAGGCTTTGGAATGATTTAAAGTGCATTTAAAGTAGTCAAAACCAAGCTTTTCAAGTGCTCGTATCGATACGGTCTGGTACCATACCGATACGCCTTAGGGTTTGAACTACAAGAATTTTCCAGTAGCCAAAACACGTACCGATACACTTAGCCGTATCGATATGGTGTGTTTTGAAACAGCCCAACGACTAGTCGCGTACCGATACGGTTGTATCGCGTACCGATATGCCTAACTACCCCAACGGTCATATTTCCTAACGGTCTTTTAATTTGTAGGACTGTACCGATACGCTAGGTAAGCGTATCGATACGCATCAGCTGAAGTGCACAACGACTACTTCCTTATCGGGACCGTATCTATACGGTTTGAAGGGTATCGATACGCCAAGCTGCATAGCTGCATTTATGATGAGAAATAAAGGCTCCAATGACTCCAATCCAAACCTCACGGCTACAAACTCAATTAGAAGTATAAAAGGGACCTCTAAGGATCAAGAGAAGGTTAATGATTCAATTGTTACAACATTATGATGAAAAATTGTGTCTAGAGCATTAATTGTACGTTCCTTGCTTAGACAACACTAGTGAGCTAAATATTGTTAAATTTGCTCAAGTGTTTAGGTTTTGGGTGAGAGCTTTATAGTGCAAACACATACCTTCTAGAGGGATTTCTAGTTTTCTAAGTCTTTCTTGAGTAAGAGAGTGTTTGATCAAGCTTTGGGTAGAAAGCTTTATCGTTGTAACGGTTTCCTCCTAATCCGAGAAAAGGGGACGGAATTCTTAGTGAATTTGTTTGGAAATCCTTAGTGACAAGCTAAGGTAGTGGATGTAGACCTTGGTTAGAAGGTTGAACCACTATAAATCGTTATGTAAATTGTCAATCTTTCCATTCCCACAAAAACACCCAATTATCCAACTTCTCCACACTTGGCGAGCAAGAACGGTTGAAGAAATCAAGTACTGTAAACTATACAGCACCGTACTCCAAAAGCAACGCCGAGAGAATTCCAAAAACTGATGTCAAACATTATACCATGATATATTCTTTTAACATGCGATGGTAAAAATAACGTGAGCTTGGAAAAGCTCAGTAATACAGAATTACCGAAATATGCTATAAGCTCACGCAGATACATGGTAGGAATAAAATTTTCATGATGTTCCATGTAGTAACTGATAACTGCATAAATATCCTTGTTTTCATACCTTTTTGCTATAGCATTTGCCTGTTCTTGAGTTCATACCATAGCATTTAGACTGCATTTAGGTTGCATTTTCTTCTACTAGGCGCATATTTATCTTTGCTGGTCATTGGTCCATGTCCATGGGTACTGCTTGGAAGGTTGGTTTTTGGGTTTGTGATGCGCAGGAAAGGAGTCAAGAGAAAGCCGGTGCCATAAATTGCTATAGAATGATGGAAGTGGATATTGGCCGGCACATGTGAACATACAGAAATATGTGAACATGCAGAAAAGGACGATCTGACATGTGCAGGAGCTGGTGCCCACTTGCAGACTGTCCTCCTTTTCCCCTCGTGGCAGACCTTGTCGGTGGATATTCCTTGGGATTATCAAGGCATCTTTAGGGCACCAAACCCTAGAAGCCTCCACTATATAAAGGGGGAGAAGCTTGGAGCTAAGTGTTGTATTTTTTAGTGTTGCAAAAAGAGAGAAAAGGAGAGGGAAGTTTCCACCTTCATCTTCTCCAGCTTGGTGTCCTCCATCGTTGAAGATCCAAGGAGTGGCCTCACCGGCCTCGAGAGAGGCGGTGGGCCTAAGACAGTCGGGCAGTCCATGGCGGAGAGGGAGTTCACCTTTCTTTTTGTGGCTATAGCAATTTCTTTTCATATCTTTATATTTGGTGATGTTATCGCAATGATACATTGAATGATATTGCCCAGCCACGAACTATTTTAGGTGGCTTGGGTTTGATGGATGATTTTATTTTGAGTACTTTTTAATGCATGCTATGACTTTTTCACTGTTTATTATGATTTTATGCCTTGCTTATGCATTTATCATTTCCTTAAATTTGTAAGAGCTTAGGGTTGTAAGTGCTTTGAGAGATAGGCCCTACCTTAAGCGCCTTCGAGAGTTGGATGTTCTTTAAGTGTATGTTGGGGTTAGTAATCGAGAGAGCTAGCCCTAGAACCCTCATAAGCAATGGAGTGACTGTTGAAAGGTAGACTCTAACCTACCTTAGAGATAAGTGATAGGTTTTAAGGGCTAAAAAGGATAGTACGTGAAGGGTAGGGGAGTGTTAAGAGTTTACGCCGAGAGGTATGGCTGTAGCATTTCTAACTCCCAGTTTCCTGGCTAGAGATAGTTTAGGAGCATTCTTAGTAAATCCCGCCTAGCATAGAAGATAGCTGAAGAGCCTTAGTATCGTTAAGGAGCTTGAGTTAGGTTGTCCATCATTCCCAGCCAATCATTCTGTAGTGAGTTTCGCATACAAAAAGGGACATGTTTATCATATTGTTATCTCATCTTTCTTTACACTGTTTTGCTTCAATATTATTATACCTCATTTCCTTTACTATAGCATTGTCATCTGCAAAAAGTTCAAGCTTTATTGTTACAACAACCGTGAATACCTCCAATCCCTGTGGAGACGATACTCAGTTATCACTTTATTACTCGTTCGACGTGTATACTTGCACCATTTGTGTATTGTTTATAGTCACTGCACGAACGCAACAAGTTTTTGGCGCCGTTGTCGGGGATTGGCAATTGGTTGTTTACGGTTTTTGTTTTTGGAGCCGTTGCCAGGGATTGACAATAGTTGATGGTCCAGTTCGAGCTTAAACCTGTTATGTTCAACATGCTAAACACTATTGGTCAGTTTGGAGGTATTCCTCACGAAGATACAAGACAACACATTCGTGCTTTCTTGGAAGTTTGTAACTCATTCAAACAGCCAGGAGTGCACGAGGATGTGCTAAAGCTTAAACTGTTTCCATATTCTTTACGTGATCGTGCTAGAGCATGGCTAAGTGGAGTGCCAGCTGGATCAATGGAGACTTGGACAGATCTATGCAAAAGTTTTCTGCTACGGTATAATCTACCAAATAGAAACACTCAGTTGAGAAATGATATAGCCTCTTCTCGTCAAGCTGATGACAAATCCATGTACGAGTGTTGGGATCAATTCAAGGGATTATTGAGGAAGTGCACAAATCATGGTTTTCATGACTGGACCCAAGTGGTTGTGTTCTATAATGGTGTCAATGCGCCCACAAGGATGATGCTTGATGCTTCAGCAAATGGGACCTTGTTAGACAAATCACCGGAGGAAGCATTTGACATTCTTGATAGGGTAGCCAACAATGATTACCACTTTCCGACCACAAGGGTTGGAACGGGGAGGAGAACCCAAGTAACTATAGATAGTGAAGTTGATGACTCATTAGCCACTGAGTTAGTTGCTATCACAAATATGCTAAAGAACCTCCAACGTCCCAACGAAGTCAAGGAAGTGAAGTCCACAACCTCATGTCTCAGATGTGATGGCAATCGCCATTTGAGTGAATGCCCTGACAATCAAGAGTCATCAACCTATGTGGGGAATTACAAACGCAACAACAATCCATACTCCAATACCTACAACCCATGATGGCGTCATCATCCAAATTTTAGTTGGGGTAATCAAGGGCACAATAATTCTGCTCAGCCAGCGCCACAGCAGAATCTGATTGAAGCACCATCTTCTAACCAGATGATGCTATGGCAAGGTCATAAGGGAGCAGCATCTTCATCGAACAGTTCGCTGGAGACTACATTCAAAGTATTTATGGCTATGACAAAAGATTTCATCAGAACCACGAAAGTTTTGGTACAGGATCATGCAACAAACATAAAAAATCAAGGAGACTTATTGCAAAGCCATAGTTCCTCTCTCCGAGCCTTAGAAATACAAGTTGGTCAGATAGCTCAAACCTTGCATGTGCGACCACAAGGAAGTTTTTCTAGTGAAACTGAAGCTACTAAGCACCATAGCAAGGGGCAATGCAGCGCACTCACATTAAGGAGTGGCAAGGAAATTAGCACAAAAGACAAGTTTGGGGGAAAAGAGAAGGAGGACTCTCAGCCCAACTTGCCTTAGGAAGAAGATAACTTACAAGATCCTCCAGTTGAAGAGAAGGGTGAGGATGTCACAGCAAAAGAAAAGCCAGAAGAGGAGCATGCTTTTGCTACAACAAAAGATGTAACTCCACCAGTTCAGACAAGTGAAGTTAGACCCCCACCTCATTTTCCTCAACGATTTAAGAAGCAGAAAGAAGACCTTCAGTTCTAGAAATTTATGGATATCCTGGACAAACTATATATCAATGTCCCATTTCTGGAGGCCATTGATCAGATGCCAACATATGCTAAGTTCCTCAAGGATATAATAACGAAAAAGAGGAAGGTTGAGAAGCAAGAGACTGTCACTATAACAGAAGAATGTTAATCTATGTGGAGCTAGTTGGCACCTAAGAGGAAAGACCCAGGTGGTTTTGTTATCCCATGTTCTATTGGCGACAAGTTTGTTGGAAGAGCACTTTGTGATTTGGGATCAAGTGTTAACTTAATGCCCAAGTCGATTTTTTTGAAACTGGGAATCTGAGAGGCATAGCCCACCAAGGTTGTGCTACAGCTAGCCGATCATTCTCATGTTCGTCCAGAAGGAAGAATTGAAGATGTTGTGGTAAAAGTGGACATATTTATCTTTCCAATCGATTTCTTAATTCTCGACTGTGAAGTTGATAGCAACACACCCATTATCTTGGGAAGGCCATTTTTAGCCACTGAGGGACCTTTGATCGATTGTGAGAAAGGTAAATTCACGATGCGAGTGGCTGATCAGACGGTCACGATCAATATTCATGACACCCTCAAGTATGCAGACAACCCAGGAGTGTGCCAATATGTAGATGCTACAACACAAAATATGATTGATGAGTTTTGCTGTAGCAATGAGATGCAAATGGAAGAGTTAGAAGCACTCTGCAAAGATGATGATTCAGACCAAGAAGAGCTCTCAAGGGAACTAGAGTAGTCTAGCCGACTCGAGGCTAGACCAAGTACGCACTTTGAACCTCTTGATTTTTCAGAATTTATACCTCATAAACCTTCCTTTGAGCATGCACCTTCTTTAGAACTGAAACCTTTGCCATCACATCTAATTTATTTAGGGAGCAATGAAACTTTTCCTGTGATAATTACATCTAGTCTTACACCTAAGCAAGAACTTAGTTTAGTAAATATGTTGTTACATCATAAAAAGCAATAGGGTGGACTATGGTTGATTTGAAGGGTATAAGCCCTGCTATATGCATGCACAAAATTTTGCTTTATGATTGTCACATCAATTCAGTTAAGCCCTAAAGGAGACTAAACCCAATTATAAAGAAAGTAGTGATGAAAGAGATAATCAAGTGGCTCGATGTTGGAGTAATCTACCCGATATCCAATAGCTCATGGGTCAGCCCGATGCAATGTGTACCGAAGAAGGGAGGTGTGACCGTGGTAAGCAACAAGGAGAATGAGCTATTGCCTACTAGAACCGTCACAGGGTGGAGGATTTGCATGGACTATAGGAAGCTCAACAAGGCGACCAAGAAGGACCATTTTCCCCTCCCATTCATTGATCAGATGTTGGATCGACTAGCGAGCAAGGCATTCTACTGTTTCCTCGATGGGTATTCTGGGTACAACCAGATTGCTATAGCACCCGAAGACCAGAAGAAGACGACTTTCACATGCCCTTATGGAACTTATGCTTTCCGGAGAATGCCCTTTGGTCTCTGCAATGCTCCAGCAACTTTTCAAAGATGTATGATGGCTAAATTTTTAGACATGGTCGAGGATTTTTTAGAAATTTTCATGGATGACTTCTCGGTCTCTGGGGATAACTTCGACACATGCTTGGGCAATCTCTCCAAAGTCCTAAAGAGGTGTGAGGAAGCTGACTTGGTGCTCAATTGGGAAAAGTGTCATTTCATGGTAACGAAAGGAACGGTCTTGGGCCACAAGATTTCAAAGCATGAGATAGAAGTTGACAAAGCAAAGGTTGAGGTCATTGAAAAACTACCTCCCCCACCACTGTCAAGGAAGTAAGAAGCTTCCTAGGGCATGCTGGCTTCTACTGGAGATTCATCAAGGATTTTTCGAAGATCTCAAAGCCACTATGCAGTTATCTACTGCAAAATCAACCATTTGTGTTTGACAAAGATTGCCATAACGCATTTCAAGAACTGAAAGAGAAGCGTATCTCAGCCCCAGTTGTCATCCCACCTGATTGGAACGAGCCGTTTGAGCTGATGTGTGATGCAAGTGACTACGCCGTCGATTCAGCACTTGGAAAACGCCGAGGTAAACTCTTTCATGTTATTTATTATGCTAGTCGCACTTTGAATGATGCACAAATCAATTACACCACTACTGAAAAAGAATTGCTTGTTGTAGTATTTGCCTTTGATAAGTTTAGGTCATACTTGATAGTCACTAAGGTCATAGTTCATACCAATCATTCAGCCATTAAATACTTAGTGACTAAAAAGGATGCTAAACCTAGACTTATTAGGTGGATACTCTTGCTTCAGGAATTTGACTTAGAAGTTAGAGATAGGAAAGGATGTGAGAACCAAGTACCTGACCATTTATCTAGGATAGAAAAGGCTATCATACAAGGTAGTGAAATTGTTAGCTGCTACAGCAATTCTGTGGTATGCTGAAATCGTTAATTATCTTGTTAATGGTATTTTGCCTCCTGATTTATCTAGCCAGGGACTCAAGAAATTCAAACATGATGCAAGATTCTACTATTGGGGTGAACCTTACTTGTTTAAGCAATGTCCTGATCAGATTATAAGGAGATGTGTCCCAGAGGAAGAATACCATAGCATTATGTACCATTGTCATTTATCACCATGTCGAGGGCATTTTGGTGGTGCTAGAACTGCTATAAAAGTTCTTCAAGCAGGATTTTAATTGCCCGCACTTTTTAAGGATGCACACGAGTTCTACAAGATTTGTGATCGATTCCAAAGAACGGGGAACATCTCCAAGCAGAATGAAATGTCATTGCAAAATATTCTGGAGCTTGAAATCTTTGACGTGTGGGGAATTGACTTCATGGGTCCGTTTCCTGCATCATATGGAGATCTATATATTTTTCTAGCAATCGACTATGTGTCAAAATGGGTGGAGGCTATTTCCACCCCAAGGAACGACTCCAAGACAGTCATGAAGTTTCTTTACAAGAACATCTTCACTAGGTTCGGAGCACCCCGAGCCATCATCAGTGATGAAGGAACTCACTTTGACAACAAGCTTATTGCTAATGCATTACATCGCTATGGAGTCAAGCACAAGATTGCTACTGTATATCATCCACAGACAAATGGACAAGCTGAAGTTTCCAACCGAGAAATCAAGCAAATCTTGGAAAAAGTGGTGAATCCTAAGAGAAAAGACTGGCCCCCTAAGTTGGATGAAGCACTTTGGGCAAATAGGACAACCTTCAAGACACCTTTAGGCATGTCACCCTTCAAGCTTGTATTTGGCAAGGAGTGTCATTTACCCGTGGAGATTGAGCACAAAGCTTATTGGGCAATCAAGAAACTCAACATGGATGCCCAACTTGCTGGTGAAAGGAGATTGCTAGAGCTTAACGAGCTGGAGGAATTTAGAGCCCAAGCATATGAGAATGCTCACATCTACAAGGAGAAAACCACGAAGTGGCATGACAAACACATTTTGCCAAGGCATTTCTTATAAGAACACAAGTGATTCTCTACAATTCCAGGCTAAAGCTTTTTCCTAGAAAGCTGAAATCGAGGTGGTCAGGGCCATTCATCATACACAAGGTGTACCCTCATGGTGTAATGGATATCAAGAAGTTAGACGACGATGAAGTCTTCAAAGTCAATGGCCAACACCCGAAGGTGTATAGTGAAGCCCCTATCCTCAGAGACAAATCATACCTAGATCTTCATAATCCTTGAAAGTTTGCATCTTCAACCCTATCTTTTATGCTATAGCATGTCCATAAATAATGCTTTTCTTTTTAGTCTAGTTTTATGTTATCTTTGCTTTTTAATTATCATATCTTTTCACGTGACCCTCGTACAAGGCTTTCTCTTTCCTAGTACAATGTCAGGTACAGAGGCAGGAGAGTGTGTCGTCTACAGGGTTGGTAGCAAAAAAGGAGAAGGACAAGGAGTTTGTTTTTATCCAATTTTGGAGGGACGAAAGAAAAGGGGAAAGAAAAAGATAAGGAGGTTTTATCCAAAAAGTGGGGGAGTTGAATTAAAAAAAAAGAGAAAAACAAAAAGCATGAGAGAGAATATTTATCTATTTAATGAGGAGAAACCCTCGCCACATAAACCCATATTCTCTCTCCAGTCGTCTGCCATTGCATTAACTCTAGAAAATTTTTCTCTCTCCCTTAAAGACGACACACGTCCCCATCACCTCCCCTCTCCCATTAATTCATCAGTTTCCCCACCTTTTTCAACACCCAAAATTTTCTTCGTCATCCGTCCCCTCACCTTCTTCATCTTCTTCAAACACTCAAAAACTTTCCCTCATTCTTTTCGATTCTCTCCCAAACACAGAAAACCTTCACCATTTTCTTTCCTTCACATATTCACTCCTCCCAACTTTGCAGAAAAAAAAACTCTATGGCTCGTTGCAAAAATACCCCTAAGACTTTTGACCATCCCAGACAACAACCAGTTCTAGAAATTCCCAATTTTCTTGACGAGGCAACAAAGGAGAGATGGGCAAAGCTCAAGGACAGAAACTTTCTTCTAGAACTAGGGTTCAAATACCCTCAAGAGGAAGAAGATCAGTTCGACCAGTCTATAATGGACGTCATTGGCACAAATGGGTGGAAAAACTTCGCTGCACACCCTGAAGAAAATATGCACATCACTTGTAAAGGAGTTCTATGCTCATCTAACGAGTCCAACCCAGTCCACAGCTCACGTGCGAGGAGAGCAGATAAAGTTTACTGCTTCACCAATCAACAAGTTCTACGGGCTAAAGCATATTGTGGACCATCACACTTATTTTGTGATGACAATGGACGCGTAGACGCAATGTGAAGTGCTGGAGGACATCGGTTTTCAAGGAACGGTGCTGGATAATAACAAGTCAGTTGATAGAAGACCCCTCAGACCTGAGGCAAAGGTATACAATCACTTAGTGAGACATAAGCTTATGCTCACATTACACACTGCCACCGTCCCTATCTCTCGACTTTTTCTCATTCACTCAATAATACACGGTGGACAAATTGACATAGGAAAGATAATAGTGGATGAGGTATATGCTTGTTTGAAACGGGCCCGTAGCCCCCTTGTTTTTCCTAATCTAAACACTGCCTTGTGCAAAAGGTAAGACGTCTTCATAGACGATCTTGTAGATACATCTCTTTCAGGAAAGACAGGTTTGACTCCAACCCTTGTTACGGAACTCCGAGGATTTAACAAAGACATGCCTCAGCAAGTAGTGGAGGGTGGAGCTAAAAGTTTTGCTGCAGCAAGAGTGGCAACTTTGGTGGCAACGACAAAAGAACTGAGCTTTTAGCTCAACTTGATGAAGGCACACCAGTGGGCGTACTTCAAATATGCCCAACACCGCGACAGTGCCATAGAATCCTGCTTGAACAAACTCCTGCTGGACCAGAACGTCACTTTTCCAGTATTTCCTATGGAGTTACTGCAAGCCTCCACCGTTGCTACAACACGCACAATGTCTCCCAGTGAACCCAGCTCCGTCCCACCTGATGCAAAGAGAAAGACTCCAAGAAAGAATGCACCAGCAACTCCAACTGCACAGTCAGAACAAGAAACTCCCTCTGTTCAGCCTACTGTCGAAGAAACCGACCCAGCAGCCTCTCCGGCCAAAAAGAGGCAATGCACTAGAAAGGAAACCAATCATAAACCTTCAAGACCAGAAAACCCACTTCTAGAGCCAGAGCAAGTGCCTAATGATCCCGAGGAAACCCCTCAGAAGGAAGCTGCTACAGCACACGCAACTGACCCAGCTCCAGCATAATCGAGGATGCTACAACATCCGAACAGAAAACTCGCATCAAACACACTGATTGACGTGTCAGACCCTCGTCTAGTGCTCAATCAATCTCATCAGATAGTGTGGACAATATGGCTGACCCACACCACTACTCCTCCGAGACATCGATGGACAACACCAGCAACACCGTATAGCGTCTGCACCCATGAGGTACTAACCTTTTTTCTTTTCAATTTTTCTTTTTTTCATGGCATATAGTGTAGATTAGTTTATGCATTGCGGACACTGCATTTCTCAAGTTTGGGGGTGTTAGTGTTCATAGTTAATATGTTGCTTTAGCATATGCATTATAGGATAGAACAAAATATTTACTATGTCATTCTGTTTAATCTAGAGACAGCCGGTGAGCATATTTATGATGTTTGACGACGAAATCTCTAAGGCCTAAATTAAGTTAGAAAAACACAACTAGTTGAGATCTGTAGAACAGACTTTAGGATCTAGTTGTTAAAAATTGTTACACAACTACTCTCTTTCTATAAGTAAGTTTGTTAGAAATTTTTTTAGGAAGATCCCTAGTAAACTCTGATATGTAAACTCTAGAGAACTTAAAAGAAAAACTAGACGACCCTCTGCTAAAACAAATGAATAAATGCTACGGCATATCTGTAGAAGGACACTCCGCTTTGCTACAACATTTTCAGTGTTTAAAAAGAGAGAAAAATAAAGCCTTGCTATAACATATGAGTGAATGAAAGTTGTCACGGGATGACTCTGCCTACTAGCTCGGGGGAGAGAGGTTTGCTCCCTGCTCATCTAGAGTTAAGGACGATAGGTGTGATGAGCTGACACTCTTCGTAGAAGAAAACATATATCGTTGGGAGTCTAAAAATTGGAAAAGAACTAGAGAACATAGTTAAGTTATAACTAGGGAGCTTCCTTGAAAATTTGTCTCACCAACTTAAGTATAGGAGGAAGGCAGCCACGCACACACGCACACAGCTTGATCCTAAGGAATGTTCTTAAGAATCTCATATATGGTTGTGTATATTTATTTATCTACCTAAGTTATTTTTGAGGACTAAAATATTGCCTCAACAACCCTCTAGGTTAAATCTTTTCCATAGTAGGTCTTTTGTTCTATTCTACTCATTGCTTGAGGACAAGCAATAGCTTAAGCTTGGGGTGTGATAACTGGATAAATATAATTGTTTTCATACCATTTTGCTATAGCATTTGCTTGCTCTTAAGTTTATACCTTAGCATTTAGACTGCATTTAGGTTGCGTTTTGTTCTTTTGGGTGCATATTTATCTTTGATGGTTATTGGTCCATGTCGAGGGGTACTGCTCAGAAGGTTGGTTTTTGGGTTAGTGATGCGCAGGAAAGGAGTCAAGAGAAAGCCGGTGCCGGAAATTGCTATAGCATGATGGAAGTGGATATTGGTCGGCATGTGAGATGTGAGCTGCAGAAACATGTGAACATGCGGGAAAGGACGATCTGACATATGCAGCAACCAGTGCCCACCTGTAGACTGTCATCATTTTCCCCTCGTGGAAGACCTTGTCGGTGGATATTCCTTGGGATTATCAAGGCATCTTTAGGGCACCAAACCCAAGAATCCTCCACTATATAAAGGAGAGAGAAGCTTAGAGCTAAGTGTGGTATTTTATAGTGTTGCAAAAAAAGAGGCGGAAGAGAGAGAAAAGGAGAGGGAAGTTTCCACCTTCATCTTCTCCAGCTTGGTGTCCTCCATCGTTGAAGCTCCAAGGAGTAGCCTCACCGTCCTCGAGAGAGGCGGTGGGCCTAAGACAGTCGGGTAGTCAATGGCGGAGAGGGAGTTCACTTTTCTTTCTGTCGCTATAGCAATTTCTTTTCATATCTTTATATTTGGTGATGTTATCGCAATGATACGTTGGATGATATTGCCCAGCCACGAACTGTTTTAGGTGGCTTGGGTTTGATGGATGATTTTATTTTGAGTAATTTTTAATGCATGCTATGGCTTTTTCAGTGTTTATCATGATTCTATGCTTTGCTTATGCATTTATCATTTCCTTAAATTTGTAAGAGCTTAGGGTTGTAAGTGCTTTGAGAGATAGGCCCTACCTTAAGCGCCTTCGTGAGTTGGTTGTTCTTTAAGTGTATGTTGGGGTTAGTAATCGAGAGAGCTAGTCCTAGAACCCTCATAAGCAATGGAGTGACTTTTGAGAGGCAGACTCTAACCTACCTTAGAGATAAGTGATAGGTTTCAAGGGCTAAAAAGGATAGTACATGAGTTTACACCGAGAGGTATGGCTGTAGCATTAATGACTCCCAGTTTCCTGGCTAGAGATAGTTTTAGAGCATTCTTAGTAAATCCCGCCCAGCATAGAAGATAGCTGAAGAGCCTTAGTATCATTAAGGAGCTTGAGTTAGGTTGTCCATCATTCCCAGCCAGTCATTCCGTAGTGAGTTTCACATACGAAAAGGGACTTGTTTATCATATTGTTATCTCATATTTCTCTGCAATATTTTGCTTCAGCATTATTATACCTCATATCCTTTACTATAACATTGTCATCTGCAAAAAGTTCAAGCTTTATTGTTACAACAACTGCGAATACCTCCATTCCCGGTGGAGACGATACTCACTCAGCACTTTATTACTCGTTCGCCATGTATACTTGCACCATTTGCGTATTATTTATAGTCACTGCACGAACGCAACAATAACAATCTCCATTTTTGTTCTTCTATTTCGAGGTAGCATTATACTTGAGAATAACGATATTTGTTCTTTACTCAAACATCGAGAATTAGACGGGAATTATATAGGCTAATAACATACGGAGGTGGAATCAATGAGTTTAATGTCTAGTGTGTTCCAACAATGCAACGTTAATACATGGAAAGTAACAATGCAATATACCTTTTTATTTTAAAAACATTTGTTTCAAGTAGCGGAAAAGTTCATTTTAATTCCTTACTTACCTTTCAATCATACACCAAATATGCAGTCCCCCTGAGCTGCATCCATAAGGACTTACCCTAGTCCGGATGGGCATAGGTGCCACCTAAAGGGTTACCTTAGGTCCATAAGGATTTACCCGTGCTAAAGCATCGAAACCTACCCAAGGGGAGACCTTGAGTCCATAAGGATTTACCAGCTTGATCAGGGCTGTACCAGCAGAGACTTCATAACATAACCCAACAGTATACCCCAGATAATAATCGATATTCAGATTTCAGACATGAGTAACAAAATATATATGGCAGACATATTCCATTCGAGGCATTAGAAACAGAAGTTCATGCTCTTTAGACACATATATGGGCATACCATTGAGCAGGAGATATCATCATTCATCATGCAAACAGAGTGTACCATCCTAGGTCAAGCTAACAGATTATACTATTACTTACATCATGCAGACATAAAATATTATCACATATCAAATAACCACATAGCATAATCATATACCAAGTATACAGATTGAGCGGACTTACAACGAGTAGGCAGAAAATGCTATCATATGTCCAGTTCATCATTTCATCAAGCATATCATCGTTCATAATTAAGTCATTAGATTGTTTACTAACATGTAATAATCATACAACACATTCAACTGAATGTAGCACACATGGAACACACTAGATTGAACAATTTATTTCTTGAAGATACTCGGTATTTACGGGGGACACACTGAATCTTTGACGATTTGGACAAATTCAAAAATGAGATCCCTATTAAAAGGGGTTCATACTAACGGTTTACACCAGATATTCATGAGTTGATACATCAAGGTCTTTGAAAGTTCAGATATAATCAAGATTGATTCAGTCATTTAAGCCTACAAAGACATTATGGTCATTTTGTCATACATGGGCATTTCAGTAATTTATAACAACAAGGCATAAACGGAGACTCGAGAATTCCATTTGCTTATCAAGTTTCCACCCCAAGCATTCAGGAATTTAAAAGTCAAGATCTTTCACGATATCAGATATATTTAGGGCTATTCCGGTCATTTTGGCCAACTAGGGTATTTTGGTCGTTTGACTGTCAGGGGTGATTCCGTAATTCCACATACTAAGGACAAATTGGTATTCTACATACATGAATATCTCCATGGTTTATCAAGTTTCCAAATTTAGCCGGACTTACGGATCCCAATACTGCGATTTTTACCAAGTATTCGAACATGGGTTGTACACCCGAACTCAAACCATAGCATCGAAGGTACCCTTAAACAGATTACTCTTACTGTTAACTATGTATTTCCTCCAAAAAGATCAAATAGGCCTTCATATGGTATTCATTCAAATTCACACACACATACACGTGCGCATATATATATATATATATATATATATATATATATATCAAACGACCAGCAAACACGAGTCTTAGAAGTATTTTTAGTCATTTCGGTGTTCAAAGGTTTTTCAATTATCCTGAGCCTTTTGAATCCTTCTAAATTAGCATTCGATTCGAGTCTCGAGGGTACATCCATCATTATGGTTAGTTCGACATCTAGTGCCCGAAGGTATTTCCTTCTTTTTGGTCACTATTCACATTCCGACTAGTTCAGTCTTATCAGTATTTCAATCCTTTTAGTCATTTTAGATCAATTAAACTTTTACGCCACTTTGATTAATCTAGACTTGCGAATAAATTTTCTGTAGTCTTATCTTTGGAGATTTATTCATAGCTCGGGAAAATCTTAACACTTTGAAGTTCTGAAGGTTTAGGTTTCGTTAACATAACGGCTGGAGCAAAACTTAGGTTTTCAGATGAATCGATTGTGTTACCAGATCTAGTAAAGGTTTCTAGTTGACTTCCATTAACAAATGAAATTTTTACTCTTTCTTATACGTCAAGGCGTCTTTATCACTTCACATTCAAACATTTTGAGCATTAGACCTTTACTCAAGAAATAGTTTGAATTGGATGTTTCGAAGTGCACTAACTTGGATCGTTCATCGATCATCAATTCCTTATTTGCGTCAATCAAAACTTATTCAAAAATAATTATAGAACTTCAGATCTTTCTGATTTATTCATTTTTAATCAAATATGTCATACTTATCTAAATTTTCAAACTTATTATTCATATCTGATTTGCCTTAGGTAGATTAACAACATACTACATCATAATCGTGCATGCTACAACCACATACCAACATGTTCATAAAGCATACAAGTGGAATAAAAATATTACCTTAGCTCCAAGCTATATCGGTCGATCCATGAACGACATTCAAACACTCTTGAACCCGAATTTGATGTCCCTCAACAATTCGTATTCAGAGAACCGTGAGTACCTTCAATTACACAAATTCTCATTTTAGTCCTTATTCACAGTACCCTTACCTGCATAACTAAATACATATACAAGTTCGGGTTCAAGTTTAGATTCAGAGGCTTTCGGGTTTGAATTTGACGAAACAGGCTTCAAAAACAGACCCAGGATGTCAAAAAAACATAAAATAGAGCTTTTCGGGAAATGTTGACTTTTTGGTCAAAGTTAACGGTCAATGGGCAGGTGAACACTGGCGTTACTGGTCAACTGGGTTGACTCGGATGAGTCATCTCAGGCGAGTTGACTCGGATGGGTTGACTCATTGAGTTAACTCGTTCAACGGGTCGGGTACATGTCAACAGGTTGGATATGGGTCTGGGTCGGGTCAAACACGGGTCTGGGCTTGATTCGTGTATGGGCTCAGACCGAGTTGGCCGGTTCAGATCGTGTTGGGCTGGTTCACTCACCCAAAAATTCTGTTGGCCAGACGGCCGCCGGATGCCCGAAATGCATCGTTTCTGCCAAAAAACAAGAGCCGATCACACATGGAAGTACACCAAACCCAAAACAACACATTACGATCCACAATCTCATCGGAAAAGCCCTAAATTTTAGATTTGGCCAGAAAATCGCGTAGCTCCGTCGAGGCTCTGGTCGACGTCAGACTAACGATCGGTTGATTGCGTTTTTCTTATCACGACGTGGGGAACTCAGATCTGGTGTCCATCTTGTGAACAGACGACGAACAAGGCTGGTGAACGCGAGAAACAAAAATGACGAGCGCAAGGGTTTCCATCGAACCTTTAGCCTGGTCCACATGGAAAACGACAACGTTACGCTGCAAGTGGTGGCCAGGGTTGGAGTCACGGTGTGCCGTCAATCACAACGATGCTGGCGGTGAGAACCACGGCGGCACGGTGGTCGAGATTGGAAGAAACAAGGGGCGACACTTTGGTTTCTCGCTGAACCTTCCAGGGCTTTTTTACGGCGAACGGGGTTGAGACTCTGCGAGTGGCTCACTGGATCGAATTCATAGTGCGACGACGAGTACGGTGATGGTGGCGGTGCACGCCACCGTTCTGGATTCTCTGTCTCTAAATTTTCAGATGCAAAATGGCATAAATTATGGTATGAGGAGAATCATAGTTTTTTTTTCTACAAAGGAACAAAGCATAGCTTATTATTAAACTAGAGTAACCAATTACCAAGTATTTCCTTAGCTCAATGGATAAGTCATGGGTTCAGTACTCTAGGGGTCATGGGACGAAATTTACCAGTCGGAGTAACGCAGAAACTACTCTTTCACCCATTCTTGTATTAACATTTATATGTCATTGTATCCTTGTTTCTCGAGACTCACAGTTTGTCACATATCAATATGGTAATGTCTTCAACCGCTCAGACTGTCTTTGGACCCGAAGTATCACATCGTACATCTCAGACTAACAAAGCAAAATACAATATTCGAATCTACACCGAACTTCAAACGGTGCCAAGCAAACACTTATCTCAACTTTTATTATAACTGGTCTCAATCAGGGGTAAGAAACCTTCCCAATTACCAGAGAAATTAGTTACACAACCTTGAAGTATCTCATTTAGAATATGAATTACCCTACTAGGATGACCATCAATTTACGAATGAAAAAAGAAATTATACCTTAAACCTGGACGAGTAATCAAGGCCTCCAACAACGCCTTCCAGAATTAAGATGTAACATCGAATTTCAGTCAGGGATGATATGTATAACTATACAACATGCCACACTTCCAGGGATGTCTTTTTTTCAAACCAAGCAAACATAACCAAAGTTTTAAATGATTGGCATACACCTTCAGCGTAATAGTCATGTAACTGTTTCCTTTGTCTATAATGGAGTCACTACCGAATTTACTCTTTCGCCAGGTTCACAAACACCTTTCTTTTAAATTCATAATACTTTTATCAAGTTTCCATCAAAATATTCTCCAGCACTATCATTTTAACTGAACTAAAATTCATGAAATTTTATATCGGCTATTTCACATAATCAAACATTTATTCTTAAACTGAAAAATATTCAATTTTCATATACATGAACCATCTCAGATTCTTTATCCAGATTCACATCCATCAACTTAATCCAAACACAAAAGAACTTACATGCATTCTTTGTCAGTTCATATCAGGCTATACTAGACATGATACTTTGATTCAGTCATTTCCGAGAAAGAATTCGACATCAGAGTTCTGGCTCAGAGGAGTACGATTATGATTTAGGGGCATGCACAAACCAGACACCCTATGACAGATGATCGTCCGATTTACCAAGAATGACAAAACTCTAAGCCCTGATACCACTAAATGTAACCTCATAGACCCGCCTATGCATTACAGCGGATCTTAGGAAGTCACATTAAGGTCACGAGAGCGACCCACAGTAAAAATACATATAAAAACATTTTTTGCTCAAAACACTTATTAAACTGTAAAATCAACTTCTGATTAAAATACCATTTCAGGAAGTCATTTAAACAAATAAAAAAATTTTCAGAAAGAGTTTTACAGAAACTATCATAAAACAATACTTGACATACATGCCAACTAACAATACAACACCGTACTCCAAAAGCAACGCCGATAGAACTCCGAACACTGATGTCAAACATTGTACCATGATATATTCTTTTAACCTGCGATGGTAAAAATAACGAGAGCTTGGAAAAGCTTAGTAATACAGAACTACCAAAAGATGCTATAAGCTCATGCAAATATATGGTAGGCATAAAATTTTCATGATGTTTTACGTAGTAACAGTCTCCATTTCTGTTCCACTATTTCGAGGTAGCATTATACTTGAGAATAACAATATTTTTTCTTTATTCAAACATTGAGAATTAGACGAGAATTATACAGGCTAATAACATACGGAGGTGGAATCAATGAGTTTTATGTCTAGTGTGTTCCAACAGTGCAACGTTAGTACATGGAAAGTAACAATGCAGTAAACTTTTTTATTTCAAAAACAATTGTTTCAAGTAGCAGTAAAGTTCACTTTAATTCTTTATTTACCATCCAACCATACATCAAATATGAATTCTCCCAAAACTGTATCCATAAGGACTTACCATAGGCCTGATGGGCATAGGTGCCACCTAAAGGGCTACCTTAGGTCCATAAGGATTTACCAATGCTAAAGCATCAGAACGTATCCAAGGGGAGACCTTGAGTCCCTAAGAATTTACCAGCTGGATCAGAGCTGTACCACCGGAGACTTTATAACATAACCGAACAATATACCCCAGATACTAATCGATATTCAGATTCCAGACATGAGTAACATAATATATATGGCAGACATATTCCATTCGAGGCATTAGAAACAGAAGTTCATGCTCTTTAGACACATATATGGGCATACCATTAAGCAGGCGATATCATCATTCATCATGCAAACAGAGTGTACCATCCTAGGTCAAGCTAACAGATTATACTATTACTTACATCAGGCAAACATACAATATTATCACATATCAAATAACCACATAGCATAATCATGTACCAAGTATACAGATCGAGCGGACTTACAACGGGTAGGTAGAAAATGTTATCATATGTCCAGTTCATCATTTCATCAAGCATATCAGTTCATCATTTCATCAAGCATATCATCGTTCATAATTAAGTCATTAGATTGTTTACTAACATGTAATAATCATACAACTCATTCAACTGAATGTAGCACACATGGAACACACTAGATAGAATAATTTATTTCTTGAAGATATTCTGTATTTACGGAGGAGACACACTGAATCTTTGAGGATTTGGACAAATTCAAAAATGAGATCCCTATTAAAAGGGGTTTGTACTAACAGTTCAGACCAAATATTCATGCTTTGATACATCAAGATCTTTGAAAGTTCCGATATAATCAAGAGAGATTCAGTCATTTAAGCCTACAAGAGCATTATGGTCTTTTTCTCTTACATGGGCATTTTAGTAATTTATACAAACAAGGCATAAACGGAGACACGGGAATTCCATTTGCTCATCAAGTTTCCACGCAAGCATTCAGGAATTTTTAAGTCAATATCTTTCACGATATCAGATACATTTAGGCCTATTCTGGTCATTTTGGCCATCGAGGGCATTTTGGTCGTTTGACTGTTAGGGGTGATTCTGTAATTCCACATACTAAGGACAAATCGCTAATCTGTATACATGAAGATCTCCACGATTTATCAGGTATTTAACAAGTATTCGAACATGGCAGTACACCCGAACTCAAACCATAGCATCGAAGTTACCGTTAAACAGATTACTCTTAGCGTTAACTATGTATTTTCTCCAAATGGATCGAATATACCTTCATTAGAGGTATTTTCAGTCATTTCAGTGTTCAAAGGTTTTTCAATTATCCTGAGCCTTTCGAATCCTTCTAAAAATGCATTCGATTCGAGTCTTGAGGGTACATCCATCATTATGGTTAGTTCGGCATCTAGTGCCCGAAGGTATTTTCGTCCTTTTGGTCATTATACACATTTCGACTAGTTCAGTATTATCATTATTTTCAATCCTTTTAGTCATTCTTTTAAGCCACTTGGATTAATCTAGACATGCGAATAAATTTTCCGTAGTCTTATCTTTGGAGATTTATTGAGAGCTCGAAATATCTTAACACTTTGAAGTTTTGAAGGTTTAGGCGTCGTTAACACAACGGCTGGAGCAAAATCGAGGTTTATAGATGAATCGATTGTGTTACCATATCTAGTGAAGGTTTCTAGTTCGCTTCCATTAACAGAGGAAATTTTTAGTCTTTCTTATACATCAAAGCGTCTTTATCACTTCACAACCAAACATTCTGAGCATTAGATCTTTAATCAAGAAATATTCTGAATTAGATGTTTCGAAGTGCATTAACTTGGATCATTCATCGATCATCAATTCCATGTTCGCATCAATCAAAACTTATTCAAAAATAATTATAGAACTTTATATCTTTCCGATTTATTCATTTTTAATCGAATATGTCATACTTATCTAAATTTTCATACTTATTATTCGTATCCGATTTGAATTAGGTAGATTAACAACATACTTCATCATAAGCGTGCATGCTACAACCACATACCAACATGTTCATAAAGCATACAAGTGGTAGAAAAATATTACCTTGGCTTCGAGTTATATCGGTCTATCCATGAACGACATTTGAACACTCTTGAACCCAGATTTGACGTCCCTCAACAATTCATATTCAAGGAACCGTGAGTACCTTCAATTACATAAATTCTCATTTTAGTCCTTATTCATAGTACCCTTAACTGCATAACTAAATATATATATATACAATTTTGGGTTCAAGATTAAATTTGGAGGCTTTCACATTCGAATTTGATGAAACAGGCTTCAAAAACGGACTCAGAATGTCAAAAGATATAAAATAGGGCTTTCGGGAAATTTTGACTTTTTAGTCAAAGTCAACGGTCAACGGGTAGGTCAACGGTCGGCGATCAGGTAAACGCTGACGTCACTAGTCAACTGGGTTGACACCAGTGAGTTGACTTGCTGAGTTGACTCGGATGTTTGACTCACCGAGTTAACTCGGTCAACGGGTCGGATACGGGTTCGGTCGGGTCAGACACGATCCTAGGCTTAATTCAGGTTTGGGCTCAGATTGGGTTAGTCCGGTTCACTCACCCAAAAATTCTTGTGGTCGGACAGCCGTCGGAGTGGTCGTCGAATGCTTGAAATACATCGTTTCTTCCAGTAAATAAGAGCTAATCACGCATAGAAGTAAACCAAACCTAAAACAACACATTATGATCCACACTCTCACCGGAAAAAGCCCCAAATTTTAGATTTGGCCGTAAAATCGTGTAGCTTTGTTGAAGCTTCGGTCGACGTCAGACTAACGGCCAGTTGACTGGGGTTTTTTCGTCACAACATGGGGAGCTCAGATCCGGTGGCCATCTCGCGAACAAATGGTGATCAAGGTCGGTGAACGCGAGAATTAGAAATGCCGAGCACAAGGGTTTACGCCGAACCTTCAGCCGGGTCCACACGGAAAACGACAGTGTTACGCTACGAGTGGCGGCCAGCGCTAGAGTCACGGTGTGGCGTCGGTCACAACGACGCTGGCGGTGAGAACAACGACGACATGGTGGCCGAGATCGAAAGAAACAGGCGGCGACGCTTGGGTTTCTCGCCGAACTTTCTAGGGCTTTTCACGGTGAACGGGGTTGAGACTCTACGAGTGGCTCACAGTATCGAATTCGTAGTGCAGCGGTGATGGTGGTAGTGCACGCCACCAACCGGCGGTAAGGCTGATCGGGATGGTGGCCGGAAATATGGGAAGATGAAAAGCCTGGTAGAAAGTTTTGGATTCTCTGTCTCTAAATTTCTAGAAACAAAATGGCATAAATTATAGTATGAGGAGAATCATAATTTTTTTCTACGAAGGAACAAAGCATAAATTATTATTAAACTGGACTAAGCAATTACCAAGAATTACCTTAGTTCAATGGCTAAGTCATGGGTTCATTGCTCCAAGGGTCATGGGTTTAACAGCCCTTGATATGACCATCAACAACAAGGACCCGGAGAAGTACCCAAGTGGCCCCATTACACGTGCACGGGCCAAGAAGTTTCAATCAGCCATGGAAAGCTTGTTTACAACAAGCCATGAACGTGAGAAAGAAGACATAATAAGGGAGCAATGCCTTACCTTGCTCATGCATGCATTTGCATGAGAATTTAAGTATTTCAAACTTCCATTGCATTGATAAAGTGTGTTGGCCATTAAAGCATGCACTTCATTTATAGTTTTAGTTGATTTAGGGAAGTAGTTTAATTATGTATCTTAAATCATTCTTTAAACTACTTCATTCATGCATTTAGTTAAATTCAATAAAGTTAGTTCTTTAGTTAAACTAGTTCATTCATTTAACTAGTTCACTCAATTAACTAACTCTTTAATTGTTTCATGCATCTATTATTTTAAGTTTGAATAAATCCTTTGTGTGTGTCTAGGTTCATGTGACGTGTGGATTAAAGAAGAGACTTTTCAACTTCAACTTGGAAACAAGTCATTGATGACCATCTTTACTCATGCAAACAAGGCAATTCAAGGCTGAATTCTTTTCATCTTTTCAAGGATGTTCATCTTCTTAGAGAACAAAGCATTTAAGCTTCATAATTCACCTATTCAAGGTTGAAATTATGAACCAATGAAGGCCATTCACGTTAAAAAGAAGGGACATGCAATAACCAGCATTCAAATTATGCATTCAAGGCCTTTATTTATCATTTTTGAAGGCTGATCATATTCCACAAATGGGCAAGCAATGAAGGCTGGTTTAATATCATTTAATCATCAAATTAAGTGATAAAATCATCAAGGAATTCAAAGAGACAAGCTGGTTTGGATGTGTGGGATGTCTACATGCATCCTATGTCCACATTCATTCTCTTTTATCCATTTCCAAGCAAAATGAAGCAGCCCAAGAGTCACCACTCCTTTTGGATGAATTTAAGGCTAAATTCATCTCAATTTAAAGCAAAATTCATCCATCAAAAGGATAAGAAAGAAACATTTCATTTATTTGTATCCAATAGCATTTAGATGAGCATTCATCTCTCTTTTGTGTGACTTTTCATATGGTGCCTAGCCACACTATAAATAGGCACCTTAGGTTCATTTGTAAACACTTTTTTTGGAGAATATAAACCTTTGAAACATTGCTTTCATCTTGTTCTTGCGAGAACTCTATCGGCTTCAAGTTGTGCTTGTAGTCTTCTATCCATTTCATTTTGCTATAGCGTTGATTCCAAGCTCTCTTATAGCTTGTGGGTCACATTCCACACTCCTCCACCTCGACTCCATCAAAGTATATTGTTGGTTCCTAGCTTGTTATAGCTAGCGGGTCACAATTCGCTATCCTTGCAACAATACAAATCCACGCCGCCTTTAGCATCTCCCATCACTCCTTTGATTTACATCTTTCCATGATTATCATCCTCCATCCTTAGCCACCATACTATCCAAATTACCTATCCAATTCCTTTCTTCATTAATTTATTATTATTATGTTGTTATTCATCTCACATGTATGTTTTATGATATCTCAGAGTTCAAAGCGTAGCAAAGAATATTTCTTACTAGAATCACGATCGGGCACATCTATACGACTCAGGTCACATTATCGGGTTCATATCACCCCTTAACTGCAAATATTTATTTTATTATTTTCTTCAACATTCATTTTCATTTCATTCTTCTTCTTCTTTTTTATTCATTTTTGGGGTATTGCAATAAATGTATGTATGTAATTGTGTAATTGTGTGTATATGCACACACACACACACACACACACACACATATATATATGATATGTATGTATGTTATGTGTGTACACTCCTAAATTATACTCATAAACCTCAAACCTTAACCCCTAAACTATATATATATAGATGTATTAATGTATATATACATTAATACACACAATATATATATATATATATATATATATATATATATATATTCATTAATATATATACATACATACATACGTGTGTGTGTGTGTGTGTGTGTCAAACATGCCCACTAACTATACAATACCGTACTCCAGAGGCAACGTCGAAGGAACTCCGAACACTGATGTCAAACATTAAACCATGCTATATTCTTTTAACCTGCGATGGTAAAAACCACGTGAGCTTGGAAAAGCTCAGTAATACAGAACTACCAAAAGATGCTATAAGCTCATGCATATATATGGTAGGCATAACATTTTCATGATGTTCCAAGCAGTGACAGTCCTCTTTTTCTTTCGGTTATTTCAGAGTAACGTTATACTTGAGATTAACGGTACTTGTTCTTTATCAATCATCGAGTAACAAACGAGAATTTTACAAGCTGATAGATTACGAAGATAGAAACAACGAGTTTAATGTCTAGTGTGTCCCAATAGGTGCATATCAAATAGGAATAACTGCATATTAATCATATCACGAGAACACATAACAATTCAATGCAAATGTTTAAGTACATACAAGGGTTTACTAGTAACTACCCTCCAACCTTACACCAATATGTAGTCCTCCAGAACTGCATCCATAAGGACTTACCCTAGGCCCGATGGGCATAGGTGCCACCTAAGGGGCTGCCTTAGGTCCATAAGGATTTACCCGTGCTAAAGCATCGGTACCCACTCAAGGGGAGACCTTGAGTCCATAAGGATTTACCAGCTGGATCAGGTCTGTACCAACAGAGACTTCATAACATAACCCAACAGTATATTCTAGATAGTAATCGGTGTTCAGATTCCAGACATGAGTAACATAATGCATGTGATAGAAATATTCTATTCAGAGTATCAGAAACAGAAGTTCATGGTTTTGACAGATAAATGGGCATACCATTGAGCAGAGCAGACATTTTCATCATTCATCATGCCAACAAATTGTACCATCATAGGTCAAGCTAACAGACCATGCTATCAAATTCATCAGACAACCAAGCAATACCATCACGGATCAAGAAATCATATAACAAGTATACAGATTGTGCATACATATATCAGGTAAGCAGAGGATGTCATCATATATCCAGTTCATCATTTCATCTCATTTTCTAACATAGTGATGCAATCTCAATAACAATTGAAATATTTATCAAACATAATATTGTTCATGATTAAATCATTTACAATCTATTCAACATAATATAGCACATATGGAACACACTAGATAGAACAATTTATTTCTTAAAGATACTCGGTACTTACAGAAAGGGTTCGTAAAACGATTCATATCATGTATTCAAGAATTGATACATCAAGATCTTAGAAAGTTCATATATATTATGAGTACTTTAGTCATTTAAGCATACAAGGGCATTATGGTCATTTTATCATACATGGGCATGTTGGTAATTTATACTAACGGGGCATGAATAGTTGCTCAGGAAATTCTATTTGCTCACCAGGTTTTCACCCAGGCATTCAGAGATTTCTAAGTCAAGATCTTTTACGATACCGAATACATTCAAGGCTATTTTAATTACTTTGGCCAACGAGGGCATTTTGATCAATTAACTAACAGGGGTAATTTTGTAATTTAGCCCAAAATGATAAAGTGACGATTTACAATATTTAATATTTCTAGACATTTTTCGAGGCTCCAAAACCATTCAAACTAACGTATCTCAACCTTGCAGTACTAACCAACCCAACTAATGTATCCTGTTGTATCGTATATTTGAACGATTGTTTTCATATTTTACCACAAGACTCGTCACGGAGTATTCAAACTTATATTCTGTGCGGAAAAACTTCCATCCTTACATTAATATCATGAGTGATTGACATACATGAGTCATGCTTCAACCCTTGGGGGCATTTTAGTCATTTTTAGCTTTATTGGCATTTCCAAAATTTTATCAAAGTCAATTTACTTCCAGTCAAGGGGTATTTTCAGTCATCTTGAAGCTCGGGATATCCACCATTTTTGTCAATTTTACTATTTCGCACCTCCATCGTTTACGTACTCGGTAGAAATTAAGTCGTTCAAATCCTTTCAGCCCTTACAGACGGTCTACTCATTTAGAACTTAAGGGTAAATTTTCATTCTGATTAATTAAGAATTTCGATGCTCGAAAACACTACAGTCTTTTTGGTCATTACGATCATTCCAATTAATTCATTCATTACTGTCGTAAGGATCAGCTCAGAAATACAACGATATTTCTAGTAAATTCACCTTCATGTGTTATACAGAGCTCAGGGGAAAAATCCAAGTTTCTTTTAGTGTCACACGCGTTCGAATAATGATGCCGAAGTCTTTTCCAATAGAACATACATCTTAGGTAGGGTAATTTTTCAATCAGGTCGAATGTAGATTTTGGGTCACTTCCTTTATTATGGGTAGTTTAGTCATTCTTATATCTCAGGGGCATTTTTGTAATCTCATATCTAATATCCCTTACTCCATATTATGGACATTGAATCTTAGACACCATTGATCGAGTTGTAGATTTAACTATATTATTTATTACTATTAACTTTTGATACTTTTGGTATATTAGTATTCTTATTCGAATATTTTGGCTTTAATAATTTTCATACTTATTTCTCGTATCTAATTCGGCCTAAGCAGATTTTACAAAACACTTCATCATAAGCATGCATGCGTTAACCGGATATCAACATGTACATAAAGCATACAAGGGGTGGTAATGTATTACCTTAACTCCGAGCTACATCAGTCAATTCAAGATACGGCATTCGAATACCCTCGGACTCGGATTCAACATCCCACAACCATGCGGATATGAAGATATGCAGATGCCTTTAATTAAACAAAAACCCACAGTTAATCCTTAATCACACTGTCTTTAAACTGAACAAGAAACGCACAAGCATTTTTTGGTTCAAGATCAGATTCAAAGGCTTTCGTGTTGGAATTTTGTGAAACGGGCTTCAAAAACGAACTCAGAACGTCGAAAAACATAAAATAGGGCTTTTTCGAAATTTTTGACTTTTTGGTCAAAGTCAACGCTGACGTCAGCAAGTCAACGTTGATGTCAGCAGCTCAAAGTCAATAGGGGTCGGTCAATGCTGATGTCATGATGACGTTAGCAGCCAATAGAAGGTCAACTGAGTTGACTCGGACACGGGTCGGTTCGGGTCAGAGACGGGTTGGGTCGGACTCGGGCGATGGGCTCGGGTTGACTGGGTTTGGGTTTTGGGCCAACTGAGTTTGGGCTCGGGTTCGGTTGATGGGCCGACCGGTCCAGCCGGTTCAGGCCGGCTCACATACCCAAATAAACGAACTCACCAGAGACGCCAATCGCCGCAATCCTGTCGGGAAAACATAGACCAGTGAACCACGATCTCAACCTATGCATTAATGACTTGAAACAAGCCAGAAATTCGTCAAATTTTACCTTAAAAGCTCGAAACTCGCCAGAAAAAGATGGTGCTCCGATGAAGGGTGAAACGACGGCCAAAACTAAGATCGAACCTTGGGTTTTGATCGGAACGACGAGAAGATTCCAGATCTGATGACCGCGACACGACTGGGCGTCGGGGACGGCCGGAAGCGACGGAGAAAGGTTGCGCCACAATGTCGAACTTCAGACGTTCATACATGGCGGATGACGGCGCGAAATCACACGTACTTGGCGGCTGGAGATTCAGGGAGTGATGGCACACTCGCCGACGGTGTCTTGCACGGAGCGACGGTGCCGAAGATGGACAGAGATCGGGGAGAGGGGCAGGGTTTCTTTTGGGGATTCGAACAGAAGACTGGTAGAGTTAAAGGGTAGGTGAACAGACACGTTTCATTAATTAAATGCAGATGCAAACGATTTTATGTTAACCATTTTCTTAAAAAGGGGGAGGCAAAAATCAGAAATGAGCCTTGGCTCAGACGGTTAACACGCTGGATGGTGAGGGCTGAGGTCTCGAGTTCGAGCCTCCACACCCTCACCTTCATTTCCCCTTTTTTCATATATATTTTAACGGGTGTTATAGTTCGGCCTCCACAACTCAACACATTTCAATATAGCGTTGAAAACCATGTCGCCAAACCCCGTAGGACCCCGCCACAGGCAGCAAGGCTGTCCGAATTTCACCAAGCACCATCGGTGTTAAGCAAGAACCAACTAACAGTCGGTGGAGACCAATGGCTAGCCCCTCGGTACATGGTGTAGGAAAATAAGTACTAAAAAACAGATAAAGTAGCACTGACAAGTTCAAAATAATGAAACAAACTATGAAATCGATATTACTTTGTTGTGGTAGTCCACTGCCTTAGAAGAAATTTGGCCCCGACTGGTGTATTCGTAAAATGAACAATCTCCCCCAAGGTTAACACAATGCTTCCTATTTCTTACACCCGAAAAGGAAGTTGGAACTTAATTGATTGCTCTTTACTAATGAGGAAGGAAACTTGAAAAAGGAACTAGTGATGAAACTAAGGATGGAAACTTGCATGATAGCCAATGAGAGAAAGAAATGTTTGTGTTTGCTGTTGTGTTATAGAAAATGAATTGTAGCATCCTATTATAGGCACATAATGAGGGTATAAATGTCCAAGAAGGTAGAAATGAGAACCCCTACAAAATCTCACTTACTCCCAACTATCATGCAATTCCAATTTGAATCAAAGAGTTAAAAATATTCGGTCAAATAAGGAGAAAATAATATCCAAAATATTTTGCATTATCTACAATCCCCCACTAATGCAAAAGGCATTTTTTAACCGCTTAAGTATTAGAAAAGAGCAATGCGAAATTAACCACTTAAGTATTAGTGAACGTGTTTAGAGCTATTACATAGTGAAAGGAGCAATTATCCTCTTAACAAGTGAACGAATCTGGAACTTGTTAAGATGAGAATAAACTCGTAGCACACAATTAATTTCTTCATCAATTAAGTTCTACGATAGATTAACTATATAGTATGTATACTTCGGGATGCTGGTAAGTGCTCTAGAAAAATAACCCATCATCTTTCATAAAAGGTGGCTAATTCTTCACACTTACGTAGGTGATTTCATCAAGTCTACCTCAACATAGACCACCTCATTAAGGCTATGAAATCATTAAGAGAATTCAATGAGCTCAACCTCTCAAATAAAGTTTGGTGAAATCATCAAGTCCGTCTCACTAGGACCACCCAAAACCCGAGCTATGATTTCATTAAGAGTGATAAACCCAACCTCTCAAGTCGGTGAATTCATCAGGTCCGCCTCTTTAGGACCACCCAAATTTATGGGCTATGAATTCATTAAGAGCATAAAAACTCAACCTCGATTGTACAAAGTACGCCATAGGGATAGGAAATAGTGTACGACATGAGTTTTTCCATGGTTTCCTTAACCACATGGAACCTAGAAAACTAGGTTGGGTGTCCACCATGAATTCCTCAACCAATAGGCTTAAGACCCATCACCCTCAACGTGTCAAGAACCATTTTCCTACATAACCCTTTTGTTAGTGGATCAGCTAGGTTCCTATCATATTTTACATATTCCATAGTGAGTACGCTATTACTTATTAAGTGTCTCACACATTCATTTCTTATTCTTATGTGTCTTTTCTTACCATTATAGGCTTGATTTTGAGCAACACATATTGCTACTTGTGAGTCACATAACAAGGATACAAGAGGCGTAGGCTTCCCCCATAATGGAATCTTTGCGAGCAGATTTATGAGCCATTCGGCCTCTTGTTCGGTTAAATCAAGAGCTATAAATGCTGATTCCATAGTAGAGCGAGCAATACATGTCTGATTTGCATACTTCCATGAAATAGATGCTCATCCCATAGTGAACACATAGCCACTGGTTGAGCTAACCTCATCGTTGTTAGTTACCCAATTGGCATCACAATATCCCTCAAGGATTGTCGGATATCCAACAAATTGCAAGCCCCAAGTTATAATGCCCTTAAGATATTTAAGCAAATGTTTAAGAGCATTCAAATGTTCGCTACTTGGGATCATAAGGAGATATTTAAGCAAATGTTTAAGAGCATTCAAATGTTTAAGAGCATCACAATATCCCTTTGTTCTTTTTCAATTCTATGTTGGGATCATAAGGAGTTCTCATGAGGATTACCTCGAAACTATAAAATTTCTTTAAAACTTTCTCTGTATAGTGAGATTGGTTTAAAGAAAAACCCTTATCTGATTTATTAACTTTTACCCCCACAATATTACATCTACCTCTCCTAAATCAGTCATTTCAAACTTGGTAGATAAAGAATTCTTAGTTTCCTTAATGGCATCAATGTGTGTACCAAAAATCAATAAGTCATCTACATATAGATTTATAATAACACAATATGAATTAAACATTTTAGTATACACACATGCGTCAGCACCATTAATTATAAAACCATAACTAAGAATAGTCTTGTGAAATTTTTCATATCATTGTTTTGGAGATTGTTTGAGACCATATAGGGATATCTTGAGCCTGCAAACTTTGTCTTCCTTTCCCGGGACTACAAATCTTGGAGGCTGCTTTATGTAGATCTCCTCATCCAGATCACCATTCAAAAAAGATGTTTGAACATCCATCTGATACAGCAGCAGATGATTAAATGAATCTAAGGCGAATAAGACACGAATGGTTGAGATCTTAGTAACAGGAGAATATGTATCAAAAAATTCAACACCAAATTTTTGGGTGAATCCCTTTACAACTAGTCTTACCTTATATCTTTAATAGAGCCATATGGTCTAAGTTTCTTTCTAAACACCCATTTATTACTAATAGGCTTACAACCTTTAGGCAAATCCACTATCTCCCAAGTATGATTAGATAAAATAGATTCGAGCTCATCATTAATGGCATTTCTCCAAAAACTAGCATCAATAGAATTTATAGCTTCATCATATGTTTTTGGGTCATTGTCTATTAGAAATATCTGAGCTACAGAAACATTTATGGAGTCTAAATCACCAATTTCATCTATAAAAGAAGTAAGGAAGTCTATATCAAAACTAATTGCAGTTCTCTTTCTTTTACTCCTTCTAGGTTCATCATTATGTGCAAAATCTGTAGGATGTTTTATCAAAGAGGAAGGAGTACTATTATCTAATTGTATATCATGCATTATAACATATTTCTTCAAGGGAAAATATTTTCAAAGAAAACATCTCTAGATTCACAAATTGAACAATCATGCAATGACATAAATTTATATGCTGCACTATTCAAAGCATAACCAAAAAAGACTGCATCAAAGGTTTTAGAGCCAATAATGCTCCTTTTAAAGGCAAACAAACCCACTTTAGCTAAACACCTGCACAGTTTCAAGTAATACATGTTAGGAGCATAACCTTTCCACAGCTCATACGAGGTACATTCTAATCTTTTATGAGGTGCTCGATTAAGAATGTGATTTACGGAAAGAACGACCTCTCCCCACATGTTATCAAGCAAACCAAAACTAAGTAAAAGAGAATTTATCATTTCTTTTAGTGCTCCATTTTTCCTTTCGGATATGCCATTTTGTTGTGGGAAATATGGGGCAAAGAACTCATGAATAATGCCTTGGGTTTCACAAACACCTTTAAGAAAATTAGAGGCATATTCACCACCTCTATCGGATCTAACACGTTTTATCTTTCTATCAAGTTGGTTTTCTACTTCTTCTTTATACATTAGAAAAGTTTGATCGACTTCTTCTTTAGACCTTAGAAGATAGACTTTTGTAAACCTAGAGAAGTCATCTACAAAAGTTATGAAATAATGTTTTCCTCCTTTACTCTCAATATTCTTAAAGTCTGCTAGATCCGTACGAATTAACTCTAAAAGTGCAGTTTTTCTTTCAACGGCTGGTTTAAAAACGGTCTAGTATGTTTAGCCTCAACGTAAATTCAACATTTACTAAAGATGTTGTTATCTAGATTTAATGGTCTCAATATAAAATACCCCCACAAAATTATCATTACGGGCGAGCACTAATTTATCAAATTCAAAAACAAGTTTGATTCCTGCATTATTCAAAAGGCCACCTGTTACGCGATCTTGCAGTACTATAAATGATACGCAAATGGTGCAAGTATACACACCGAACGAGTAATAAAGTGATGAGTGAGTATCGTCTCCACATGGATTGGAGGTGAACACAGTTTTCGTATCCAAATTGCTATGGTAACCAAATTGTAATATGAGTATGCTGAGGCAGAATGAAGGATGGGAAAAATGTTGTAGCAAAACAAGCAAACATAGAGGAGATAATCAAATGACAAATAGGTCCTTTCTCGGATACAAAGCTCTTTATGGAGTGGCTGGCTAGCTCCTGAAGGATAATCCTCTAAAACCTTTTAACACTGCTAACGAATCCTAGTTCTTTCTACTATGCTCGGTGGGATTTACTTAGGCTGCTTCTAAACTATCTCTAGCAAGAAGGTTGGGAGACTAAAATGCTACAACAATACCTCTCGGCTTAAACTCTAAACACTTTACTCTTCTAATCTCTATCCCTCGTAACCATTTAAACCCATCACTTATCTCTAAGGCAGGTTGGAGTCCTTCCCCTTGGTGGTTACTCCATTGGTTATGGGATCTAAGGCTATCTCTCTCGTTCACTCCCCCAAGCTAATGATAAAGCAATGACCCTCTCTCGAAAGTTATCACGCACTACTCTAACTGTCACTATTAGCTAAGGCTTGCTCTCTCGATCACTACCCCATCTGTACCTAGGGAACGATCATCACTCGAAGGCATCTTAAGGAATGACTTGTCTCTCGAAGCACTAACATCCCTAATCTCTTACAACCCTAAGCTCTTACAACCTTAGGAAATTAAGTACACCACAAACAAAGCAAAAATCAAGAGATAACAACAAACATTAACATGAGATTAAGAAAATAAACATAGTATCATCCAATACAACCCACGCCTTCTAAAACAGTTCATGGTTGGGCAATAATCAAATGTATCATTGTCATATAACCCTCTAGATAAACAAATTCTATAGCAAAAAGGAAAGATAAACTCCCAGTTTCCTAGTGGACTGCCATGATCGCCTTAGTCTCACCGCCTCAGAAGAGGACGGCGAGGCCACGCCTTGAGCTTCCCGATGAAGGACACCAAGTTTTGTCAGTGATGAAGTGCTCTCCCCTCTTGTTGTTCTTCCTCTTCCACACTTTTCTTTCTCTTCTCACTTTCGCCTCCTCTTCTTCTTGAAGAGATGAAGCGTTTATATAGTGGGGGTCTTCTAGGGTTTTGGTGCCTTGGTATATCCTTGGGGATCCCCAAGAATATCCTACGACAAGCTTTGTCCACCAGGGGACAAAAAGGACGGTCCGCAAATGGAGTGCGGCTGTTGCATAAAGCTACCTGAGAATGTCAGGCGTCCTTCTCTGCGCTTCGCATGCATATAATTTCGTGCGCCAGCTAGCCTTCTTTCTCCTCCTTTGTTACAGCATTTTGCTCCTTTCTTTTTCCTTCGCATTCTGCTCTATCATCTATCACGCAAATAGCCAAAAACTACCTTTCACGCAGCACCAACTCCACACGAGCAATAATTAAAAAGACACCATCATGTACTAAAAATGCACCTACATGCAATGTAATGCACTTGAAAACAAACAATTGCTATAGCAAAGAGGCATAAATATAGAGGTAATAGCATATCTATCATACCCCCAAACTTAAGCTATTGCTTGTCCTCAAGCAATGAGTAAAACTAAACAAAAAAGGGTTGTTATGGCAAAGATTTAACGAGGAATTAGTACTACGGTAGTGTTTCAGCTTTCAAAAAAGATAGGCATTCGGTATCAACATTTATTTGAGACTGGCAAGAATTTCTCTTAAGAACAAGCTGCTAGTGAGTGTGCGCAAGACTACTTTCGAGGTATACATGATATGCAAAGAAAAATTTTCAAGGAAGCTCAATAATAATGCCTTAGCAATGAATTTTCAATTATTATAGACTTCCAAAAAAATGTAAAAAGTACTGTTACGAAAGGTGTCAGCTCATCACACCTACCGTCCTTAACTCTAGATGAGTAGGGAGCATACCTCTCACCCCCGAGCTAGTAGGTAGAGTCATCTCGTGACAACTTTCATTCACTCATGTGTTTTTCATTGCCACTTATTTATTTTGTTCCTTTTTCTATCTCTTTTGTAACAGTGGCCTAAAGATTGCACATCAGAGTGTCCTTGTACAGTTATGCTATAGCATTCATTCAGTTTTTCAGTTTTAGGCACATGTGAGTCTATTTTCTTTTAAGCTCATTTTCATTCTTTCATGCAAGGTAATACTAAAGTCATTCCTAAAATGTTTTTCTAAACCTACCAAGAAGAGAAAGAAAGCAATCCGTGTTTAAAATTATTTTCTATAGCAAACTCACTCCTAAGATAGTTCTTTAAGTCTCACGCAATTGCAAAATTTAAGTTCAGGCCTATTGAATTTCAAATGATCATCATTAAGCATCATCAACACATTTGCATATTTCTTCCTAGCTAAATATAATGCCATAGCAAAACTTTCGTCTAATTTAATGATGCAAATGCTATCGTCCTAAACTAAGCAGTGGCGAAACACCCCCAAACTTGGAGATGCCTCGTCCACGATGCATGAAATTTTTTTATGTAAAATGCTGATGCAAAAAATAAACTAAAAAGAATGGAAACTTAAAAAAAAGTTTGTACCTCATGGGTGTTGAGGTCAATTGTCACGTGTGTCATCCGTGGAATGGTCGTTGTGTGCCATCAGAACTGTTGAGGTCGTACTATCGTTAGATTCAACAGGGGTTGGATTGGTTGGTTTGACGGTGCGCCCGACTGTGCGTTTGTAACGTTTCGGCTTGGATGTTGTAGCATCCTCAGATGGTGGCACAACTAGGTTGGGTTCAGTGGTGCAGGCTACCTCAGCTATAGGTTGATCATTGTCACTCAAAGTGGTGGCTGGCTCCCTTTGCGATTCAGGTGGCTGTGATGTTGTTGTAGCAGGCTTCTTGTTGTCTTCCTAGTGGGTGTGGAAGCAGGATCGATTTGCTGTGACTTTTGGGCAGGGGTCTGTTCTTGAGCTGAGGAGTCTCGAGTGTCTAGTTCATGGGCTAGGACCGGTTTGACTTTCTTCCTAGCTGTCAACTTCCTCTTATGGGCCGATGGTCGAGGCGTGCTTGCTGTAACATTTTGGTCTTGAGGCTCATGAGTGATGAGAAGTTCCTTTGGGAATGGAGGGAATGGAATAGCTATACCTGGAAAGACCTCGGAGAAGCATTGTGAGATGGCCACATCCCTCTGGTTGGCATATTTGAAATAGGTGCTCAGTTGCACCTTAAGACTGTGAAGCTTTGTGGCTCGGTGGGTTGCTTTAGCAACCAATACTACGGTCCTTGATGCAGCAAAGCTCTTCGCTCCTCCTTCCAGTGTCTCGTTTGGAGCGTCCTCATCAAATCCCTTCATTTGAGGAATCTGGGCAAGTGTTAACCCCATTTGTTCGTCCTTGGTCGGGTTTTCAAAAACTTCCTTCCTCCGACATAGGACGGTTATCAAATTTGGAAAGATCAGTAGGATCGTGCTCCTCTTGAGGCACGCGTAGACTTCGTCCACCACCAGTTTCCCTACATCAATTTTTTGCCCATTATTTATAGAGTGAATAACTAGCAAACCAGATAGGTGTACCGTAGTTGTGTGCAATGTTGGCATCAATCGAGTTCGGAGCAAATGATTCCAGAGTTTCACTTCAGGCTTTAGTCTCCCTCTTTCGACTGTTATGGTGTTCCGGTTAAGCTATGTCCCTTGAAAGCATAATTCTTTCACGATTTCTTCTTGGGCTTTGTCATCTAGCCCAACAACAAAACGTCTATGCTCATCTACCACATTCTTCAGGCTATAGAATTTGTTCACTGCTGTAGCAGTGAATTTCACTTGTTCTCCTCGAACGTGGACTCTTGACTGTGTTGGGCTCGTCAAGTGTGTATAGAATTCCTTCACCATCGGAACACATATGTTTTGGGGATGCTCAGCTAGCTTCCTCTAGTCGTGCTTGGCTATGACATCTAGAAGGGCTAACTAGAAGTTCTCTTCAACTTTCTCGAGGAATCAGAGTCCTTGTTTTGGAAGTAGTTTCCTATCCTTTAGGTTTAGCCATCTCTATCGGGCTGCTTCATCGTAGAAAAGTTTGATCTTGATGGTCGGTGGGTTCTGCGAACTCGATGATGCATCAGAGACATTTTTGCATTGAACCATGGTTGATGGTTTGAAGGTGAGTCTTTTGGTCTTTTAGGAAACAAAGGTTTTTGTGGGAAGAAAATAAAAAGAAAAGATGAATAGTCTTAGGTTGAGTGAGGAAGATGAAAAGTGAGGATGGGTTGAGTGGGAAAGTGGGAGAAGACGTATGGGAGGTTTCCTTGGGAAACGGCTAGCAACTGACTCTCCTTAATGAGGAGAGATGGTTGAGGGCGATGGGAGCCGTCTTTTGTCAGGAAAGAGAAAAGGGTCTCTTAATTGCTCAAAGAAAAAGTAGGAGAGAGAATTAGGTTATGTGTGGCAAGGGTTTAATCTTCAAATATTCGCTCTATTAATTCCCCTTTTATAATGCCCTTTTTTGTTTCCCTCCTTTTCTTATGTCATTCCAACTCCTGAGTCAAGACAAATTGTGTTCCCTACAAACTCTGATTTCCTTCATCAACCAATAAAATAATCATCTTTTTGATGTACCACATGTACGAGTGATTAATACTATAAAGGACATGTACTATGATACGGAATTTGCAGGATAATAAATTAGAAGAAAGGACAAACAAAAGATAAGAACAAAGCTAAAAACACACAAAAACAAACTAAGTACTGTTTATTTAAAATGCTAAAGCTCATCCCATGCTATAGCATTGCAGTGCCGATCTTCCATTGACTTGTCGTGAAGGGTGTTATGTATATTGATGGCGATTGTCTCTTCACCCACTCTCAGTGTGAATTCACCCTTCTCACAGTCAATCAGGGCGCAATCTATAGCTAAAAATGGTCTCCCTAGAATAATTGGAGCATCATTGTCTTCTTCGCAATCCAGGATCAAGAAATCAGCTGGGAAAGCAAAACGATCCACTTTTACTACAACATTTTCAATTTTCCCCTCTGGTCGAACGTGAGAGTGATCGACAAGCTGTAGCGTAACCCTAGTAGTCTTAACGTCCCTTAACCATAGTATCCGAAATATGGACTTAGGCACCAGGTTCACACTTGATCCTAAATCACACAATGCTCTTCCAACGAACTTATCTCCAATAGAGTAGGGGATAATAAAGATTCATGTGTCTTTTCTTTTTTGTGGGAGTTTTCTCCAAATGTAGTAGCATTCCTTTGCTATAGCAACTGTCTCGTGCTTTTCTATCTTCCTTTTCTTTGTGATGATATCCTTGAGAAACTTAGTGTATGTTGGTATCTGATCAATGGCCTCTAGAAATGGTATATTGATATACAAATGAGCAAGGATATCTATAAACTTTTCAAATTGGAGATCTTCTTGTTGCTTTTTGAGTCTTTGAGGGAATGGTGGAGGTGGCTTAGCTAGATCTGATGTAGCTCGTGAGGTTGTGTCTTTTGCTGTAAAAAAAACTGGTCCTTCCTTGATTGGTCTTAACGTCCCTTAACCATAGTATCTAAAATATGGACTTAGGCACCAGGTTCACACTTGATCGTAAATCACACAATGCTCTTCCAACGAACTTATCTCCAATAGAGTAGGGGATAATAAAGATTCATGTGTCTTTTCTTTTTGGTGGGAGTTTTCTCCAAATGTAGTAGCATTCCTTTGCTATAGCAACTGTCTCGTGCTTTTCTACCTTTCTTTTCTTTGTGATGATATCCTTGAGAAACTTAGCGTATTTTGGTATCTGATCAATGGCCTCTAGAAATGGTATATTGATATACAAATGAGCAAGGATATCTATAAACTTTTCAAATTGGAGATCTTCTTGCTGCTTTTTGAGTCTTTGAGGGAATGGTAGAGGTGGCTTAGCTAGATCTGATGTAGCTCGTGAGGCTGTGTCTTTTGCTGTAACAAAAACTGGTCCTTCCTTGATTGGTCTTTTGGATTTGCCTTCCTCCTTTATTCCATCTCCTTGATGTAGTTCCTGAAGATCTTCTTGCGGTGGCAGTAAGCTGGGTTGGGCTTCGTCCTTCTCTCTACCCCCAAACTTATCACATTGGTTAATCTTCGTGCATCTCCTTAGTGTGAGTGCACTGCATCGTTCCTTGGCATGGTGCTTAGTGGCTTCAGTGTCACTAAGTAGACTGCCTTGTTGTCGCACGTGCAATGTTTGAGCTATCTGACCCACTTGAGTTTCTAAAGCTCGTAAGGATGCACTATGACTTTGTAGAAAGGCTCCCTGATTTTTGGTGTGTGCTGCTTGTTCCTGTAGCAAAACTTTCGTGGTCCCCATGAAGTCCTTTTTCATAGCCACGAACTCCTTAAAAGTAGACTCCAATGAATTGCTTGAAGGTGTTGCTGCCTTTTGATTTTGCCATGGCTTATTCTGGCGGAAATGATGTGCCTCTTCGGATTTGTTGTGGCATTTGATTGGCTGAATTGTTGTTGTGCCCTTGATTATCCCAACTCAGGTTTGGGTGTTGACACCATCCTGGGTTGTACGAGTTAGGATAAGGGTTGTTGTTGCTACTGTTATAGTTCCCTACATAGCTGGTAGATTCTGGATTGCCATGGCAATTGTTGGGGTGGTGATTACCATTGCATCTTAGGCATGACCTTACTGCCTTAACTTCCTTCACTTCGTTGGAATGCTGGAGATTCTTTAGCAAATCTGTGATGTTGGCCAACTAATTCAGTATTGAGTTGTCAACTTCATTCTCCTTTGCAGCTTGATTTCTCCTCCTCGTTCCAAGCCTTATTATTGGGAACTGATAATCGTTGTTGGCTACTTTGTCGAGGATGTCAAATGCTTTTTCCGGTGACTTATCCAACAGTGTCCCATTTGATGCAACATCGAACAACATCCTTGTGGGTGCATTGACACCATTATAGAACATAACCATATGGGTCCACTCTTGATACCCATGGTTAGAGCATTTCCTCAACAATCCTTCAAATCGGTTCCAACACTCGTACATACATTTGTCATCAGACTGACGAAAGGAAGCGATATCATTCTTCAACTGGGTGTTCATTACTGGCGGACTATGCCATAGCAAAATGTTCTAGAATAAACCGATCCAACTTTGAATTGATCCGGCTGGCACCCCATTTAGCCATTCTCTAGCACGATCTCTTAGTGAATACGAAAACAACTTTAATTTCAACACATCCTCGTGCAGCCCTTGCTGTATGAAAGAATCACAAATACCTAGGAAAGCACGGATATGTTGTCTAGCATCTTCATGAGGCAAGACAACATACTGTCCAATGTTGCTCAACATGTTGAACATGACAGGTTTAAGTTCGAACTTGGTTGCCTGAATTTCTGGAGCTACTATTCCGGGAAAAAGATCATCCAAACTAGGAGTTAAATGATCCCTAATAGCTCGTGGTTGAGCCTCCGCTCCATGGCCATTTGCCATAGCATCTGCGTTAACAGGTTCCTATTCCATGACTCTAGCTTCTGCTTGCTCGTGTCTTCTCAAACGAAATAAACGATCAGCTTCTTGAACAATGGGCTGAATAGGTCCTCTTGGTCTTCTTCTTTTGGTCATAAATGATAAAAATATCTGAAAAATGAAAATAAAACAACCAAAAACAAAACTAGTGAATATCTACAATGTGGAAATAGGAAGCAAAATGAAAATAAAGACCGTAGACAACCAATTGCCAATCCCCGGCAACGGCGCCAAAAACTTGTTGCGCGATCTTGCAGTACTATAAATGATACGCAAATGGTGCAAGTATACACGTTGAACGAGTAATAAAGTGATGAGTGAGTATCGTCTCTATAGGGATTGGAGGTGAACACGATTTTCGTATCCAAATTGCTATGGTAACCAAATTGTAATGTGAGTATGCTGAGGCATAATGAAGGATGCGAAAATGCTGTAGCGAAACAAGCAAACAGAGAGGAGATAATCAAATGACCGATAGGTCCTTTCTCGGATACAAATCTCTTTATGGAGTGGTTGGCTAGCTCCTAAAGGATAATCCTCTAAAACCTCTTAACACTGCTAACGAATCCTAGTTTTTTCTACTATGCTCGGCGGGATTTACTTAGGCTGCTTCTAAACTATCTCTAGCAAGAAGGCTGAGAGACTAAAATGCTACAGCAATACCTCTCGGCTTAAACTCTAAACACTTTACTCTCCTAATCTTTATCCCTCGTAGCCATTTAAACCCATCACATATCTCTAAGGCAGGTTGGAGTCCTTCCCCTTGGTGGTTCCTCTATTGTTTATGGGATCTAAGGCTAGCTCTCTTGTTCACTCCCCCAAGCGAATGCTAAAGCAATGACCCTCTCTTAAAAGTTATCACGCACTACTCTAATTGTCACTATTAGCTAAGGCTTGCTCCCTCGATAACTACCCCCATATGTACCTAGGGAACGACCATCACTCGAAGGCATCTTAAGGAATGGCTTGTCTCTTGAAGCACTAACATCCCTAATCTCTTACAACCCTGGGTTGTTCCTAAAGAAAGGCCAACTCTCGAAGGCACTTAAGGTAGGGCCTATATCTCAAAGCACTTACAACCCTAAGCTCTTACAACCTTAGGAAATTAAGCACACCGCAAACAAAGCAAAGATCAAAAGATAATAGTAAACATTAACATGAGATTAAGAAAATAAACAGAGTATCATCCAACACAACCCACGCCATCTAAAACAGTTCATGGGTGGGCAATAATCAAACCTATCATTTTCATATAACCCTCTAGATAAATAAATGCTATAGCAAAAAGGAAAGATAAACTCCCAGTTCGCTAGTGGACTGCCATGACCGCCTTAGGCTCACCGCCTTAGAAGAGGACAACGAGGCAACGCCTTGAGCTTCCCAATGAAGGCCACAAAGTCTGGTCAATGATGAAGTGCTTCTCCTCTTTTGTTGTGCTTCCTCTTGCACACTTTTCTTTCTCTCCTCACCTTCGCCTCCTCTTATACTTGAAGAAATGAAGCCTTTATATAGTGGGGGTCTTCTAGGGGTTCGGTGCCTTGGTGTCTCCTTGGGGATCCCCAAGAATATCATCTGACAAGCTCTATTCACCAAGGGACAAAAAGGACGGTCCACAAATGGAATGCGACTGGTGCATAAAGCTGTCTGACAGTGTCAGGAGTCCTTCTCTACGCTTCACATGCTTGTACTTTCGTGCGCCAGCTAGCCTTCTTTCTCCTCCTTTGATGTGGCATTTTGCTCCTTGCTTCTTCATTCGCATTCTGCTCTCCCATCTTGCACGCAAACATCCAAAAACTACCTTTCACGCAGCACAAACTCCACACGAGCAATAAATTAAAAAGACACCCATAATGTACTAAAAATGCAACCTACATGCAATGTAATGCACTTGAAAACAGACAATCGCTATAGCATTGAGGCATAAATATAGAGGTAATAGCATAGATATCACCACCACTAATGATATTTATACGTAAAGCAGGAACATACAAAACATTACTCAAAGCCAATGTTTTTCTAGAAGTGAGTTTGAGTAAGATTTTTCCTTTACCGAGTACTTCTGACCTGCTAGAATTTCTCATGTAAAAATGTTCATTTTCATCTACATCTTCAAATTCAGTGAACATTTCTCTACTAGCATAGAAATGTTTGGAAGCACCGGTGTCAACTATCCATTCAACATGATTTTCTACTAGATTAACTTCAGAAACCACAGCATCAATTACCTCATATGGATCTTCGATCAAGTTTGCTTGTGGTTTGTTTTCATTTTGGTTATGAGACCTTGGACGGTCAGAAAGACGAAAGCATTGGTAAGCCTTGTGTCCTTGCTTGCCACGAACGTAGCAATTCATCGGCTTGTTTGATTTCTTGTTCACTCCCGATTTCTCGAAGTTGGTTGACTTCTTTGTTTGAAAGTTTGTTTTCTTCTTCAGATTGGCAGAATTTTTGAACATGTTATATCTAGGACAAGAAGAAGATTCCATGAGATTAACCTTAAAATATAATTCATTTTTGGGAATGGAATCCTTATATTTAAAGATGATTTGCTTCCTCGATATTCATGTGGCAAATCAGCTCCTCTAAGGAAATGTCGTATTTTTTATGCTTTAAGAGATTTTGATAGTCGGACCAGGATTTAGGCAGCTTTTCGATCATTACATTGGCTGGAAGATTTCACACATCTTCATCCCTTTATCTAGAATGTCGGAAACCAACTTTTCATGAATGTGAACTTGTTGCATGATTAGTATGTCGTCGGTAATCTGGAATTTCAACCATTCTCCAACAACATACTTTTTTATTCCTGCGTCATCGGCTCCGTACTTCTTTTCCAAAGTCTCCCATATGGATTTGGTATATTTATCTTTGATGAACAAATCAAAAAGATTATTGATCGTATGGCTGAGCATGTGGCTTCTAACCAACTTGTTGTCTTTCTCGAATTTGGCTGAGATGGTTGCATCAACGTTAGATTTCGTCGATGCGTTGACTGTGCCTAAGTCAATGGTTGCGGGTTTGACAACTGCGGGCGGGTTGAATAGGACATAATCCACCTCTAGTTGTTTGAAGAAGATGACCATCCTTTGAGATCAACGACGATAATTAGTTCCGTCTAGAGGCTCAAGTTTGGACATATCAAGGATGTATTTGTTAATAATGAGAGACATTTTGAGTACAAATTGCTTCCAAAATTGTAGGAAAATAAGTACTACAAAATAGATAAATTGGCACTGACAAGTACAAAATAATGAAACAAACTATGAAATCGATATCACTGTGTCGTGGTAGTCCACTGCCCTAGAAGAAATTTCACCTCGACTGGTGTAATCGTAAAACGGACGATCGCCCCCTATGGTTAAAACAGTGCTTCCTATTTTGTACACCTGAAAAGGAAGTTGGAACTTAATTGATTTTTCTTTTCTAATGAGGAAGGAAACCTGAAAAAGGAACTAGTGATGAAACTATGGATGGAAACTTGCGTGATAGCCAATGAGAGAAAGAAATGTTTGTGTTTGTTGTTTTGTTTTAGAAAATGAATTGAAGCCTCCTTATGTAGGCATATAATGAGGGTATAAACATCCAAGAAGGTAGAAATGAGAATCCCTACAAAATATCAATTACTCCCCCTATCATGCAATTCCAATTTGAATCAAAGAGTTAAAAATAGCCGGTGAAATAAGGAGAAAATAATATCCAAAATATTTTGCATTATCTACACATGGGACTATGTACAAGCACCACCCTCTTCACTCATTCCAACGCCCTCATCATCTCCGCTTGCAAGGCTAGGTTTTGATCGACAATGGATCCCCATCCATCCAGAGGGCTGTTAAAGACAATAGAGTTTTGATAATTCCACAACTGCCACAACGCAACTCCCAAAGGAAGATCTCAATTTTGCACATTAATAACAAAACAATTTGGTTTCATTAAATTAATCAAAATAAAGTCTCGTAGCTCAAGAGCTAAGAACTCCTCCAAGTGCTCAAGTTTAATCAAAGCCATCCAAACCGAGACAGTTGATGGACAAAAGCAAAGAAGATGATCTGTGGTCTCTAATATAGCATTATTTATGTGACACGCGATGTTTTTGCGTCAAAAATAATTCCTTCTTCCCTAATAATAAAAAAGGAAATAATACATAGTAAAAGAGAAGTAAGGGTCGATCCCATAGGGACTCAGAAAACTTCCTAATTACTTTTTGTTCAATCGGTGAGCCAAGAAGAGATTTGAATAATATTTCAGTAAAAGGGGGTTTGCGAAATAACAAGAACGCAAAGAAATTAAAGCGATGTTTTAAGAGAAATGGATTCAGTATTTATGAATAAGCCTTAAGCATTGGCTCTGACTCAGTTTCCTCATATCATCGGAAAAGAAATTTTACTTCAGGATTCACGTCGGTTAATTGCCTACAAGGGTCAATGCTTGAGACTACGTTGTTGTAACTGAATACCCAAGTTCTAGCTTTGATATCGATTTACGAAGTTGATCTAGTCAAAAACAATTTTGTAGATCAAAATTGTTTAAGTTCAGTAAAAACCGACTCGGATTATGTTGTTTCAATAACAACGGTTCCGATCTAAATTTTCTTCTTAGTAATCAATTTACTAAGTGTGTTCCCAAGAAGTCGGAAGTGCTTCAATACCCGATCCTTCCTCCCACATATTTAACCAAAAACATCATTCTGACCAAAGTCAATCTTAGTTTCAAAATCATTTTAGTTTAGAAATCAAACCTTAGAAAACTAAAAGAGATTACCGAAATTTGAAAGCGCTTTTCAATCCTCATGTTGGAATTGAGTCATTGTTGTAGCCCTCGACTTTAAAGAAAATTAGCTAAGCATGTTTGTGGAAGAAATCATGCTTAGCATATTTTAAAATAAAAAAAAAGAGAGAGAAAACTTTAAAAAGAAAGTAAGAACGAAGAAGAGAAAGGAAATTAATAAATCCAAAGTAAAAAAGAAACAATGAACAAGAGATGGTTTGAGTCTCACCCTAATGGGGGTATTTATATCATCCTAAAACCCTAAAAATATTCTTAAAATGATAATAGATAATCCTAAAATATATAAAATACAAAAGATAAATGCTAAGTGATAATAATTAAATCCCAAAATGTTTAGAATTCAAAAATAAAAGATAAATCCCCAAGCTTGATCCAAATCTCGGCTGATAAGTGATCGGACGCGGCTGATAGCTTATCACGTGTTGTTGATGTCATCTTCTAGAAGCCTGCTAACGTGGCGTCAAGTCAACGCATTCATGCCCCAATTAATGCCCACTAATCTAGCCATGAATCCAGAAAACTTGTAAAATCCAGACTTCTCTAATCTATTTTTCAGCCATGAAGTCCTGCACAGAAAAGCACATAATAAACCACGATTCAGCACCACAAAGAAACCATTTAAGTGTAATTAGCACTAAAATATTGACCAAACTAGCTACTCATCAAATTCTCCCTCACTTATTCGGTGCTTGTCCTCAAGTATCTCAAAATTAAACAAACCTAAGCTCAAGTTCTCATGAAAGAAAATAAAGGAGAAAAAGAGAAATGACAAGACTTAGAAACAATTTTAGCAAAAACGACATTCCAATACCCTGTTAACAACAATGATGCAAACCAAGTAGCCTCACAAGGAATCGCTAATGTCACTCAAAGTGTTTATGGGTAGAAATATCACTCGAGCCAAAACTAATTAGAGAATTATCATTACCATAGGCTTGTAGTTAAATCTAATCTCCACTACTTAGTATGAGCATGATGCAAAAATCAATAGGTCTAAAAAGGGTTGTAACGGGGCAAAGGTTCTGGTAGGATAAAGGCCGAAAAATATGGGTTAAAATTCAACAAAAATCATCCCAAAATTCTTATTCAAAACTGTTTTGTTTTCTTTTCTCTCTTTTTTTCATTCGAATCATTTTTTGCACTTAATTTTTCTGTAGTGTATGTTCTGCACTGTTGGACTGCGTTGTTCGAAACTGCTTTTATTTTTTTATACAATGTTGATTTAAATATGTTTTTTAGACAATTTTGTCTTGAAAAGGGTGACAAAAATAGTGGAAATAAAAGAAATGGTTTAGGCTAAAAATATGGTGAAGCAAGGAAAAGGTCAAGGCTCAAAATTGGCTAAGAGATAAATATACAAAGGGTAGGCTATTTTTTGGGAAGAGAATGAGGTTATATCCTAGTGCCTCTATCACATTTAAGCATCATACTCAAAAAATGTAATCTCAAAAAGTATTTAAACCACTAGTTCTAGAATGCAACTAATTAGCTAGGCACACTCAAAGAAACAAATAGCAAAAATAAGTATGCATGCTCATTAGGCTCAAAAGCTCTCATGAATTGTCTTGTGTACATAGGTAAGCATCATGTCAATTAACAAAGTAAGGAATGTCATGATAAGGGTTATATGAAAAATTCAAGCATGCCATAATCTATTATGCAACCTAAAATTTCTAACAAGAGAAATACCAAAGTCATACGGAAACAAAAGGACTAGGTGAAACAAAGGATAACAACAAGTAACTTAAATTAAATAAAATTATGAGAACAAGAGAACAATCAACCAAACAAGCAATTACAAGAATTTGACATGGATTCCCACTCTCCCTCACTTTAAGCATGATGTCCCATTATACAAATAAAAATGAAAGAGAGGGAATGAGGAAACTCCCTGAACTAGTTACGGCCACGACCGCGCCCACTCCCGCGATAAGACGTGCTTAGCCCAAGATAAGATAGGATCTCAGCAGTGTTTGTTTCGATGGAATTAAGCCTCTCATTCACGTCCTGTTGTTGGTTGTCATCTTGTGGTGGTTGAGGTATGGGCCTACGGAGGAAAACACGCAAGTTGCAGGGCGTAATGGTTGCTGGAGGAACAATGTAAGGCGCATCCGAAGTACCTACAAGCAACCCTATTGAGTCCAAGTACCTAGCATCCAATGCATCTATCAAAAAACTATAAGTAAAATGTGAGGTGTCAGATGTCGAGGAAACAATCGTGAAGCAAGGTTAGTGATATAAAGTCAGAGAATAAGCGGGAAATTAGTTCGTGCTACACGATCAAACGTGTAGGCGAACCAATGCCCGGGATTTACCTTAACTCCGACGTGCAAACACCATAAAAAGAAAAGCTCAACCTTACTCAAATTTGAAGATGTGTCGTTGCGACCGGAATAATTATAGGCGAGGAATTTATGGATGTAGCGAAGAGCCAAGCTATGAATGTCTCGGTCCTTTGTCGAGGTAGGGTTATACTCAGAACCTACTTCTCCTGTCAAGGTCTCGTAGGACAGGTCATTATCGAAGTTCTACAAAATCTCAACTAAAGCCGTTAGCTACCTGGGATCTGTGTCATCAGTCACGAAGCCCATATAAAAATTAAATTTCGTAAGGGACATTCGAAAATATTAACCTAACAACCGAAATGATATCACATCAGGAGTATGAATAGATACAATACGATTCCTACGAAATACAAATGTAGCATAAAACTCAAATAATAATTCGTAGTATGTGTTGCATTGAATTATAGGGTATGTACTCCAACTTATAGCATCAAACATATGCATGACAGATTCACACAAATGCAAACTATTTAGTGTATTAGTTGAAATGTACTTACATACTTTGAACTCGCGATGTCAGATTTGATTGAAATGGGTGAGCTCAACACCCTCGAAATCCAAGTACCCTTGTAAAACTTCCCCGAGTGGGACCGAAAACGACGTCCACGACAATAACACTCCAGTTGCTCTTGCATGTTAGAACGATCGTCGGGTATGGCACTATCGCCTAAGCTTGCTTCATGGGGTGGAGACTCCGGTCGACTAGCATGCGAAAAAGTGGGCTGCTCTGTCCTCGTATCGAATCCCGTAGTGAAATTCTCTGCAAAACCAAGGTTCATGTGATATATTAGCAACGGTTGGGCATTAAAAACTGAATTTACCTCATTCTATTGGTACTCGACTATCGATGGCATCGAATAGGAGGGAAAGGCATTTGACATGGATTGGTTGGACGGTGTAGCTCGGTTGGGGCAATTCGGCGAGGATGAAGCCCGAAGTGGGCTGTGAAATTGCGGCTGGTGGGAAACTGACCTTGCACGAAAGCGGTTGGATGTGGCCACTGTGTCCATCTTCGGCAGGGAGTGGAAGGAAAGGGATAAAGAGGGCGGAGCACGCGGCGGCCGGTTGCGGCCGGATCCACCTTTGCTGGTTCGCGTGCGTTCTCCCGAGCGTGCTTGCAACTGGGCTGGAGCAGGTACATGAGGCGGTGCAGGGCTGGCGTCTGCTGCAGCTGAACATGCTGGTGGGCTGGCATGGCGGGGCGATGACGATGGTGCGGCTTGGAACGACACCCAGTCGCTTGGGACGGCCACGAAGTCTGGCGGCTGCATGCGGCGACACCCTTCTAAGACAAGGGGCTTTGTCCAGTTGGGGAGACGACGAGCTTGCTCTCTCGTCTGGACCATGGTGATGGTGGCTGGTGGCTGTCGAATGTGAAGGAGAACAAAAGAGAGGTGCAGCTGGTTGAAGAAGAAGAAGGCAGAAAGTAGGGGAGAGTTAGGTTGAAGTTAATAAAAAAACATGATAGTTTTGTTTGGGGGAATTGGAGTTGGATTTGACTTGTGATAGGAGTGGGTCCATGGAATATATTAAAGAGGAAAAGTGATAGTCACGTGAAACAAGGAGGGAATATAGGAAAAAATTAGTATAAGGTGATAAGGGTCTCGATTTTCTAAATTAAATTGCCCAAATTGGGATGTGTGGCAGTTAGAATTTAGGAAAATTAAAAACTAAAAGATTAGAGTGTTTGGGTGAGAAACTAGAAGGTGATGTGATCTAAAAAAATTATAAATAACAGGAAGATGGATAAAAATGTACAGATATGTTTTCTTATTATCTTATTTTATTTTATTTTTTGTTGTTTAATTTAAAATTATTTTTTGATAATAAGGATAAGGGATGGGCTCATGGTGGGGTTTAAATTAAAAAAAGGGACTTTTTGGTTTTAAGAAGAAATGAGGAATAAGTTGAAAATGATGTTTTGATTGTTTTATATATTTATGGAAAAAGTAATGGATAGGATGGTGGACCATGGTTATCTCAAATTTTGGGGGTTAACCGGTGGGAATTAAGGTGGCATTGGGGTCTACTAAAATGCACCATGTTCTAAGAGATTTGCTAACGTGTTCCACGTTCAAAATTCATGCACATATTCAATCCAAAAATCGATCAGCAAAGGGTTATCAAAAATGACAGAAATAAATTCAAATAATTTAAATAAAATTAAAAGAAGCTAAATAAAATAAAATAAAATAAAAATATTCGGCTAAGGAAAAATAAATTAAAGGAAATAAATGGGTTGCCTCCCATTAAGCGCTTATTTAATGTCATTAGCTCGACGACCTCATTTACGCGACCGGTTTCTCTAAATAAATTCTGTCAATTAAACCAATCGGTGCACTCTCATAAAAAAAATTATCGTTGCTCGTTTACTTTGAAGCAATTCCCCAAATCATCTTGAATTTCGACTGCGCCATGTAGAAATAATTACGTCACCTTATAGGGTCCGAGCCATTTTGATTTTAGTTTTCCTGCAAAAAGTTTTAGCTTTGAATTAAATAATAAAATTTTTTGACCAATAGAAAAAGACTTAAATGAAATTTTTTTATCATGAAACACTTTTGTTTTTTCTTGAAAGATCTGTGCGCTATCATAAGCATTTCTACAAATTTCTTCCAACTCTTTGATGTGCAACCGTCGTGCTTCCCCTACCGCATCCATTTCCATGTTACACTCTTTAACGACCTAGTACACCTTGTGCTCTAGCTCGACTGGCAAGTGGCATGGCTTGCCGTACACAAGTCGATACGGCGACATTCCTATAGGTCCTTTGTAAGTTGTGTGGTATGCCCACAATGCTTCAACTAACTTCAAGCTCCAATCTTTTCAGTTTGGTTTGACAATTTTTCCAAGATGGATTTAATCTCTCAATTCGACACCTCCGCTTGTCCGTTCGTTTGCGGATGATAGGATGTGGCTATCCGCTGAGTAACACCATATTTTTCATTAACGCTTACACAACCCTATTGATAAAGTGTTTCCCTCTATCGCATATGATTTCTCTTGGAGTACCAAACCTAGAAAAAATAAATTCACGAAGGATATTAGTCGTTGTTTTAGCATCATTATTTTGGGTAGCCTTTGCTTTTACCCATTTAGAGACGTAATCGAATGCAAGTATAATATAAAAATTTTCAAAAGAATAGGTAATCGGCCCCATGTAAGCGAGTCCCCAAACGTCGAAGACTTCGCAAGTATAATATAAAAATTTAACAAACACTCACCAAATGAATTACAGTAAACAATAAAATCGTCCATAAATACATCAATTCCCTTTTCAATATAGTCGGAGAATATTGTAAAGTGTCTAAAAGTCATATATTTCATGCACATTCCAACTCTTATTATTACTGTTTTTAAGCACATTTTAGGAATAAGTAGGGTCATGCATAGCATTTTACAGTATTTCATTGTTTTGCCTTACTTTTATAACTTATCATTTATTTGGTGAACAAGATATATTGTTCTAGTGTATTCTTGTATGTAGGTACTAACAGCTGAACGAGGGAACCGGGGAGTGAACCCAGAAGTTGTACTGACGCAGTTCCAGCAAAAGAGAGTTGCTGCCGAGCACCTGCTGAGTAGAGTTGCCGCCGACCGTTCTACCCTCGGCAACTGACTATGGAAGTTAGGAGAACCGGAGCGCGATCTGTATAGAAAAAACTCCTGAATCTATTGTCGGCGTTCATATGATTTTTCGACGTTTTTAGTAGCGGCCAGGGCTACCGAAGCAAAATTCTCAAGATTACTTGCAGGCTAAGGCAAACGAGAAAGAGTCCATATTCCACGCAAAGAAGTTAGCATTTAAAGTCATATTTAAGAAGGAAAGCAACTTTAGAGGACTTCTACATTAAAGAGGACTTAACCTAGTCTTTTAGTCTTTAAATACCCATTGTACTCCTAGTTCAAATCATCATAGGTTTTCGATAGACTTTTCTTGTGTTCTTCTCTGTCGCCATGTTCTAAATTCTATTTGGGTTAGGGTTATGTTGTAACTAGTGTGAAATAGTTGTTTTAGGGTTTTGAGTTATTCTTCAATAAAAATATTCCAAGTTTACTTAATCCATTGTTCTTCATTCTTTCAATCTTTCTACACCAGTCGTTTGAGAGAATCCATTTGTCGGGCACGAAAGTGCAAGGCTCATGAAAGGGTTAAGTACGGTCACAACGTGCTGAGGCGTGACTAACTTGGTTCCACACTAGTTTACAAGTTTGAGCGGCTAAAACGGATCAGCAACCGAGTTGACTAATTTGGTTCCACACTAGTCCTCAAGTTAGCTCTCGAGCATCCTAACCTAGAAATAGAAGGGATCATTGTCGACTATCCTGCCGAACTTGGAGTATTTGCCAAACTTGCCGCCATTTGATAGGGTCGTAGTTTGTTGTCCGCCATACCCGTCGAGGCAGCATATCGTGGCAGCACAAAATAACGCATACCTATTACAACACAATTTTCACACTAAGTGGTAGCATAACCCTGCCTACTCTATCAACCTGATTCACCTCTTCCATTACTTGTGTTTTTATCTACCTTTCTGCTCAACCAAACAATTCACTTGTGTTTTATTTTACCCTTGTGCAGGAACTACGAAACGGAACAAGATGTCTAATCCTCGTGGCATTCGACATCTTTTATACTATAACTTGGCAGGAGTGTGCGCTTGCGCTCTCACAAAAAGGGAACACCTACACGCCCTACAAGTTTTTTGCGTCGTTGCTGAGGATTGGTAACAACAAATTTCGCTTTTCAATTCCTGCACCTTTTTACTTTTTATTTTATTTTTATTTTTAATCAAAAAAAATTTACCGTGTCCTTTGCAAGTGCATGACCGGGGCCAACCCTAAGAGAAACCTTATTATTTACGACGATTTCGAGCGTGAAACAAGAAGGATGAAAAGGGAGCTCTGGGAAATTCTAAAGAATAGAGGAGATAATAGCAAAGCAAAGGAAGAAACCATGGTAAACGAGGACACCCCAATTGATGCCATGAATGGCAGGGGCGGGCAGCATGACATTTCGCCCAGAGGACCACAAGAACAACAGAGGCAGGACCCCCTTGATTTGCCTAGGCCGCAACAGGTGCAGAAAACTAGAGATTACCTAGAACATGACTTCCAAAGGTTTGAGCCAATGGTGACAGAACCGGAGATAGGGGCAGACCATTTTGAGCTGAAGCCTGTCATGTTCAACATGTTAAATACATTAGGGCACTTCGGAGGGACTGCCACAAAAGATGCTCAGCAGCATCTACAAGGATTCCTGGACATTTTTCGAGCATTCAAAATACATGGGGTTCACCATGATGTACTACAGCTAAGGCTATTTTCCTATTCACTGAGGGATAGGGCGAAACAGTGGTTAAATAACCAGCCAGCCGAATCTTTTAATTCATGGGTGGAGCTCTGCAAAGACTTTTTAGACCGTTTCATCCCATCCAACGTTACTGATAGGCTGTGAAATGAGATCACAGCCTTTAGACAAGGGGATGGCGAGCCGATGTACGAGGCATGGGAGCGATATCAACAACTGTTGAACAATTGTACGCTTCACGGTCTACCGGCTTGGACTCAGGTTTCTATATTTTACAATGGGGTTAACAACCCAACGCGGATGATGATAGATGCCTCGGTCAATGGGATCATCCTAGATAGACCTCTAGAGGAAGAACTGCGGCTGCTGAATATAGCCGACAAAAATTATTATAAATACCTGACAGCCCGCCGAGGCGGCACAAGGCGGCCAGCAACTGCAAATGGGGTAGAAGCCTCAAATTCCGTAAATGCCCGCCTCGACACTCTGATGGAGCTGGTGAGGAAGATGGTAAAATCCCTGGGAAGGTCTATGAAGCAAAAATTGTTGAGCCATTCTGGGGCAAATGTGGAGAAACCACGATTCCTCTGACTGCACCACATCTGCAAATTACATGAGAGGATATGAGAGGAATAGCAAGCCTGTCCAGAACACCTATAATCCTAACTAGAGAAACCATCCCAACTTCTCATGGAGCAACCCAAAGACAGTTGCAAATCTACAACAGCTACAGGGAGGTTACCAGCAGAATCAGTCTCAGCAGCAGACTGAGCAGCCACAACACAATAGTTCACTAGAAGCTACTCTGCAAACTTTTATAAAATAAACTGGTGAATTTATTGTCCATACAAATAAATTTATTGAAAAAGCTTAGTCTTTTATGGACAGGATGGAGATGAAAAATGAACAACCATGAGTCTGCCATTAAGAACCTAGAGACCCAATTTGGGGAGTTCACCGAAATGTACCACAACCGAACCATGGGAGCACCATCTAACAGCCCGCCAGAAGCAGCCAAGCCCACTTATGAACATTGCAAGGCTATATCTACAAGAAATGGGAAGCAACTGGATGAACCTGGGATGGTAGAACAGTTGGAAGTTTAGCCGGACCAAAAAAGCAAGCCTACCTCAGCAGCGTCGATATTAGCCGCCCCTGCAGTAACACCAACTACCCCAGCAGCAGAACATGAAAGCAGCCCTAGAAAGGATGACCCTCCCTGGACTAAGCCCCTAAGCAAGGAGCAAATATAGGACATACGCTTTCTAGCACTATTCCCCCAAAAGCTCAAGCTGCAGCAGCAGGAGCACCAATTCAAAAAATTTCTAGATATTCTGAAACAGGTGCATATCAACATCCCTTTGATAGAATCCATACAAAGCATGCCAAACTATGCCAAGCATCTCAGAGATATGGTTTCTAAGAAAAAGAGTATAGGGGAATTCGAGAAAGTGGTCGTTACTGAAGAGTGCATGGCTATGTTGCATAACAAGCTGCCGCCTAAGCAGATAGATCCGGACAGCTTTGTTATACCATGCAGGCTAGGCAGCAAGCACGAGACCAGAGCCATCTGTGACTTGGGAGCCAGCATCAACCTGATGCCAAAGGCCGTCTTTGACAAATTAGGTATTGGACCTGCCAAACCGACCTTCATTATGCTTAAACTTGCTTATCACTCATTTTTGCAACTGGAGGGAAAAATTGAAGACATAGTGGTAAAGGTGGGCAACCTAATTCTCCCCGCTGACTTCCTCATCTTAGATTGTGAGGTCGACGAGAAAGCCCCTATCATCCTTGTGTGACACTTCTTAGCAACGGGCAGAACGCTGATAGATGTGGAACTCGGGGAACTTACAATGAGGGTAGAGGATCAGAGCATAAGAATGAACATGCTACAACCCTCAAAGAAAGGAAAGTAATGCACGGATGCAAGAGCTGCCAAGATCAGTGTGGAAACAAGCCGGGGCAGCAGCTGCCACGACAGGCCTAGAAGAAGATTGAAGGACCCCATAACGCAACACCTGAAAGAACAGGAGGACCCCCTAGGAGGGGAGAAAAAGCTAAACCACCTCAGGAAGTGGTTATGTCTAGGAGATGCACCAAAATGCACTCCCAACATAACTTAAATTCTTATTTTATTTTCTTTTATTTTTATTTTTATGCATTAGGATTAGGATTAGAATTTATGTTATTTTAGGATTAGATTACTTTTTAGAATTTTATTTTTCAGAAATTATTTAATTATTTTTATTTTTATTTTGATTTTAGGTTTAAGAATAAAATAGCAGGATTAGGAAGGAGACCCATCAAGAATACCGCTCACCATTCTGCCGAGACAACCTCCAGTGCAGCAACACATAACAGCTAGTTGACCTTCAACGGCTAGCTGACAACGGCTCTAAAATTAACAGGCAGAAAATCCGTAACGTGTACTAGAAAACCGGATCGTTGAGCATTTAATGTCACCCCGAAACTTCTTTGTAGCCCCTATATATACACCTCTCACTCACTTCATTTTACTTTACTTTCACCTTTTTGCTATCTTCTATCTGATTCCCCTGCTCTCTCACAACGTTTATTTCTAGTTTCAGTTAAGTACAACAGTTCACATGGCCTCAACATCAACCCAAAAACCCATCTACAAGAAGTTTTGCTTCAAGGAGGACGAGGAGAGATACAGAGAGAAATTCTCCAAGCATGCAGTATGGGAAGAACAAGGCTTCCATTACATGTGGCAAATGGGAGATCGTGGTCTAGAGCCTTCCTTGTTCCGAACCATCCATTACAAGGGATGGGAGATGTTCTCTCAGCAGCCCAAGATAGCAAACATCACTATCGTCAGGGAATTCTACTCCCATCAGCTTTGCCCAGAGAAGCCATTCGTCCACGTCTGCGGGGAGCCGGTCAAAGTCAACGCTGCAATCATTAACAGCTACTACGGCCTCAATATGAATGACAACCCTCACGAGGATTGGAGGCAGTCACTGACGGTTGCCAACTATGAGGAAATCAAGGCCAAACTCTGCAAGCCCAACACACCATGGCTAGGGGGCAAACATGTGGGATTTGTCCAACGCCGCCACCTGTTTCCAGAATCCATGCTATGGAACATGTTTGTGAAAAGGTCGGCCGCCACCTGCTGCCCACATCCCACAACTCAATATTTGACCGGTCGCGCCTCGCCTTAATTCATAGTATCCTGATGAACAGGCCGATCAACGTAGGGGAATTATCTGCACAGAAATCTACAACTACTTCATGAAGAAAAAAAGGCAGGTTGCACTTCCCATCCCTCATCACTAGTATCTACACCAACTTTGGAGTCCCGATAGAGCCCATAGATGAGCTTACAACTGCCAAAGAGGGCTGGACCAAAAAGGTCCGCATTCAGATGATGTAGGATGCGGAAAAAGAGTCAGTAACACCGAGCCAACCCTCCGCCACACAATTTGAAACTCAAGTTGCCCTCAACAATACTGACGTTACCCCAGACAAAGAAGTTCTCCCACTACTGCACACACTTCTAGAAAGTACAAAACATATATAGCAGTAGCAGTTGGCCTTCATGAACTATGTGGGGGAGGCCCAAGAAGCCCTTGTGACGTATTTTCTGCAGAAATTTCCCGGTGATGTGCCCACCATGCCGCCCTATCCTGAGGAGCTCGCAGCAGCAGCAAGAGCACAAAGAACTCCACAAGCTGCCACTGCCCACCAGACTAACCGCCAGGTGCCCTCTCCTACGCATTCTCCGACCTACTCAGTCTCCACCAACATAGTGGCAGACTCCCTTGAGAGGCACCAACAGAATCTCTCCTCTACATGCACATCAAACACAGTGGCAGACACCTCCTTGTCAGAGGAGATCAAGCAGCTGCCGCAGGAGCTAGAAACAGCAGCAGTGACAGCAACAACAGCCATCTCAATAGCATTCATCCCTCCGACAGCACCCACAAATGAAGGAACCATGAAAAGAAAGTGGCACACAATAGCCGAAGAACCTGTGGACCTCGAGATCGAGTTTGAAGAGAGCGACGCATCTCCCACTGTTCCTACTGCCGAACCTCAAGAAGAGCCACATCATACGCTGAATAGAATCCAGCCGCCGCGGAAAGTAAAAACATCACCTGCTAGAACCGCCGCCAAGGCATCTACCGGCTGCCGCTTCGTCATCCACACTTCTTCCTCCTCCTCAATTGATAAGAATCTAGCCTCATCCCACCCCTCAGTAAACTTTTAGTTTATTTTCTTTTCCTTTCTATTAATTTTTTTCATTTATTTTGTGAACTTATATTTTCCATGTATTTTATCTGCTTTGTGCATTGAGGGCAATGCCCAACTCGAGTTTGGGGGGATAGCTCTCGCATCATTTGTCTAGGCATCTCTAGTTGCATGTAGGTTGCATTGTACTTGCCTTCGTAATAATCGGAAAAGAAAAGTTTGCTATGACTTGTGCCTATGATAGGATAGCCGAGTAAAATATTTTCGCACCTAATAAAAATTGAACTTAATCTTGGAAAAAGTTTTGAAATATGACTTAGATTTTTTTCTTTATGCCTGAAAATGTTAAACATCTTTGTTACTTGCTGAATGTGTTAGAACATTTGATAAACATTGCATGTTCGTTTTTAGAATCCTTTGCAAAATTCTAACGATTATTATAGGTAGCCGCAGAGGCAGGCAAAAGAAAAAGAAAAATGCAAGTACTGCCACGGCAGCAGAATCAAAAATAAGGAACAATGTTGTTTACCTTAGAGGTGCTTGTAACATGCTCTAGGAACAATCATGTACGAGGACACTCCACTGCTATCAAAGTCCATGAATCTGAAAGCCTTAAAGTGACGAACAAATTAGCATGAGTGAATGAAAGCCTTCACGGGATGACTCTACTTCAAGGGTTCAGGGTTATGTAGTTTGCTCCTATCTCAACGTCATACCTGGAAGAGTAGTTGTGATAAGCTGAAGCCCTCACTGCTATGATAAAAAAATATTGCGATTAAACTATGCTGCCTCGGTAGCAACCTTTACATCACAACAACATCTTTGTTTAATTATTTATTATGTGTATTCATCTCGTTTACAAAGATGCACACACCACACATGCATGAGAAATTTAAATTATGAGTTTTCTTTCTGCTTATTTCCCTTCACTAACTTAATATAGGTGTCACGGCCTTGAGGCAGAAAATTAGGTTAGAAGCTAATTTTTCTTTCTGGTTATTATTAGAGCAAGTACTTTAGGTTGCATTGCTTGAGGAAAAGCAATAGTTCGAGTTTGGGGGTGTGTAAAGTGTCCAAAAGTCCTATATTTCATGCACATCCAACTCTTATTATTACTATTTTAAGCATATTTTAGGCATAAGTAGGTTCAAGCATAGCATTTTACAGTATTTCATTGTTCTGCCTTACTTTTATAACTTATTATTTATTTGGTGAACAATAGATACTTTTCTAGTGTATTATTGTATATAAGTACTAACAGTTGAACGAGGGAACCAAGGAGCGAACCCAGGAGATGTACTGAAGCAGTTCTAGCAAAAGAGAGTTGATGTCGTGCACCTGCTGAATAGAGTTGCCGCTTACCTTGCTGCCTTTGGCAGCTTACTATGGAAGTTAGGAGAACTGGAGTGCGATCTGTAGAGCAAAAACTCATGAATCTATTGCCAGCGTTCATATGATTTACCAACGTCTGTAGCATCGGCCAAGGCTACCGAAGCAAAATTCTCAAGATTACTTGCGGGCTAAGGCAAACAAGAAAGAGTCCATATTCCACGCAAAGAAGTTAGCATTTAAAGTCATGTTTAAGAAGGAAAGATACTTTAGAGGACTTCCACTTTAAGAAGGACTTAACCTAGTCTTTTAGTCTATAAATAGCCATTGTACTCCTAGTTCAAATCATCATAGGTTTTCGATAGACTTTTCTTATGTTCTTCACTATCGCCATGTTCTAAATTCTATTTGGGTTAGGGTTATGTTGTAACTATTGTGAAATGGTTGTTTTAGGGTTTTGAGTTATTCTTCAATAAAAATATTCCAAGTTTACTTAATTCATTGTTCTTCATTCTTTCAATCTTTCTACACTAGTCGTTTGAGAGAATCCATTTGTCGGGCACGAAAGTGCAAGGCTCACGAAAGGGTTAAGTACGGTCACAACGTGCTTAGGCATGACTAACTTGGTTCTACACTAGTTCACAAGTTTGAGCGGCTAAAACGGATCACCAACCGAGTTGACTAATTTGGTTCCACACTAGTCCTCATGTTAGCTCTCGAGCATCCTAACCTAGAAATAGAAGGGATTATTGTCGACTATCATGTCGAACTTGGAGTATTTTCCAGACTTGTCTCCAAGACTTCTTCCCGTTCCACCTGCCGAGATAGTACACCTCTATAGTGGTAGTGACCTGCTGCGGCCATGTGACAGGGTCCTAGTTTGCCGCCCGCCATACCCGCCGAGGCAGCATATCGTGGCAGCACAAAATAACGGATACCTATTACAACGCATTTTTCACACTAAGTGGCAGCATAACCCTGTCTGGTCTATCAACCTGATTCACCTCTTCCATTACTTGTATTTTTATCTACCTTTCTGCTCAACCAAACAATTCACTTGTGTTTTATTTTATCCTTGTGCAGGAACTAAGAAATGGAACAAGCTGTCCAATCCTCGTGGGATTCGACATCTTTTATACTCTAACTTGGCAGGAGTGTGCACTTGCGCTCTCACAAAAAGGGAACACCTACATGCCCTAAAAATATGCTTACCATACACCGCTAAAAATAGTCGGTGCGTTACAAAGCCCAAATGGCATTCGACGATAGGCGAATGTTCCTAATGCACATGTGAAAGTCGTTTTTTCTTGATCTTTAGGCGCCACAGGGATTTTGAAGAATCCTGAAAAGCCATCAAGACAGCAATATTGAGTTTTACCGGCTAAACATTCTATCATTTGATCTACAAACGATAATGGAAAAAGATCTTTTCTGGTTAAATAGTTCAACTTTCTGTAGTCGATACAAACCCGCCAACCATTCTAAACTCGCGATGAAACTAACTCACCTTCTGAGTTTTGGATTACCGTTACTCTAGTCTTTTTAGGGACCACGTGGATGGGACTAACCCAATCACTGTTAGAAATCGGATAAATTATATCTGCATCAACGAGTTTTTTTATCTCCTTTTGCACTGCCTCCATCGTAGGTTCGTTTAGTCTGCATTGCCCTTGTCGTGAAGGACTCACCCCTTCTTCAATCATGATCTTGTGCATACAGGTCGAGGGACTTAATCCCTTTATATCGGCTATTGTCCATCCAATGGCCGTCTTATGAGCACGCAACACAGTCACAAGACCAGCGTTATCCTCTTTCGAGAGTTTATTCGATATAATTACAGGAAAGGTTTCGTTCTCACCCAAGAACACATATTTGAGGTGTTTCGGCAACTCTTTGAGTTCGATAATTGGTGCCCGCAAAACTGATGGTAACATTTTAGTTTTTGAGGGAAGTAAAGAAGAACTAGAATTAATTGAAAAAAAATATTTTCTAACTCCTTTATCTTCTCTTTGCGGCAAAGATCAAGATCCCTGAAAATATTATCGAAAAAGTTAGTTTTAACGAATTCATTAATTAAGGGATCAATAATATCAATGGAATTAACTCTTTCTACTTGGTCTGGGTATTTCATTGCTTTATACACATAAAATTCTACTACCTCACCGTCAAATCCCATCGTTAAAATACCACTTCTTACATCGATTTTGGTATGGGTGGTGCTTAGGAAAGGTTGACCCAACAGTACTTCTGAGCACGTGTTTGTTTTATCGTTCTCCATGTCAATGACATAGAAATCGGCAGGAAAAATTTGAACATCGACTTTCACCAAGACATTTTTGAGCACTCCTTCCGGATAGATGATTGAACGATCAGCCAACTGAATAATAACACGTATTTCCTTCAAAGGTTCGTTAGTAATCATTTTATAAACAGAAAGAGGCATAACATTAATTGAAGCTCCCAAGTCAGACATTGCTCGGTTAATTAAAATGTTACCTATTTTGAATGGTATAGCGAACATACCATGGTCTTTCATTTTTTTGTGGTAGTTTTCTTTGAAATACTGTAGATACATTCTCTCCCAAATTTACCTTCTCATGTACTGCCAGCTTTCTCTTCGTTGTACAAAGTTCTTTTAAAAATCTAGCATACCTTGGTACTTGCCGAATTATTTCTAGAAGAGGTATGTTGACTTGTACTTTTTGGAATACCTCTATTATTTCCTTTTCTTCGGCTTGTTTATCTCGCCTCACCAATCTTGATGGAAAAGGTGGTGCAATTTCGTGAGAAGAAGGTGGAGGAGGTATGTGATGAAGTTGTACCTTCGGAGTTTGAAGGTGGCGTATCATTGTCTTCCTTGTTTTGTTCAGTTTCCTTCGCTGGAACTTCAGGGTTGACTATGGTTCCGCTTCTGAGCGTGATAGCACTGACGTTTTCCTCCGAATTTGGTTCCGTTTGAGATGGAAGTCTTCCTTGTGACTCCAATCTTCCCATTTCTTGAGCTAATTGGCTCAGTTGTTTATCTATGTTTTGAAGATGGGTCTCAATATGGTTCTAGAACTTCTCATGGGATATTGCCAACCGCTCAACAATGGATTCTAAATTTGACTTCTGTTGTTGATAAGGTTGTTTGTGCTGGTATGACTGATTTGGCCTTTGGTTCTGCGCATAACTGAAGTTCGGATAATCTTTCCATCTAGGGTTATATGAGTTGGCATTGGGGTTATATTGCCTTTGTGGAGGTCCTGGAAAATTCCCCACGACATTCACTTGCGCACCATCGGACATCAGTCCGTCGGATGTTCTGGGCTTGTACATATTCCACAAAGCCTAGTTGCAATTCTTTTATCTGCAACAAGAGATTGAACTATGTCAGCCAACTTATCAATTTTATTTTCCAGAATACTTACTTCCTTGACTCACCGAGACGGTTCAGTCGAATGGTGAAATCGTTGAGAGTTGGATGTCATAGTTGTTATTGAGGTTCGAGCTGCAGTTGGGGTCATGTTAATAAGTGCTCCTCCACTTGCTGCATCAACTACCTTCATGTCCATATGCGTCAACCCCTCGTAAAAATACTGGATAAGCGTTTGTTTGGTCAAACCGTGTCGAGGAAAGCTGGCGCATAGCTTCTTGAAGTGTTCCAGTAGTCGTACAGTGATTCAGTATTTTCGGATACTCAATATACTTCGCCTAAGTTCGCTTGCCTTGGCTGCTGGAAAGAACTTGTCAAGAAATAAACGAGCCATATCAGTCTAGGTTGTAACAGAGTAGAGGGAAGTTCAAATAGTCAATCTTTGGCAATATCAGATAAAGAAAAAGGAAAGGCTCAAAGTTTAATTTGATCTTCGGAAGCTCCCTGCGGTTTTGTACTTAGACAAACCATATGAAACTCCTTGAGGTGCTTGTGGGGGTTCTCAGAGGGCAAGTCGTGAAATTTTTGTAGAAGATGGATCAAACTGGTCTTAAATTGGAACGATGTTGTATAATTCGGGAAGGTTATGCACAAGGGCTGATTGTCATCTGGTGCCCTAATCAGTTGTTGGATTGTTTGTTCTACGTCTCCCATTGGATTATGTTCTTCGTTGGTATTCTCAAAGTGTGTTACGGTTTAGGATGCTAGCTCAAGATCTCCTTGCAATCTCTGTTAGCGCAATCTATTTTTCTTTTCTCGGTTTGTTTCTGCGTTCTGACGTCGTGTGAATGCTTCGATTTTCAGGATGTAGTCTGCTATTTTTCCCGGATTCTTCTTAGTCATAAACAAACAAAAATAATTAGTAAATTTTTGCCGAAGTCTCCGGCAACGGCGCTAATTTGACATGTATCGTTTTTGCGTCAAAAATAAATCCTTCTTCCCTGATAACAAATAAAGGAAATAATACGTAGGAAAATAGAAGTAAGGGTCGATCCCACAGGGACTCAGAAAACTTCATGATTACTCTATGTTCAATCGGTGAGCCAAGAAGAGAGTTGAATGATATTTCAGTAAAGGGGGTTTGCGAAATAACTAGAACACAAAGAAATTAAAGTGAAGTTTTAAAAGAAATAGATTCAATATTTATGAATAAGCCTTAGGCATTTGCTCTGACTCAGATTTCTCGGATCATCGTAAAAGAATTTTTACTTCAGGATTCACGTCGGTTAATTGCCTACAAGGGTCAATCCTTGAGACTACGTTGTTGTAACCGAATACCCAAGTTTTATTTTTTATATCGATTTACGAAGTTGATCTAGTCAACAACAATGTTGTAGATCAAAATCGTTTAAGTTGAGTAAAAACCGACTCGGATTATGTTGTTTCAATAACAACGGTTCCGATCTAAATTTTCTTCTTAGTAATCAATATACTAAGTGTGTTCCCATGAAGTCAAAAGTGCTTCAATAGCTGATCCTTCCTCCCACATATTTAACCAAAAACATCATTCTGACCAAAGTTAATCTTAGTTTTGAAATCTTTTAGTTTAGAAATCAAACCTTAGAAAACTGAAAGAGATTGCCGAAATTTTAAAAGCGCTTTTCAATCCTCTTGTTGGAATTGAATCATTGTTGTAGCCCTCGGCTTTAAAAAAAATTAGCTAAATAAAATTTATTCGAATGAATTAAAACAACAGGTAGACCAACACATGATTTTATTTTTGTATCGAGAAACTCCATAGCCTTTACTAGGGATGTAAAAATAAGTCAGAACCTGGTAACCTGACTAAAACCTGCCCGAGTCAAAACCTGATTTGACCCGATTTTTGTTGACCCGAACCCGATCTGCAACCGACTGTTGTTGATCCGAACCCGAATTTGACCTGTTACTGTAGCAACCGAACCCGATCTGCGTCCGACTGAAAACGACCCGAACCCGAATTGGACCTGTTAATTTGGACCTGAAACCTGACCTGCGTCCGACTGAAAAGAACCCGAACCCGAAGCCGACCTGGTAAATAATCGAAATTACCCAACTAAATTGACCCGATATCCGATTTTACCCGACCTGAAATGGACCCGACCTGAAATTGGACCCGACCTGAAATGGACCCGACCTGAAATGGACCCGACCTGAAATGGACCCGACCTGTTTTGAACCCGACTGAAATGGACCCGACCTGCTTTTAAACCCGACCTGTTAAGTGACCCGACCTGTTCTTGACCTGAACTGATAAAATACAAGAAATTTGTTTGTAATAATATTAGCTCTTAGATCTTATAGCAAAGACATAATTTATCTCACATAACATACTTTATTTCAATACAAAGGAGAAATCAAGATTAAACATTTGGTGGAATTAAAATATTGAATTTCAAAATTACAAGGACTTAATAAGTATTCAAACTCAAAATTTAGGGACAATACATAGTTTATCTAATAATTATACTTATATAGACCTAAATTGTTATTAGACCAGAAAATTGAGGACACATGTGAGTTGTGACATGCTAATCCTTCTTTTAGTTCAACCATGTTTAATTAAATCTAAAGAAACTATACCAAAAGTTAGCACTAAAAAAAAACAAACTAAAACTTAAATAATCTAAACCCTAAGCATCTAATTAAGGAAGGGCCTAAAAGGTAATTAACCCTTAAATAACAAATTCAAAAAAAAAACCTCCACATCCATTTTCACTCAATTTGCCGCCTTCCCCATCAATTTTCCCCCCAACTTTTTAATCTAAAATCCCCCCCCCAAATTTGGTTGCACAAACTTCCCCCTAAATTAAAAACTAAAGTATTTTTAACTTTTAACTTTCCCTCTAATTAAAATTTTTAATAAAATAAAATTTTAATTTAATGATCATAATTAATAAAATAATTTAAATTTTAAATAATTTATTTTTAATTCATCCATCACAAGTTATTAATTTAATAAAATTTTTAAGTTATTAACGCCACAAATAATTTATATTAAATGAGTTAATACTAAGCATATTGAATTATTTAATAAAATTTAAAACTTAGAAGCGTGATATGAATATTTAAATACAATTTTTTATACATATATATTAAATTGATTATACATGTATATTTAACAGAAATATTATTTAACACTTTAAATTGATTTAAAAAGTTAATAGTTAATATTTTACATTTATCAATACTTTAAATTCATCAAATCATAGACCCTAAACCCTAACCCCAAACCCTAAACTCTAAACTATAATGTATATAAGTATGTATATATCTATCAATGTATGAATTCTAAACCCTTGATGAGTTTTACCTTAAACTCTAAACACTAAACCCTAAACCCTAAACCCTAATATATGTAAGTATGTATGTATATATCTATCAATGTCTAAAGCCTAAACCCTTAATGTAGTTTTCCATAAACCCTAAACCCTTAAATCCACAACATAAACCCATAAACCATGAACCCTAAACCCTTATGTATATAAGTATGTTTGTATCTATCAATATATGAACCATAAACTCTTAATGAGTTTTCGCTACACCCTAAACTCTAAACAAGTAACCATAAACCCTAAACCCTAAACCATAATATATATAAGTATGTATATATGAACCATCAATGTATGAGCCCTAAACCCATAATGAATTTCTCCCTAGACCATAAACACTAAACATAAACCTTAAACCATAAACACTTAATGAAGTTTTCATAAAACTCTAAACCTTAAACCCTAAACGCTTAAATATAAAACCTAAACACTTAAAACATAAACTCTAAACCTTAAACCCTAATGTATGTAAGTATGTTTGTATCTATCAATGTATGAACCCTAAACCATTAATAAGTTTTCGATAAACCCTAAACCCTAATGTATGTATGTAAATGTACTTATAAATGTATGAACCCTAAACTCATATTCATTATTTTTTTAATCCGTCCAATATTTTATAATTTTAATTTGATATTTTCATCATTCTATACTCTAAAACTTTAATTTTATTCCTAATTGACCCACGTTTATTTTTTTAATTTGTCCAATGTTTAATTATTTTAATTTAATATTTTCTTTATTCTAGTCCTTTAACTTTATTTTAATTCTGTATTGACCCTTGTATATATTTTAATTCATCATGTTTTATAATTTTAATTTGAAATTTTGTTCATTCTAGACCCTAAAACTTTATTTTTATTCTAAATTGACCTCTACTTATTGTTTTTTAATTACTCTAATTTTATACTTTTAATTTGATATTTTTGTTCATTATAGTCCCAAAACTTTATTTTTATTCCAAATTGACACATTTTCCTTGTTTTCTTTTAAATCTATCTAATGTTTTATAATTTTAATTTGATATTTTTGTTCATTATAATCTGTGAAAGTTTATTTTTAATCCAAATTGACCCCTTTTTCAGTCCAAATTGACACTTTTCATTATTTTTTTAATTACTACAATATTTTATAATTTTAATTTGATGACTTTAAATAATTAACTCAAAATCAATGACGATTGATGGAGGCCAACCTAAAGTCTATCAACTACTTATACGGTTGTACCGAACTCAAACTCAATACGAATTCCAAATCCGAAAATACCTTGACCTGAATTACCCGACCTGAAACTACCCGGCCTGAAATTACTTGACCTGAAATGCACCCGACCTGAAATGAACCCGACCTGAAATGGACCCGACCTGAAATGGACCCGGCCTGAAACGGACCCGACCTGAAACGGACCCGACCTGAAATGGACCCGACCTGAAATGGACCCGACCTGAAGTGCATCCGAACCCGAATTAACCTGTCAATTATCTGCTTCGGACCCGACCTGAAACGGACCCGACCTGAAATAGACCCGACCTGAAATGGACCCGACTTGAAATGGACCCGACCTGAAATAGACCCGACCTGAAATGGACCCGCACCCGACCCGAGTCGAGTCAAAACAGAAAAATGACCTGAAATGACCTGTATCCGATTTTACCCGACCTGACAGTACCCGACCTGAAACCCGTCCAATTACCTGTTTTTACATCCCTAGCCTTTACACACATACATGCATATATAACACACATGCTGCATGTTTTTTATAAAGTAATTATTTTATTAATACAGAAACACCACGGCAGTGAATAAAAGACTCAAAAAAGAAAAAGAAAAACATACGTGGTTATCGTATGAAGCTGACATAACATTCTAATGTGGCATGAGGAAATAATGTGACAATGCCACATGTCAAGTGACTCGACAGCGGTGACGCGTAAGAAAACTCCATAGCCTTTAGATGCATTCATAAATACATAACACAGATACTGCATGTTTTTTTTAGCAAAACAATTATTCTTTTTATTAATAACAGAAAAACAACGACAGTGGATACAAGGACCCAAAAAGAAAAAATAACACCAAAACCATCTATCATCCGGGACAAAATACGAAACACTAAATAGATGAGGATCAAAACAAAGACTCCCTACCCTTATTTCAAAAACAGAAGATTGCACGCAAAGCCAAAGAACACACATGCTTACATATTGCATGTGCACATAAGACATTAGAAAGCAATTACTTTGGAGGTTTTGCTGAAGCTGCAGTACCATCCTCCACACTTCCTGTCTCGGAGAGTGCATCTTTCAAAGCTTTAATGACATCTGGTTCGATCTTGGGGTCAATTGTTTCTGCTCCGCCTGGGAAAAGCTTCTCCTTTAAAACTTTAGGATCCACCCTTCCTTCGTCTGTCATCTTCATCAAGGCTTCATAGAATATTTTCATCAGATATTCTTCCTCCTTCTTAGGTGAAGCTGATGGATCTAAATTGTCATTCGTATCTTTCACAATGCCTTTACCCGCGGCATCTCCGAGGCCGACGGAAATGTCCTTTTTGACTTCCTTGGCAGTCACTTTTTCATCCTCCTTCACGTTGTCACGGTCGACTGCTTTAGCCTCTCTTTGGGCAGGGTCGGATACCACAATTTGCACCGACAAAATCAGGGCCAATGAGAACACAACCAAATCAACCCTTGTCATCTCTTCTTCCCTTTTCTGTTAATGTTAGGCTAAAAGAATGAGAACTATTGGAGAATGAAGATTAAGGGTGGGAAATGAGATGAAATTTAAAGAGTTTTGGATCAGATGTTTGCGCCGATTTCAGGGTTTGTTGATTGGTTTAGTGTTTAATGACCATACACGAGTAAGATAAAAGATGACTTGACGTTCTATTTTTTTTAGAATTTTTCAAAGGTTTGTTGGTAATTAAACATTTTAATTTACTTCATAATCAACCATATTCAGATATAAATATCATTCAAAACATGGTCATACAACTTGATCACTCTTAACATATCAAACATCATGCTTAAACATATCTTATATAATTACATTCCAAACTAGCATATCTAAATACCCAAAACGCATGTGACATTCTAACATGTAACTATACCACCATCTAGGAGTCTAAGAAAAATTATCTCATACTTGAATCTTGGCATGTGATTGCTCCCGGATCAAAATAGATAGCTTTCTGATATCAAAGACCTGTTATTTTGGAAGAAAAAAATAAGAGGTGGCAAGTACGTTGTGTACTTAGTGAGGTGGTTTCTATAATTTACTAATTCAAACTTTTAATATGTTATTCATACCATTAAGGTTACATAGCTAGACTTAACACTAAACAAGTCACTCCTAGCTAGCTTATCTTATGCTCAAGTAAACTTAGCTAGTTCCATTCATATCATATCTTCAACTCATATAAACATACTCACATTCAATGTCAAACAAACATACCAATGTATAACACCACTAAAGAACACGAATCATATATCAATGTCATATTCATTCATAAGTCAAGTTATTCAAACATAGTATCAGGCCATTTGATCAATTTGAATATATATTCTTTCATAATATCATGTTTAATTCATGTTGTCATGTAAAGTACAAGATCATATCATTTTTTTGCGTGTAAACGAGTCTATCGCAATTGCAGTGCAAGTGTACACGACACAAGTAGTAAAGTGATACGGAAGTATCGGATATCGTCTCCACAGGGACTGGGCCAATAGCTGCACCTTGAATTACTGCACGAGAGTAAAGAAAATATTTGAGATGTTTGTCACGAAAATAAATAAGAATAGTGGAAAATAAAAGTAGAGAAATCAAGATAGAGAGAATGGGCTGGTATAGAATTGCTCAGTAGTGCAGGTATTGCTAAGTCTAGGAAATTCAACTCTGTCGTCGTCCCCGTCGCGGCAGCACCTGTCGCGGCGACAGTCTGTTGCTTGTCGCAGCAGCGAACACTCAACTTTGTACTTCAAGTTTGGCAAGAATCCCTGTAGTGCCTTGGCCTATCCCTAGGTCCAAGTCTGTCGATGATCACGTCTTTGATGATACCTCCCGGCGTGAATCGAAGGATGAACACCGATGTTGTTGAATTCTTCTTTAGCCACTTAACCTCGTCCTATCCCTAGGTCCGAGATAGTTCAACTATAAACTAGAGAACTCACACTTATTCCTTTCGTATACTTAACTCTCCCGATATTAAGTAAATAAATAACCTCGCAATGCTCTCCCGATACTCTTGCAAGATGTTAATAACCAGAATAAGAGAACTTGAAGTTTATTTTATTGAACTGAAAATTCCTAAAACAAAAGCAACCCTTGCAACTACTTTACAAAACAACTTGTGGCCCTAAGGGGAATTTAGAACATGTTGAGGGAAGGAAAACAACTAGGGTTTTAGGAAGAAAGCTAGAGAATGCTTGATGTCTCCCCTAGGTCGAAATACATGCCCTTATATAGGCTTTGGGTCCAAGTTTTCTAAAATAGCAAGAATACAACTTTAAATTAAAGTACAACTCTAATGAAGACTAAATCTTCAGAGAATCTAACTTTAAATCGTCCTCCTTCTTGCTTGGGATTTTCTCTCCTTGAACTTTGGGCTTGGCATTCCTTCCGATCTAGGGCTTGGAAAAATATAGTGGTTTTACACGACAGACGGGCTGAATTTTCTCTATTTGTCGAGGTCCACTTTGCTTCTTCTCTTCAAAACTGTTGTCGTCCTCTGCTGTTAGGGCAGCAATCATGGCAGCATCGTCCTCCTTGACTGCTTATCCAGTTCCAGCTCTTCTGCTTTACTGCCCAGCGCCTGCCTCTCCTATCTGCTACAGCAGCAACCTGCAAAAGCAACCAATTTCAGTAGAAATTGTGCCTTTTAATATATTTGTGATGTTTAACTGTAAACTGGCCTAAATGCAATAAATAATGCTTGAATGCAGCAGAAATATGAGTTAAATAGGGGGTAAATAATAGAACTTTTACACACTCAACACACCCCCAAACTCAAGTTTTTGCTTGCCCTCAAGCAACTAAGACCTAAAAGAAAAATGAAATATTTTTGTTTTGGCTTAAAACAGTGAACTTTCTCTTACCCTTCATTCGTTCCCTATGATGGAAGCACCCTGTCGGATAATCTAGGATCTGTCTGGAGTCTCACTATAGTCTTCGTGCAGTGTGTGCATGCTTGTGAACAGTTATATGCCAAGAATCTCTTAGTTTCACTAGAATATTTCAGCCCTCAACTCGAATTTTTATGCCAAAGTTTATTTTTTTGAAGGCATTTTTTTCATGCTCCTTTGATTTTTTTTGTTTTGACTCGATTTCACTATTTTTTAAGCTAAAGTTTCGCTAGAGCCAGTTTTAGGCACCTCTAGCTAACTTCCTAGAGCCAGTTTCGGGCACCTCTAGGGCTGTTGAGTCTCTTTTGCTAAACTTCTTTCCTAGAGCCAGTGTTAGGCACCTCTAGGGGCTATTCAAGTGCTAAGCTTCTTATTCTAGTTAACTAAAAGAGTTCTAAGAAGTATAACAGTCACAAATGTGTTTAAGTTTTTAGAACTATAGAAAGGCTCTAAACTTCTCCTAAAACTATCCTAAAGACATTGCCACGACAGAGCTGTCACGGCAGGTAAGTTCAATTCACAGACTTAAGCCAAATATTTTCAGATTTTCATCATTTTTAACAGAAATAAACTAAGTAAAGACACAATTTTTAAGACTAAAAATGGACTCCATTAATGGAGGGATGCTACCCCCAAACTCGAGCGTTGCATTGCCCTCAATGCAAATGACAAGTAAAAATAACGATAAAGACAGTACATCACAAAATATATAGGCAAACAGTAGAAATAAGATAAGAAACTTAAATTTTAATTGTTGTCTTCGCTGTTGCTGCTGACTCTGATCTGGCGGCGTGCACGAGCTTTCGGAGCTGGCTGGGGAATGGGGGAGGCAGATGTATTCTTTGCTTTGGCCTCCCGTGGTGGTTGGATCCTGGTTGGGGAGATATGAGGGGGTTACTCCACAACCTGGACTTCAGAGCTGCTGTTGCTGCTCTCACCGCTGTTGATGTTAGTGCTGTTGCCGCTGGCTCTTGGCATGTTGTTTTTTTCTGCCATTCGCTTATGCTTCTTCACCGGTGAGAACTCCTTCGAAAGATTCCTCTTAATAGAGGGTTCATTGTCACTGGCGGCCCAAACGAAGGAGGATGAGAAACCGGCAATGAAGGCGTCAAGCTCCTCCGATGCCATTCTTCGTTTCGTACCACGGGCAGACGGCTCAGCACGGTTGCTGCCGGCGGCTGTCGGGGCAGGTGATGGTGTTGAGGCGGCAGAGGGAGTCCGTGGTGTGGCAGCATGTGTGGGGGTGTGGGCAGGTGTGGTGACAGTAAAATAATGTGTAGGGAAAGTGAGGAATACATCATCAGGGAAATTTAAAGAGTTATGGATAAAGTTTACCGTTGATACAGTAAAATCCCTGATGATGGTCATCAGACCGAGCTGTCGTTCCTCCATCTTCAGAATGGCAGCTAAAATCTAGGAGGAGGGGTCTGTTGGGGCGGCTGCGGCGGCAGCTGGTTCAGTTTCTGGCTGCTCTGTCGTGTCTGTTGGGTCAAATGACGACAGAGGAGTGGCAGCGATCAGCTCCATGAGGCTGAGTATGTTCTTTTCGGTCCAACCTTTCCCTTGGACTCGAAGGTCAGTGGTCACTTCTGGGACGCCATGGCCACGTCAGAGTGAGGTGATGAGGTATGAGAGGTAAAGTGGACTCGTCGGTCTGTGTGCGCACTCCAAGATGCTTTCACGGATATAGCTGCCCACATTAATGGGCCTTTCATGTAAAATGGAGTGAATTTAAGCTAACCTCGGCTGGTCGATCGTGGTATTGTGGGATGACGACATGATACGCTTTTTGATAAAAGTATTCCATAATTTAGCCTCCGGAAGCAGTTGAGTCCTTTTTACCGTCCGTGGGTTCTTTCGGCTGGTGTTCAATTGAGTGCCCTCATCAGTCAGCTCTGCCATGACAGCATCATAGGCAGCAGGGTCCAATGTGTTGAGGAAGTGTTGGTGAGCGTCGTCATTGCTGCCGACGTAGAATCCATACAGTGTGTTAATGTACTTAGCTTCGAATGGCGCTTCTTTTCCTCGTACAACCACCGATGTCGCCGTCCTGCTACTAATGGTAGAATAGAATTCTCATACCAAGGAGACGTTCATTTCTTCAGGCTGTTCAGCAAAAGTTTGCCACTGTAGAGCTCGAACTTTTCGGGCTATGAACGGCTTTAGGCCCAGATTTTCCTCCTTCAATGTGTAAATGAATCCTCTCTCTTCCCACATATCTCTGATCACAAAGGAGCGTGGGGTGGTTGTTGTCGGTGTGGAACTGGAAGCAGCATTCCTACGGGTTTGCCTGGAAGACATTGTTGCAAGGGCTTTGGAAATAAAAATGAAAGCAAGTAAAATCTAGAGGGAGCAAGTAAGAAGAGTAGAAGTGAGTGAAAATGGCAAAAATGAAACGGGGTTTATATAGAAAGGGATTTGCTGCCCGTTGAAGCTGTAACGGCAAGCGTGAATAACGAGGCCAGCTGTTACGTGGTAGTGTGTCTGACGCGTCTGTCACGCGTTTTCGTGTCTGCTGCGCGTCTGTGACGTGTTTCCGCATCTGTCGTGACAGTGTGTTGACAGCCTGTATTTTCCGCGTCTGTCGCGGCAGCTGTAACGACAGGCTCAAAAATTTTGGCTTTGTTGGGCTGGTGGATGGATGGTGGGCTGAGTTCACTTCTCATCTTCTTCTTGACTCCTTTATTTCCTAAAAACAATAAAAACATTATTCAAATAAAATAAATCTTATTTCCTAATAAATAATATGTAATAATAAAACTAAAAATAAAAATTAGGTTAAATTAGGAGTGCCAGGTGGGGCATCTCCTAAGGTAACCACTTCCTGCATTCTTGGGGCTTCAGTCCCTTGATAATGCTTTAAGCGCTGTCCGTTGACTTTGAATTGGTGCCCGTCTTTTAATGATCGGATTGTGATGGCACCATGGGGAAAAACCTTTACGACTTGGAACGGGCCAGACCATCTAGATTTTAGCTTCCCTGGGAAGAGTTTCAGTCTAGAATTGATCAGCAATACAAGCTGCCCTGGGCAGAACTGTCGTGGCAGCAAATTCTTGTCATGCCACTTCTTAGTTTTATCCTTGTAGATTCTTGCATTGTCATAGGCCATTGTCCGGATTTCTTCAATTTCATTCAGATCCAATAGAATTTTCTACCCTGCCTTGTCCAAGTCTATATTCACTGCCTTGATTGCCCAGTATGCTCTGTGCTCGATCTCGACAGGTAGATGACATGTTTTCCCATAAATCAATTGGTATGGAGACATTCCCAATGGTGTTTTAAAAGTTGTTCTATAAGCCCATAATGCATCATTAAGGAGTAAAGACCAATCTTTCCTAGTTGGCTTAACCATCTTCTCAAGAATGTTCTTAATTTCCCTGTTGGATATTTCAGCTTGTCCATTAGTTTGAGGGTGATATGTTGTTGCGATCCGATGCTTGATACCATACTTCTTCAAGGAAGCAGCAATAACCCTGTTGCCGAAATGTCTCCCTTCATCACTGATGATCGCCTTAGGGATGCCAAACCTAGAAAGATGTTTTTGCATAAAAACTTTTGAACTGTCTTGGCATCATTCTTTTGAGTGGCGATAGCTTCAATCCACTTAGATACATAGTCTACTGCCATGAGGATGTATAGATTCCTACATGAAGATGGGAACAGTCCCATAAAATCAATCCCCCAAACGTCGAAGATCTCGACTTCAAGAATGTTCTGCAGCGGCATCTCGTGTCTCCTTGAGATGTTTCCTGTCCGTTGGCACTTGTCACAACTTTTGTAGAAGATTTGTGCATCTTTATACAGTGACGACCAATAAAACCCTGACTGCAGCACCTTGGCAGCAGTTTTGTTGCCTCCTAAGTGACCTCCATACTGTGAAGCATGGTAGTGATGAAGTATGTCTTCTTGCTCTTCCTGTGGTACACATCTCCTTATAACCTGATCTGCACAGATTTTGAAAAGAAGAGGTTCGTCCCAATAATAATGCTTAACATCATTTTGGAACCTCTTCCTGGCTTGATAATTAAGGTCAGAAGGAATTAATCCGCTAACTAAGAAATTAACAAAATCAGCATACAAGGGGAGTTTAGAAGACTTACCTGCCGCCATGGTTGTCGCGGCAGTGACAGCGGCAGCAAAGAGCTGCTCATCTGGGAAGGTCTCCAATATGTTTGTCTCATCTGTCGGTAGACTCTGTCCCTTCTCCAGCCTTGACAAGTGATCTGCCACTTGGTTTTCTGTCCCCTTTTTGTCCTTGATTTCAAGGTCGAATTCTTGCAATAGCAGGATCCAACGTATCAATCGAGGCTTTGCATCTTTTTTCACAAACAGGTACTTCAATGCAGAGTGGTCTGTATGCACTATGACCTTCGTTCCAATTATGTAAGAATGGAACTTGTCAATGCAGAATACCACAGCTAATAACTCCTTTTATGTGGTGGTGTAGTTCACTTGGGCGTCGTTCAATGTCTTGCTGGCATAATATATGACGTGAAACAATTTGTCTCTTCGCTGCCCAAGTGCTGCCCCGACAGCATAGTCACTAGCATCACACATGATCTCAAATGGCTGTGTCCAGTCTGGTGGTTGTACAATTGGGGCTGTTACAGTTTTTCCTTCAGAACCTTGAATGCTTCAGTACATTCATCGTTAAATTCGAAGGGTCGGTTCTGCTCTAGAAGATGGCATAGGGGCTTGGTGATTTTTGAAAAATTCGCAATGAATCTTCGATAAAAACCAGCATGTCCTAAAAAACTTCTGATTCCCTTGACTGTGGTGGGCAGCGGCAGCTTTTCGATCACTTCTATCTTAGCCTTGTCGACTTCTATGCCACGGCAGCTAATCTTATGGCCAAGGACTATCCCTTCATCCACCATGAAGTGACATTTTTCCCAGTTTAACACTAAGTTCGCTTTTTCACATCTTTCGAGTACCTTTTGTAGGTTGCCTAGACAGCTTTCAAAATCGTCTCCAAAGAGTGAAAAGTCATCCATAAAAATCTCTAGGAAGTCCTCCACCATATCGGAGAATATGGCCATCATGCATCTTTGGAAGGTGGCGGGTGCATTGCATTGCATAGTCCAAAAGGCATATGTGCGTAGGGGCATGTGAATGTCGTCTTCTCCTGATCTTTCGGTGCGATAGCTATTTGATTGTAACCTAAATAACCATCAAGAAAACAATAGTAAGGTTTACCCGCTAGTCTATCAAGCATTTTATCAATAAAGGGTAAAGGAAAGTGGTCCTTTCGGGTAGCTTTGTTAAGCTTCCGATAATCCATACAAACCCTCCAACCGGTCACAGTCCTGGTTGGGATTATCTCATTGTTTTCGTTGGTCACCACGGTCATTCCTTCTTTCTTGGGAACACATTGCACCGGGCTCACCCATTTGCTGTCCGAGATGGCGTAAATTATACCAGCATCTAACCATTCGATTATCCCTTTACGCACCACCTCTTTCATTGCATGGTTTAGCCGCCTTTGAGCATCTATAGTCGGCTTATGATCATCCTCGAGAAGGATTTTATACATACATAATGCCGGACTAATGCCTTGAATATCAGCTATCGTCCATCCAATTGCCTTTTTGTGCTGATGCAACATCCCTGTTAACCGATGTTCCTGTTCCTGCATCAACTTGGAAGAGATGTTACGGGCAACGTATCATTTGAACCAAGAAAAGCATATTTTAGCTGCCCTGGCAGGGGCTTCAGTTCTAAAATAGGGGGCTCAACAGTTGATGGCTTTTGGATTGCATGATTATCTGAAGTATAATTTAAAGGTTCAAATAACTTACTTGGACGATCGCCTATCCAGTTTACCTCCTCCTGATCTTCAGTATCAGATGTATTAGATTCTAAGGAGTTGTTGTCGTCGGTGCTGTCGTGACAGTCCTGTAAGTGGTTGTCGAGGTAGTGACCAATGTTGATGTCATGACAGCCCGACCTGATGCAGGGTTGGTCAAGGGTAACTTCAGTGATAACCTTGCATACATCTTCTGCATCAGCATGCTTCATAGCTTGGAGAACATTCAACTTTATTTCTTGATCGTTCACTCTCATGGTGAGTTCTCCTTTCTCCACATCAATCAGTGATCTTCCCGTGGCTAAGAAGGGTTGCCCCAGGATGATTGGTGCGTTTTCATCTGCTTCACAATCTAAAACAAGAAAGTCAGCAGGAAAAATAAATTTATCCACTCTTACCAAAATATCTTCGATTTTTCCTTCCGGATAAACGTAAGAGCGGTCTGCCAACTGCAGAATTACTGTCGTGGGCCGAGCTTTTCCAATACCTAATTTCTAAAAAATAGATTTTGGCATTAAATTAATACTAGCACCAAGATCACAAAGTGCCTTACCCACATATTTATCTCCGATTACACAAGGTATGATGAAGCTCACTGGACCCTTCTTTTTATGGGGTGGTTGCTTATGAAGAATACTCATGCATCCTTCTGTCATCTTAACCGTTTCAAATTCCCCAAGTTTAGATTTCTTCGACATGGCATCTTTGAGAAATTTGGCGTAACCGTGCATCTCCCTAACGGCATCTAACAGCGGGATGTTGATATGAACCTGCTTAAAAATACCATAAATCTTTTTAAGATGTGTTTCTTGCTTCAATTGATGTAACCGTTGAGGAAAAGGAGGTGGGGGACGATAATCAGCAATACGTCCTTCCCACTGCATACGAATCTGAGGAGGTTTGGGTTCATCATTTTTCCCCTTTGTCGCTTCTACTGTCGTGACGGGCTCATCGGCAGCAGGCTGTTTGTTACTTGTCGGGGCAGCTTCCTCGGTAGGTATGTCCAAGGCTAGTTTCTTCACTGTTTCAGCTTCCTTCTCTGGACCTGGTAGTTTTTTCCCACTCCTAGTAGTAATGGCTTTACACTGCTCGTGTGTGGGCTGCCTAGCATTTTCAGTATTGCTAGGAAATCCGCCAGTCTGCCTGGGTTGATATGCTGGGAAACTTGACCCATCTGTGTCTCCAAAAATTTCAGAGTAGCTTCATGATTTGTCATCCGCATCTCTGTTTTATCCATGAATGTCTCTGTCTTCTTCACAAATTGATTCATGTTCTCAATATAAGTTCCTGTTTGAGACATAAACGTAGTCAGAGTCTGTTCCAGTATACTATTTGTGGTAGCTGGTGGTTGTTGCTGCTGTTGCGGCTGCAGTTGCTGTCGAGTCAGCAATCTGGGTCCTCCCTGATTCAGATTATTGTGTGCTTGAGGATTCAGGGCATTATTGGGATTACTCCAAGAAAACTTGGGATCCTTTCTCCAGTTGGGATTGTAGTTGTTGGAGTTATAATTCTGCTTGTAGTTTCCAACATACATTCCCTCTTCTAACTGTATAGGACATTCATCCGAACTATGATTTCCCTCACAAATTTCACATACCTCCTCAACAGCAAATACCGGTTGTGATCCATCATTCAAAAGCTTTTTCATTGCCTTAGTGAGGTATGCCACCTGTGATTTCATCGTGTTGTCGGCCTCATAATCCTTAACAGCTAGGACCCGTTTACCCCCTCTTCTTGTTGTCGGAAACTGCTCCTCATTCTTGGCCAGATTTTTCAATACTTGCATTGCCTCGTCTGGGTCTTTGTCCAATAGTAATCTGTTTGCTGCTGAATCAATTCGAATATGAGTTTGTAAGTTGGCAGCATTATAAAACTTTGTTACCTGGTTCCAGACGGGGAATCCATGCATTGGGCAGTTCCGTAGAAGAGTGGTAAATCTGTCCCAGGCCTCGTGCATCGGCTCGTCATCTTCCTGTTGAAAAGTAGCAATTTCATTACGTAATCGCTCAGATAAGTGTGAAGGATTAAAACGAGATAAAAATTCACGAGACAAATTTGCCCAAGTTCTAATTGAACCCGGCGTAAGTTTATTCCACCAAGTCTTTGCTCTGTCCCTCAACGAATGGGGAAATAATCGAACCCTCAGTATCTCTGGATTAACTCCTGGTAGTCCAAACGAACCACAGATTTCCTGAAACGTTTCTAGATACTCCCTAGCATCCTCTGTAGCAGCACCACTGAATTGACCGGCATTGTTGATCATGCTGAACATAACATGTTTCAATTTGAAGTTGTCAACATCTATGTCTGGCAGCGTGGTTTCTAGTTTTACATGATCATTCAACATGTAGTCACGACAGGACCGTCGCGCGGCAGCATTAGGCGGGTTGCCGATAGGAGGTATAATCTCTCCATCTCTGACAGGAGGGTCGTTACCCAGGGGGTTTCCTTGGTTTTGCATCGTCTCTAACTGTTCCTCAAGGTACTCGTTCCTGGCTAATATGTGACGAAGGCGATTCTTAAGATTGAATGAACGTTCGATTTCCGGATCTAATGGATACTCAGGATCTTTTCCTCGTCTCGATCTGCGCATAAACAAGAAACCTTGTGAAAAGCAAGAGTTGAACAAACCAAAGAAAACAGAAAATAAAAATAAAAACGAAAAGTGCAGTAAAAGAAAAGGTAGATTTATGTTGCCAGTCCCCGGCAACGGCGCCAAAAACCTTTTGCGTGTAAAAGAATCTATCGCAATTGTAGTGCAAGTGTACACGACGCAAGTAGTAAAGTGATACGGAAGTATCGGATATCGTCTCAACATGGATTGGGCCAATAGCTGCACCTTGACTTACTGCACGAGAGTAAAGAAAATATTTGAGATGTTTGTCACGAAAATAAATAAGAATACTGGAAAATAAAAGTAGAGAAATCAAGATAGAGAGAATGGGCTGGTATTGAATTGCTCAGTACTGCAGGTATTGCTAAGTCTAGGAAATTCAACTCTGTCGTCGTCCCCGTCGCGGCGACAGTCTGTTGCTTGTCGTGGCAGCGAACACTCAACTCTGTACTTCAAGTTTGGCAAGAATCCCTGTTGTGCCTTGGCCTATCCCTGGGTCCAAGTCTGTCGATGATCACATCTTTGATGATACCTCCCGGCGTGAATCGAAAGATGAACACCGATGTTATTGAATTCTTCTTTAGCCACTTAACCTCTTCCTATCCCTAAGTCCGAGATAGTTCAACTATAAACTAGAGAACTCACACTTATTCCTTTCGTATACTTAACTCTCCCGATATTAAGTAAATAGATAACCTTGCAATGCTCTCCCGATACTCTTGCAAGATATTAATAACCAGAATAAGAGAACTTGAAGTTTATTTTATTGAACTGAAAATTCCTAAAACAAAAGCAACCCTTGCAACTACTTTACAAAACAACCCGTGGCCCTAAGGGGAATTTAGAACATGTTGAGGGAAGGAAAACGGCTAGGGTTTTGGGAAGAAAGCTAGAGAATGTGTGATGTCTCCCTTAGGTCGAAATACATGCCCTTATATAGGCTTTGGGTCCAAGTTTTCTAAAATAGCAAGAATACAACTTTAAATTAAAGTACAACTCTAATGAAGACTAAATCTTCAGAGAATCTAACTTTAAACCGTCCTCCTTCTTGCTTGGGATTTTCTCTCCTTGAACTTTGGGCTTGGCATTTCTTTCGATCTGGGGCTTCGAAAAATATAGTGGTTTTACACGACAGACGGGCTGAATTTTCTTTATCTGTCGAGGTCCACTTTGCTTCTTCTCCTCAAAACGGCTGTCGTCCTCTGCTGTCACGGCGACAACCATGGTAGCATCGTCCTCCTTGACTGCTCATCCAGTTTCAGCTCTTCTACTTTACTGCCCAGCGCATGTCTCTCCTATCTGCTACAGCAGCAACCTGCAAAAGCAACCAATTTCAGTAGAAATTGTACCTTTTAATATATTTGTGATGTTTAACTGTAAACTAACCTAAATGCAATAAATAATGCTTGAATGCAGCAGAAATATGGGTTAAATAGGGGGTAAATAATAGAACTTGTACACACTCAACACATACCATTGATCACATTTTCATATCATTCAAATAGGTTCATTACCCATATCAATCATATCATTTTATATAGCATGTAACCATGTATCATTTCACCATTTCAAGTATCATATAACGTCTTATTGTGAGATTATTAAGTTTTGCCTTGGATGATTAAGTGGACTAAGTAATCAAGTTAATAGGTACCAAGTACCAACACATAACAGTAGATGCTCAAAGCACCAAAGTTCAGTACATACACAATGTATTGAGGTGTCTAACTACACCATTCAACGTGTAACTTGTAATACTAGATGCTCAAAGCATCAATAGGTGACTAACCACCTTTAAATCAATAGATCTCAGACTCTAAGGCATGCCCTTCTACATAAGGACCACTAGTCAACCAAGGACTTGTAATGTCTTTTAAATTTTCATTCAATTCAAGCAAGAGTTTTACAAACACCAAACAAGGTCATATGGACATATCATGTAAGCATTTTATCAATATCAATCAAGCTCCCTTATCATTTCATTTCCAGCAAACATATTTCATCCATATCATTCATTCCATGCTTCATGACGATAGCATAACAGCATATGATCATCCATATCCAAGGCCACAATCAGCATCGAACCATACGAATTACAATATACACTAGTAGCTAACACTAGCATCAAGCATTATCATCTAAATTTATTTCCTTTTAATCCTTCTTCCAATTCTATTTTAATTTACCAACTATAATTTAGATTCATTTCATACATCAAATGTGTCATCATATAACATAAATAAGTAGTTAAGACACTATTCTTAACCCTAAAGGCAACAACACTCACGATACTCTAAAGCTTAGTTGGAATCCTTGATTAGCAAGCCTTTTTCCCTCTTGCTAGCTTGATCAAGCCTTGATTCCTCCAACAATTCTTCTCTAATTTGGTCTTAAAAATCAAAAATCAACATAAAAAACATATTAGAGTTCATTCCAATCATATTCAATCATATAAACCAATATAAACTCAATGCATTATGAAACGGACCCCTATTCTAGCAGTTTTGAGCATTTTACACTAATATGTCCATAACATTTTACATACAACTCTAAATTAGAAGTTATTTACCAATACAGAAAGCTTATTTACACAGCTTTAATTCTATGTATGGCTCATATTTTTCCCATTCCTACATCAATACAGTTTAGTACTTTAATACATGGCATTTACAGTGACCTAATATGTCCATTGTTTACAATATGTAACTTTAGTGACCATTTAACCTATGATCCATTACACATTTGATTCTGAGTTCTCAAACACTTTTAAACACATCCAATAAAATTATTTTCAAGTTCTATTTGCTTCAACAACATGGCATTAAGGTCCACATTTTATCTATTTTTCCATAATGGTCAAAATTCATTTCGAAAGTGACCATTTTACTTCTAACCCATTTTTCCAGTCATTCTAACGTCATTTCCAGTCATGTAAGAACTCTATCTTATATTATTTTTCATCCTTTAAACCTTTGTTCTTTAGAGATTTTTCTAATTTGAACTCTAACATGGCTAAAAATCCATTTTAATCCAGGGTATATTCAAAGTGCGAAACTGGACAGTTTTGTATCCTAGTCTTCATGCATGCAAATATCCAGCATTTTAATCATTCTAATTTGTTCTAAATGCTTATAACTCATCATTAAACACTTCTAAACATGAATTTCAACATTTCACAGCCAATATATCAACCAAATATCAACAAGAACATCATATAAAAGCATAGGCAGAATCGGTACTTACATAACAAGATGTATGAACTTCTATTATCTCTTACTCTTAAATTCCATCACATCCATGTAATTTTCTCTCACTAGATTTCCAGAATTTAAGTGATTAATATTTATCTCTCTTTTGTCTATGGATCTTTGTAACCCCCTAGACCCGCGGGTCTAGGGGGTTACAATCTTAGTTTTGGTGGATGAATAAGATGGTAAAAGATGAAAGTGTAGTGGATTACACTTGTTTAATCAGTTTTCTTTAGCTGGCCGATTATACATGGAGAGAGTGACACATGGCTTGGTCTCTCACCATATATTAATCCACTCAAATCTGACTATGGCCTTATTATTTTATATTTTTAATTCCCACTAATAACCTATTTTCTCGGTCCTTTAACTTCTCAAAGTCGTCTCACATTTTAGGTTACCTCTTTTGTACCATATTTCAGGTTACACAATACCCGTACCACATAATAGGTTACAACCTATTTTTGCACTACATTTCAGGTTACCCAATACTCGTACCACATATTAGGTTACAACCTATTTTTGCACTACATTTCAGGTTACAACCTATTTTTACCTTCTTTATTAACTAACTTAGGGATTTTCAACTAGGGTAGTTTTACGGTGTCACAACTCCTCCCCCCTTAAAATGAAATTCGCCCTTGAATTTTACCTGAATCGAATAGATGAGGATATTGTTTCTTCATCGTGTCCTCAGGTTCCCATGTCGCTTCTTCGATGTTGTGATTTCTCCAGAGAACTTTAACGAGGGGAACGTTCTTGTTTCGAAGTCTTTTGACTTCCTGATCAAGAATTTGAATAGGCTCTTCTCATAAGAAAGGTCGGGATTAAGTTCGACTTCTTCAAGCTCAAGAATGTGGGTTGGATTGGATCTATATCTCCGTAGCATCGATACATGGAAAATATTGTGTATCTTATCGAACTCGGGAGGAAGTACAATTCAATAAGCTACAAGACCAATTCTTTCGATCACTTCATATGGTCCGATAAACCGAGGACTTAGCTTTTTTCTTTTGACGAATCAAAATATTTTCTTCCACGGGGAGACTTTAAGAAACACCTTGTCTCTAATTTCATGTTGGATGTCTCTACGCTTCAGATCAGCGTACGACTTTTGCCTATCGAAAGCTTGCTTCAAAAGGGAGTGAATGATTTGAACTTGTTCTTTGGTTTCCCGAAGAAATTGTGGTTCTAACAATGCTTCGAAGGGAGCCATTAGGATAGAAAACTGATTGTTATTGTTGTAAGCGAATTCTACCAATGGTAGTGATTTCTCCCAGTTCTTTTTGAAGTCGATGATACAGGATCTAAGCATGTCTTCAAGTACTTGAATCACTCGTACAGATTGTCCATCACTTTGCGGATGGAAAGTTGTGCTAAGATTCAGTTTAGTTCCGAGTGCTTTGTATAGTGTTTTCCAAAATCGAGCTGTGATTCGTGGATCTCGATCAGATACTATAGAAGTTTGAACCCCGTGTAAACGAATTACTTCTCGAATATAAAGATTCGCTAGAATTTCCAAACTATAGTTTCATACGAATTGGAATGAAATGGGCAGACTTGGTGAATCTATCGACGATTACCCAAATAGCATTACATTTTCTTGGGGAGCAAGGAAGACCAGATACGAAGTCCATTGTGATTCGTTCTCATTTCCCTTGTGGAAATTGAAGAGGTTGGAGCAATCTGGTAGGGACGTGGTGCTCAGCTTTCACACGTTGGCAATTCAAACACTTCGAAACATAATCTTTGATAGTCGATTTCATTTTGGGCCACCAATACAAGGGCTTAAGATCCTTGTACATCTTAACCGATCCAGGGTGGATCAAAAAAGAACTTTGATGTGCTTCTTGTAGGATTTCATCTTGTAATTCTTTATCATTAGGGACACAGATTCGATCTTTGAAGTATATAAGATCGTTCGATTTAACAGAGAAATCAGGGTTAGACTCAAGCTTAGAAGTGATTTTCTGAAGTTCCGGATCAACTTGTTGAAGTTCTTTGATCCTTGAAATTAAAGTAGATTGGACTTGGAGTTCACATAGATAATTTCGAGCCTTGTATAGTCGGAAATGAGCGTTGATAGCCAGAGAAGCTACGGACAAACAAATCGAACATATTACTTAGAGTGCAAGGAACTAATTGAATGGTTCCTTTGTTGAACAATGAGATGATCGAATCCTTCCTTGGCTATCAAGAAGGGATTCGAATGGTTCAATTAGATTTTAAGATTCAACGTTTTCAATTTTTTAAGAATTTCGAGTAACTTATCAAGGTTCGGTTTTCGACTCAGGGCATCGGCAACCACGTTGGCTTTTCCCGGGTGATAATCTATGATCAGATCATAATCTTTGAGCAATTCTAACAATCTCATTTGTCTCAAATTCATATCTTTTTGAGTGAGTAAATATTTCAGGCTCTTATGATCGGTGAACAGCTTGCATCTTTTAACGTACAAGTAGTGTCGCCAGATTTTGAGAGTGAACACAATAGACGCAAGCTCGAGATCATGAGTCAGATAATTCAATTCATGTGACTTTAGTTTTCTGGAGGCGTATGGGATCATGTTGCCTTTTTGCATCAGGACGCATCCGAGGCCCGAGTTTGATGCATCGTTATACACAACGAACTCTTTACCCGATTCGGGTTGAATATGGACTGCGGCATGTGTCAGAGCTTGTTTGAGTTGGTCGAAGCTTCATTGCTGCTTTTCCGACCACTCAAATGCTTCGTTCTTTCAGAGGAGTTTGGTTAGCGCCGCGACAATCACCGATAACCCTTTCACAAATCTTCGGTAATGCCCGGCTAAACCAAGAAAACTTCGAACCTCACTCACATTTCTCGGAGGTCTTCAATCAAGATTAGCTTGAATTTTCTTCGAGTCAAATTTAATTCCATCGGCAGAAATGACGTGTCTGAGGAATGAGACTTCGGATAACCAAAATTCACACTTAGTGAACTTGGCGAATAGTTGGCGATCTTAGAGCGTCTGAAGTACAATCCGAAGATGATTAGCATGTTCTTCCTTGTTTCGAGAGTATACAAGGATATCATCGATAAACACAACAACAAACTTGTCGAGATATGGTTTGAATACCCAATTCATCAAATCCATGAATGTAGCAGGGGGATTCATTAACCTGAATGGCATTACTAGGAACTCGTAATGCCCATATCGAATTTGAAAGGCTGTTTTATGAACATTTTCTTCTTTTACCCTTATTTGATAGTAACCGAATCGGAGGTCAATCTTAGAGAATACAGTTGCGTGTTTGATTTGATCGAACAAATCTTCGATCCTTGACAGAGGATATTTATTCTTGATGGATACTTTGTGAAGCTTCCGGTAATCGATGCAAAGCCGCATCGTACTGTCTTTCTTTTTCACGAACAGGACAGGAGCACCTCAGGGAGATGTACTGGTCAGATGAATCCTTTGTCCTCAAATTCTTGGATTTGCTTCTTCAATTCTTTTAGTTCAATAGGTGCCATCCGATAGGGTGTAACGGACACAGGATTAGTTCCGGGTTGAACTTCGATCTTGAATTCAACTTCTCGAGTTGGTGGAAGGCCAGGGAGTTCCTCGAGAAAAACATCGATAAATTCAGATACAATAGGCATTTCAAGTATACCAAAGCCAAGCTCATCTTGTGGTGCCATAGTGGCAAAAATAGAGGTCGGTTTCTTGTCTATCAATAGGATGGATTCTTTTCCTAAACCTCGTAAGTATAATATTCAGTTTTGACAATCTACCCAGGCTTCATTTTTTCCCGACCAGTCTAGTCCTAAAACTAGATCGAATTCACATTTAGGTAACACATATAGATCACAAGAGAAAGGAACATTTTGAATAGTGATTTGGCAGTCTCTACAGATTAAGTTAATTGGCAAGTTTCCTCCTATCGGGTTTGAAACTACAAGGCTTGATTTTACTATTTCAGGCTTCAAGTTTAGTTCATCTAACATATATGAACAAATAAATGAATGTGTTGATCTCGAGTCTATCAAAGCGTAAACAGGTTTAAGGTTTAGCTCAACCATACCCGCAATGACGTCGGGAGACTTTTCTTCTTCTTTTCCACAAGTGTGGTATACACGAGCTGGAGCTCGATATTCTTGGTGAGTAAAAGCTTGCGAATGGGCAGCCTTGCCTTTCCCCTGATTACCCAACTGAGCTTGTATCAGGTTCTTGTTTCGATCAGGTGGCATAAAGCTCGGATTAGAATGTTGAGCAGAAGATTGATCATTTCTCCTTGAGCAGTCTTGGATATAGTGGTCATCACCACCACAGGCAAAACAAAGGTTGGACTGGATTCGGCATTGGCCGAAGTGTTGCTTCTAACAAAAGTTGCAAGTAGGGACTTTCTCTGCATTTCTCGTGCTATTAACAGAGACAACCGGGATAGCCATCTTACTCGAGTGTTGAGCTTTAGATTGGAAATTACTTTGAGTAACATGAGTGTAAGTGAAGGAGGTTTCTTTCTGATGTTTAGGTCTCTTTGACCACCGGGATTTATCGTCAGCCTTACGTTTCTTATCAGCCCAATATTCGCTCTTTCGTTTCTTTGTGGTTCTCATTTTAGATTCAGTGGTGATGACTTGATTCACAAGGGTTTAAAAATCCATAATACTGAGGGCAGTAAACATCATACTTAATTCATCGCTCAGCCCATCAATGAACATTTTGCACTTGTCTTTCTCGGTTTTAATGTACTACAAGATGTACTTGCAATATTTGCAGAAATCAGCGACATATTGTTCAATCGGCCGATTGGCCTACTTTAAATAAAAGAACTCCTTTCTACGATCAGCTAGGTATTGTTCGTTGATGTACTTTTTCTTGAACTCATCGACAAAGAATTTCCACGTGACTGACTCGGCAGAGGAGGTCAGAGTCGTGGTTTCCCACCAACTTAGGGTTTCATCGGCTAAAAGTGCGACCGCGCAATCAAGTTTATGCTCGTCCGAGCACTGAAGTTGTTTGGTCAAAATTTGTGTTGATCTTTCGAGCCAATATTCGACTTCCTCCGGCTTCTCCTCATTTTTGCCGGTGAATGTAAAAGGTCGATGTTGCGCGAGCTTGTCGATTGGGGCTCGTTGTGGGGCATCAACAACCGGAGCCGGTTGTTTTCGTCTTATGTTCAATACTAGTTTATCAAACATCTCCTTCATACTAAGAAGGCATTCTCGTTGAGCTGTTTGAATTGTCGGATTTTCTGGTTGTTGAGGGACTTGTTCTCGAGGTTGCTCTCGAGGTTGAACTAGGGGTTGCATTTCAACACTATCTTCAATGTTATTTGATGATTCGTTGGGACTTTTATCGTCCCGGGCTAGATTAGTCTCAGACATTCTATTAAAAATTCATAAAAGTTCAGGATTAGAGAGTGAAATCACAAGCAGCTCGATATAAGACTCCTAGGTGGCATAGTGCAAGCCTATATGATGCATGACATGTTTCAGATGACTTTAAGACCTATAAGCTAAAGCTCTGATACCAATTTATGTAACACCCCACGCCCGGGTTAGGAGTGAGAGGCGTTACGCAAACAGAACAAATAACACATAACAACATGTAATCAAAGAATCGAACATGTGAACATATAAAACCATACTAACATACATAACATTACATGTAGGTGGGCTAACAAAAACTTTCTTTTAATCTATCAAAACATATCATGTTAACCACTTTGACATATCAACTTTATAATTCAATGATGTTAAACACAAACCATTACCAACTTGGGCTAACTTACTAATCATTTTAAAATATGTTTACAAATCAAAACAATCATCTAAGAACCAATTTGAACCAATTCATACATAATAAGCATTTGGCTAACATATTACATAACATATACAATCAAGAAATCACTTATCGTAGCACATTATAACTTTTAACCATGTATACATTCATATTCATTAACAATCAACATATTCATATGGAGATTATGTTCGAACTATAACAAAATAACAAAGGCATTCGAATGGAACATGCCAACCACATTGATTCATTTCAATTCAACATCTATATACATATATGATCCTAAGTTCACAACACCCTAACATATACAAGCTATAGCCTCATATATATACCATTCTAATATACCATGTAATTAAACAACATGTAACACTTTCAATGTTTACTTTAAGTCATAATCAGCCATACTCATATATAAATATCATCCAAAACACGATTATACAACTTGTTCACTCTTAACATATCAAACATCATGTTTAAACATATCTTATATAATTACAATCTAAACTAGCATATCCAAATACACGAAATCCATGTGACATTCTAACATATAACTATCCCACCATCTAGGAGTCTAAGAAAAACTATATCATACTTGAATCTTGGCTTGTGATTGATCTCAGATCAAAATAGATAGCTTTCAGATATCAGAGACATGTTATTTTGGAAGAAAGAAACAAGAGGTGGTAAGTACGTTATGTACTTAGTGAGGTAGTTTCTATAATTTACTAATTCAATCTTTTTATATGTTATTCATATCATTAAGGTTACATAGCTAGACTTAACACTAAACAAGTCACTCTTAGCTAGCTTATCTCATGCTTAAATAAACTTAGCTAGTTCCATTTATATCATATCTTCAAGTCATATAAACATACTCACATTCAATGTCAAACAAACATACCAATGTATAACACCACTAAAGAACAAGAATCATATATCAATGTCATATTCATTCATGAGTCAAGCCATTCAAACATAGTATCATGTCATTTGTACAATTCGAATAGATATTCTTCCATAATATCATGTTCAATTCATGTTGTCATGTAAAGTACAAGATCATATCATACCATTGATCACATTTTCATATCATTCAAATAGGGTCATTACCCATATCAATCATATCATTTCATATAGCATGTAACCATGTATCATTTCACCATTTCATTGATCATATAATGTCTTATTGTGAGTTTATTAAGTTTTGCCTTGAATGATTAAGTGGAATAGGTAATCAAGTCAATAGCTACCAAGTACCAACATATAACAATAGATGCTCAAAGCACCAAAGGTCAGTAGATACACAATGTATCGAGGTGTCTAACTACACCATTCAACGTGTAACTTGTAATATTAGATGCTCAAAGCATCACTAGGTGACTAACCACCTTTAAATCAGTAGAGCTTAGACTCTAAGGCATGCACTTCTACCTAAGAATCACTAGTCAACCAAGGACTTGTAATGTCTTTTAAATTTTCATTCAATTCAAGCAAGAGTTTTACAAACACCAAACAAGGTCATATATAGGGATGTAAAAATAGGTAATCGGATGGGTTTCAAGTCGGTTACTGTCAGGTCGGGTAAAATTGTGTACAAGTCATTTTTTTATTTTGACTCGACTCGGGTCGGGTGCGGGTCCATTTCAGGTCGGGTCCATTTCAAGTCGGGTCCATTTCAGATCGGGTCCATTTCAGGTCGGGTCAAAACGGTTCGAGTCCGAAGCAGATAATTGACAGGTTAATTCAGGTTCGGATACACTTCAAGTCGGGTCCATTTCAGGTCGGGTCCATTTCAGGTCGGGTTCATTTCAGGTCGGTTGCATTTCAGGTCGGGTGCATTTCAGGTCGGGTAATTTTAGGCCGAGTAGTTTCAGGTCGGGTAATTCAGGTCGAGGTATTTTTAGGATTGAAATTCGTATTGAGTTTGAGTTCGGTACAACCGTATAAGTAGTCGATAGACTTTAGGTTGGCCTTCGTCAATCGTCATTGATTTGGAGTTAATTATTTAAATTCATATCAAATTAAAATTATAAAACATTGGAGTAATTAAAAAATACTGAGAAGGGGTCAATTTAGATTAAAAATAAAGTTTCACGGATTATAATGAACAAAAATATCGAATTAAAATTATAAAACATTAGACAAATTTAAAAGAAAACAATGAAAAAGGGTCAATTTGGAATAAAAATAAAAATTTTGGGGACTGTAATGAACAAAAATATCAAATTAAAAGTATAAAAATTAGAGTAATTAAAAAAACAATAAGTAGATGTCAATTTAGAATAAAAATAAAGTTTTAGGGTCTAGAATGAACAAAATTTCAAATTAAAATTATAAAACATGATGAATTAAAATATATATATAGGGGTCAATATGGAATTAAAATAAAGTTAAGGGACTAGAATGAAGAAAATATCAAATTAAAATAATAAAACATTTGACACATTAAAAAAATAAATGTGGGTCAATTTGGAATAAAATTAAAGTTTTAGAGTATAGAATGATGAAAATATCAAATTAAAATTATAAAATATTGGATGAATTAAAAAACAATGAATAGAGGTCAATTTGGAATTGAAATAAAGTTAAAGGGACTAGAATGAACAAAGTACAAATTAAAATTATAAAACATCGGACGAAATAAAAAAACAATAAATAAGGGTCAATTTGGAATTAAACTAAAGTTTAGGGGACTAGAATGAACAAAATATCAAATTAAAATTATAAAACATCAGACTAATTAAAATAAAGTTAAGAGACCAAAATAAACAAAATGGTCAATTTGGAATACAAATACAGTTTAAGGACTAAAATGAACAAAATGTCAAACTAAAATTATATATTATTCGACTAATTAAAAACAATTAGTAGGGTCAATTTGGAATATAAATGAAGTTTTAAAGGCTATAATGAACAGAAATATCAAATTAAATTTTCAGTCGGGTTCGGGTTTGTTTTAGTCGGGCGCAGGTCGGGTTTCAGGTCCACAGTAACAGGTCCAATTCGGGTTCAGGTCGTTTTCAGTCAGACACAGGTCGGGTTCGGTCACTACAGTAACAGGTCGAATTCAGGTTCGGGTCAACAACAGTCGATTACAGATCGGGTTCGGGTCATTAAATTTTCAGGTCAAATCAAGTTCTGACTCGAGCATGTTTCAGTCGGGTTTTCAGGTCAGGTCAGCTTTTTACATCCCTAGTCATATAAACGTATCATGTAAGCATTTTATCAATATCAATCAAGCCCTCTTATCATTTCATTTCCAACATACATATATCATCCATATCATTCATTCCATGCTTCATAACAATAGCATAACTGCATATGATCATCCATATCCAAGGCCACAATCATCATCAAACCATACGAATTACAATATACACTAGTAGCTAACACTAGCATCAAGCATTATCATCTAAGTTCATTTCCTTTTAATCCTTCTTTCAATTCCATTTTAATTTACCAGGTATAATTTTTATATTCATTTCATACATCAAATGTGTCATCCTATAACATAAAGAAGTGGTTAAAACATTATTCTTAACCCTAAAGGCAACCACACTCACAATACTTCAAAGCTTAGTTGGAATTCTTGATTAGCAAGTCTTTCCTCCTCTTGCTAGCTTGATCAAGCCTTAATTCCTCCAACAATTATTCTCCAATTTGTTCTTAAACAATCAACATAAAACCGCATATTAGAATTCATTCCAATCATATAAACCAATATAAACTCAATGCATTATGAAATTGCCCCCTTATTCTGGCAGTTTTGAGCACCTTACACTAATCTGTTCATAACGTTTTACACACAACTCCAAATTAGGAGTTCTTTATCTATCTAGAAAGTTTATTTACACAGCTTTATTTCTATGTATGGCTCATATTTTTCTCATTCCTACATCAATACAGTTTAATACTTTAATACAGGGCATTTACAGTGACCTAGTATGTTCATTGTTTACAATATGTAACTTTAGTTACCATTTAACCTATGATCCATTACACATTTGATTCTGAGTTTTTAACCACTTTTAAACAAATCTAATAAAATTATTGTCATGTTACATTAGCTTCAAAAACAGGGCGTTAAGGTCCACATTTTATCTATTTTTTCAGAATGGTCCAGATTCATTTCGAAAGTATTTCTAACCAATTTTTTCAGTCATTCTAACGTCATTTCCAGTCATGTAAGAACTCTATCTCATAGTATTTTCTATTCTCTACAACTTTGTTCTTCAGAGATTCTTCTAATCAGAACTCTAACATGGCCAAAAATCCATTTTAATTCAGGGTATATTCAAAGTGCGAAACTGGACAGTTTTGTATTCTAGTCTTCATGCATGCAAATTTCCAGCATTTTAATCATTCTAACTTGTTCTAAATGCTTATAACCAATCATTGAACATTTCTAAACATATCACAGCCAATACATCAACCAAATATCAACAAGAACATCATATAAAAGCATAGGCAGAATCAGTACTTACATAACAAGATGCATGAACTTCTATTATCTCTTACTCTTAAATTCCATCACATCCACTAACTTTCTCTCACTAGATTTTTAGAATTTAAGTGATTAAACTTTCTCTCACTTTTTTCTATGGTTCTTAGTTTCGGTGGATGAAAAAGAAGGTAAAAGATGAAAGTCCAGTGGATTACACTTGTATAATCATTTTTTTAGCTGACCGATTATACATAGAGAGAGGGACACATGGCTTGGTCTCTCACCATATATTAATCCACTCAAATTCCACTATGACATTTTATTTTATTTTTAATTCTTGCTAATAACTTATTTTTTGGTCCTTTAATTTCTCAAAGTCGTTTCACATTTTAGGTTACAACCTCTTTTGTACCATATTTTAGGTTACACAATACTCGTACCACATAATAGGTTACAACCTGTTTTTGCACTATATTTCAGGTTACCCAATACTCGTACAATATATTAGATTACAACCTAAATTTACCTTCTTTATTAACTAACTTAGAGATTTTCAACTAAGGTAGTTTTAGGATGTCATATATATAATGGCGGAATTGGAACGTAAATGAACATGTGCTATCATTGATCAACTTAAACAAGAGTCGAAACTAGTGCGATACGACCGGAATCGTAATAACCATAATCGCAAACGTACGTCATACATTCATTCACAAAAATTCATAATCGCAGAACATACCAACTCTCATATATTGAAACTCAGAACTTCGAAACTTGCCAAAATCTTGAATGGAATAGTTCGAGTCAAAACCATGGTTAACTTGCCTAAATAGACCCATAAATCCCCTAAACCTTGGCAACTGAAGTTTGCATCTCAAGGCAATGTAGTTTTCTCAAAAATACTATTCAAAAAAAGTTTTATCAAAAATAAAATAAAATAAAATTGCTTGTTGACCTACAAATTCAACCTTCTCTGCATAACACTTCCAATACTGTCTTATGATGGTTTCTATAAAGATAACATGTAAGGAAGATGGTAATAATTAAAAAAAGTAAGTTATATAATCTTAAATTCTTGAGTTAATTAAAGTTTTGTTAGACATTAATAAACATTTATGTGAAAAACGTACTTCATTGGTCGCACCTTTCAATGGTTTTAAAAATAATATCTAAGTTAAAGGGTGCGTTTAATGAAAAAAAAAACATGTTTTTTTTTACTATAAGTATAGCGTAAATCTTTGAAAAGTCAGCACTTTATGTACAGGTGCCTAATTGAAGTGATTTTTTAATGGTAAAAAATTAAAAATAACCCCTAACGTTTTATATTTTTGGTCATTTTAGCCCTATTTTTTATGCAAACAATCACCTAACGTTTTATTTTTCGTTTAAATTTCACCCTTATTGGACGAAAACCGTTAGCCAACTAACGGCCAACACTTAAAACTGGCGTAATATGTCTGCAGGGCATGGGAAGATGACGTAGCACTATCATAGAGTATTTTTGTTTAACCAATTGTCACATCAGCAAAGTGTCACGTGGCAGTGCTAGATCATCTCCCATGCCCTGCAGACATGCTACGTCAGCCTCAGACGTTGATTGTTAGTTGACTAACAGTTTTCATCTAACAAGGATGAAATTTGAACGAAAAATAAAACGTTATGTGGTTGTTTGCACCAAAAAAAGGATAAGACTAAAATGACCACAATGTGAAACGTTTGGGCTATTTTTGACTTTTGTATTTTTTTTAATCTATGTAACATTTTGAGATTCATAGGCTGAAAAGAGGCCAAATGTGCCTTGTCTCTGTTTCTGTTCCTCATTAATTTTTATTTTTTTTATTTTTCATCAAAAGTTTTAAATCTTTGACTTCATTGTCTGAAATTAAAATTTTAGTTTTTGTAGTATTTAAATATAGAAATAAAATTTTGATACACGGGTTATGTAAATTTTAGTTTATACTTGTCTTTTAGTTTTAGGGGTTACGATCTTAGTTTAGGGTTTAGGTTGTAGGATTTAAAATTTAAGTCGGGTGTTTAGAGTTTAGAGTTTAGTTTTTAGGGGTTAGGGTTAAGAATTTAAATTTTAAATTTTATAATGTAAATATACAGGCTTGTGTAAAATAAATTTTACACAAGCATGTGTATCAAAATTTACCCTTAAAATATACCATTATTTACAAGGATTTTGTTGGAAAAAATGAGTAATTAGTAACTTTGAGCCATATTTTCTATGGGTATAGGTGGAGGATCGAATGATGAATTTATTAATTCCTATTCTACTTTATGAGACATTTACAGCGTTATCTCATATGTTCAAAACGGTTGAGTGATGAATAAGAAATTGATGCTCAAAGTAAGCTAATTGTGAATTGTGTAAATGAAAAATAAAACTCAATTGGTAATCATTGAATGACTTAAATAGAAGTTGTGCCTCGTGTGCAAGGGGTGCAAATTGAACCCTTTTGTGTTGGGACGCACCCTACTACATGGAGGACCCAAATGTCTGGACTAGTTGATTCTTTTGCTGACTTGTGAATATTTTATTCAATTTGAATAATTGTTTTCTTTATAAATGACATATCCTTTTTAATAATCGAATTTAATGTAATACTGGCAATTCACGAAAATATTTCGTTTTAATATGGTATTAACAGGTATTTTTCAACTTTAATCGGTCAAAGGGTTAATGACTATTAATACAAAATATTTTGATTTTCATAATTTTCCTCATTTACTTCCCTGTAGATACTTTGTTTATCTTCGGTTTTAAAACACAACTCAAAACGTTTTTTTCTCCTTTCAGTGATAGGCAAAGTCAAGAAATAATTTGTGAATTGTCGAAAATTATCTTCTTGTTGTATTTTGGGAGTTGCAGGAATGTCCAAATATGTATTGCGGTGAAAATGTATTGCAGGAAAGTCCAAATATGATTGCACTAGAGCTCGTGTATGTAAAAAGGACTTGGTATTGGTTAATGCTTATACGGTAGGATGTAAAAACAGGTAATCAGATGGGTTTCAGGTCGGTTACTGTCAGGTCGGGTAAAATCGGGTACAAGTCATTTCAGGTCATTTTTCTATTTTGACTCGACTCGGGTCGGGTGCGGGTCTATTTCAGGTCGAGTCCATTTCAGGTCGGGTCCATTTCAGATCGGGTCCATTTCAGGTCGGGTCCATTTCAGGTCGGGTTCATTTCAGGTCGGGTTCGAAGCAGATAATTGACAGGTTAATTCGGGTTCGGATACACTTCAGGTCGGGTCCATTTCAGGTCGGGTCCATTTCAGGTCGGGTTCATTTCAGGTCGGTTGCATTTCAGGTCGGGTGCATTTCAGGTCGGGTAATTTTAGGTCGGGTAGTTTCAGGTCGGGTAATTCAGGTCGGGGTATTTTTAGGATTGAAATTCGTATTGAGTTTGAGTTCGGTACAACCGTATAAGTAGTCGATAGACTTTAGGTTGGCCTTCGTCAATCGTCATTGATTTGGAGTTAATTATTTAAAGTCATATCAAATTAAAATTATAAAACATTGAAGTAATTAAAAAATACTGAAAAGGGGTAAATTTGGATTAAAAATAAAGTTTCACGGATTATAATGAACAAAAATATCAAATTAAAATTATAAAACATTAGACAAATTTAAAAGGAAACAATGAAAAGGGGTCAATTTGGAATAAAAATAAAATTTTGGGGACTATAATGAACAAAAATATCAAATTAAAAGTGTAAAAATTAGAGTAATTAAAATAACAATAAGTAGATGTCAATTTAGAATAAAAATAAAGTTTTAGGGTCTATAATGAACAAAATTTCAAATTAAAATTATAAAACATGATGAATTAAATATATATAGGGGACATTATGGAATTAAAATAAAGTTAAGGGACTAGAATGAAGAAAATATCAAATTAAAATAATAAAATATATGACAAATTAAAAAAATGTGGGTCAATTTGGAAAAAAAATAAAGTTTTAGGGTCTAGAAGATGAAAATATCAAATTAAAATTATAAAACATTGGACGAATTAAAAAACAATGAATATGGGTCAATTTGGAATTGAAATAAAGTTAAAGGGACTAGAATGAACAAAGTACAAATTAAAATTATAAAACATCAGACGAAATAAAAAAACAATAAATAAGGGTCAATTTGGAATTAAACTAAAGTTTAGGGGACTAGAATGAACAAAATATCAACTTAAAATTATAAAACATCGGACTAATTAAAATAAAGTTAAGAGACTAGAATGAACAAAAATATCAAATTAAAATTATAAAACATCAGACTAATTAAAAAATAAAAAATGGTCAATTTGAAATACAAATACAGTTTAAGGACTAAAATGAACAAAATGTCAAAGTAAAATTATATATTATTGGACTAATTAAAAAAACAATTAGTAGGGGTCAATTTAGAATAGAAATGAAGTTTTAAGGGCTATAATGAACAGAAATATCAAATTAAAATTATAAAATATTGGATGATTCATGGTTTAGGGTTTAAAGGGTTTAGGTTTTAGGGAAATTTTATTAATGGTTTAGGGTTCATACATTGATAGACACATACATACTTGTATACATTAGGGCTTAAGGTTTATGGTGTAGGGTTTAGGGAAATTCATCAAGGGTTCAGGGTTCATACATAGATAAGTACATATATACATACTTACATACATTAGGGTTTAATGTTTAGGGTTTATGATTTTTAGGGTTTATGGTTCCATGTTAAGAGAAAATTCATTAAGGGTTTAGGGTTCATACATTGATAGGTACATACATACATACTTACATACATTTTAGTCTTAATATTAGGCACTAGAATGAACAAAAATATCATCAAATGATTTATATCTGAAATATTGGAGTAAATTACAAAAAATAATAAGGGTAACTTTCTGTGAAAAATAAAATTTTAGGGAATAAAATGAATAAAAATATCACCAAATTAAAAATGAATAAAATTTATATCTACATATATATACACATATACATACAGATATACATATATTATGATATATACATATACATGTATTGTTATAATTAATTAAACATATGCATATATATATATATACTAAAACACACATGTATACATACATACTAAAACACATATATATGCATGTATTTAAGTTTTAATATATATACATGTATGTATGTAAGTTTTAGTGTATATACATATTGTTATAATTATAATTATATATATATGCATGTATGTAAGTTTTAGTATTCATATATATATATATACTAGAACATACATGTTTGTATGTATATATGTATACCCCTAAACATCAACCCTTAAATCTTATAATCACTAATAATTAGAGTACAAGTCTAATCCCCTAATCCTTAAACTAATCTCATAACCTCAAATAATTAAGTTGACACATTTACCCCTAAACCCCAAACATGAATATCTAAATCTTACAAACACTATTCACTAATAATTAGAGTGCAAGCCTAATCACACAATCCCTAAACTAATCTCATAGCCCCAAACAATCAACTTGACACACTTACCCTTAAACCCTAAACATAAACCCATAAATCTAACAAACAAAATAAATTGAAACGTAAAAGGACAAATCAAAAAATAAATTAAAACTAAATTATTAATTAGAGCCCAAATCACAAATGAATAAAATTATTAAACCTAATTACTTACCAAATCTTTATACGAGGACCAAATTAAATTTAAAGCAAATCAAAAAGCTTAATAATTAATTAATTTATGAAGCATGGCCTAATTAAATAAAATTTAAAGAAACTAAACCAAAAGTTAAGACTAAAAAAATAAACTAAAACCTAAAAAACCTAAACTCTAACCATCTAATTAAGGAAGGACCTAAAAGATAATAAACCCCTAAATAAAAAAATCTCAATTCCCCTCTCAATTTTGTTTCATATTGGCGGTAAATCCCCCCACCCCCACCCCCGCCCAATTTTATTTTTGTTTGATATGGTGCCAAAACCTCCATAATTTCCTATCAATCAAAAAAAATTTCCCCCCATTAATTCAAAAGAAACTTCCCCTAAACTAACAAATATTTTTTTATTATTTTAATAGTTGTAATTAAATTTTTTAATAAAAGATGTTTTAAATTTAATGATCACAATTAATACATTGATTTAAATTTTAAATAATTTGTTTTAAATTCATCCATCACAACTTATTAATTTAATAAAACTTTTAAATTTTGAATATTTTTAATAAATTAAATTTAAGTATGTTAATTTTTATTAAACTTCACAAATAATTTATATTGAACGAGTTAGTATTAAATTAATTTAATAAATTAATACTTTACATTTATCAACACTTTAAATTTATCAAATTGTAGACTTCTTCAACTATATATCAGGTAAATATCAAGTCAGATCAATATTAGTTCAGGTTAAAAATAGGTTGGGTTCAAAGCAGGTCGGGTCCAAAACAGGTCGGGTTCAAAACAGGTCGGGTCCAAAACAGGTCGGGTAATATCGGATCTCGGGTCAATTCAGTCGGGTAAAATCGGTTATCTGCCAGGTCGGCTTCGGGTTCGGGTTCGTTTCAGTGGGGCGCATGTCGGGTTTCAGGTCCACAGTAACAGGTCCAATTCGGGTTCGGATCGTTTTTAGTCGGACGCAGGTCGGGTTCGGTCACTACAGTAACAAGTCGAATTCAGGTTCGGGTCAACAACAGTCGGTTACAAATCGGGTTCGGGTCATTAAATTTTCAGGTCAAATCAGGTTCTGACTCGAGCAGGTTTCAATCAGGTTTTCAGGTCGGGTCAGCTTTTTACATCCCTATTTATACCCAAATGATGTTAATTGAACAAATTAAGGATGGGTATGTTGGCCGGCACAAGAAGAAAATCAAGCGTCCAAACTCATTGAGAGAAGACGATGAAAACTCTCCAAAGGCAGGAAAATTGGAAAGGGAAGCAATCGGCGGCTTTACAAAGGTTCCGCAATAAGACGGTGGATGCTTCGTTAAGTGAAGCAGATTTTGCAAATGGAGACAACCTTCTTCGTCGAGGAAGAAGTGCTTGTTTTTTTTTAACTACCGATACTCGACTCATTGAATGACTAATTTAGATCAAGTTTTTGTAGAAACTTAATATGAGAACGGTTTTTTCAACTTAATTTTTTCTATTCACAACATCATAATTCGAACATATAACTTTGCTTAAAGAACCTAATGTATTATCTCTTTAGACCAACTAATTATTGGTCGAAAGGAGTTCTTATTGATGAAGCTGTGGCCACATGAAATTTGAGGGAAAACATAGGTTTGTTCAACGGTGTACATCTAAATCTCATCTATACTTATCTTTATTTTGTTGAACAAAATTTGTCTATTTATTTTTTGTGTTATATTATATATCTTATAAATTATTTTATGTTATGTGTATTAATAATTTCTTTTTTAATATTTTTATTAAATGTTTTAGTTTTAATTTTTTTTATCAAAATGTATGATTTCATTGATGAGAAGTCATACAATAGAGTTATTTACATACGCCTCGTTAAAAATTTCTCTAAACATAATTGGAAGAAAAAAATACCCATAAAAATAAACATAAAAAATTAAGTAAAGCAACAACACGACACAACTCAGACTACTACAGAACTACACCCACCTCCATCACCACTCGTCTCTCCATCAAAATTCGCAAGCACAAAATGCATCACAAACACAAGAACCTGCATGAAAATCTAACTCTCCAGCAAACCATCACGTAATACTTTCGCTAGACCATCTACTACCCGGTTAGCTTCTCGGAGAACAAGTACAACCTCCACAATCCAATCATGTCCATCTAAACCTCATATGATGGACCATAGGCAAATGAACCACCTCATTCTCCTTTTGCAACAAATTAACAATGGCCAAGTTATCCAAATCCACTCTCAATCTACGAATTCCAAGTTGCCAAGCATGTTGAAACCCTTCGTACACACCCCACAATTTCGCATCCAGAGCTGAACAAGACCAACCGATTTAATCCACTCTCCACCAGCATCCCTTATCACTCCGCCACAAGAAGCGATGCTCAAAGGCGGCACACACGCACCGTTCACATTCAGCACATGCCAACCTCACTGTGGTAGCTTTCATCGAGCCCCCTCCCTACAAAGATGCCGCGATGCACAAATCGAACGAGGCCGTTCATCCAGAGCATGTCGAGCCTCCCTTACCAGCCGGCTGCTCAATAATTGACTCTTGAGGGTAGTTGGTCGGGTCGAAGTTATAACATCTAAAACATATAAAATTATTGATCAATAATCAGCTGCAATGATCAATGCTTTAGTTTTATTAATAATGCATGTAACATAAAATTATTAATAAAATATATAGAATGACAAAAAAAAAACAAATTATATTCCTATATTTTTCAAGTAATTTATGCATATTTACGTTTGATTTGACGCACACGCGTGTCATCTCTAGTTTGCTTTTAAGATAAATATTTTGATCACTCACCCTAGTCCCTACCGGAAAAAAAAAAGAGCCTGTTATGAGAATAAAAAATTGCAACCTTTGAAAAATTCTAAAAGAAAATATCTATACTCGTGTATGGTTATAAGAAACTAAACCAATCAACAACCTTGAAATCGCCGCAAAAATTTGATACTAAACTCTTTAAATTTCATCTCATTTCCTACCCTTAACCATCACTCGAATATTTTTCATTCTTTTAGCCTAACATTAAAGAAAAGAAGAGATGGCAAGGATTGATTTGGTTGTGTTCTCATTGGCCCTCATTCTTTCACTGCAAGTCGTGGTATCCCAAACTGAAAGCCCCGCCCAGAAGGAGACTACAGCTATCAAACATGACGATGAGAAGGAGGATGACAAAGTGACTACCGACGAAGTCAAAAAGGACGTTGCCGAAGGGCTCCAAGATGCCGTGGAGAAAGGCGTTGTGAAAGATACGTCTGAAAATCTTGATAAAGCAGCTTCACCTCAGCAGGATGAAGAATTTCTGATGAAACTGTTCCTTCAAGCCCTGACCAAGATGGCCGACGAAGGAAAGATGGACCCCAAAGTTCTAAAGGAGAAGCTTTTCCCTGGGGGAGCTCAGACAATTGACCCCAAGATTAAACCAGAGGTCATTCAAGCTTTGAAAGATGCAATCGCCGAAGCCCAAAGTGTGAAGGCTGGTACTACAGAATCCCCTAAACCTGCGGCTGCAATTGCTGTGTAATGTGTTACATGCACATGCAATATGTATGCATGTAAAGGCTATATGGAGTTTTCTCGAAATATAAATAAAATTGTTTGTGCTGTGTTTAGAATGGGCAACAGTCTTAGGCGATTCTGGATCCCTTATTTTTGAAGGGAGAGTTTTGTAATGGTTTTCAAACCTTTATTGCTTTATATAAATTATATTTGCAGAGCAACAAAACAAGACTTGATTTGTTTGATGAGTAAAAATCGATAAACTTAATTCTTTCCACTCAAATGAACTCCAAAGTTAAATACTTTAGATTATTTTTAATAACGTGTGTATATAGAATCCAACATAGAAATAGCACAACATATAGAATGCAATAGCTTAAAAAAACAAAAGGTCATAAGGGAGTGCTCGTATCCTTTTCATCAGTGAAGGTGGGAGTTTAAGTGAGCAGGAAAACAAGCATTTACAGAAACATCACTGGGAGTGATTTCAAGGGCCAAATGTCTTCTTTGTTTATTTTTTTTCCTGGCATTACACTGAATTAAGATATATAGCTAGTAAATGTTGAAACAAAATCCCATAGTGGCCTTGGCTTGCCTTATCCTCGGCATGCAGTTGTTTGGGTTCGGTTCCCATGGATGCATTTTGACAATACTCAAAATTCTCATACATGTAATTATCCGATTGATAGATTAAATTTGTTATACTAATTTAGAATTAGGACCAAAATGATAAAATGTATAATTAACAGGGATCAAATGTAGAATTATACAAATTTATGTTAAATGTCACGTCACCCTCTTTGTTAAGTTTTAATGACATGTGGCTTGATTGTTACCACTAAATAGTTACATGATCAAGATGACACAATTGAAAGTTAGATGGTCATTTAAGTAGTTTACCCTAATATGTATTAGATTTTTTTATTTATATAATTGTCTTTTTAAATTATACTATATATTATAATATGTTTTACTACAAAAGCATAGATTTATTCAAATTAGGTTATTTGAAAAATCATCTTTGTAATTGTCAAAGATAATGGAATCTTCATACCTCTTATATTCAATCCTCTAAACCTAAAAGTCGTTAAGTACAGTTTTTTTTTAATTTTAGAAGATTTGCTCAATTATCCTCTATTTACCAAATAACCCAATTAACAAATTTTACTCGTCAATTATCTAATTTTAACTCAATACTTTATCTACCAAACAAGATTGATATTTAAAATTTTATTAGCGTGTTAGGCTCCATTTTTGTTGCGTTTAACAACCTAAACTGATATTTACCCCAAATTTTCTCGTTAAACTAGTCTCAACAGTCGTTTACCCATAACTAATTTTTTTTACCTTTTGCCAACAGACGTTCAACCCCAACGGTGGTTTGCCTATAGCATTGACAAACTAAGCCAGTCAAACGAGTTGAACTTCATTTTCTTGGACGTTAGAACGGGGGCTTAAACCATGCGGGTCCTTTTTACTCTCATTTGCATGTTGAAAGGGGCATGCTGTCGAAATCTAATAAGGTTAAGTTTTCCTATCCTTTGACACTTGACTGAACTCAACCATCACTTTGTTTTTCCATAGTTCTGTCTTCTTTACCATGAGTAAAATTTTCAAAGGTGTCTCCTTTTTGGAACATCAGTCAGACCAGAATACCCTCGTCCCCATTACAGCTAAAATAACTTTTGTCTTCCAACACATTTTTACTTCCAACCATGTTGCTTGCTTATCTAAGAACCAATAAAGAAGAAAGTTAAAAACTTTGGCAACATCTACATAGAGAGTGATTTCACATATAAAAAGCTTTAACTTCTATTTTTTCATATAATCATGGATGCTTACTCATCATCTAACAACTGGTATTTTTAATTTGTTGTGCATGCGAAAAACGAAAAAGAAAATAAAACAAGCAAGAACACAGGAGTTTTAACGAGGTTCAGCAGTGTGCTTTCGTCCTCAGGGAGTAAAGAGCGGTTGTTTTCTTTTATTCAATCAATGGTCCTTAGGTTACAAATAACACGTCTATTTATAGACATGGTACAATTACAAAGATACCTCGTACCGTACGTGGGGGCTTCTCCCCCGCACTCCCAACCCACTTAATCCGAGCCCACTGAAAACTCGAGTACTCCTTTAATAGACAGATGCTCTCGCTCCGCAAAGCCTAAAGAACAATTGATGAAGTGCCTAATAAGGCGGGGGTAATCCTAACTAGGATAAAGAATACTACTCCTCGAAAGATTAGAACAATTGTGATCCTAGTTAAAGTTGTTAGCATTTGTCCTTTTACAATATATGAGTCATACTTAACAAATCTCCACCTTGGCGAATACCATGCCCCTTAAGAGATAAATCTAGAGTCTCTCATACATCAAAGTGGGTTGGGCTACTGTAGGGCGTGTTAGGTGTTCCCTTTTTGTGAGAGCGCAAGTACACACTCCTACCAAGTTATAGTATAAAAGATGTCGAATCTCACAAGGATTGAACAGCTTATCCCGTTTCGTAATCCCTCCACAAGGTAAAGTAAAAGCACAAGTGAATGTTGGTTGAGATGAAAAGTAAATGAAAACACAAGTAATAAAATAGTGAAGCGGGTTGATAGAACAGGCAGGGTTATGCTACCACTTAGTGCGAAAATTGTGTTGTAAAATGATTGAGTTATTTTGTGCTGCCACGATACGTTGCCTCGGCGAGTATGGCGGGCAGCAGGCTACGACCCTATCACGCAGCCGCAACGGGTCACTGCCACTGCAGAAGTGTATTGTCTCGGCATGTGGAATGAGAGAGGTCCTGGCGTCAAGTCTGGCACACACTCCAAGTTCGGTAGGATAGTCAACAGTGATCCCTCCTATTTCTAGGTTAGGATTCTCAAGAGCTAATGTGATATAGGCAATACCTAGTAATTTTAGTGTCAACCTAACACGGGCTAGTCAACTCGGTTGGTAATCCCTTTTAGCCGATGAAACTTGTGGACTAGTGTAGAACCAAGTTAGTCATGCCTCAGCACGTTGTGACCGTACTTAATCCTTTTGTGAGCCTTGCACTTTCGTGCCCAAAAATGGATTCTCTCAACTGATTGGTGTAGAATAATTGAAAGAATGAAGAGCAATGGATTAAGCAAACTTGGAATATATTATTGAAAAATAACTCAAAACCTAAAACAATCGTTTAACAACTAGTTTACAACATAACCCTAACCCAAGTGGAGTTTAGAACATGGCGACGACAGAGAACACGAGAAAAGTCTATAGAAAACCTAGGATGATTTGAACTAGGAGTACAATGGGTGTTTATAGACTAAAGACTAGGTTAAGTCTTCCTTAAAGTAGAAGTCCTTGAAAGTAGCTTTCCATCTTGAATATGACATTAAACTCTGACTCTTTTGCGTGGAATTTGGATTTTATCTCGTTTGCCTTAGTCTGCAAGTAAGCTTGAGATTTTTGCTTTGGCAGCCCTGACCGCTGCAACAGACGTCGGAAAATAAAATGGATACCGACGATAGATTCAGGATTTTTAGCTCTACAGATCGCGCTCCGGTCCTTCCAACTTCCATAGTCAGATTTTGTGGGCAGCAAGGTCGGCGGCAACTCTACTCGGTAGGTACTCGGCAACAATTGTCTTCTGCTAGAACTGCTTCAGTACAACTCCTAGGTATGCTTCCTCAACCTTGTGCCCTCAGCTTCTCGATTCCCTCTTTCAGCCGTTAGTACCTATATACAAGAATACACTAAAATAGTATCTCTTGTTCACCAAATAAATGGTAATTCATAAAAGCAAGGCAGGACAATGAAATGTTGTAAAATTCTATGCATGCACCTACTTATGCCTAAAATGTGCTTAAAAACAGTAATAATAAGAGTTAGAATGTGCATGAAATATAGGACTTATGGATACTTTACACACCCCCAAACTCAAACTATTGCTTGTCCTTAATCAATGCAACCTAAAATACTTCCTCTAATAAAAGTTAGAAAGAAAAACTAGATTTTAACCTGATTTTCTGCCTCAAGTCCGTGGCACCTATATTAAGTTAGTGAAGAGAAATAAGAAGAAAAATAGCTCAGAATTTAAATTTCTCATGCATGTGTGGTGTGTGCATATCTGTAAACGAGGTGAATACGTAGAATAAATAATTAAACATAGATGCCACTGTGATTTAAAGGTTGATGTCGAGGCAGCAAAGTTTAAGCACAATAATTTTAATCATGGCAGTGAGGGCTTCAGCTTATCACAACTACTCTTCCAGGTCTGACGTTGAGATAGGAGCAAACTACAAAACCCCGAACCCTTGGAGTAGAGTCATCCCATGAAGGCTTTCATTTAATCATGCTAATTTGTCTGTCACTTTAAGGCTTTCAGATTCATGGACTTTGATAGCAGTGGAGTGTCTTCGCAGATGATTCTTCCTAGAGCATGTTGCGGGCACCTCTAGGGTAAACATCACTGTTCCTTGTTTTCGATTCTGCTGTCGTGGCAGTACTTGCATTTTTCTGTTTCTTTTGCCTGCCTCAGCGGCTACCTGTAATCATTGTTAGAATTTTGCAAAGAATTCTAAAAACAAACATGCAATGTTCATCAAATATTCTAACACATTCAGCAAGTAATAGAGATGTTTTCAGGCATAAAGAAAAAAAATTCTAAGTCATATTTCATACTTTTTCCAAAGATTAAGTTTAATTTTTATTAGGTGCGAAAATAAATTAGTCGGCTACCCTATCATAGGCACAAGTAATAACAAACTTTTCTGTTCTGATTATTACTAAGGCAAGTACAATGCAACCTAAATGCAACTAAAGATGCCTAAAATGATGCGAGAGCTATCCCCCCCCCCCAAACTCGAGATGGACATTGCCCTCAATGCACAAAACAGATAAGATACAAATACAAAATACAAGTTAAAGATAAAAAAAAGAAAATAGAAAAGAAAAAGAAAAGAAAAGAAAAATAAAATAAAATAAAAGTTTGCTGAGGGGTTGGAGGAGGTTGGATTCTTGTCAGGTGAGGAGGAGGAAGAAGTTTGGATGACGAAGCGGCGGCCGGCAGATACCTTGGCGGTTGTTCTAGTAGGTGAGATTTTTGCTTTTCACGGCGACTAGACTCTCTTCGGCGTATGTTGTGGCTCTTCTTGTGGTTTGGCAGGAGAAGCATTTGGAGATGCATCGCTCTCTTCTGACTCCGTCTCGAAGTCCATAGGTTCTTCGGCTATTATGTGCTGCTTCCTCTTCCTGGTTCCTGTTGAGATGTGAGGGGCTCGATTCGATCAATCGTTCTTGCTCGCCAAGTGTGGAGAAGTTGGATAATTGGGTGTTTTAGTGGGACGTGAAAATTTGGCAATTTGACACAAGGATTTATAGTGGTTCAACCTTCTAACCAATGTTTACATACACTACCTTAGCTCCCCACTAAGGATTTCCAAACAAATTCACTAAGAATTATGTCCCCTTTTCTCGGCTTAGGAGGAAACCGTTACAACGATCAAGCTTTCTACCCAAAGCTTGATCAAACACCCTCTTACAAGAGAAAGACTTAGAAAACTAGAAATCCCTCTAATAGGTATGTGTTTGCAATACTAAGCTCTCACCCAAAACCTAAACACTTGAGCAAATTTAACAATGTTTAGCTCACAAGTGTTGTCTAAGCAAGAAATAAACAACTTAAGCTCTAGACATATTTTGACATCATAATGTTGTTACAATTGAAGCATTAGCCATTACAAGATGCTTTGAGGTCCCTTTTATACTCCTTGATGAGTTTGTAGCCGTTACTAGCCGTTGGGATTGAATTGGAGCCGTTGGAGCCTTTATTTCCCACCATAAATGCAGTTTTGCAGCTGGGCGTATCGATACTCTTCAAACTGTATCGATACGGTCTCAATGAGGAATTAGACGTTGGGCTTCTTCAGCTGATGCGTATCGATACGCTTACCTAGCGTATCGGTACGGTCCTGCAATTAAAAGACCGTTGGGAAAATGAATGTTGGGGTAGTTAGGAGTATCGGTACGTGATACACCTGTATCGATACGCGACTAGCTGTTGGGCTATTTCAAATCACACTGTATCGATACGGCTAAGCGTATCGGTACGGGTTTTGGCTACTAGAAAAATCAGGTAGTTGAAACCCTAAGGCGTATCGGTACGGTCCAAGACCGTATCGGTACGGGCACTTGAAAAGGCTGGTTTTGACTACTTTAAATCATTCCAAAGCCTTACAAAACCCTTAAACATATTTTCAAGTTGTTTTTGACTAAAAACATATTTTAAATTCTTTTCAATTTAGTCCAAAACATTTTTCAAATATTATATCAAAACATTAGTTCTACAATTTCTTCCTCCGTGGGTGCTGCCGGAGGGATGAATTCCATTGGAATGGATGTTGTTGCTGCCACCAGTGCTGTTTCGGGCTCTAGCGGCGGCTGCTCAATCTCCTCTGAGGAAGAGGTGTCTGCCACTGTGTTTGATGTGCATGCAGGGGAGAGATGATGCTGGTGCCTCTTAGGCGAATTTGCCACTGTGTTGGATGGGGTAGCGGCTGAGTAAGTAGGAGAATGCGTAGGAGAGGGCACATGGTGGTCTGTCTAGCGGGCAGCGGTGGCTGGTGGATCTCTTTGTGCTTGGATTGCTGCCGCAAGCTCCGCAGGGTATGGTGGCTGAGGGCTGGTTGGGCGTTGTTGGCTCTTTCTCCGCATCCTGCGTCATTTGAATGCAGACCGTTTTGGTCTAGTCCTCTTTGGCAGTTGTAAGCTCATTTGCGGGTTCTTTCGGGACACCGAAGTTGGTGTAGAGACCTGTGATGAGCGACGGGAAGTATAGCTTGCCTTTCTTCTTCTTGAAGCAGTTGTGGATTTCTATGTAGATAATTTCCCCTACGTTTATTGGCCGATTGATCAGGATACTGTGAATTAAGGCAAGGTGCAGTCGATCAATGGTTGAGTTGTGGGATGTGGGCAGTAGACGCCTTTTTACAAAGGTGTTCCAAGTTCGGCAGGATAGTCGACAATGATCCCTCCTATTTCTAGGTTAGGATGCCCGAGAGCTAACATGATATAGGCAATACCTAGCAATCTCAGCGTCAACTTAACACAAGATAGTCAACTCGGTTAGTAATTCCTTTTAGGTGCTGAAACTTGTGGACTAGTGTAGAACCAAGTTAGTCACGCCTCAGCATGTTGTGACCGTACTTAATCCTTTCGTGAGCCTTGCACTTTTGTGCCTGACAAATGGATTCTCTCAACTGACTGGTGTAGAATAATTGAAAGAGTAAAGAGCAATGGATTAAGCAAACTTGGAATATATTATTGAAAAATAACTCAAAACCTAAAACAACCATTTCACAACTAGTTTACAACATAACCCTAACCTAAATGGAGTTTAGAACGTGGCGACGGTAGAGAACACTAGAAAAGTCTATAGAAAACCTAGGATGATTTGAACTAGGAGTACTATGGGTATTTATAGACTAAAGACTAGGTTAGGTTCTCCTTAAAGTAGAAGTCTTTGAAAGTAGCTTTCCATCTTTAATATGACATTAAACTCTGACTTCTTGGTGTGGAATTTGGACTTTATCCTGTTTGCCTTAGTCCGCAAGTAAGCTTGAGATTTTTGCTTCGGCAGCCCTGGCCGCTGCTACAGACGTTGGAAAATCAAATGGATATCGGTGGTAGATTTAGGTTTTTAACTCTACAAATTGCGCTCCGGTTCTTCCAACTTCCATAGTCAGTTGTCGTGGGTAGCAAGGTCGGCGGCAACTCTATTCAGCAGGTACTCGGCATCAACTCTCTTCTGTTGGAACTGCTTCAGTACAGCTCCTAGGTATGCTTCCTCAGCCTTGTGCCCTTAGCTCCTCGGTTCCCTCTTTCAACCGTTAGTACATATATACAATAATTCACTAAAACAATATCTCTTGTTCACCAAATAAATGATAATTCATAAAAGCAAGGCAGAACAATGAAATACTGTAACATGTTATGCATGCACCTACTTATGCCTAAAATGTGCTTAAAAACAGTAATAACAAGAGTTGAAATGTGCATGAAATATAGGACTTATGGACTCTTTACAACTACCATGCTTCTCTAGCATTTGCAAACATTCAACAAGTCCAAACAATGCTTGAACTTGTATGTAGTAAAAGTCTTGGCCAACATATCTGGATTGTCTGCAGTATGCACCTTTTGTAACACTTCAAGATTTCTAAAAGAAAGAATGTAAGGCTTGAAGTTGGGAGGTTTTGAACCCACAACCTCTTGCTTGCCGCCAAACCCTCCCTATAGGTTTAACCATTACACCAAGTGCTCACATTTATCATATGTTGCATTTGAAACTCCTTAAAGTAAGTCTAGGGTTTATCTAGAATTTAGTAAGTCTTGTTTGACTCTTCAGTTGCTCCGTAAAAATTTCCCCATTTGATACTGAGAGAAATGTTTAGATCTGAATAATTCCCCCACCAACTCGTCATCTCCTCTACCAGTCCGACCGATCTTCGTCACCGCTGGGCTGTGGTGGTCACCACCTACATCGCTGGAGGCGTCATGTCGTCATGATCTCAGCCATGTCCACCACACTTATAATCGAGCCACCTTTTGCCGGAAAATCCTATTTGAAGCTTCGGCAAGAAACCCAAATCATTGTCGTTGTTTCATGAATTTTTCGACCTCGGTTGCTGACCGTTTGTGAAACGGACACCAGATTTGGGCTCCTCGCGTGTCGACGAGTAAGACCCTACTAGCCGATTGTCTGTCAGACACCGTTAACGGCCTCACCGGAGTATTGCGTTTTCCCGATAGCTCGCCTCTATTTTGGCAAGATTCGGTAAGTTCTAGCATGAATCCGATTTGTGGATGTGAATGGTTGAGTTGCTAAGTTGATTTTCGTTCTTTTCTGGCCGAAGCAGGTGTTTTGGGGCCTCTGACGGCATTTTGGTGAGGTTTTCGGCAAAGTTCTGGTGGGTTTTCGATCTTGGTGAGTGAACCGGTCTGAACACACCAAACCGAACTGGTCCAGTTAACAACCCAGTCTGAGCTAGACCAACTCGGTTTGAGCCCAAACCGACCCGACGCCCGACCCGTCTGCCCGACCCATCAACCTGTTGACCGAGTCAACCCGCTGACCGAGTCAACTCAGTGAGTTAACTCGTCCAAGTTGACTCAACCGAGTCAGTCTAGTTGACCTGGTCGCTGACGTTAGGAATGACTTTGACTGCTGACGTCAGCGTTGACTTTGACCCAAAAAGTCAAATTTTTCGAACAATCGTATTTTATGTTTTTCGACATCCTAAGTCCATTTTTGAAGCCCGTTTCGCAAAATTCTGACCTGAAAGCCTCTGAATATGACTTGAACCTGAACTTGTATATTTATTTAATTATCCAGTTAAGAACTTTGTGAATAAGGTCTGATCTTGGAATTTGTGTAATTGACGTTGTTCTCAGTTTCTTGAATACGAGATGTTGAAGGATGTCAAATCCGGGTTCAAGAGTGTTCGAACGTCATTCGAGGGTCGACCGATATAGCAAGGATTCAAGGTAATGCATTACTACCTTCTACATGATTTTTAAAACTTGTTGGTATTCGGTTAATGCATGCACGACCATGATTGAGCATATTATTAATTTTGCTAATATCGATCAATTAAGAAATAAGAATTTTATGGCCAAGACAAATATTCGTATAAGAGGTTTGATAAATTGAAAGGACTTTCGAGTTCAGTGCACGATTAATGATCGGCTAATCTTTAAGTCTGGTCATCCTTTTGATTAAAAAGAATTGTCAAAAATTCGATTAACGAATGACGAAAATACCCATATCTATAAAAATAACCCAGTAAGCTATACTTGATCCGGTAAGACATCTGATACACTTGAAAACCTCGGATTACTGAAATGTCATGGTAACAATACTTAAACCCTCGAGTTTGTAAAGTACTTGAGTTTCCAGAATTTTGAATAATCCGACGAAGATAAATTTACGGAAAAGCATTTGTATGTATGAATTGATCAATGTGGCATGAAAGATTGAATTGATCGAAAAGACCAAAAAGGATTGAATATACTTATAAGGGTGAAATAGATCAGAATGACCCTAAAGACTGATATTTTCTTCAGGCATTAATTGCCAATCGACCTACATATGGGATGTATCCTCGAGGTCTGAAACCAACAAATAGATGGAAGAACCGAGAAACTCTGAAAAATTGAAACATTTTCGAGCATCGTATTGTATGAAATACCCTCGAGTACTAGAATGACGAAGAATACTTCTAAGACATGGAATTATAAATCCTAATAAAGCCAAAAAATATAATGACTCTAAAAGTGGTAAAATACGACCCGTGTCAGTTGGTCGTTTCAAATACTATGATGATAGCGAAAGAATACCATGTGAATGCACATGCAATTTATTTGGAGAAAGTATATAGTTAATGGCATGAAAGACTTGTTCGACAAAATCACTTTCGATGTTTTGGAATGAGTTCATGTTCAATACACATGTTCGAATACTTGAAAAATACTGCTTATATATATGTCTAGTTTCTCGTAGTAAGTTCAGTGGATGATTGGTGAAGGCGAACTGTTTTGGTGATATATTGTGGTCAGTTTTAGAAATGAATGCTTAAGGCGTACTTATCCGGTTATACTACTAACTTTATTTTAGTGGTTTGGATTAGTTCTAAGGGACTTGAAAACCTAATGAGCAACTAGAATTCTTGAATTCTATACGTTGCCGTTTATACCTTGTTGGTTTAAATTATCAGATTACCCCCGAATGTTAGAATGACCAAATTACCCTCGTATGCTTTAACGATCGAATCACTCTCGATGTATCTGAAATCTCAATGATCCTGATGCATCAACTTGATGTATGGTTTGAGTCTTTGGTGCCGAAATCCCCTTTCGTGGGACCTCGTTCTGAAATCAGTCAGAAATTTTTCAAGTGTTCTCTTTCTGATAACTATCAAATGTCTCTAAGAAATAAATTGGATCATAAGGCGCATGCCATGTGTCCGTAAATACTATTTGTTCTAAACCAAGACTATCTGCTAAAATTAAACGCATGACACTGTTATTCGAAAAGAAAGCAATCTTTGACCTTTGTCCTCTGATATAGAAACATATATGATATATGTCTCTAAATATGAAATAATAATAAAATAAAATTTACTTATGTCTTCTGGTATAAAAATAGATCTGATATCTATTTCCTATAATAATGTCTTCTGAATATAAACTGAATTTATCTAGGGTATATTATCCCGGATATGAATGAAGATCTATAGGACCTAAGCTTCTACGCCCAATGGGCATAGGGTAAGCCTTTTTGTAAGCTCCTACGCCCAATGGGCCTAGGGTAAGCCTTTTTGTAAGCTCATACGCACGACGGGCCTATGGTAAGTCTTTCTGGATACTATTTTGGGTTTCTACATATTGACGTATGGTTAGAGGGTAGTTAAGTAAATTAATAAATGTAGGGCGTGTAGGTGTTCCCTTTTTGTGAGAGCACAAGTGCACACTCTTTCCAAGTTATAGTATATAAGATGTCGAATCCCACGAGGATTGGAATAGTTCCTTCGAATGTGTATCTACACAAGAAATTTAAATGCACAATTAATTTTAGGTTTGGTTAAAGGAATAAAACTAAAAAAACAATTGATTAAAGTAGGGGAGATCAGAGTGATAGGATGGGCCAGGTAATTGATGCTCAGTAGTGTGTAGACTGTATTGCATATGTTGAGGTTGGATTGCGCTGCCACGATATGCTGCCTCGGCAGGTATGGCGGGCGGAAAACTACAACCCTGTCACGAGGCCGTAGCAGGTCTCTGCCACTACATGCGTGTACTGTCTTGGCAGGTGGAATGAAAGTAGTCCTGGAGGCACGTCTGGCAAATACTCCAAGTTCGGCAGGATAGTCGACAGTGATCCCTCCTATTTCTAGGTTAGGATGCTCGATAGCTAACTTGTGGACTAGTGTGGAACCAAGTTAGTCAACTCGGTTGGTAATCCCTTTTAGCCGCTGAAACTTGTGGACTGGTGTGGAACGAAGTTAGTCACGCCTTAACACATTGTAACTGTACTTAACCTTTCATGAGCCTTGCACTTTCGTGCCCGACAAATGGATTCTCTCAAATGACTGGTGTAGAATGATTGAAAGAATGAAGAACAATAGATTAAGTAAACTCAGAATATTTTATTGAAAAATAACTCAAAACCTAATACAATTGTTTCTCACAACTACTTTACAAGCAAAAACCTAAACCCTAGGGAGTTTAGAACATAGCCGACTCCCTCTCTCTATCTCTTTCTCTCTCTATCGATCTTTATGCCCATATACCCTCACATACATGGGTACATATAGGGCTTGGCCTAAGGTTAAGTTCTCCTTGGAGTAGAAGTCTTCCTTGATGATAAAATAGATTTAATATTTAATGCTTCATCCAATTCTGACTTAAATATGGACTCATTTGGATGTTTACTTCTTCGGCAAGTAAGTATAAGCCACCTTCCTTATCGATTTTCAATTAGTTCTATACACCGCTCCAGGCCTCAGAAAATTGCAAGATTGGGTTCAATGGACTTAGAAAAATTTCCTCTATCAAACGAGACCCATCTTGACTATATCGGCGTATTGTCATCTGGCGGCATTTTGCGGCAGCGGCGGCATTCTGCAGCGGCAGCGTCTTTGGCAGCAACTGAAACTGCTTCAATACAACTATTTCTGCTCCCTGCTTTCATGTCCTCTCTTCCTCTGATCAGCAACCCACACCTAAAATAGAAAACTAACTAAAACAACACCTTTTCTTTACCAAATATAAGATATTCAAATAAAGCGTGGTAAAAGAAGAAATGATTTTATAATGCATGATATGCAGCTAATTATGCCTAACTAAGCTTAAGAACAGCAATAATAAGGGCAGAAATGTAAAATATAGAACTTCTGGACACTCTACACACACCCCCAAACTCGAACCATTACTTGTCCTCAAGCAATGCAACCTAACTAGTAAATCTGCCCTTGTACATAAATCAAAAAGAAAACCTAGTTTTTAACTTGGTTTCATACCTCAAGTGTGTGGCACCTATATTATTTTAGTGAGAGGGAATAACATGAAATAACTTATCATTTTAATTCTAGTGCTAGTGCAGTGTGTGCGTGTCTGTGTATATGTTGAATATGCTAAGTATACTAAGTAAACAAAAAATGTTGTAGATGTTAAAGAAAAAGGATATAGAGTTGCTGCTTTGGCAGCACAGTTAAGCACTTCTTTTCTTCCTTTTTCTGATCATGGCTTTTAAGGGCTTCAGCTCATCACAACTACTCTCTAGGTCTGAAGCTAAAATAGGAGCATACTACGAAACTCCGAACCCTTTGAGTAGAGTCATCCCGTGAAGGCTTTCATTCACTCGTGCTAATTTGTCCGTCACTTCAAAGAATTTCAAATACATGGACTTTGATAGCAGCAGTCTCCTTGCTCATGATCCTTCCTATAGCCTATTTTTGGCACCTCTAGGGCATTCAGCCTTTTCTTTGTTTTGCGGTCGTGGCGGCATTGCTTTTTATTTTACTTTGCTGCCATGACGGCATACCTGCATCCAATATAAGAATTTTCATTAAGTTCAAGCAGGCAATGTACACTTAGAACTCAAACAGTATTCAATACTTAACAGAAGTGTGATAAAAGTTTGGCAACTAAAAAAATTTTCTAAGGTGTTTTTCATGCTTCTTCCCAAGATTAAGTTCAATTTTAAGTGTGGCACGAAAATAGAATCGGCTAACTATCATAGGCACAAGTTATTTAACTCAGATTTCCAATTTTTATTAAGTACTAGGCATGATTTAAAATGCAACTACATGCTTAACAAAATAACATGAAGACTAACCCCCCCTAAATCAAGGTGGACATTGCCCTCAATGCCTTAAACAAAATAAAAACAAAATCTAAAGAGAAAACAGAAAAGAAAACATAAAAGAATAGGATAAAGCAGGGAAAAAAAGAAAATAATGGTGCTAGAAGCTGCCCGAGTTGTCTTTCAACTTGGTGGCCTTGGAGAAAGATGAGAGGATTAGGTGGCGAGTGGCGGGTGATTTGGCGGTGAGGCTCTGCTTCTGGCCGCGAGTTGGCTGGACTCTAATGGGAATGGGTCTCTTTGGTTGCTACTCCAGCTCAGTTTCTGACCCTTCATCCTCTGGTTTGGCCGCTATCACGTGCCTCTTTTCTTTTCTTTGTTACCTCGGCCGACTCTGCATTATCGGAGGAATCAAACACCTCCTCATCAAGGGAATTTGTGGCATGGGATGTCTTCTCTGTTGTCGTCTTTGCCGCTTGGGTGGCTGTCCTTGTTTACTCCTCATATTTCTTGGCGGTTTGCCTTTTATAGTAGGGTCTGAATCTAGATAAATAGTTGTGAGACGGACTAAATAAAAATAATATAACTGAAAATAAAATTTGGTCCTAAGTTTATTAAGATATATTCCTAAAGAAAACGTTAAAGATGTGGGAAAACTAAAATTATGTTACAGTGGGTTCATTTCTGATACTTCTTATAGTCCACTCGGACCCTCCATCGAGTGACTATTCTTATAGGGAAGTATTTCTTCCTTGTTCCCTTGTAATCCATGCGAATCCTCCACCTTGTTTCTTTTTCTGAAGGCATAGACATGTGATTAGTAAAAATTATACCACTATCAAACCATGCACTTACCTTATCTTTGTAATGATTTGTTATGGTGGAGGATGGCTTTTGCTGCCAAGACAGCTGTTCAGGTGGCCAACTGTCGGGGCAGTAGTCTGTCATAATATGGTTCAGGTCTAGGAAAAACTCGGCACATTGAAGGGCTTCATCATCCATAACATTGTGTTCTTCAGGTCCCTCGAACATCTCCATCAGTAAAGATTGTGATGGCTTTAGATCTGCCAGCATCGGCTCCTCTTGATATGCATATTCCATAGTTGCCGAGATTTCTACCGTGGCGGGAATAGGTATCGAGACTGATGCTGAGGCGTGCAAGGTTGATAAGGCTTCGGATGTGACATCATCAATTTTTCTGTCGGCCTCATTAGATGTTGTCGAAAAATTGCTATATACAGTTTCCTCAATCCTTGCTAGGGCAATTTCTCGCATAGGCTTATCATGTGTTGGGCAGTGTTCTTCATCCTCTAGTTGTTCCTCAAACATCGGAGAACTTTCATCACATATTTCTTCGTCCTCTTGCCTTGGGACATCAGTATCCCTAGGACTGACTTGTTGGTGATCAATGGTTGCCAAGGCAGAAGTTGCTGGGACATTTTCTTCGTTCATGGCATATGTGGATATGTTGAATCAATCGGTTGTATCCCATAAGGTTGAATCCCACTATGCCATCCTTGTATCCATTTTTTGTGAAAGCCTTTAAGTGGATTCAATAAAGGATGCAGTACTAGCCATGAAAACTTGAAACATGTCCTCCAAGGTTTGTGATTGTTCTTGCTGAGGACTACACTGCCAGGGTATATCTGTCGATGCGGCAACACAATTGTCATGGTAAAAAAATTGAGGTTGTTGATCATATCATGAAAAATTATGCTGCGGCGGTAGATACTGCGGTAGGTGCATCTAATGTCCCAGTTGTTGATGTGGCTTCTCCTGTTGTTGGTCTCATATGTCTTCTCCGATAAGTAAAGGGCAATTTTCGAACACATGATTTCCCTCACATAGATTGTAAGAATTTTCCAACATCAGCTCTCGAGTGGTTTCTCTTGATTGCTCTTGAAGCTGACCACCTTGACCTAGCATGTTTATTTCTGCAGCAAAATTGTTATGGTAAAAAAATTGTCAATTTTGATCATACCATGAAAAAATTTGTTGTTGCGGCAACGGCGTTTGATGTCTTGTCTGCTGCCACGCCGGTGACTACTGCTGCAACATCTGTTGTTCATGTTCAAACATCAGCTCCCGTATAGTTTTCCTCGACATTGTGATGCCCTTGGACTTGTAGCGTACCTGATTATTTTATATATATACAAAAGAAAAAACAGTTAAAAACCTAAAAATTAAATGCAATTAAATAACGAGTGCAGAAAACAAAAATAAGTCGTTATTGCCAATCCCCGGCAACGGCGCAAAAGTCTTGTAGGGCGTGTAGGTGTTCCCTTTTTGTGAGAGCGCAAGTGCACACTCCTGCCAAGTTATAGTATATAAGATGTCGAATCCCACGAGGATTGGAATAGTTCCTTCGAATGTGTATCTACACAAGAAATTTAAATGCACAATTAATTTTAGGTTTGGTTAAAGGAATAAAACTAAAAACACAATTGATTAAAGTAGGAGAGATCAGAGTGATAGGATGGGGCAGGTAATTGCTGCTCAGTAGTGTGTAGAATGCATTGCATAGGTTGAGGTTGGATTGTGCTGCCACGATATGTTGCCTCGGCGGGTATGGCGGGCGGAAAACTACGACCTTGTCATGCGGCCGCAGTAGGTCTCTGCCACTACAGGGGTGTAATGTCTCGGCAGGTGGAATGAAAGTAGTTCTGGTGGCACTTCTGGCAGATACTCCAAGTCCGGCAGGATAGTCGACAGTGATCCCTCCTATTTCTAGGTTAGGATGCTCGAGAGCTAACTTGTGGACCAGTGTGCAACCAAGTTAGTCAACTCGGTTGGTAATCCCTTTTAGCCGCTGAAACTTGTGGACTGGTGTGGAACCAAGTTAGTCATGCCTCAGCATGTTGTGACCGTACTTAACCCTTTCGTGAGCCTTGCACTTTCGTACCCGACAAATGGATTCTCTCAAACGACTAGTGTAGAATGATTGAAAGAATGAAGAACAATAGATTAAGTAAACTAAAAATATTTTATTGAAAACAACTCAAAACCTAATACAACCGTTTCTCACAACTACTTTACAAGCAAAAACCTAAACCCTAGGGAGTTTAGAACATAGCCGACTCCCTCTATCTATCTCTTTCTCTCTCTATCGATCTCTATGTCCCTATACCCTCACATACATGGGTATATATAAGACTTGGCCTAAGGTTAAGTCCTCCTTGGAGTATAAGTCTTCCTTGATGATAAAATAGATTTAATATTTAACGCTTCATTCAATTTTAACTTAAATATGGACTCCTTTGTATGTTTACTTCTTCAGCAAGTAAGTATAAGCCACCTTGCTTATCGATCTTCAATCAACTTTATACACCGCTCCAGGCCTCAAAAAATTGCAAGATTGGGTTCAATGGACTCAGAAAAATGTCCTCTATCAAATGAGACTCATCTTGACTATGTCGGCGTATTGTCATATGGGCGGCATTTTACGGCAGCGGCAACATTCTGTAGCGGCGGCGTCTTTGGCGGCAATTGGAACTGCTTCAGTACAGCTCCTTCTACACCCTGCTTTCTTGTCCTCTCTTCCTCTAATCAGAAACCAGCACCTAAAATAGAAAAACTAACTAAAACAATATTGTAACACCCCAATTTTGGGCTTAGAGGTTTTGGGTTTGAACCGGACCGGTCGGATTTTCAGTTCGAATATAAAAGGTGGTTTTAAGGAAAGCCTAGTTCGGGATGCATTAAAAATATGGAAAAATATCTAAAAATCCTCTTTTAATATATATAAGAGGGTGGTGAAATCAATTTTACAAAATGAGGTTTGGAAATATGACATTTTGAGTTGGTGACTAAAATGTAATTTCTGAAAAGTTCGTGACTGTTTTAAAATGATTGAAACTTTGAATCTTTAAGGAGCTAATTTACCCAAGGGAGGATTTCTCCAGATTTTTCTAGATTTTTAAAGACTCATTTAATGTTTAATTAATGAAAAGAAAAGAGGGGAAAATATATTTTTAGTTTCATAACTAACTTTTACCAAAATTTTCATATTTCATTTTCTCTCAAAATCCCCTCAGCCAAACACATTTCCACAGCAACTTTCCCATTGATTTTCACACCTAAAGTTGAGATTTCAATTCCTAAATGATTCCTAATCATTTCTACACCAAATCCTCACCATTTGCTTAATGAATTTTCAAGGATTTTGGCTCTAAACAAGGAGAAATCCACATTTAGAGGTATGAACGTTCTTCTCCTCTAAATACTCAGTTCTTTACTGAAATTCCCAAGTTCTCAATCCTTAAATTAAGTTTTATTAAAGGTTTTAATGTTGTGATCTTGATTTTGGCTTAAAATGCAAGATTTGGATTTAATTTTGAAGAAATTTGTATTGGATGATTGGGCTCTATTTTGAGATGTCTTTTTGATGTATTTTGGATGTCTAAATGATGTGTGATCGAGGTTTAATCAATGCAATCCCGAATAGGTTGATTTTCCTAAGTTTTTACTTGTGAAAATAGTGGTTTTGGGGTGATTTTGGTGTTTTGTTGATGCTGGAGGTATAAGGACGTGTTTGGGATCATTTTGGATGTTAATTGATGTTTAAAAATGGTTAAGAGTGATGTATCTTGGCTGGGTTAAGTTTTGGAAGTGTTTGGATGTGATTTCGGTTGTATTTGGTAGCCGAAATGTTGGATTTGCGAAGAGCAGCGAGTTTAGGTGTGTTGCTGGTGTTTTTAATGCATAATGATGCATTAATCCTCTGTTGTTATGTGCTTGAAACAGGGGAGAATGATCCGTGAGCAATAGAGGTGGCGTTGATGGTTTCGAATGCTTGGAAGGCTTGTTGGCTAGCCTAGTTTTGTGTATCGGTGAGTGAAGTTGGAGTTTTCAGCTTTAAAACCAATGTTTGAAGGTTTTTGGGAGCTTAGTTTAAGTCTAAACAACTTAGCTAAGCTCAAGAGTAAGTAAATGGAATTTCTCTCTTGGATTATGTTATGAATTGGTTTTTAAAGCACTTGTGATTGTTGTATACAATGCATGTGATTTGCATGTTTAAATTCTGTTTTGAAAGCATATTTTAGCATGGTTTAATGTTGGTTTTGAAAGTCATGTGTGAAGGATGCTCAAGGTAAGAGATCCTTGGTTTTGTACATTGGAATTGTGGAATTGATGCATAGTGTTGCATGTTGTTTAACGGCTTTGTTTAATGCTTCGAAACAGTGAAGTGATGATGGTAGTTGGTGGTTTTGGCATTTTGGTTATGCTTGTAAAAACAATGGATTAATGTGGTAAAATGGTTATATTGGCAAGTGATGTAAGTAGTTCTTGGTTACTTTAATCGGATATAGTTAGCCGGCTATAGGATTGGGTGCACCGTGAATTGAGTCGCCTTGGATGTTGAGGGGTTGTAATTGTACCGTAAACTCCATCCAAGAATCCTAGCGATTGAGGAAATTGGTGTCACCACGATGGAGGATGGCTCTCATGGGTGGGCTTGGTTAAGTGCCACCACGATGGAGGATGGCTCTCGTGGGTGAACCTTGTTAAAAGTCACCACGATGGAGGGTCGCTCTCATGGGTGGACTTTGTTAAGCGTCACAACAGTGGAGGGTTGCTCCCGTGTGTGAGCTTGGTTAAGGTGATTATAATGGTTGTGGTAGCTTCCATGTGTAAGCCTTGTGATGTGTCCCGGCATTCGCTAGTGTGTTATACAACTTCCGATGAGTGATGTTGAGGGGTTGTGATTGTACTGTTAAACTCCATCACGGGTGTTGAGGGGGTTGTGATTGTACCGGTAAACTCCACCTTGTGTTGTTCGGAAGTGTGTATGGAGCGTGTGGGACAACGCTTGTAATTCGCGTATTCGATTGTGTCTTATGTTATGATGGTTTGTGAATTATCACTTGGAAGCCAATATAATGTTCTTGAATGTAATGAAGCATGAGATGCTTGAAATCATGCATGGTTGCATGGGAAGTGTGTGATGTTCTAAGAATGCATGTATAACTTGTTAACTTGTACAAGTGTTTATCTTATATTAAGAATGGTGCATATGTGCATGGGAGTCTCTTTAGTGCATTGAAGTCTTGCGAAGGCTTGTTTTAAAAGGCATGTAATGCAAATGTTGATTTTGTGGTTCTTGTATTGCATTTGTTTAATGCATGAGATAGATTGAAGGAGTAAGTGGTTTTCAAAGGTTTCTTGCTTTGAGATGATTTTCAAGAATGAGAAAAGTATAATGTGAAGTGGAAGTGTTTTCCAAGGAATTTGTATTTAACTTTGCATATGATGTTCATGCATGGAAAGGTTAAATTGATGGTTTTGCAAGGGTGTGCTTTGAAGTGAGTTACTTAGCTTTTCTAAGCTAAGGGTTGGTTTTCATGTTTGAGCAATGCATGATTTAAAGCATGTTGTTTAAAAAGGGGTTTTCAAACACTGCTTTGGTTTATCGAAATGTGTTTACTTTTTAAAGAGGTTTTATGACTCACTGCATTGATGGTGTTTTGGTTTTGAGCATTCCTCACTAAGCATTATGTGCTTATGCTCCTTTTTGTCCATCAATGCAGATATTTGAAGTTGAGACAGCAAGAAGCAAGGGATTCAAGGAGAGCTCCACTTGAGATGTATGTCTCGGTTAATAGCTATAGATAATAAAGGCAATGGGGGGAGAGTCTTTTATGTTGATGTTTAATGAGATTGTGTATGTTGGACAAGTTTTGTTTATGATTTGAACTACGTGGTTTAACACTTGCAACGTTTGAATCTTCTTATTCATAAGTCGTTATGCTATGCTTCTTGTTTTAAAAGCATGTTTAAGTGTTGGATGTGTGGAAGGAGTTGGTGCACCTAGGAGTTGTTTTGTATCTAGATTTTAATGCAATTTGGTAGTTATGATGCTTGGCATGTTGTTTCTTTGTTGAGGATTGATTTGGAGCATGTTCGATGGGGTTTAGATGTGTTAAAACAGACCTATCTGCTGTTTCTGGGCAGGGTGTTTCGAAACACCCTTGCTTGTTTCGAAACAGGTGCTTGATTTGGCCTGGGTGTTTCGAAATGGGTAGAGGTGTTTCGAAACACTTTGGCTACTGCCAAGCTCCGTTTCTGAACGGGCTAACTTCGTTTCGAAATACTTGACCGTTGGGCACTGATTTGAATGGTTTTGAGGTTTGCAAGCTTTACGTTTTAGTCTTGATTTTTGTATGTGCAATTGGTTGAGTTTGAGATGTCCGTTTGAGATGAAATTTGGCAGAGGGGCATGAAACATGACTAATTTCATAATGGTAACTTAAAAATTGGTAAAGTCCTCTTAATTTCCAGAATTTACAAATTGGTCCCTAAATTCGTATGTTGTACAATTGGGTCCCTTATTGTTTTCCGATTGCTGTGATTTTTTAGTATGCTTATCTCAAGAGTACACCTAGGGTTAATGTGCATCTAGACAAGTTTAAAAAGAAAAAAAAGGTCGTTAATCAAGGTTGACTTTCGGGTTGACTTTGGTTTTCCCCGTGTAATCTTCGTAGTTTGGGTCAACCGTCTAGGCCGGGCTAAGGGGGTTACAAATACATTTTCTCTACCAAATATAAGATATTCAAATAAAGCGTGGTAAAAGAAGAAATATTGTTATAATGCATGATATGCAGCTAATAATGCCTAACTAAGCTTAAGAACATCAATAATAAGGGCAAGAATGTGCATAAATTATAGAACTTCTGGACACTCTACAATAAAACTTTCTGACTTTTTTCTGAAACATACCCTACTAAATTAATGTATAAGAGTTGAACTCTCATTAAACTTACAATTCGTGCTTAATGAACCATTTTGAACTCCTTGATCCAACTTCTAAAATCTGAATCTCTTTTGAATCTCCGGCTTTGGACTCATCTCTCAAGGTTCGGGTGATCAAATAAAGAACAACTTTGTTACCTTCTAATATAATGCTTCACTGAATTATCGAATCATCCCACAGTTCCCCTGCCGAGCCTCTAGAAGAGCCACAGCAGACACCAAAGAGAGTCCAGCCGCCACAGAAAGTAAAGAACTCACCTGCTCAAACCGCTGTCAAGGCTTCTGCCAACTGCCGTTTCGTCGTCCGAACATCCTCCTCCTCCTCAGCTAACCAGAATCCAGCCTCCTCTCAACCCTCAGCAAACTTTTAACTTATTTTCTTTTTTTATTTATTTCCTGTTTTTTTCTTATCTTTAACATGTATATTTTCTTTTTTTCTGTTTTGTGCATTGAGGGCAATGCCCATCTCGAGTTTGGGGGGGATAGCTCTCGCATCATTTGTAGGCATTCTTAGTTGCATATAGGTTGCATTGTACTTGCCTTAGCAATAATCGAAAAAGAAAAGTTTGTTATGACTTGCGCCTATGATAGGATAGTCGATTACTTTATTTTTGCACTTAATTAAAAATTAAACTTAATCTTAGGAAAAAGCATGAAATATGACTTAGATTTTTTTTCTTTTTGCCTAAAAATGTTGAATATCTATGTTAGTTGTTGAATGTGTAGAATATTTGATGAACACTGCGTGTTTATTTTTCTTAGAATTCTTTGCAAAATTCTAACAATAATTGCAGGTAGCTGCCGAGGCAGGAAAAAGAAACAGAAAAATGTAGAACTGTCAAAGGCAGCAAAAATCAAAAACAAATAAAAGTTTTGTGTTACCCTCGAGGTGCCCGCAACAGGCTCTAGGAAGAATCATGTGCGAGGACACTCCGCTGCTATCAAAGTCCATGAATCTGAAAGCCTAAAAGTGACGGACAAATTAACATGAGTGAATGAAAGCCTTCATAGGATGACTCTAATCCAAAGGTTCGGGGTTCTGTAGTTTGCTCCTATCTAAACGTTAGACCTGGAAGAGTAGTTGTGATAAGCTGAAGCCCTCACTGTCTTGATTAAAAAATAATATACTTAACTGTACTGCCTCGGCAGCAACCTTTAAATTACAACAGTATCTTTGTTTAATCTTTTATTTTGCGTATTTAGCTTGTTTACAGATTTGCAAACATCACACAGGCATTAGGAAGTTAGTTTTGAGTTGTTTTCTTACTTATTTCCCTTCACTAAGTTATATATATATATAGGTGCCACGGCCTTGAGGTAGAAAATCAGGTTAAAAACAAGTTTTTCTTTCTGACTATTATTAGAGCAAGTGCTTTAGATTGCATTGCTTGAGGACAAGCAATAGTTCGAGTTTGGGGTGTGTAAAGTGTCCAAAAGTCCTTTATTTCATGCACTTTCCAACTCTTATTATTACTGTTTCTAAGCACATTTTAGGCATAATTAGGTTCATACATAGCATTTACAGTATTTCATTGTTCTGTCTTACTTTTATAACTTATCATTCATTTGGTGAACAAGAGGTATTGTTCTAGTGTATTCTTGCTTGTATGTACTAACAGCTGAACAAGGGAGCCGATGAACGGAGGACATAACACTGAGAAGCAAACCCAGGAGTTGTACTGAAGCAGTTCCAACTGAAGTAAGTTGCTGCCGAGCATCTGCCGAGCAAATTTGCTTCCAACCTTGCTGCCCGCGGCAACTGACTATGGAAGTTTGGAGAACCGAAGCGTGATTTGTAGAGCTAAAACTCCTGATTTTATCATCGGCGTTCACGTGATTTTCCGACGTCTGTAGCAGCGGCTAGGGCTACCGAAGAAAAATTCCCAAGCTTACTTGTGGGCTAAGGAAAATGAGGAAGAGTCCATATTCCAAGCAAAGAAGTCAGCATTTAAAGCTACGTTAAAGAAGAAAAGCTACTTTAGAGGACTTCTACTTCAAGGAGGACTTGGCCTAGTTTTGAGTCTATAAATACCCATTGTACTTCTAGTTTAAATCATCCTAGGTTTTCTATAGCCTTTACTTGTGCTCTTCTCTGCCGCCATGTTCTAAATTCTCTTTGGGTTAGGGTTATGTTGTAACTAGAGTGAAACGGTTGTTTTAGGTTTTTGAGTTATTTCTTCAATAAAATATTCCAAGTTTAATTAATCCATTATTCTTCATTCTTTCAATATTTCCACACCAGTCGTTTGAGAGAATCTATTTTTCGGGCACAAAAGGGTTAAGTACGGTCACAACGGGATGTGTGACTAACTTGGTTCCACACTAGTCCACAAGTTTCAGCGGCTAAAACGGATCACTAACTTAGTTGATTGATTTGGTTCAACACTAGTCCTCAAGTTATCAATCTCGAGCATCCTAACCTAGAAATAGGAGGGATCACTGTCGAATATCCTGCCGAACTTGGAGTATCTGCCAGACTTGCCACCAGGACGTCTTTCCATTCCACCTACCGAGACAGTACACACCCTTGTAGTGGCAGTGACCTGCTGCGGCCGCGTGACAGGGTCGTAGTTTACCGCCCGATGTACCCGCCGAGGCAGCATATTGTGGCAACAAAGGATAACTCATACCTAATTCAACGCAATTTTCACACTAAGTGGCAGCATAACCCTGCCTGATCTATCAACATGATTCACCTCTTCTCTTTTACTTGTGTTTTATTTACTTTCCAATCTCAAGCAATCATTCACTTTTTTTTACTTTACCTTTGCGAAGGAACTAATGAACGAGACAAGTTATCCAATCCTCATGGGATTCGACATCTTATATACTATAACTTGACATGAGTGTGCACTTGCGCTCCCACATGAAAGGGAACACCTACACGCCCTACAATAATGCCACAACAGACTGAACAGTTGACTTCCAACATATAGGCCATCCACCAAGGGTGAAAACATACCCAGTTGTAGACCTTCTATCATCCAAATCACCTGCATAGTCTGAATCCACATATCCAACAATCAAAGGATCATGTCGCTGACTGCCGAAAACAATTCCATGTCCCACAGTACCTTTTAAATACCTAAAAATCCACTTGACTACTTCCCAATGTGATCTTCCAGGTTTAGACATGTATTTACAAACTTGACCAACAGCATGAGCTAAATCCGAACGAGTACATATCATCGCATACATCAGGCAGTCGACAGCACTAGCATAAGGGACCTTTGCCATCTCTTCAATTTCCTTGTCTGTCTTCGGGCACTGTTCTGTAGAAAGCTTAAAGTGATTCGCCAATGGAGTGCTCGCAAGCTTTGCTTTTCTCATCCCAAACCTGTCTAACACCTTCTCAACATAGCCTTGCTGAGATAACCACAGTTTCCTTGAGCCTCTATCTTTGTGTATCCCCATTCCAAGAATTTTCTTTGCAGCTCCTAAGTCTTTCATATCAAATTCTTGACTCAATAAAGCTTTCAAACCGACAACATCATGCATATACTTTGCAGCCAGCAACAAATCATCAACATACAGTAGCAGAAAAATAAAAGAACCATCATCAAGGCTTTTAACATAGACAAAACAATCATACTCACATCGCTTATAGCCAATCTGAATCATGTAGGAGTCGAATCGCTTGTACCATTGTCGTGGAGACTGCTTCAACCCGTACAATGATTTCTTTAACCTGCAAACCAGATGTTCATCTCCAGAACGAATGAACCCTTCTGGCTGCTACATATAAATTTGCTCCTCTAGATCATCATGCAAAAAAGTAGTTTTAACATCCATCTGCTCTAAATGCAAATCCGAACTAGCTACAAGTGCAAGAATTGCCCTGATTGAAGTATGTCTAACCACCGAAAAAAGATTTCATCATAATCAACTCCTTTTTGTTGTGAAAAACCCTTTGCTACCAATCGAGCCTTGAACTTTTCCCCCTCTTTTTCTGTTATTGTTGGTTTCCTTTTATGCACCCATTTGCAACCAATAGCCTTCTTTCCCTCAAGAAGCCTAGCTAGCTCCCACGTATGATTTTTCTGCAAAGATTCCATCTCCTCAACCAATGCAGCCATCCATTTGCTTTTCTCCGGACTAGAGATAACCCTTTAAAAAGTATTTGGATCTTCACTACTAATGTGAAGTGCAAAAGACACCATATCTTCAAAACCAAATATGCATGGAGCCTTTAGATTGGTGTGTCTCTCTCTATCTCTGGCTAAACTATAATTCTGCAACGGAACTGTATTAGAGTCACCAAGAGTTAAATTCGAACTTTCACCTTTCTCAGCTGTTACTTCTTTCTCAACTACTCTTGGATAATGTTCGAAATCCACCAGCACCTTATCTCGGTTATGCTGCAACATGAATTGCTCGTCAAAAATTGCATCTCTACTAATCACTATTTTCCTTGCAACTGGATCCAAAACTTGTATCCTTTGACACCTTTCTTGTAGCCTAGAAAGATGCACTTCTTCGATTTTGCATCAAGTTTTGATCTCTCATCACCAAGTACATGCACATAAGCTGGACAACCAAAAATCTGTAAGTGTGAAAAATCAGCTACATTGTCTGTCCATGCCTCTTCTACAACTTTTCCACCCAAAGATGCCCGTGGTGACCTGTTAATGAGATAGCATGCCATACTCACAGCCTCTGCCCAGAAGTTTTTAGGAAGCCTTACATTCAGTCTCAAGCATCGAGTCTGCTCAGCTAATGGCCTATTCATCCTTTCAGCAACACCATTTTGTTGTGGCGTCTTTCACACTGAAAAATGTCTCTGAATCCCATGCTTCTCACAGAACTTCAGAAACTGCGAATCTGTGTATTTTGTGTCATTATCATACCTTAAATACTTGATCTTTCTACCCATTTATTTCTCCACCTCAGCTTTCCACACCTTAAACTTAGAAAAGACTTCAAATTTCTGTTTCAAGAAATAAACCCAAACTTTCTTAGAAAAATCATCAATAAAAGTAACATAATACACAAATCTACCCAATGATGATTCTCTAGTAGGCTCTCATACATTAGAATATACATAATCAAGAATCTCTTTAGTTTTGTGCTTTCCAGTCGTGAAACTGACTTTAGTTTGTTTACCAAGAACACAAAATTCACAAAAATCGAGCTTGCAAATTTTGACACCATGCAACAAATTTCTTTTATGCAATTCCACCATTACCACATTCACTAAGATGACCAATACGCATATGCCACAATTTTGTATTATCATCATATGACTCAATAGAATGAGCTCCACCTACAACTGTACTCCCTAATAGTTTATAGATATTCCCTGCAATTATCTTTTCTTTCATCACAGTCAATGCACCTTTAACAATCATAATGGTTTCTCTATCCTCATCAGCTTTAGGAATTAAACCATTCTTATGCAAAGTGCCCAAAGAAATTAGATTCTTTTTCAAATTCAGTATATACCTAACATCACATAATGTTCTAACAGTACCATCATACATATTAATTCTGACTTCACCAATATCGACAATATTGCAACATCTATCATCACCTAAATAGACAGAACCAGAATTAACGGACATATAGGTAGAAAACCACTCCTTGTTAGGTGTTATATGATAAGAGCATCCTAAATCAAGAATCCAAGCATCCGTGAACTGAGTTGTTGAAATAGAAAGCATATCACCACCACTACAATCTGAATTCTCATTTTGCACCACATTCACAGTTTTGGATGATGCACCATGTTTATCATCTAACTCCTTTTTCCACTTTGGACAGTCTCGCTTCATATGTTCTGGCTCCTTGCACTTGTAACAATGAACTTCTTCTTGCCTCTAGACTTTGATCTAGAATTCTGTCTTTCAGAACCCTTCTTCTTTGACTTCCTTCCACGGTCATGATTACCCTTAACATATAAACCATTAGCGTGAGAGCTTTTGCATGTATTCTGCCTTCACTGGTTGTGGGCCAAACAGGCTGCAGTAATCTCTTCAACTTTGATTGTTTCTTTCCCATATGTAAGAGTAGTCAACATGTGTTCATAAGAAGAAGGCAACGAACACAATAGAATCATTTTTTTGTCTTCATCTTCAATCTTCACATCAAGTTGAGTTAAATCGGTGATTATTTGATTGAAGATATTCACACGTTGCGCCAAATCTTGAACTTCCTGCATTTTCAGCCCATACAACTTCTGCTTTAGATACAATTTATTTATCAGAGACTTGGACATAAATTGACTTTCCAACTTGCTCCATATCTCTCCTGGAGACGTCAAATCCATAACGTGATACATAATCTAATCTGCCAAACATAACCAACCGTATGGTTTCAGTCGCTCATTTTTGTAGTTCTTCTCAATCGTCATCCTCCATCGACGTTGGTTTTGTAAATCGTAAAACTTATAAAATCCCTTATTGCGCTAACAGATCCTTTACCCTCGTCTGCCATAATCTGAAGTTACCTTCACCATTGAACTTGACCACTTTGAATTTCGCACCGGACATAGCCATGGTAACCAGGCTCTTGATATCAATTGTTGTGCACACGACAAATGAAAAAGAAAATCAAACAAGCAAGAACACAAGAGATTTAACGAGGTTCAGCAGTGTGCTTACGTCCTCGGGGAGTAAAGAGCGGTTTTTTTCTTTTATTCAATCAATGTTCCTTAGGTTACAAATAACACATCTATTTATAGACTCAGTACAATTACAAAGATACCATGTACCGTACCGCAGGGGCTTCGCTCCCGCATTCCCAACCCACTTAATCTGATCCCACTAAAAACTCGAGTACTCTTTTGATGGACATATGCTCTCGCTCTGCAAAGCCTAAAAAATAATTGATGAAATGCCTAATGAGGTGGGGTAAGCCTTTTTATATAGCCCCCTACATCCAAGTCCTATTCTAACTAGGATAAGGAATACTACTCCCCGAAGGTTTAAAACAATTGTAATCCTAATTAAAGTAGTCAACATATGTCCTTTTACAATATATGAGCCATACTTAACATAATTGGATAAAAATCTTTTGCCTCTCTTTTTAGTGCCTCTACGCCCCAACACTAAAAAATTAAATTTCAAGCTCTAGCCTTAAATTCTAAATCCTAAACTCTACACCGTATACCCTGCAAAATACACCCTACCTTAAATTTCCTAAACATAAACCTAATTTGAGCATGAGGTGTAAGTGGGGGCACCGAAAAGGAGCAGTTCCATCCTTTTTAATTAACTTTTGTTATGATGTAAACTAAATTATTGATTAAAAACAACCCCACATAGATTAAAGAAATGGGGGGAAATCTAATATCGAGTATGATGATGTTAGCTTCAAGATATAATCTTTGTTAATAGTGTGGTGCATTATATAATGTCCATAACCTTAAAAGAAATTTACAGAAGTTTGATATTTTCAACAACTATTGCATTGGAGTTTCATTATTTGACTACTTTAAAGACCCTAAGCTGATGTCTTCCAATAGACTGCAAAAACAACTTTCAAATGTTTTTCTTTAAACAAATATAGATTAACTACCCGAAATACCAAAGAGACAAGGCTAAAAGTCTGGTGGAGGCTTTGTTGGTTGAGAGAGAGGGGGGGTATTCTAATCTTTTCAAATAGTACACAAGGGGACATGCGATTGAATCTGAATGTAACAAAAATTTTCTGCATTTTTTAGATACAGCTTCTATGTTTAACACTAATAAATCAAATTTTGAGCTTTAACTCTAAATTTTAAAACATAAATCAAACTCTAAAAAAATCTTATCCCAAATCTTTAACTCTAATCCTAAATTATAATCTTAAACTTTAATCTAAATTTAAATTTTTAGTGTTGACATAAATAAATAAGAGATAAAAAAAAGTTTCTATTAATGCGAATGGTCGGATGTGATAAGTGTAAGTAAATCTGTCATTTTGTCAGTGTCAGTCACGTAATTTCGGCAATGAAGGATGTCATTTGTTACTGAATTTCTTTTATAAAGTATACGGTGTAGGGTTTAGAATTTAGAATTTAGATTAGGACTTAGAATTTAAATTTTTTAGTGTTGTGCATTAAAAACACCGAAAAGAGACAAAGTATTTTTATGCGGGAAATTTGCACTAGGCAATTTGAGATTCTCTCCTCTTAGATCTTTTTGCTCTTTGAAACCCAAACCGAGTACCAGAATTCTTAAGTTGGAAGAGGAATCAAAAGAAGGTATGGGAAGAAAATATTTTATTGAAAATGACTATGGTCTTTGTTATTCTTTGATTTTTTTTTTATTTTGGGGTTGATTTTTAGAGTTTATTGCCTTGTTTTGAGTGTTATGTGCTTCTTCTATATGATGCTATTGTGTATTTCAGGTCTGAAATGAATTTGTTTTGCTGATAAAATGATGAAGCAGATTTTCAGCTGAATTTTAGTGCCAAGTTTCTGCCTTTTTTGAGATGATATATGTACAGTTGTAAAAAAGGTATAATATTTATGTTCATGCATGTTTGAAAATTGAAAGTGATGAACTTTTCTTCTTTAAGCCCTGCTTTTGCATGTTCTATAAAAGATTTGAACATTGCTCTATAGATTCTGAGGTTTTCCTTGAAATCTCCTCTCTCTTAGGAAAATGTAAAACAATTTCATAGCTTCATCCTATATGACAAATGTTTATTGTTGTTGTTGTTTCGCTTTTGTTGCAGCAAAACTTATTGAAAGAACTTTTAGTTCTATGTTGGCAACCGGTTAAAACCAGATTCTGCAAAAAAAAAATTACTGTGTTCTACTCAAAAAAACTCGGTTGCATGAATAAATGAGATGATTTCTGTCCTGTCAATGATTAAACTGCCCATATAAACCTTTTTTCGTGGACTAAATTCGGTGTTGGCTGCGAAAATGAAGTGTCTTTGTCATGAAATCAATCTCTTTGTTAATTGTTCACCTTGTTAAGATTTTCTTGTATGATCTATATTTACTCTAGGACAGAAAAGTTATGCTGGTGTTCATCTTGTGCATGGTGTCACGGGCTAGACTTCTGCCAGCCAAACTGCGCGCCCTTAGTTGCCTTCTCGGCTGAATGCTACGATTAAGTCACATCGAATCCCTCGTTACGGTGCTAGATTCCTGCTAGCTGGACCGTACGGCCTTAGGCAAAGCTCTCCTGATAAATGCCTAAGTCAACTCAGATTCCCGCTCCGGAAGATCAAACACTTCCAAAGCCCTCGAATGAAAGATAGTTCTAAACGGAAACTGACAAGTCGTCGTTTAACCGGTCAAAAATAAATAAATAATTAACCTCTTTCGACTAACAATAAAATGAAAAAATTAAGTAGATATAGGGAAAGAGGGTCGATCCACATGGAGAATTTTCAGTTTAGTGACTTGATCCTGTTAACCTTTTTGTCCAGGAATATCTTCAAGTAGGCGTTAAAAGGAAAAAGGGGGTGATGTTTGAAATGTTGAGCAAGAAAATAAATAAAGTGCGGATAATAATAAATAAAATTCAAGAATGCAAAATAGCCTCGAACCAGCTCATTCAATTCTTTCGATCATTGAAATAGATTTTTATTTTGGGGATCATGTCGGTTATAGTCTATGAGGCCCAACCCGTCGTAACTTGTTTCTCTCTCGAGTAACCAATCCTCCCAAGTCTATCTTCGAAAGATGGTTCTTAAATAAATCAACTACGTCTATCGTCGTTAAAATATTTAGATTAAAAGCAGGAAAAACCCGACTCAGAAATTGTCTAAAAAGAATCGCTTCTGATTTTATCTTTCCTTAGCGGACCGCCGCTAAGAGTGTTCATAGGAAGTTGAAATTGCCACAGGCCGATCCTTTCTCCCAACTGTGTTTTTAAGCGATTTCAGACCAACGGGCCCTTTTTGATTTGAAAAACGGTTAAAAACTTTTAGTAAGTCCGATTGCCAAACTATCTAAGCAGAAAGATAAAAATGATTTCCCAAAAGAATTTAAACAAAGTTCAATTCTCACGAATCGAAATGACTTGGCTGGTTCTTGGCTTAAAAGATTTAGCTAAGCATGATATTAATTATCATACTTAACTTGGTTTTTAAAAAAGTAATTAAATAGCATAAAATAAATGGAACAAGGAAAATAAAGGAAAAAAACATTTATTAAAGCTAAAAACCATTTACAAAGGAAAAGCTAAAAATACTCAAAGCTAAGAAGATGATCACTAAAATGATTGATGATCTAAGCCTTTACCAAGGGTGGTATTTATAGGCTTAGATTTACAAAGATAATGTTATGAGATAATTTAAAATAATAAACAAAAGATAAAACAATTCAAATGTTTTGAAATTTATATGCAGGAATCTAATCGGATAAGCTGATAAGATCTCTCAGAACGTTCCATAAGCTTCTAGAAGTCGTCACGTCATTGCCACGTCACTGCCACGTCAGATGCGTCGTGCCCGGTGTCGTGCCCATGTTGCCAGTCATGACAGAATTATAATAAAAACTGCATAAATGCCCATTCTCACTACTATTTCTAGAATTGGATCCCTGCACAAAATATAACGAAAACAACATGTATTAAGCAGCAAGGAGTCCAAATAACTAGAAAAATAGCAAATGAAATATGTCATATTTGAGAACTCATCAAATTCCCCCTCACTTGTCTCATGCTTGTCCTCAAGTATGTCCGAAAAAGATATTAACCAAGAATGCATTCTTCAAGCCATCACAAGTATCAAGCATAATTATAAGAGTTCAAGTGCAAAAGAAATACCATGAAAGAGATGTTGAGTGTGTAAAAGTTCTATTATTTACACCCTTTTTAACCCATATTTCTACTGCATTCAAGCATCATTGCATTGCATTTAGGTTAGTTTACAGCAAAACATCACAAATATACTAAAGGCACGGATTCTACTAAAAGATGGCTTATTTTGCAGGTAGCTGCCATCATAGACGGAGAAGGCGGGCGCAGGGCAGAGAAGCAGAAGAGCTGAACTGGACAAGCAGACGACGAGGATGATGCTGCCATGGATCTGCCGTGACAGCAAGGTGACAGCAACCTTATGAAGAGGAAAAGCAAAATGGACCTCGATAGATAGAGAAAAATCTGCTCGTCTGTCGTGTGAAAACCAAATAATTTTCCAAGCCCCGGATCAAAAGATATGTCAAGCCAAAGCTCAAGGAGAGGAAATCCCAAGAAACAAGGATGGCGGCTGAAAAGTAGGATACTTGGAGATTAAGTCTTTATTAGAATCTTACTTTTAATTAAAGTTGTAATCCTTGTTAACTTAGAATACTTGAGCCCAAAGCTTATATAAGGGCATAGATTTTAACCTAGGGGATATCATAGATCATACCCCATAACCGATAACCTAAACCCCTCTGTCGTTTACCCGTCGTCGACATGTTCTAAAAACCCCCTAGGGCCACTGGTTGTTTTGTAAAGTAGTTGCAAGGGTTGTTTTGTTTTAGGATTTTCCAAGTTCAATAAAATAAACTTCAAGTTCTCTTATTTTGATTATTAATATCTTGCAAGAGCATCGGGAGAGCATTGTGAGGTTATCCATTTACTTAGCATCGGGAGAGTTAAGTATACGAAAAAGATAAGAGCAAGTTCTCTAGTTTATAGTTGAACTATCTTGTGCCTAGGGATAGGGCAAGGTTAAGTGGCTAAAGAAGAATTCATACACATCGGTGTTCATCCTTCGATTCACGCCGGGAGGTATCATCAAGACGTGATCATCGACAGACTTGGACCTAGGGATAGGCCAAGGCAGATCTGGGATTCTTGCCAAACTTGGAAGTACGGAGTTGGTGTGTTCGCTGCCGCGACAACTAACGGACAGCCGCCGCGACAGGTGCTGTCGGCGACGGGCGCGACGACAGAACTGGATTTCCTAAGTACTGCAATACCTGCACTACTGAGCAATTCAATACCAGCCCATTCTCTCTATCTTGATATTCCAACTCTTTTATTTACGTTTTTCTTTACTATTCTCGTGACAATTTTCTCAATTATTTCCTTTACTTTTGTGCAGTAAATTAAGGTGAAGTCATTAGCCCAATCCCTATGGAGACGATATCCGATACTTCGTATCACTTTACTACTTGTGTCGTGTACACTTGCACTACAATTGCGATAGACTCTTTTACACGCAACAAGTTTTTGGCGCCGTTGCCGGGGATTGGCAACATAACTCTACCTTTCTTTTATTGCACTTTTCGTTTTTGTTTTTATTTTTCTTTTTATATTTCTTTTTCTATTTTTCGTTAGTACTTTCAACTCTCGCTTTTCACGAGGTTTTCTTGTTTATGCGCAGATCTAAAAGAGGTGAAGATCCTGAATATCCATTAGATCCGGAAGTTGAACGTTCCTTCAATCTCAAGAAACAACTTCGTCACCTTTTAGACAGGAATGAGTACCTTGAGGAACAGCTAGAGAAGATGGCCCGTAATCCGCCCGCTGGTGGAGGTATACCGCCTGTCGGCGACCCGCCCGCAGCAGATGGACGACGGACATGTCGTGACTACATGCTGAACGATCATGTAGAGCTGGAGACCACGCTGCCGGATATCGATGTTGATAACTTCGAGCTTAAACCTGTCATGTTTAGTATGATCAACAATGTCGGGCAGTTTAGTGGTGCTGTGACAGAAGATGCTATGGAGCATCTCAAAACGTTCCAAGAGATCTGTGGTTCGTTTAGACTACCAGGAGTTAGTCCGGAGATACTGAGGCTTCGGTTATTCCCCCATTCATTGAGGGACAGAGCTAAAACTTGGTGGAATAAACTTACGCCGGGTTTAATTATGACTTGGGCAGATTTATCTCGTGAATTTTTATCTCGTTTTAATCCTTCGCATTTATCTGAGCGATTACGTAACGAAATTGCTACTTTTCAACAGGAAGATGACGAGCCAATGCACGAGGCCTGGGACAGATTTACTACTCTTTTACGGAACTGCCCAATGCATGGATTCCCCGTCTGAAATCAGGTAACAAAGTTCTATAATGCTGCCAACTTACAAACTCGCATTCGAATTGATTCTGCAGCAAATGGACTATTATTGGATAAAGATCCGGACGAGGCAATGCAAGTTTTGAAAAATCTGGCCAAGAATGAGGAGCAGTTTCCGACTACAAGAAGAGGGGGTAAACGGGTACTTGTTGTCAAGGATTATGAGGCCGACAGCACGATGAAATCACAGGTAGCCTTCCTTACTAAAGCAATGAAAAGGTTATTAAATGATGATGGATTACAAGGATTTGCTGTTGAGGAAGTATGTGATATCTGTGAGGGAAATCATAGTCGGGATGAGTGCCCAATACAAGTAGAAGAGGGAAAGTATGTTGGAAACTACAAGCCAAATTACAACTCCAACAACTATAATCCCAATTGAAGGAAGGATCCTAAATTTTCCTGGAGTAACCCTAATAATGCCCTGAATCCGCAAGCACATAATCAGAATCAGGGAGGTCCTAGATTGCTGACGCGACAGCAACAGCCGCAGAATCTGCCGCCGCACCTGCCACCGCAGCAGCAACAGCAGCCACCAGCCGCCACGAGCAGTATATTGGAACAGACTCTGGCCACCTTTATGTCTCAGACCGGTACTTATATTGAGAATATGAATCAGTTTGTCAAGAAGACAGAAAATTTCATGGACAAAACAGAGATGAGGATGACAAATCATGAAGCTACTTTGAAATCTCTGGAGACACAAATGGGTCAGGTGTCGCAACATATTAAGCCGAGGCAGAATGGAGGATTTCCTAGCAATACTGAAAATGCTAGACAGCCCACACATGAGCAGTGTAAGGCGATTACTACTAGGAGTGGGAAGAAACTACCAGGGCCGGAAAAGGAAGCTGAAACAGTAAAGGATCCAGCCTTAAACAAACCTGCTGAGGAAGCTGCCCCGACAGGTGATAAACATACTGCTGCCGATGAGCCTGTCACGACAGCAGAAGTGACAGAAGAGAAAAAAGATGACTACCGTCCTCAGATTCGCATGCAGTGGGAAGGACGTATTGTTGATTACCGTCCACCACCACCTTTTCCTCAACGGATACAGCAAGTTAAGCAAGAATCTCAACTTAAAAAGATTTATGATATTTTTAAGCAGGTTCATATTAATATTCCGCTGTTAGATGCCGTTAGGGAGATGCCCGGTTATGCTAAATTTCTCAACGATGTTATGTCGAAAAAATCTAAACTTGGGGAGTTTGAAACGGTAAAGATGACAGAAGGCTGCATGAGTATTCTTCACCGGCAGCCACCCCAGAAAAAGAAGGATTCGGGGAGCTTCATCATACCTTGCGTAATCGGAAATAAATTTGTGGGTAAGGCACTTTGTGATCTTGGTGCTAGTGTTAATCTAATGCCCAAATCTGTTTTTTAGAAATTAGGTATCGGAAAGGCGCGGCCCACGATAGTAACTCTGCAGCTGGCAGACCGCTCTTACGTTCATCCAGAAGGAAAAATTGAAGATATTTTGGTAAGAGTGGATAAGTTTATTTTTCCTGCTGACTTTCTTGTTTTAGATTGTGAGGCAGACGAAAACGCACCAATCATCCTTGGGCGACCCTTCTTAGCCACGGGAAGATCATTGATTGATGTGGAGAAAGGAGAACTCACCATGCGAGTGAATGATCAAGAGATTAAGTTGAATGTTCTCCAAGCGATGAAACATGCTGATGTAGACGAGGAATGCAAGGCTATCACTGACGTTACCCTTGATCAACCCTGCATCAGGTCGGGCTGTCATGATATTCAATTTGGTCACTGCCGCGGCAGCCACCTACAGGCATGTCACGACAGCAACGACGACAGCACTGATGACAGCAACTCCTCTGATTCCGAAACATCTGATATTGAAGATCAGGAGGAGGTAAACTGGATAGGCAATCGTCCAGGTAAGTTATTCGAACCTTTGAATTATACTTCGGATAACCATTTAATCCAAAAGCCATCTACTATCGAACCACCTGCCTTAGAACTGAAGCCCCTGCCAGGGCAGCTTAAATATGCTTTTCTTGGTTCGAATGATACGTTGCCCGTAATCATCTCTTCTAAGCTGCCGCAGGAACAGGAACGGCAGCTGATCGGCATGTTACGGCAGCACAAAAAGGCGATTGGATGGACGATTGCTGATATACAAGGCATTAGTCCGGCGTTATGCATGCACAAAATCCTCCTCGAGGAAGATCATAAGCCGACTATTGATGCCCAAAGGCGGCTAAACCATGCTATGAAAGAGGTGGTTCGTAAAGAGATAATCAAATGGTTAGATGGTGGTATTATTTACGCCATCTCTGACAGCAAATGGGTGAGCCCGGTGCAATGCGTTCCAAAGAAAGGAGGAATGACCGTGATAACTAATGAGAACAATGAGTTAATCCCAACCAGGACTGTGACCGGTTGGAGGGTTTGTATGGACTATCGGAAGCTTAACAAAGCTACCCGAAAGGACCACTTTCCTTTACCCTTTATTAATCAAATGCTTGATAGATTAGCGGGTAAACCTTACTATTGTTTTCTTGATGGTTATTCAGGTTATAATCAAATTGCCATCGCACCAGAGGATCAAGAGAAGACAACTTTCACATGCCCTTACGGAACATACGCTTTTAGGAGAATGCTGTTTGGATTATGTAATGCACCCGCCACCTTCAAAAGGTGCATGATGGCCATATTCTCCGACATGGTAGAGGACTTCCTTGAGATTTTTATGGATGATTTTTCCGTCTTTGGAGACGATTTTGAGAGCTGCCTCGGCAATCTACAAAAGGTACTTGAAAGATGTGAAAAAGCTAATCTTGTTTTGAATTGGGAAAAATGCCACTTTATGGTGGATGAAGGGATAGTCCTTGGCCATAAGATTAGCTGCCGTGGGATAGAAGTCGACAGGGCTAAGATAGAAGTAATTGAGAAGGTGTCGCCGCCGACCACAGTCAAGGGCATTAGGAGTTTTTTAGGGCATGCTGGTTTTTATCGGAGATTCATCGCAAATTTCTCAAAAATTACAAAGCCCCTATGCCATCTTTTGGAGCAGAACCGACCCTTTGACTTTAATGATGAATGTACTGAAGCATTCAAGGTTCTGAAGGAAAAACTAGCAACAGCCCCCATAGTACAGCCACCAGACTGGACACAGCCATTTGAGATTATGTGTGATGCTAGTGACTATGCTGTCGGGGCAGCACTTGGGCAGCGCAGAGATAAGCTGTTTCACGTCATATATTATGCCAGCAAGACATTGAATGACGCCCAAGTGAACTATACCACCACAGAAAAGGAGCTGTTAATTGTGGTGTTCTCCATTGACAAGTTTCGTTCTTACATACTTGGGACGAAAGTAATAGTGCACACAGACCATTCTGCCCTTAAGTATTTGTTCGCAAAGAAGGATGCAAAGCCTAGATTGATACGGTGGATCCTGCTATTGCAAGAATTCGACCTTGAGATCAAGGACAAAAAAGGGACAGAAAATCAGGTGGCAGACCACTTGTCAAGGTTGGAGCAGGGACAGAGTCTGCCAATAGATGAGACACACATACTAGAGACCTTCCCAGATGAGCAGCTCTTTGCTGCCGCAATCGCTGCCGCGACAGCCATGGCGGCAGGTAAGTCTTCTGAACTCCCATGGTATGCTGATTTCGTTAATTTTATAGTTAGCGAAATACTTCCTTCTGATCTTAATTATCAAGCTAGAAAGAGGTTCCAAAATGATGTTAAGCATTATTATTGGGACGAACCTCTTCTTTTCAAAATGTGTACAGATCAGGTTATAAGGAGGTGTGTACCACAAGAAGAGCAAGAAGACATTCTCCATCACTGCCACGCTTCACAATATGGAGGTCACTTAGGAGGCAATAAAACTGCTGCCAAGGTGCTGCAGTCAGGGTTCTACTGGCCGACACTGTATAAAGATGCACAAGACTTCTACAAGAACTGTGACAGGTGCCAGCGGACAGGTAACATCTTGAGGAGAAACGAGATGCCACTGCAGAACATTCTAGAAGTCGAGATCTTCGACGTTTGGGGGATTGATTTTATGGGACCTTTTCCATCTTCATGTGGAAATTTATACATCCTCCTAGCAGTGGATTATGTCTCTAAGTGGGTTGAAGCTATCTCCACTCAAAAGAATGATGCCAAGACGGTCCAAAAGTTTTTACATAAAAACATTTTTTCTAGATTTGGCATTCCTAAGGCGATCATCAGTGACGAAGGGAGACATTTTGATAATAGGGTAATTGCTGCCGCCTTGAAGAAATATGGTGTCAAGCACAGGATCGCGACAGCATACCACCCACAGACCAATGGACAAGCTGAGATATCTAATAGGGAAGTTAAGAACATTCTTGAGAAGATGGTTAAGCCAACTAGGAAAGATTGGTCTTTACTCCTTAATGATGCATTATGGGCATATCGGACAGCTTTTAAGACTCCGTTGGGCATGTCTCCATACCGATTGATTTATGGGAAAACCTGTCATCTGCCTGTCGAGATAGAGCACAAAGCATACTGGGCAGTCAAGGCAGTAAATATGGACTTGGACAAGGCAGGACAGAAAAGGCTATTAGATTTTAACGAGATCAAAGAAATACGGACAATGGCCTACGACAATGCAAGAATATACAAGGAGAAAACAAAGAAGTGGCATGACAAGAAGTTGCTGCCACGACAGTTCTGCCCAGGGCAGCTTGTGTTGTTGTTCAATTCTAGATTGAAACTCTTCCCAGGGAAGCTAAAATCTAGATGGTCCGGCCCGTTCCAAGTGGTACAAGTTTTCCCCATGGTGCCATCACTATCCGATCATTAAAAGACGGGCACCAATTTAAAGTCAATGGACAGCGCCTCAAGCACTATCAGGGGACTGAAGCCCCAGGAATACAGGAAGTGGTTACTTTAGGAGATGCCCCACAAGGCATCCCTAATTTAACCTAAGTTTTATTTTTATTTATTTTTATTATTTATTATTTATTAGGTATTAAGGTTTATTTTATTCGAATAATGTTCTTTTTATGTTTTTTGTTTTTAGGAAATAAAGGAGTCAAGAAGAATAGGAGAAGTGACCCAAGCACCACCACCAGCAGCACTTGGATAGCGGCAGCAGCTCAGACATCCAGGTCGTGGAGCAACCTGCCCAGCCTCCCCCACAGCCCAGACGTTGCCGCCAAATCCGTGTCAGCAGCAGCAGTAAAGACAGCGATTAAAAATTAAGTCTTTTATTTTCTTTTTATTGCTGCCTGCTTATCTATATTTTGTGATGTACTTGCCTTCATTTTATCTGTCATTTGCATTGAGGGCAATGCAACACTCGAGTTTGGGGGTGGCAACCCTCCATTTTAATGGAGTCTTAGTACATCTTTACATTAATTGTTGTGTCTTTTATTTAACTAAGTTCTCTTTAAAAAAATCAGAAAAGACTAAAACTGTTGGCTTAAAACTGTGAAGTAAACTTACCTGTCATGACAGCTCTGTCGTGGCAGCATCTTTAGGATAGTTTAAGGAGAAGTTTAGAGCCTTTCTATAGTTCTGAAAAACTTAAACACCATTGTGACTGTTATATTGCTTAGATTTCTTTTAGCCAAACTAGAATAGGATGCTTAGTACTTGAATAGCCCCTAGAGGTGCCTAACACTGGCTCTAGGAAAGAAGTTTAGCAAAAGAAACTAAAAAACCTAGAGGTGCCCGAAACCGGCTCTAGGAAGCTAACTAGAGGTGCCCAAAACTGGCTCTAGTAAAACTTAGCTTGAAAATAGAAGAAAAAGAAGCATGAAAATGTGCCTTCAAAAATAAACTTTGGCATAAAAATTCGAGTTAAAAAGTTGAATATTCTAGTGAAACTAAGAGAGTCTTGGCATATAACTGTTCACAAGCATGCACACACTGCACGAGAGCTATAGGGAGATTTTGGACAGATCCTAATCTTTCCGACAGGTTGCTGCCGCCACAAAGAATGAGCGACGGGTAAGGGACAGTTCAGTGTTTGAAAGCCAACACAAAAATATTTTTCGTTTAGGTCTTAATTGCTTGAGGGCAAGCAAAAACTTGAGTTTGGGGGTGTGTTGAGTGTGTAAAAGTTCTATTATTTACACCCTTTTTAACCCATATTTCTGCTGCATTCAAGCATCATTGCATTGCATTTAGGTTAGTTTACAGCAAAACATCACAAATATACTAAAGGCACGGATTCTACTAAAAGATGGCTTATTTTGCAGGTAGCTGCCATCATAGACGGAGAAGGCGGGCGCAGGGCAGAGAAGCAGAAGAGATGAACTGGACAAGCAGACGACGAGGATGATGCTGCCATGGATCTGCCGTGACAGCAAGGTGACAGCAACCTTATGAAGAGGAAAAGAAAAATGGACCTCGATAGATAGAGAAATATCTGCTCGTCTGTCGTGTGAAAACCAAATAATTTTCCAAGCCCCGGATCAAAAGATATGTCAAGCCAAAGCTCAAAGAGAGGAAATCCCAAGAAACAAGGATGGCGGCTGAAAAGTAGGATACTTGGAGATTAAGTCTTTATTAGAATCTTACTTTTAATTAAAGTTGTAATCCTTGTTAACTTAGAATACTTGAGCCCAAAGCTTATATAAGGGCATAGATTTTAACCTAGGGGATATCATAGATCATACCCCATAACCGATAACCTAAACCCCTCCGCCGTTTACCCATCGTCGACATGTTCTAAAAACCCCCTAGGGCCACGGGTTGTTTTGTAAAGTAGTTGCAAGGGTTGTTTTGTTTTAGGATTTTCCAAGTTCAATAAAATAAACTTCAAGTTCTCTTATTTTGGTTATTAATATCTTGCAAGAGCATCGGGAGAGCATTGTGAGGTTATCCATTTACTTAGCATCGGGAGAGTTAAGTATACGAAAAAGATAAGAGCAAGTTCTCTAGTTTATAGTTGAACTATCTTGTGCCTAGGGATAGGGCAAGGTTAAGTGGCTAAAGAAGAATTCATACACATTGGTGTTCATCCTTCGATTCACGCCGGGAGGTATCATCAAGACGTGATCATCGACAGACTTGGACCTAGGGATAGGCCAAGGCAGATCTGGGATTCTTGCCAAACTTGGAAGTACGGAGTTGGTGTGTCCGCTGCCGCGACAGCTAACGGACAGCCGCCGCGACAAGTGCTATCGGCGATGGGCGCGACGAAAGAACTGGATTTCCTAAGCACTGCAATACCTGCACTACTTAGCAATTCAATACCAGCCCATTCTCTCTATCTTGATATTCCAACTCTTTTATTTACGTTTTTCTTTACTATTCTCGTGACAATTTTCTCAATTATTTCCTTTACTTTTGTGCAGTAAATTAAGGTGAAGTCATTAGCCCAATCCCTGTGGAGACGATATCCGATACTTCGTATCACTTTACTATTTGCGCCGTGTACACTTGCACTACAATTGCGATAGACTCTTTTACACGCAACAAGAGACATAAATCAAACCAAGTGGATATAAGCAAAGAAAAGTCTTTCCTTCTTTCAATCGTCTATCAAGTAGTAATCAAATCCTAACCTAGTCTTAATTCTCACCAAGGTACACTCAAGAGCACTCAAAGTGTTTAAAGGTAAATGTGAAGCAAAAACATTCAAAGTCAATCATGAATAAAGGTTTCCATAGGCTTGTAATAAGTTCAATTCTCCACTACTTTAATAGAATCGAGGTGCAAAAATCATTAGGTCTTTTATTCAAGGTGTAATGTGGGTTTAGAAAAGGGTAGAAAGATGGAAAGAAAAGGCAAAAGAAGATGATCAATGCAAGATATTTCAAACAATAAACAGTGAAGACAAATGAGAAGCTTAAAAGTGGGCAAGCAAACAGTTTTTTTTCTTTTCTGTTTTTCGAAACTTTATTTTTTTTCTTTTTTTTTTCTTTTCGAAGAAATTGCTTCCTTTAATTTTGTTTTTTTTTCTTTTTTTCGGAAAAATTTTTGCCCTTATTCGAATTGCAACCCCTTATTGTCTAGCAATACAATTTCTAGCATTTGATTAATCAAAAAGTTTGGTTGAGGGTTAAGCCAAAAAAATGGGATATAAGGCTTCAAGAGGGTTCACTAAGCGAAAGGTAAGTTTTAATGAAAGAGAGAAAATGGTTAAATCCTAATGCCTAAATCATCTTAAAGCACCTCATTCTAGTGTAGTCTCAAATTGCATACAAGCCACAAGTTCTAGATTCCTAAATTCAAGATGACACTCTCAAGCAAGGAAAAACGAGCATAAAGTATAGGATGCATGCTCAAGGCTCAAATTCTCACAAAATTAGGCTAATTTGATTAAGCTAGGAGAAAAATCCAATTATCACAATCAAGGCAAATTGAAAGAAGATATCAAACTATCATTATACTCATGCCATTTGATTATCAAAATGTCAACATTCAAATATTCCCATGCACAATAACAATTATAACATGTTGGACAGCAAGCAATGACAAAGAAAATATTTTCTCAAAGTTAAACCAAAATCAAACATATATCAAATAAGCATGGCAAGTGGTTTGCTACCCTCCCCCTCACTTAAATGAATTGCCCCAATTCATAAAAATTAAAGAAATAAAGAAAAAATAAGGGCAAAAGATACTCCCCGTGGATGTAGAGTGAGTCGATGGGAAAGGTGCACTGTGAGTAGCTCGGATCAGCGGCGACAGAGGGCTTTGAACGGAGCTGTCGGATGTGCCAAAGAGGGTGTAGTGAAGGGTGGTTCGACATTCTCGTCGGGGGAGCGATCTCGTTGCTGGTCGTCGGCCACCACGACAAGGAGGAGGAGTAGGGATTGGCCCGAGTTGTTGGAAGGACGCGAACAGCGGCTGACGGTTGGAGAAGGAGGCGAATGAGCGGTGGAAACCGTCTGAGTGGGATTCTTGATCGAGGGCTGGGGGCTTGTCGTCACCGCGACGTGGAGGAGGTGCGGGACATGGTGAATTGCGGCTAAGTGAGTTTGCAGCTGGGTGTGTTTTGTTAGGGTTTGGTGGTTTTTCGGGAAAGAAAGAAAGGGAAGGGGAAAAGGAGAAAAATTGGATGGTATGCTTGGCATTGCTATTTGCGAAAAGAATCCTGTAGAAGGAAAAGAACATTATTAAGGCAAATAAAAAAAAAGAAAGAAAATAAAAAAATGAAACATAAATTAAATTATTAAAAAGGAAGTAAAAATTAACGAAAAATAAACCAATGGGTTGCCTCCCATTTAGCGCTTTGTTTAACGTCGTTTAGCTCGACGAAATTTTTTGGTTCTTTAAAAGTGGGTTTTCCTGGTCATAAAAAGTAAAACAAAATCAGTCAAAAATTGCCGAAAATAAATCTCCCCGGCAACGGCGCCAATTTTGACAAGTCGTCGTTTAACCGGTCAAAAATAAATAAATAATTAACCTCTTTCGACTAACAATAAAATAAAGAAATTAAGTAGATATAGGGAAAGAGGGTCGATCCACAGGGAGATTTTTCAGTTTAGTGACTTGATCTTGTTAACCTTTTTGTCCAGGAATATCTTCAAGTAGGCGTTAAAAGGAAAAAGGGGGGGATGTTTGAAATGTTGAGCAAAAAAATAAATAAAGTGCGGATAATAATAAATAAAATTCAAGAATGCGAAATAGCCTCGAACCAGCTCCTTCAATTCTTTCGATCATTGAAATAGATTTTTATTTTGGGGATCATGTCGGTTATAGTCTACGAGGCCCAACCCGTCGTAACTTGTTTCTCTCTCGAGTAACCAATCCTCCCAAGTCTATCTTCGAAAGATGGTTCTTAAATAAATCAACTACGTCTATCGCGGTTAAAACATTTAGATTAAAAGCAGGAAAAAACCGACTCAGAAATTGTCTAAAAAGAATCACTTCTAATTTTATCTTTCCTTAGCGGACCGCCGCTAAGAGTGTTCATAGGAAGTCGAAATTGCCACAGGCCGATCCTTCCTCCCAACTGTGTTTTTAAGCGATTTCAGACCAACGGGCCCTTTTTGATTTGAAAAACGGTTAAAAACTTTTAGTAAGGCCGATTGCCAAACTATCTAAGCAGAAAGATAAAAATGATTTCCCAAAAGAATTTAAGCAAAGTTCAATTCTCACGAATCGAATTGACTTGGCTGGTTCTTGGCTTAAAAGATTTAGTTAAGCATGATATTAATTATCATACTTAACTTGGTTTTTAAAAAAGTAATTAAATAGCATAAAATAAATGGAACAAGGAAAATAAAGGAAAAAAACTTTTATTAAAGCTAAAAACTATTTACAAAGGAAAAGCTAAAAATACTCAAAGCTAAGAAGATGATCACTAAAATGATTGATGATCTAAGTCTTTACCAAGGGTGGTATTTATAGGCTTAGATTTACAAAGATAAAGTTATGAGATAATTTAAAATAATAAACAAAAGATAAAACAATTCAAATGTTTTGAAATTTATATGCATGAATCTAATCGGATAAGCTGATAAGATCTCTCAGAACGTTCCATAAGCTTCTAGAAGTCGCAACGTCATTGCCACATCACTGCCACGTCAGACGCGTCGTGCCCGGTGTCGTGCCCATGTTGTCAGTCAGGATAGATTTATAATAAAAACTGCAGAAATGCCCATTCTCACTGCTATTTCTAGAATTGGATCCCTGCACAAAATATAACGAAAACAACATGTATTAAGCAGCAAGAAGTCCAAATAACTAGAAAAATAGTAAATGAAATATGTCATATTTGAGAACTCATCAGAAACGATTTAAAAACTCAGAAAGCGATTGGCAACACGAACAAAGAAGAACACTCAAGAACAACGAAGAGCACTCAGAGAATTTGAAGTAAATGCTATTTGTATTACTCAAAGTGAGAATGGAATGAGATGAAGTGAAGTGATTACAACTAAGCTGGTGAGCCTCTATTTATGGTTGAACTCCCCTAGATCCAACTGTACAGTTTAAATTACATTGACGGACGAGATCCACTCTATCTCTAGTTTAAATATCTAATTATCACAAATATTATCTCAATTATAATTACAAATAATATAAGTGATAACTATGATGGCTTATCACATTTTCCATCCAAATTACCCTGGTCAATCCTCTATGGATTTTACTAAGTTTGGTGGGCTTGCGGGTTTTTAGCATTCTCCAAGTGTCAGGCCAAGTCTGATGGTCTTGGCGAGCCCGTCACTCTGCGCACAACCTCTTTGCATGATGTTTGCGTCAATGCCTCGGCCCCAAGAAATTGTCTGTGACATTCTCCCCCATTGAACTTAGCGACGTCCTCGTCGCTGCTCTCGAACGATCCTGAGTAGGGTCAACTTGTTTACTCGTCGATGCCTCGGCTTCGTGCAATTCCCCCTTATGAACCGCTTGCCTCTGTTCAAATTGCCTAGGACAATCGTGCGCTAAGGCGCCACTTGGTACATCACCATCGTAGGAGCCCTCTCCCACAAACTCTGATTTACCTCGACTCAGATCCTCTTGATCCAGCGGCAAAGACTTGGAAGTCGTCACAACTTTGAACACCTGTTGAGCTCCCAAAACTCTGAAAGGTCCCTTTCAATCTTTTCCCCCGCACCGAAGACTAGGTCTTACCCGACCTACTCTTATCAAAGATGGAAAATCAAAATCAAAAACACCAAAAGTGTGTTTGAGATGTACCTTCCTCTCGGTTGTTGTCTTTATTCTAAAATGTGTCAGCCCTTCTTTCTCCTCGAAGTCTAACACCCCTTGCATCGAAGTTTGTACAGTCAAGTCCGTTGCGCTACTCTGATTATCACACTACATTGGTCCTTCCTCCACGAAGTCCGGTGCTCTTTTTTTGCATCGGTTCTTCCTCTTTAAAGATCGTTGCCTCGACTTGTGTTGGCACTTCTTACTCGAAGTCCTCCACTTCTTTCTCACCTTGCCCACAGGTGATGTCAGTACGGTTGGTAAGTCACTTTTTGGCTTGGCTTCCTTTGACCCTTTCCTGGCTATGGTTCTCAATGATGTTTGTCCGTCAACACCATCAGCAAGCTCTTCCTTCGGCTCTATTGTGGCCTCAAAAGCAATTTCCTTATCCCCGGGAACATTCTCGGATAGCGCTGCCTTTGACCCTCGCTCCAGTGTGGTCTCTAAAGTAATGTTCCTCACTTGAACATCCTCGACAAGCTCTCTCGTAACCTTCTCGGACATTCTCAACCAATTCTACTCGGTACCCTTGACAGAACTAGACAACTCTGAACCAGGCTTGATCGGCGCGGTACTCTTGGCCTTGCCCAACGTCTTGGACTCCTTCGCTCGAACTGGGCATCTCTACAACTTGTGAGGCCCCTTACATCGGTAGCACTCAAATTGCTTTCTCGTCACCCTCGGCTTGATAGCTTCTTCACTCGATATCGCACCAAGTCTCGTCCCTGGCTTGACTACTGTGGCACTTGTACTCAAACCACAACTCTTTCTTGTCTTGGCGGCACTGACATATGCAATCGTCCCAAGTCTTACTACTTCTTCTTTTGACTTGTTTGTTGTCCTCACCATGGCAGCAAGGCGATTCTTCTCGAGACAGCCCCTTATCAAATGGGGACATCACAGAAGTAGCACTTCAACTTCTTGCTCACCTTCTTTTCCGGCACAGAATTAGCCTCACCATTCCCCTTGTCTCTCGAACTGGGCTTGGTTGACTCAACACTTGCTTGCTTACTTTCCGCAAGCTCGTTCAGAGGTTCAACAACGACGGCCTCTGAAAGTCTCTAGACATCACCTTGCTCCACTGCGAGCTTTGCCCCCGGTCTAAGTTCCTCTAAGAAAGTCTTGAGCACACCACATTCACTCATTCCGATCTTGCAACTGAGCAATTCACTTCTGAGCTCTTTCTCATCTTTCCGCAAAGCTTCTATTTCAGCTTCACGAGAACAACTCTCTCAAACTGTTTTCACCTCGTCGCATATACGTTGCATCTCGTCATTGAACATATCCTGCATGAACTCTAACTTTTCAAGACGTGATTCCACAACACCTTGGATCTCTTTGGCTTCCTCCCTTAGAGTTGCTACAGCAGTCTCTAAGGCATCGCCGGGGTTAGATATTTTCACATCCAACCCATTAAGAGCCTCTTGAACCTGCTCCAGGATCCCCTCCATGGTCTCGAGCATCTCAAGATCCAACGAACCCAGCTTCCTCAAGTCTATCGACTCTAACTGTTTGAACACCACCTTGGCCTCCTTCTCGGATTCCAAGAGTTTCTTGACCCAAGTCTCCACAACTTTTATGAACTCAAAATTCCATAACATACGAGAATCAAGAGAAGAAGTTTTCTCACCTAATTCATCGAGAGCCTTTCATACATCATCCATCGTCAATGCCTTCTTCTTTGGTGTCATCTCGGTCCCTTCTTTGCCACGAACGAGTCAGGTCTGTTTGACTAACTCGAACAAAAATCACCACGCTTGACTACAACTACAAGCTGGAATCCACCAACACTTGACTCTGCCTGCAAGCTGGCTCGAACGCAAGTCACTCCGTCGGCTCACTTTGATGTCGCTTCTCTGAACAGCACTAGCACTGATACAACTTGTCACGGGGTTAGACTTATGCCAGTCAAACTGCGCAGCCTTAGTCGCCTTCTCGGCTGAATGCTACGACTAAGTCACCTCGAATCCCTCGTTACGGTGTTATACTCCTGCTAGCTGGACCGTACGGCCTTAGGAAAAGCTCTCCTGGCAAGCGCCTAAGTCAGCTCAGATTCCCGCTTCGAAAAATTAAACACTTCCAAAGCCCTCGAACGTAAAATCATTCTAAGCGAAAACGATTTAGAGAACTCAGAAAGCGATTGACAACACGAACAAAGAAGAACACTCAAGAACAACGAAGAACACTCAGAGAGTTTAGAGTTAATGTTTTTTGTATTACTCAAAGAGATAATGGAATGAGATGAAGTGAAGTGATTACAATTGAGTTGGGAGCCTCTATTTATAGTTGAACTCCCCAAATCCAATGGTACAGTTTAAATTACATCAACGGACGAGATTTACTCTATCTCTAGCTTAAATCTCTAATTATTACAAAATTATCATTACAAATAATATAAGTGATAACTAATATGGCTTATCACATTTACCATCCAAATTACCCTGGTGAATCCTCCATGAATTTTATTAAGTCTGGTGGGCTTGCGAGCTTTCTAGCATTCTCCAAGTGCTAGGCTAAGTCTCATGGTCTTAGTGGGCACGTCACTCCGCGCAAAACTTCTTTGCCTGATGTTTGCGCCAATGTCTCGGCCCCAAGAATTTGGTGTTTCGTGTTTTATGCTATGCACCATACGGTTGTCATCGCCGTTTGTCGGATTAAGAAGATTCGATAAACCTCCCGTGTTCCTTCCCCTTTTCTTTTTTGTGCATCTTTCTTATTGTTTGATTTCTGCTGATATAGATGAAAAGCTGGTGTTTTTTCTTTGGATCGGCATTCCGTTTCTTTTCCATCATAAAATACAGATAAAGTTTTTGGCGACCATCTATGCAGAATACATCGAGTTCAGATCATTGATGTGTGTTGGAATCTGTTGGTGAAGTCGTTGGTTCTTCTGCAAGTTGTTGGAGTTTGTTGCAGATAGTTGTAGTTGGGCCCATTTGGACTTGTATCAGATTGGTTAAATAATAACCAATTCTGTTATAAAGTTTGGGCTATATAAACATAAGGGTGACCCAACCCTGGCCTTATCTTTGGTTAGGCCTACATTCTGTTTGGCAGAATATACAATTCTTTTTTTTCTTTTCCCGTTTCTTCTGTCGTCCTCTCTTCTTCCTCTTGTGGCGGCTAGGGTTTGTAATCTGTTTGGTTAGGGTTTGTTTCAATTCAACATGGTATCATTCGCTGGGTAATCTCTGATCCTTTCTTTTTTCTGCGTTGCGTTTGATTTCTTGTTTTGCGCTTCTTTGTTCCCTTGTTTGGTGTTGGAATCTGTTGATTGTTCTTGTTTCCATGCCGGCGTCTGGTGATTTGAGTTCTGGCGAGGAGGACTCGCGTGGCTCTGGTAAGGCATTCACAAACAAGAAGGTGAATGTCCTTCTCGATGACACTAATTTCCTGATTTGGAGACAGCAGGTGTTGCTGACGATGAGGAGTCATCGGCTCGAAGGTTTTCTAACAGGGGCTCGCAAGGCACCTCCGGCCAAGATTCAAAAGGCCGATGGAACTGAGGCTGTTAACGATGATTATGAGGATTTCGTTGCTCAGGACAGTGCCATTGCTTCGTGGTTGCTGTCGACGATGAGCTCGCATCTTCTTACGAACTTCGTGGGGGCTAAAACCACTGCTGAGATCTGGGCGATTGTGGTTGATCATTTTAGTAGCAAATCGACGACGACAGTCATGAGTTTGCATTTTAAACTCAGATCGGTTTGCAAAGGGGATTTAAGCATGCGGATGTATATTGCTAAGGTGAAAGAGATTTGTGACGCTCTCGCGTCGTGTGGGAGTCCTATTTCTACAACTGAACACATTGCTACCATTCTAAATGGTCTTCCGATGGAGTACAAACCATTTGTGGCGGTCATTACTGCTAGCCAAGAGCCGTTCTCACTGGACAGCGTTGCCACCATCCTGGTGGATGCCGAGGCACAGCAGTCAATATTTGATCAGACTCAGACTATCAGCATGAGTGCTCATACTGTTCAAGTGTCGTCTAGAGCCTCTGAGGTTGTTGGGAACAATGCCAATCAGCGTCCATATCGACAGCAACCTCCTAACTCTGGTCGTGGGTGTGGCAAGATTCGTTTTCAGTGTCAATTGTGCGGAAAATTGGGTCATTTGGTTGATAGATGTTTCAAACGGTTTGACCAGTCTTTTGCTGGGGTTTCTGCGAGCTTATACAAGTCTCGTGGATCTGAGGAGTCTCCTGCTGTGAATATGTATGCTTTTGAGTCTAATCATGTGTCCTCTGGTTCTGTTGTCACAGGATCTCACTCTCCAACTTCCACAGTTGCGTCAACTGCCACTCCCTGTACTCAGTGCCTTCATGTTGGTACCTCAGCTGCCTCGAGCTCTACTGGACAGTGGTTTGTGGACACGGGGGTCACACATCATGTGACGCCTGAGGCTTCAAATTTGCAGCAGTGTTCTGACTTTACTGGGCCAGGTAAGTTGTTGGTAGGTGATGGTTCTGGTTTGCATATTAAAAAGATTGGTAATACTGTTTTGAATCTACCGTCCCGCTCTATGTTTCTTAATAATCTGTTGCTGGTTCCTGATGTCACTAAAAATCTGTTGTCTGTGTCAAAGTTTGCTAGAGACAATGACGTTTTTTTCGAGTTCCATGCTGATCGATGTGTTGTTCGAGATGCTTACTCTGGTGAGGAACTGCTCTGTGGTAGTGAGGTTGATGGTTTATACTCGTTTAATTGCAATTTACCTTCTGTGCATACTATTGAAGCTTGCTTGAATAAGACTGAATCTAGTATGTTTGATATCTGGCATCGTAGGCTTGGGCATCCTGCTCATCCTACTGTTGTTCAGGTTCTTAAAGAATGTAATGCCTCTGTTGCTATCAATCATAATAAAACTGTTGTTTGTTCTGCATGTCAGTGTGGTAAAATTCATAAATTGCCATTTGCTGATTCCAACACTGTTTATAATGTTCCTTTTCAATTGGTTTATACGGATTTGTGGGGTCCTACTCATGCTAAGTCTGCTGGTTATGCATATTATGTGTCTTTTGTTGATGCTTGTACTCGACACACTTGGCTATATTTGTTGCGTGATAAGTCTCAAGCTGTTCAAGCTTTTAAGTTGTTCTCCAAGTATGTTCTTAATCAGTTTGGGGTAACTATTAAAGAGTTACAAAGTGATTGGGGTGGGGAGTTTCGTAGTTTGTCTCCTGTTCTTGCTGAGTCTGGGATTGTTCATCGTATAACTTGTCCTCATACATCGGAGCAAAACGGTGTTGTTGAACGTAAACACCGTCATGTGATTGAAATGGCTCTTACTCTTCTCAATCAAGCATCTATGCCTTTGACTTTTTGGTCTCAAGTTGTGGTTACTGTTGTTTATCTCATTAATAGGCTGCCTACGAAAGTGTTGAATGGTGTTAGCCCTTTTGAGAAGCTGTTTAATCGTAAACCTGATTATAAGTTTCTTCGGGTCTTTGGTTGTTGTTGTTTTCCCTTCTTGAGACCTTTTCAAACTCACAAATTGGAATTTCAATCTCAGCCTTGTACCTTTGTTGGCTATTGTCCCCAACATAAGGGTTATCAATGTCTTACCCCTCAAGGGAAGATTGTTATTTCCAGGCATGTTGTTTTTGATGAATATGCCTTTCCTTTTGCAACTGCTTCTGGTTCCTCTACCTCTATATCTTCTAAAGTTGTTTCTTCCTTTAAGTCAGCTTCTTTACATGTTCTTGTTCAACAACCTTTACATGATAAAAGTGCCACTGCTACTACTGTGTCCTCCTCCCCTCCTGTTCCTGAGGTTTCTGTTCCCTCTTCCCCTGTTGCATCACCCCCTGTTGAACCTCGTGATTTTCCTCCTGTTGAATCTAATGTTGTTACTCCTGTGTCTGTTGCCTCTGAATCTGTTCCTGCTGCTTCTTTGCAACCTGGGTTGCCTCAACCTAATGTCAGTGGTTCAGCTAATGTTAGTGTTGACTCTACTGCTACTCATGGTGGCTCAACTAGTGCTCCTGATCTCTGTTGTGTTCCTCCTACAGTTAGTTCTGCTGATCAGCATCTTGTAGATGCTACTAGTGACTCTATTTTCTCTAATGCTCACCCCATGGTGACTCGAAGTAAAAGGGGTGTGTTCAAGCCCAAAGTATATTATGTTACTATGGGTTCAGGAGCTGTACCCAGTTCTATTGAGCAGGCGTTTCAATCCCCTGAATGGAAAGCTGCTGCTGTTGCAGAATATGATGCCTTGATGGCTAATGGCACATGGAAGCTGGTTCCTCTACCTGCAGGTAGACGTATGGTTGGCTGCAAGTGGTTGTTTCGTGTCAAGTACAACTCTGATGGCACCATTTCTCGTTATAAAGCCCGTCTCGTTGCTAAGGGTTTTTCTCAAATACCAGGCCAGGATTTCTGTGACACTTTTAGCCCTGTGATTCGATTTTTTACCCTCAATATTCTTCTGTCTATTTCGGTGACTAATGATTGGAAATTGCGACAGGTTGATGTAAATAATGCTTTCCTTAAGGGGGATTTGGATGAAGAGGTGTTCATGCAACAACCTTCTGGCTTTGAACAAACTGCTCCTGATGGTTCTGTGCTTGTTTGCTCTTTGCAAAAAAGCTTTGTACGGGTTGCGACAAGCTCCTCGCAACTGGTATACCAAGTTACATTCTTATCTTGTTGAACTTGGCTTTATAAATTCTGCAGCTGACACTTCTTTGTTTATTAAAAATGATAATAATGTGCTCACATATTTACTAGTATATGTGGACGATATAATTGTCACTGGTTCTTCTGAAGTTGTTGTTGAGGATGTGATCAGTAAGCTTCATGAGAAGTTCTCTGTGAAGGATCTTGGTGAGTTGTCTTTTTTCTTGGGTATTGCTGCCACTCGGGTTAATGGTTCCTTGTTCTTAAGTCAGAAGAAATTTATTTTGGAATTGTTACAACGTACCAAGATGACTCAAGCTAATTCTGCTCATACTCCCATGATTTCTTCAACAAAGTTGACTCAGGATGCTGGTAGCCCACTTCCTGATCCTTATGAGTTTAGAAGCGTCGTTGGGGCTCTGCTTTATGTAAGTCATACTCGGTCAGATATCTCTTATAGTGTTCACTGTGTAGCCCAGTTTATGCATCGTCCTTGTGAGCTTCATTTTGCTGCTGTTAAGCAAATCCTTAGGTATCTTGTGGGTACCTTAGACTATGGTTTGTTGTTCACACCTTCGGATACGGGTGTTGGAACTGTGGTTGCCTTCTCTGATGCTGATTGGGGCAACAATCTTGATGATCGAAGGTCGACTACGGGTTATTGTGTTTATGTGGACAACTGTTTGGTGGCTTGGTGCTCTATGAAACAGAAGTCTGTTTCTCGTTCCACGTCGGAAGCCGAGTACCGTAGTGTGGTCGATGCAGTTTCAGAAGTTGTTTGGGTTAATACTGTTCTTCGTGATCTTGGGGTTTCCTCTCCTTCTCTTCCTGTTGTTTGGTGTGACAACACCAGTGCCGTGGCTATGTCTGCCAATCCTGTGTTTCACTCTCGCTCCAAACATGTCGAGCTTGATGTCCATTTTGTCCGTGAGAAGGTCGCTGCTCGCCAAGTTCAAGTGAACTATGTGCCTGCTGAACATCAGGCTGCTGATGGCTTAACAAAGCCTTTGTCGAAGCCGTTATTTCAGAATTTTCGTCACAAGATGAGTGTGCATGAGTGCTTGGTTGGTTAATGTTGCTTGCTGTTTTCTGCTAAAAGATGGGGGAAGCAGGGAGAATGTTGGAATCTGTTGGTGAAGCCGTTGGTTCTTCTGCAAGTTGTTGGAGTTTGTTGCATATAGTTGTAGTTGGGCCCATTTGGACTTGTATCAGATTGGTTAAATAATAACCAATTCTGTTATAAAGTTTGGGCTATATAACCATAAGGGTGACCCAACCCTGGCCTTATCTTTGGTTAGGCCTACATTCTGTTTGGCAGAATATACAATTCTTTTTTTTTCTTTTCCCGTTTCTTCTGCCGTCCTCTCTTCTTCCTCTTGTGGCGGCTAGGGTTTGTAATCTGTTTGGTTAGGGTTTGTTTCAATTCAACAATGTGTTATTCGAAGGCACTTCTCCATTGTTGTCTGTTGACTCATACCATTTACTGATAGAAACTTCTCCAATGCAAACGTCTGAGAAACATAAAATTACAGGCAAGTACTTCGACCAGCCGGTGCCTGAGCTGGAGTCTATTGTTGGCCTCCCAACCAGAGCATAGATCCATACCAGTCAGGCTCTGATGATGGCAGCAATCGGTTAATAATCTGGAACAATACTGCACCCTTGATTCGTTATCTGGTATGCAGAACTCTTCTTCAACTACCAGTTTCTCACCTGATGGTACGCATCAGACCATCATCGTTCCCCGGAAAATATATTTGGTTCCCCAGTAAGTGGTTCTTGTGTGATAGACAATGAACTTCAGTTGGGACACATGATAAGACAATTGGAAACTGCTTTGCTAGGCATCTATGTAGATAATTTTAGGTAAATGGAGATCAAGGTTCCTTATGGCAGGCTTCACACCCTCCCCCATTAAGTTCATTCGTCAATACTACCATCAAAACCCTGTTTGTGACAAGTATACACTTGAAGAGAGAGACGGCGTTCTTTATCTCGGCTGGATGAATCGAGCTATTAACCGACCGGTACCTGTTATGACAGTGTTGATTCGAGAAACAAAAAAAACACAAGATTAGCATTTATTGAGTAACAATGTCCATTCCAGGGATGCAATGTAAACAAGGTCTTTCTAGAATCAAATGTTAGCAAGTGGTTAACCGTTGCAGCTTGTCTTGTTTCCACTCTGTAATGTTCACATTGCTGGTCTATCAGCAAAGCATGCTTATTGCTTGCACTTATGAATATGCTTTTTTCATGTATATGGTGCTATCTTGGATCCATTCGCCTGAAATTGTTGATGCCTAAATGAGTAGACACCGAACAAAGGGGTGGAGAAGAGGACTAAGATGATTAATGGAGGTTTTAGACAGCTCACCTTGATTGACTTAAACTGATCGAAGGAGGGAAAAAAGAAAAAAGATGAAGGAGATCCCCTTGGCTATCCCTCTCCTATATATATACCATTGAACGTTGTGATGACGACGGGTGTCCAAATTCGGGATTAACTTCTCTGATGACTTACCAATATTCTAACCCAACAGCGAGTCCCATGATGTTTTTGATGAGCTAACAAAGTTGATTCGAGGTCGAGTTGTCGTTTTAAGTGGGATTAATAGTTGTGACACATGTTGCCCTAGGGTGAGCTCCGGAGGCCTTAGATCCAGAAGTATAACAAAAACCATGCCAAAATGGTAAAGGATTTTATACAATCAAATATGCCAGGTTGAAAGCCAAGTCAAAATCTTAAGACATGATGAAAATATATATTATATACTATATTCTTACAAATCCCGTTGCAAGAACTTGGTTTACAACACTTTTGTGTAAGAAAATAATATTGTAGCCATTCCCACTTTTGTACACTCCCCCTAGTTAATACAAATAGTGACCGGCAACATAATAGGATAGATAAGCTGAAATGTTGAACTAATACATACATGCATGCATATAGCAGAAAAATCTAGACTTTCACAAGACAATTCTAAACTTCTCTTTTACCAGCTGAAAAAGATAGAAAAATGAAATGCTGTCCATGTTTTTATTCATTGTTAACAGATTTATGGACCTGACAGTATTCTTCCCATGCTCTGTGGCAATGCATAAGAATGGTTTAGGGGTGCAATTTCAACACCACGGCCTTCGCTCGGATTTTCTCGAGATCCGTACTGATTCATGCCACCATTTAGAGCACCATAATATGCTGCCATCGGATTTGGTTGAATCATGTTGAAACCTGAACCGCCGGTCTGAGGGCGGCTTTGGCCCAGTTCAGAATGCAATTGCTGATGATGCTCATTCGAAGTTTGTTCGTGAACAGAACTAATGCCGACACCAAGATCAAGGCTAATGACATCATTTTCTTCTGATCTAATCCTTGATGGTCCACTCAATGCTACTGCTCCTGCTGTATCATGACTGCTGGTCTTTGCAGTAGGTACGTCATGATTGTGTTTTCCCTCGTATGTGGTTATAACAGCTTTCGGATCATGAGACGCCCTTTCAACGTGTTTTCTAACAGGGCAACCAGCATTTGTGCACTTATAATAACTCCTGCATAGAAAGTAAGCAGAAAATATAACATCTTATAATGTACGAAACCATAATAAAATAACAAAAGATATGGTCAAGAATGGCCGTGCACAAACGACTCTCAAATATGAGCCTTGAAACCTCTATGCAATCAAACCATATGCAAAACAACAAAATACAAATAAATTGCTCAAGATAAACCGAATAAAAGATCCCAAAACATTTGATTCGCATATCTAATTTATGACAGCATGAAAGTTAACATGTGTCAATCGGAACATGCTTCAATTGGATTTTTATGCCGGTAAGCACCGATATAGTGTTTCAAGAAGCTGTATGTTGAAACAGGTGAGCTTATTAAAATATCTTAATTGTAACTTATGACATTGTAATTCTATAATCATCGATTTAGTGATACTTGCCTAGGATTAGGATTTCCTCTCACTACTTTTTGCCCATATTTGCGCCATCGATACCCATCATCCAGTATATCAACTTCACTCACAGTCTGAACAACAACGCGTGGTTCCCGAATTGGCTTCACCACAGGAGTGATATCAACATCCATCTTCCTGCTCGTAGCATGTTAGTATCATTAGCAACCAGACAAATCAACAAAATGGAAACACAGCCTCTATTTACCAATGACAAATTAACAATACCTCCGTTTCGAGAACGGATCATCATCTTCGACCTCATCTAAATTATCATCATTAGCTGGGACAAGAGATAGATCAGCAGTACAATTTGGCTCGGTACTATGAGCTATCAGGCCATAACCGCAGGATGGCTTGTCTAAAATGGAGAAAAAGAAAAGATCAATTCACAATTAAAAAACAGACTCAGATGAATTGTGTATAATTTCTCCCTTACCATCTCTACCATTCAAAGATGAGACCCTGTCAGATCTTTCCTCTTGGCCAGACATGATATTACCAGAAGAATATCGGCGGCTAGGTTGAGGTTTAGGGTGATCATGTGTACCTTTGTATATTATCTCAGTAATCTGTCCATCATGAGATCGCTCAAATAGCTTTTTCACTTCGCAATTAGGATGTGTACATTTGTAATAACTACGAGGAAATTCGCAACCTTTCACATGTTTCTGTCCATACTTTCTCCAGTTGTATCCATCATCAGATGACACAGGCCCAACTCGATCAGACTGCCCCGGCGGCATCCCACCATTCGGGTTACCTATCTTGTTTAGTTCATCTGCATCAACTTCGGCAGGGTTACTAGCCACAGAAGTAGCAGTATGAACAGGTACCGAAAGGCTCAATTCATTCGAGGCCACCATCTCACTCTTAACTGAAGCTGATGAATTGAACGATATAGGCTGGTATTGAATCTGGATCTGCCGAGATTGCTCACCTCTCCGACAATCTAAATCTGAAGGAGCCTTGAATAAGAGAAAAAACACAATTGCACATTAGCAATACTAACCGCATAACAGGGGACGGGGACAGTAAAAGGAAAATCTTATTTAAAATTCGATCCATATTTATAAGGAAATTACCATGTTGGCTCTAGGATGAGGTCTAAACTCAAAGGAGCTTGAATTTCTTTCATCAAAAGCATTAGAACACACAGCAGTTGCTGAATATGTACTACAAGCAACAGAGGGGTGTACTGCTTGAGGCTTAAAGAGAGAACCAGTAGTCGGTGAAGGCTCCACCTTGAGAAACAAGCACAAACAAGTTACTTGGCACAGCTATTCTCCGCATGAATAAGTATATAAAGCTCAAATCAGCAAGTTATCAAAATATTAAACAAACTAATTCCATCATGTTTATCGAGTGCCAAACATAACAATATAAACAAAAGGAGAGGCGGGACGGGGCAAGGTGGTTCCAGAACAATACCATTCGTATACTTACAGTGAACCGAACCCTACACTCAATGCGAAAACAAGTCCGTAATTTTCACTACCCAATACCCGTATCCCTTTTGCAAATTCAACTCTATATGATGTCATATCCTCCATCATTTGATATAAAAACGATCACCTTTAATAAAGCATCGATTCATCGATCCACTCCGCTCCACCTCAACCCCCAGCATCTATTCCATATTCTACATTACACAAAAAAGGAAAAGCTCTCTAGCATGTACTCACATACAAACACATAAACACATATATAAAGAAGCCACAATTCACACAATCAAAAGAAGGTTCAATCTAGATTTTTTATACTAACAACAGCACATTTAAAAATGGAAAAAAAACTTATTCTTTCCACAATATACAAATCCATAATTTATATAATTGCAAATTTGCAATGTTGAAGCATCAGAATCTTTTCTTTAATCTTTAAGGCCTCCAACATCATGAACCACTTGAAATATAAAATCAAGAAATTTAAAGACCCCAAAATTGAAAGCAAACAAATATAGTAACCCATTATTTCCCTTCCTTAAGCACATCTTTAGCTGAAAATTAAATCCAATCACATCATCCCCAAACCAAAGAAAAATTCTCCACTAAAAGCTACTGTAAAAGTAAATAAAAATAAAATCTTTGAATCTCACACTCTGAATTCCTCAGTCAGCTAAAAAAATATTGGGGTTTTCTTCAAAACAAGAATGAATTCAATTTCACCAGAGAATTTTTGAAAAGTAGCCAACTTTCCTCTATTTTCTCGGGAAACAAACATAACCATAAACCGATGCAACCCAGAAAAAAAAATTAAAAACAGCTCTAACCTTAACATCTGAAAGAAGAACAGGAGACTCCAAGAAAGAAGAAGGACTAAGCCCGGGAGGGATCGTAATACAAGCCGACCTTGAGATCGGTAGCTTAGCTGGAGCCACTAGCTTGTACCGAGCTCCACCCGGAGCCGATGGATCGTGCTGAGTAGGAGCCGCAGCAACAGCCGAAGAAGATGTTGAAGAAGAAGCTAATATTTGCTCCTCCATCTTACAGTACACGGTACACCAAAGGAAACCCAAAAAACAAAAAGACAAGGCAGTGAAGAGAGTCAAAATGGAGTTGATCTTTATGTCCTGTAAGAAAAAGAAGGGAGGGTTACATTAGTAAATTAAGTTAAAACATGCCCAACTTGCTTTGTTTTCTCTTAAGTAAAAATTAAAAATTACTGTAAAACTTTTGGAGTGAGTTTTACCGATTCCTTTGCCATTGTTGTTGCAAAGGGCAAACGTCATTGGTTAAAAGTTAAATTTTTTAGTTACTGTTAAACGCCTGTTTAGACGCTAGAAATGAAGAACAAATGAAGGTTAAGGACTAAACCGATAATCGTTTCACGTGAAAATAGAGCCTAACGAACGTTGGAGACTCTAATAGCAACAAAAAACGAGGCCTTAGTGTATTAAGACCCTGTCATTGCCTTGCCTTATTAATATTTCTTTTTGCCCTCTGATTTTTGGGTCTTGTTTCGATTAATTCGAATCAATTCACGTCGTATTTTACTTTTAGTGTGTGAATCTCTCAGCGAAAACTTTTTACATACACAGTTTCTAACTCGAGACTTGTTTAAGTGATATTAAACTGCTTAGTACTTGAACCAATACATATTGTAATATTTTTTTATTGAATTTAAATTTCATTTTTAAGCTTTCAACAACGGCTTTGAAAGGTGGTTAAAAATTCAATAGGTGACCCATTATGTCTAGCAATCATTGGTGTTATCTACAAAGATCATACATTTATTTGCTTTTCTCTTTTTCTATTCTTGTTTTTATTGATTAAAAAGATAAATCTTTACTTTACAAGTACTCTTTCATTTATTTGAGTTTAATTATAATCGAAACTCATATGATTATATAGTATTAAAATCGAGAAAAAAAAAACGAGCTAAAGAAACATATATGATAAAGCCCTTACTTTTTCTCAAACTCATAGGAACTCAATACGAAAACCTCCTTTACCATTTAAAAGATAAGCTAAAAGTACTTGAATTAGGCTCTTAAGATTATTCCCAAGCAAAGATATTACAACTTTTTTCAATTATAACTCAAAGTTTGAAAAATAAAAATCCATGTCAAGACATGTTTCTTCTTTACCTATTAACTAATGTGAAGCTCTTGCTTGTATGCAATAAATAAGGCATTGCTATAAACATTATAAAGGACAGATGATATGATTATGGGACCAAAGCAGGAATTTACTGACATTATCCAGAAAAAAGTTCAAAAATTTAACATTGGGAGTACTAACAAACTTTATTTCTGGAAAAAGGGTGTGGAATTGAACATTGATTATTCTAGCTTGAAACCAGACAGGAATCTGAGTAAAACAAGTATTTGTATATATACACAACTAAGGGGTGAGTATCATGTGCAGCATGTTTAGGGTGCGGCTAAAAATTAGAAGTTTTAAAAATTGTCCAAGACACACCTGAGAACCTAAAGTGTTAGACTCTTTCGAAACATTTTAAGTTGATTTTTAACTTGTCAAAAATTATGAAAAAACCAACCTAAAATGTTATTAAAAAGTCTAACATTTTAGGTTTTGAGTGAGTCCTGAACAAGTTTAGAAACTTGTCGTTTTTTAGCCGGTATTTTAAACTCCCCAAATAAGGGTAAATCTAGTGCTCAGGTTCAACCCAATTTGCCACAAAAAGATATTGCAATTTAAGAATTGGGTACTTCCACAAGCAATGCCTTACCCAGGCTAAAAATGGATTCTGCAAAACAGATGTGTACTAATTTCTTTTAAATATTTTCATTTAATATTTGTATTTAAAAAGTAGAGCTAAAAACTACAGCAATCTAACTAGCAGCATTAAACATTGTGGTGGACATAAATGGCAAAGGGGAACAGGGAAGGCAGCAGTGTAGCTAGTGTTCCCTATCATTGAAACTGTTGTATGCAAAGCAAGTTTCATAAATGAACAATCATGCAACTCTGTGTGTCTACATCTCAGAGATTGCCGTCCATAAATAAGGACACCAAGGGACATTAAATTTACAGCTTTAATAACCGAACCCTTGCTTCGTTCATTCGGATTCCGGTTGGCGTCGACATTAATCACTTAGAACTATATGGAGGAGCCTACTAACTTTAACCCCATGGTGAGCAAAGTTATCAGACATTTACCATATTTGAAGGCAACTCATTAAATACCAGATCTAGTGTAATAAATTCTGCAAACTATCAAGGTCCAACTCCATGAAACAAAGCAGAAAATGGAACAGCACTCGTTTTAGCTAAAGAATCATGAAGAACACCACAGCAACAGCCCTGTTTCCGCAGTTAATAAGAGTTCTAATGTAGATCGTTTCGCTAATATGACGGGTAACTGTTATAGGGGAAGATAGAATGACCTTCTATATTGAAAATTAATGCCATCTCATAGCAAAATTATCAATGACATAATACTAGAAGCCTAAGCCTATCAACAGAAGTCGGTCGCTGAATCTAGTTTCTGCCATAAAACACATAAGTGGCCATCAACCAGCGCATCAGTGTCGTAGCATCCAATAGCATACCACGGAAGAAATCAAAGCAGAGCTACAGCGGATGGTATTGTGATGGTAAGCCATATGCACGATTAGTACGCGGCTGGCCGTAAGAATACAAATGGGATGCAGCAGGGTTTGGAGTCACAGAGAAACCTAAAAGTGCTCCTGTCAAACCAAATAGAGCAGCTGATGAGCCCGAATACGGATTAACAGCAGGAGTAGGTCCTGTCAAGCCATAAGGACAAGTTGGCGAATATGCAGCAGGCTGATCTGGCAATAAATCTGCTGGCTGAAGATGAGAGTGCTGGAAAGGTGGAACCAGTGAACTTGAACCAGCTACACCAAATGAGGATACCGTACGGAAAACAGTGGCAGATGTTTAAGGATGTTTGTTTCCAAGTTGCCACTCTGCTGCTGCTTCATCTTCTTTGCCTGCTGACTGGCCGACTCGGCCTCCGCAGCAGTAGGTGTTGCAGTGCTTTTCGCGTCTGCTCAATACGCTTCTGAAGGCACTCATCTGGATATTCAGTTTCTAGCTTGCAATCTTTAACTACAGATTTCAAGGCACACCGATTTCTTTCTCTGTTGCCACATTCTGCATCAGAAACATATTTTTTCTAAAAGAAAAAGACTCAATACTAAGTATCATATACCCTGAAAAGTTTGCAGGAAACAAAAATGTAGCAGTGGCCTACAAGGGTTCTTTCCATCAATGCAATCTTGCTCAGCAAGCTTCTTTGCCTCCTTCAGATAGTTGTCCAAAAGAGGCATTGGCGGGAATTTTTCTGCAAGCCCAAACTCAAATATAAATCTCACAGCAACATGTTTTTTTGCCATTATGTACCAGATTTTGAATCAAATCTGCAACATGTAAGAACCACAAGGATGTTTTATCAGAACCACAAGAATCACATTATACTCGGTCACCGTAGTAATTTAAATCAAGGTGAAAGAAATTCAAATGCGCATATAACATAGGTAAACATCGTAAGAACTGCATTGAATCAAGAAATTATCATGATCCTGAACATCAACTTTCTCCCCTAAACCGATTCACCTGCACAACTTTATAGCATGCCGCCGCAGGGACAGAACCACATGTATGCTGGGACGGGCAACCATTCTTCCTCCCAAAATCTCCTGGTTTATTATTCTTTTACGACCTTATCATTTAAAATTAATAACGTTAATCCTAAACTCCTTTTTTTATATATAGTTTAATTACTTTTTAAGACCTTATTCGTTTCAAAATTAATCGATCAGTGTCTTGTAGTTTAATCCTGACTTCACCCCTACTTACCGGCATCCAACGGTGACAAAAAAGTATAGTTCCTCTCTATCAACTACCATGAAGCTATATAGGAAAAACATCTTCTGCCCATTTCTATGTCTAACATTAAAAATTAAATTCTAAATCTTAAACCCCACCCCTTAAATAATACACCTTACCCCTCAATTCTCTATACCCTAATCATAAACCCTAATTTTAAACCTTAAATCCTACACTCTAAACCTAATTTTTAGTATGTGGCATAAATAGAGACACAAAAAAGAATAGAAGATTTCTATTCATGTATATATTAAACCCTAAACACTACATCCATGTAGTGGCGGAGCTATGTTGGGCCCAAAGAGGCTCAGCCCCTGTTAAATTTTTTTACATTAGACTGGCCCTGTTAAATTTTTTTACATTAGATAAATTTTGGTCTAATAGTATTTTGGTCCCTGTAAAAAATGAGTATTTAAATTAAAAATTTAATGATTTATTAAATATTTAATCAAGTATGGCTCAAACAAAAAAGGATGAGTCCGTGTTTTTAAATTTTTTGGTCTAATAACAATTTAGGTCTTTATTAGGATCGTCTCAGATATTTTCGAGGCGCGAGCGACAAAAAGATTGGACCCTATAGAGCGAAAACTAAAAAAATGGACCCTAGAGCAAAAACATATCTCACTATTTTGAACAATTAATTTAATATTTCATTAATAAACCATAGAAATATTATCAAACTTTGCCAAACACATTAGTTTCATTGTTTTGTTAAAAAATCGTTAATTGTCATGAAACACTTATGTGTATTATGTAATAATATTATATGGTATAAACGATAATTTGAGGATGAAATTGAAATATTTAAAAAGTTTGGGGGACCAATTTAAAATGAGAGTCATAGTTTGGGGATGAAATGGAATATTCAAAAGTTTAGAGACCAATTTGAAATGAGAGCCATAGTTTAGGGACCAATATGAAACATTTAAAAGCTAAGGGATTAATTTAGAATGATGTCATAGTTTGGGGACATTGGTGCAATTAACTCTCTTTATATATACGTACACATACATTTCTCTAAATTAATTTGCTCATTTCTTAATATCAATTTTTATTTTTAAATTAAATAAATGTCAACCGATCAAATAAAATAAGGATAAACTACATAAATGACCACTATACTTTGGGTTTAGTCTTGATTTGACCATTATACTTCTAATTGAAGCAATAAGACCACTCAACTATTAAAATGGACTCAATGTGACCACCTGCCGTTAAAACCTAACGGAGTGAGTGACATGACAATTAATAAAATTTGTATAATTGCGCATTTGGTTCCCGCTATTTACACATTTTATCAATTTGATCCTAATTTTATTTTAATAAAATAAATATGGATTAAAGGAACTCGAACATAACGCACTTAGAATACATAAAAATATCTAAATCACTAAAATAAATCTAATAATTAAATTAAAGATGACACACTTGTATATTTAAACTAAATTTAATATGTTTTTTCTTTCCACAATTTTTTTATAATTTTACATTTATAATCATTGAATTATTTTCAAATTTAATTAATAATTTTATATTTTATTAAAAATATTTTAATTTATTATATAAGTGAAATTATATTATATATATAATCATTTAAAGAATCTAAACTCACGAATATAATTCAAATGAACTGATATAATTTTAAAATTTTGAACTTTTAATATAATTTCATATATAATAATAATTTAGATAAATTTTGTTAATAAATAATGAAATTATTAGCTAAATTAAAAAATCAATTCATTCATTATATATGTGAAATTATAAAAAAAATTGGGAAAATTATATTAAATTTGGTTTAAAAATAAAAAAAAATCATAAAACTATTTTTATTTTAAATCATGTATTAACAACAATTTAAAATATATATAATGTTGTCAACTTTAATTTAATTATTATGTTAATTTTAATAGTTTAAATGTTTTCATACATCCTAAGTGTATCATGTTCGAGTTCTCTTTATTCATATTTATTTTATTTTTTACTGGCATTAACAACGAATTAACATATATATTAAAGTCTGTGTTTTATATCACAAAATTGTACTTCGCTTAGTGGTAGACTCATGCTCCTTATACTAAGTTTACCTGGGTTCAATTTGTACCAGGGCAAGAAATGCATTCTTTTATTTTCTTTCTTCAATCAGGTGATGTGTGCCGTCACTTAATTAAATAATTAAATTATTATTAAAATAAAATTAGTGATCAAACTGAGACTAAACCTAAAGTATAATGGTTATTTATGTTGTTTACCCATAAAACAATATATGTTTATATATACATTTATATTTATTATTTTTTATAACAAAAATATTATACTTTAAAAAATTAAATTTATTCACATATGTTTATTCCTTTATGTTCGTTTCAATTTATTCACATATGTCCTTTATGTTCGTCCGTTTGTGTTCGTTTACGTCCGTTTATCAATTTAAACGAATGAACACGAACAATCTACAATCCTTAACAAACGAACACGAACAAGAAATTATGTTCGCTTAGTTGTTCGTATTCGTTCATTTATTTGGTTAAAATTAAATGAACGAACATGAACATACCCTCGTTCGTGTTCGTTTATATACCTATTTATGCACTTAACATTAATGCGTCACCTACTTTTTTTTATTTCTTGGGTAGCAAGGTAAGCAACTTGACCCTATTAATAAATACTTCTTTAGTTGTTACAAGTGTGTACACATTCATGTAAACATATTATTGTAAATAACAATAATTAAATTAGTATTTTATCTACTGATTATGAAAAATATTATTGGACAAATGGGATTGAATTTGTCACGTATTTTTATTTTTTTTTATTTTTAATATAATTAAAAATATATTATAATCATACAATTTTGTTTGTGAAATATTTTTCTTTTATCGTTACATGAAATAGTTTCCCAGGGAAAACCTAGAGATAAAATTATATATACAAATAAATTTGATTTTCTTGCCGTAACAACTTTCTTGGAACCCAAACCCAAACACCATGACAAAAGCAGAACCCAGAACAAGAAAAATTCAAAGTTCTGGTCAATGCACATCCGAAACTTCTCTAGTTCGGATTTAGACCGTCCAAATCACCAGGAAAACACGTGGACGTTCATGATCAAAAGATTGTTTCAAAGTTTGACTTGTTTTTAATATTCCAAACATACAAGGAAACACAACGTTAGAAACAGCAATAAAATCCCCCGGAAACAACAGACCCAGAAAATTCAATTAAAAATCAAATCCATTTTTCATTCTCAAGATCATATCATTAATAGCTTCTGTTTTTTCTGTTAGATACAAAACTAATTAAATCATTTTTTTATCTATCATTAGTCACTACGGATAATTGGTACAATATTGTGGTTGGTTTTTTTTAGGAAAATTACATCACTGACCACCAAACAAATTGGTGATACCTATTTGAACCATCGAACTATAAAAAACGTCAATTACACAACCGAACTTATAAAATCAACATATTTTGACCACCGCCGTTAAAAACCTAACGGTGGAGTGACGGAACTGCCATGTGGCAATTGATGGGTTTATTTAAAAATTATACATTTGGTCCATGTTATTTATGCATTCTTTTAATTTAGTCCTAATTTTCAATTAATAAAATAATAAATTATTTAATTAAGTTGTGACACGTGTCAATATCTTATTGGAGGATTTTAATTATTTATATTTAATTTTATTAATTTATTTGCCCCCTCCAATCAGGTGGTGACACGTGTCACCACCAATTTAGAGGAGAAAAATAATTTTTCCTCACAATGCGCTGTGGTGGATTTAAACCTAGGTCTCCTAGGGATAAAGTTAATGGTTTTGCCACTACACCAAGCACAACTTTGTGCTATAATTCTCTAGATATAATATACATCTCTTATTAGTTTCTACATTTATAAGCCAAAAGCTCAAACCCTAAACACTAATTTTACATATGTATAAATCTTAAACCCTGAAAATTTCAAATTAAACCCTAAACGCTAAATATTTCAAATTAAATGAATCCCCTCCGACTTATCACTACCAGTTACCTCTGTCAGTTTCATAGTACTCCCTGCATGGTTCATTCCAATAGCGTGAAACAAATAAGCATCATCAGCCGGTCCACCTCCAGCTCAGAATTTTGTTTCTCAAGAGAGGGACAACATGTTTAGTTTCAGGCTCAACAAGTAGCAACAGAGCAGAGGTGAAAGAGAGAGCAATAACATTACTTACGATCTCTTTTTGCTTGCTACCTCCCCTTCCAAGAAGTAACCAGAAGCCCCATAAATTTCCCGCATCTGTGCAATTGAGAGAGCAATAGCATCAGAGCCTATATTCTAGTTGCATATAAATAATTATTTTTTGAAATAAGAACCAAAACTAAACAAATGAGCTAGAAAGTTAAAGAATTAGAGAGATTGTTTATCAATTTTTAAGAGAGAAAATAATATATAAAAGTCAGTTTAAATATCTGCTTATCCAAGATTTATATATGTGAAATTTGAAATATTTAGGGTTAGAGTTTAGGGTTTAAGATTTATATATGTGAAATTAGTGTTTAGGGTTTGAGCTTTTGGCTTATAAATGTAGAAACTAATAAGAGATGTATATTATATCTGGAGAATTATATCATAAAGTTGTGTTTGGTGCACTGGCAAAGTCATTAACTTTATCCCTAGGAGACCCAAGTTTGAATCCACTCTAGTGCATTGTGAGGAAAAAATTATTTTTCTCCTCTAAATTGGTGGTGACACGTGTCACCACCTGATTGGAGGGGAAAATAAATTAATAAAATTAAATATAAATAATTAAAATCCTCCAATAAAATCTTGACACGTGTCACCACTTAATTAAATAATTTACTATTTTATTAATTGAAAATTAAGACTAAATTGAAAGAATATGTAAATAACAGAGACCAAATGTATAATTTTTAAATATACCCATCAATTGCCCTGTGGCAGTTCCGTTACTCCACCGTTAGGTTTTTAACGGCGGTGGTCAAAATAGGTTGATTTTATAAGTTCGGTGGTGTGATTGACGTTTCTTATAGTTCAATGGTTCAAATAGGTATCCTCAATTTGTTTGGTGGTCAGTGGTGTAGTTTTTTTTTATTTATTTGCGTGGTTTTGATTTTGTTTCATAATCTATGATGATTTTTATTATATTAATGGGTAAACTAATAAATTTTGCTGAAGTCGGTATGTAGTTTAACTAACTTTAATTTTTACTGTATAAAATACAATATATCCAAAATTAAAAGGAGGAATACAATAGATCCAAAAAATTTAACAACGAATTTTTAAGTCGTCCCAATACTATGTATAGCTTATGAATTTAGTTCATATATGCTAATTTGATCAGTTTTAGTCCATATATCTTTTTAATACTCAAAGTTTGATCTTGATCCAAATAATACATAAAATATCATTGCATAAACTTAAAATGATCGAATCTGAATTAACATATTCCATAACTATTGTTTAAATCAAGATCGGAATTTCAAACCTTTAAAAGTAAAAAAAAACAAACAAACAAACAGAATACATGGATTAAATATATACTTATGCATAGTATAGGGACTGAAAGAAGAATTTGACCTAATTAAACATAATTAATTAACCTAATAAGAATCATTCCTATAAATACCAATCTTAAAAGCCGCCCTTTGGCTTTTCCCTGCTCCCCGCTCCCCGCTCCGTTGAACGCTCTTTTTGCAGATTAAGTTTCTGCTTATCATATACGGTGAGCTCTCCATAAACCTTCTGTTTTTCCCTTCAAAATTTAGCTTTGAATGGTGAAATTTTCATAGGCTTAATTGGTTATCAGTTGTTTTTAAGAATTTTCTCTTTATATTGAGTTCTTCTGCAAGTTTTTTCATATTTCATGGTGTTTTTTGCGCTATTTTTTTTCTTCATTTTTTGGTTCAAGTTTCCTCACCATTTGTCATTGTTTTACTTGTTCAACTTTGATCCAACACGACACAAAAGTTTCTTGTAACTTGTTTTATACAAGGTTCTTTGATCACTTACACGTTTATTTCGTGAGCAGATGCCTAGCGTCAATCCAGACCAATCCGACAGGGACTCCGAGCCCTTTGTCGAGGTCGATCCGACCGGTCGTTACGGTCGTTACACGGAGCTTCTAGGGTGCGGGGCAGTTAAAAAGGTTTACCGTGCATTTGATCAAGAAGAAGGCATTGAAGTTGCATGGAACCAAGTCAAGCTAAGAAATTTCTCCGACGATCCATCGATGATCGACCGGCTTTATTCGGAGGTCCGGCTGCTAAGATCATTGGCCAACACCAACATAATCTCATTGTACAACGTTTGGCGCAACGAGGAACACAACACCCTCAATTTCATAACCGAAGTCTGTACTTCTGGGAATTTGAGGGAATATAGGAAGAAACATAGACAAGTTTCAATGAAGGCGTTGAAAAAGTGGTCAAAGCAGATTTTGAAAGGCTTGAACTATTTGCATTCACATGAGCCTTGTATCATTCACAGAGATCTTAATTGCAGCAATGTTTTTGTTAATGGAAATACTGGTCAGGTATGCTTTATTGCTTTTTGGTTGGATAAAGTTTATTATTCTTTGTATTTTGTTTGCATGTTTGGTCACTAGGAAAAAGCTAGGAAAAAGTTGGGGAATGTAATTCTCTCTTGTCACTTTGGATTTTTGATGAACAACATTAATGATTAGACCTTTAACAGGTTAAGATTGGTGATTTGGGGTTGGCCGCGATCGTGGGGAAGAATCATTCAGCGCATTCGATTCTCGGGACACCAGAATTCATGGCGCCTGAGTTATACGACGAACATTACACCGAACTTGTCGATATATACTCATTTGGCTTGTGTGTGCTTGAGATGGTGACCTTGGAAATCCCCTATAGTGAGTGTGACAATGTGGCCAAAATTTACAAGAAAGTGTCGAGTGGGGTGAGGCCTCAAGCCTTGAGCAAGGTTAGAGATAATGATGTGAAGGCATTCATTGAGAGATGCATTGCTCAACCCGGGGCAAGACCGGCCGCGGCGGAGCTGCTCAAAGATCCGTTTTTCGATGAAGTTGATGATGACGAAAATGAACAATAGTACTTAGGTATAGATTCTTGTTTTTGTATTATGGCTGATGTATTATTATGCAAACTCCAAAACTCAATGATTTTTTCCCCTTGAAATAATTCTTTTTTCAAGTAGGCTAATTGGATTAAACTAGTTCAATCTGTACATGTGCTTTCACAAACATAAAATATAGTTTGAATGGGAGAAGATTGAGTGTGAACTTTGGGTTTCTTGAGCATGAATTCCTCAATATTTTATGTGTTTTTTTTGTCAAACTTGGACAAAGATTAAATGAGGTTTAGGTTGTATTTGAAGCAAAGTCAAATCAAATACATATAACTAAAAAGAAAGATACATTCAAAGGGTTGAATTAATGGGTTGTTGTAATTTGAACATGCTATGTTTTACAAGATTAGCCAACCTAAAGTGGCTCTTGGCAATGACATGAAGCTGAGAAAACATATTATATATTTATATATTATTATTATATGAAGTTGGGTGGTAAAGAGGCCTTTTGTTATGTATTTGCTGTCACACTCTAATTTGTTGGGAAATTATTGCTATAGCCTGGCAAAGATCTGGCTGGCCTGCACTGGTTTTCCATTCCAAAATAAAAGAAAAGAAGTTGCAGATTTGATGATATGTTAAAGTTTGTGAGTGCTTTTCTTTGACATGTCAACTAAACAAACTTTGATTTAAATTACTGTATATTGTTCTCTAAAGGAATATTATGTACAATATGCCTTTGATTTAACTCAGGGATTTGGTTTACATAAAATGGGAATTACTTGCTTTTTTCAGTTGGAATGACTGAGTCATGATAGAAGATTGGAGAAAGTCTCAGATTTTGCAGCAAGTTGTAAGTTAAAAAGAAGCCTTTGATTCCAGGGAAAAACACAGTTGCAGATCCATTAGTCAAAGGGAGAATGTCTGAAAGCTGGTTCATATTCCCAGAAATAATGAATTTGACATCCCCAAAGACAACCAATTAGCACATAAATTTTGTTTATGGATATTCAGATAAATTCAAGAGAAATAAATGGAATATTTACACAAATATTACTTTTGAATTTTTTAATTTCAAAAGTATGGATCCCAAAAATTATTTACAGATCTAGGAATGATCACTGTGCAGATTCAGAAAACCACCAGTGCACAGCCTGTTTTTGAACAGTGTTTTCCAAGCTGGAACAATGTTAAAAATCGGACTCCTCTCCCCCTTTGAAGAAACCACGCTGCCACGTGGCGCAATCTGGGAGAGTCGGGCACTGTTCAAAATCGGACTGCCCACCCTCCGAGTTTGAACAGTGCACCGAATTTATTTGGTGTGGGTGACAGGCGGGTGGCAGACGGCAGCTTTATGTGTTTTTTTATTTATTTTTTTATTGGTTGATTGGGAGATGTAATTTTTGTGGTTGAAATTGAAAGGAGGTGAAGATAAATAGGGGTTGTGTTGAAGGTTGAAGAAAGAAGGTTAAAGAAAGAAGAGAAAGATTTTGAAGAAAATTTGTGAATATTTATATTTTATTTGAGAAAATTATGTTAAATTTATATTTGTAATGTATGTATTTTTTGTAGTTACATTTTTTTTATTTTTTCAGATTAGTTTTTTTAATTTTATAGATGTTAGAATTTTGAAGTTGATGTATAAAATATTGAAATTTTTGTGTTAGATAGGTTGTTGAAGAGGAGAAGAAGATATTTTGTGAAGAGTTTGAGAAATAGAGATTTAAAGAAATATAGTAAGTATAATGCAATTTTAATTTGGTGGTTAAATTTTATAAATTTATGAAGAGATTAATTTGTTGTTTTTTATAATTTTGGAGTTGATATTTGAAAATTTTAATTTTTGAATATTTCTATTTTTGTTAATTTTATGTTAGAATTTATAACATTAATTTTATGTTAGAATTTATAAAAACAATGTTTAATACTTTACGAAATGGTCACTAAATAGTGAAAAACGTAGTAAATGAATTTGAAACGTTCTAAAATTTTGTATGCTATTAGAAATATTGTTTTAAGGTTTCTGTTAAAATTTGGTAATTTTTGGAAATCGTTTGGTACATGAATTCGAATAAAAACAGTTTTTAATACTTTACGAAATGGTCACTAAATAGTTAAAAACGTAGTAAATGAATTTGAAACGTTCTAAAATTTTTATGGTATTAGAAATATTGTTTTTAAGGTTTCTGTTAAAATTTGGTAATTTTTGGAAATCGTTTGGTACATGAATTCGAATAAAAACTGTTTTTAATACTTTACGAAATGGTCACTAAATAGTGAAAACGTAGTAAATGAATTTGAAACGTTCTAATATTTTGTATGCTATTAGAAATATTATTTTTAAGGTTTCTGTTAAAATTTGGTAATTTTTGGAAATCGTTTGGTACATGAATTCGAATAAAAACAATTTTTAATACTTTACGAAATGGTCACTAAACAATTTTTAATTTATAATATCTAGTATTATTTTTAATTCGGTAAAATTCAACGAAATTCAAATTCTAAGCATTTATTTAGTTATTTAGTAGTAGTAGTGTAATAAATGTATTAGAATGAAAATTTTAATTGCGTAGAATTTTACAAAATTGAGTGTCAGGTTATAATATATTCATACTTATCATGTAGGATGGCTGAGCAAGCTCCTCTGTTGAGATTTCAGGATGAACACATTAGTAGTTTGTCGGTTCCTGAGATGGTACAATTTTGTTAATAATTGATTTATTAGATGTAACCCCCTCGTCCCGGTCTGGTCGGATGACCGGTCCGAGTGGGCCACACGGGGAAAACCGAAGCGAAACCCGTTAAGATTTCCCCTCGGTTAACGACCCTAAAATTTTCTTTTGTTTTATCTTGTCTATATGCATAAATTAATCCTACATAAGGCACAACAGCGGGAATACAAACATTTGCAACATACATCGACCAACCAAGCATTAAACAGCTCATTTTAATGTTTTACAGCAGGCCGTTTCGAAACGCCTTTAGGGTGTTCCGAAACGCCTTGACTTAGTCAACAGGCCAGGGTCAACCATAAGGTGACCGTTCCGAAACAGGGGTGACCCGTATCGGAACGACCTTGACGGTCAATATCTTGTGGTCAACGAGATTTGACCGTTTCGAAACATTAGAGGCCCGTTCCGGAACGCTTTTATCTCGTCAATTTCTCAAAATTCCAGTAGCAAAAATGTTCCGGAACGACCCCCATCCGTTTCGAAACGGCAGGCCATTTTCAAAGGGACCGTTTCGGAACAGGGGGACCTGTTCCGAAACGCCCCCTGTCTGCAGACACGTTTTGGCTGTTTTAAGGCACAAGGATGCCCCAAAACATCACCAAAACACCCTATAACAACATAGCAAATCAACCTAAGGCTTACCAACTATATTAGCATGCTTTAACATGATTTAGACAAATCTAACACTAGGCAACACCTCACAAACATGCATTCATTCAAACATCATTCAAACGTAAAGATGGCCTCTAAGGCATTTAGCTAGCATTCAAAATAAGCAATTAGGCATGAGCTACAATTCAACATGGCAACACTCACCATACAAAAGCAAGATACTAAGGAGTCTATACATGCTCCTAGCAACCAACAACTATCCAACAAAACCATACATGTCCCATTGCTCAAACTATTACATGTCTAACATTAAAAATCCATACTTGATGAACTCAAGCCAAAAACCACACTTGGAGGCCCTCCACTTGCCCGAGCAACCCACGAACTAAGGATCTGCAATGTTGAACAAAGAGAGCGTAAGCAATGATGCTTAGTGAGGGAAAGCTCTAAAAACAAACCTCAACATTGCAGGGTCCGAGCACGATCTAGCCAAGGTAAAACACAACCATACCAAAGGTCCACAAGAGCCATGAAGTAAAGATGCATGAGCAATATACAATATAAATGCCATGATCATAAGCCCAACTCTACAATACATGTAACCACATTTAACACTCAATTCATAGCTCATATGTCATAACACATTGATACACATATCAATCAACATTGGCACCTAGTTAAGACCTGAATACGCGGATAGACACGTTGGAATTCACATCCAACAACCAAATTACCTCACGGTGGGATTTCACTCATCACCGGTCTCGCAGAGGGGATTCCACTCATCCTCACGCCCCGTCGATGGGATTCCACTCATCACCGACTACATTTAAATACAACTTCCGGGCGAACCCGTACTCCTCCTTGGTGACTCAACGCCACCAAGGCCACGCGCGACTTTAGACTCATGTGTACACACTAACATCCTAATGATCGATCATTTGTATTCAAGTATACTAGTGCCAACATTTACTCATTTCTCATTACTCATTTCAACCAATTCCGTGCTTAGCACGTACTCACCAACAACCATCATCATGCATGTCTCAATCATCACAATTCATATCTCATTCCACATGTATAATACAATATATATAACCATTCATATCACAAAACATACGAGACATACACAATCACATAGAAGAGTTCATCCAAAGGCTCTAGATCAAGTTTAAGATTAGGCTACCACCCTAATCCTAACTCTAGGTGGGTCTACCAAGCCCAACCTAGTCCATATACTCGAACCAACTATTTTAAAACCTTTAAAAGCAAACAACCACTCACCTAAGCTTCCAAGCTCCAAGACCAAGCAAGCAATCACCTTCAACTTCCCGGATTCGGTCCCAAAGCCTCTTCCACGTTTCCTCTTGCTTCTAGTCAAACAAAACACATACAATACTTCTCAATCCAATGCTAATTCAACCATCAATCTACTTTGCAAATTACAACCCAATTTCCTCAAATTCCCAAACCACCTAACATCTCAAAAACCCAATTTTCGGACTCCAACAACCATTGGCTGAAATACCCATTTCCAAGCACCCAAATGACTTCCAAAACATCCCAAATCACCCTCATAACATAGGTAGACCATCAGCCCTTCAATTCCAACACTAAACCTCTCAAAAACCCAATTTTTCATACTCTAAAATTTGCCCTAAGGACCCACTACGAAATTTCATCCAAAATCAACCAAATTAATATATGTTTTATATTTCATTATGATTAAACATAACCCCAAAACAATTTCTCAAAACAAATTGAAAAACCCCATTAAAAATCCAAATTTCAATATGAACCCTAATTCCCAAAACTCAATATTTTTGAAATCTAAGACAATAGATAAGTAGAGGATATAGAGGAGGTTAAGAAAATATATTTACCTCTTAATTTGATGTTGAAATCGATTAGCAAAGTCAATGGAATAGTAACTAGGGTTTTAGGAGGGTTTGAAAATGGGGGAGGGGGGTTTTGAAATTGGGAAAGGGAAAAATGGGAAGGAAGAAGACAACTTTTTGCTTTATTTAAAATGTGGGTAAATCACAACATTGGTCCCTCCCTCTTTATTAAGATTCAAATAGGTCATTATTCAAAGTTGGTTTATTTTAATTAGATTTTATCTGACTCGAACAACAACCCGGCTAACTCTTAGGCCCAAGACACGGGTGTTACAACTCTCTCCCACTTAAGGAATTTCGTCCCCGAAATTACCTGGTGGAAACAAATACGGAAACTGCTCAACCATATCTACTTTCCTCTCCCACGTGGCCTCTTCCACGCCTCTATGTCTCCACAACACCTTGACCAACTCTATGGTCTTGCCGCGCAACACCTTACTATCAGAAGCAAGTATCTCAACGGGTTCTTCATTATAGGACAAATCCGGATTTAACTCTATCTCCTCAACGGGCATCACATGAGAAGGATCTGATCTATATCTCCTAAGCATAGACACATGAAAGACATCATGGATCTTTTCTAACTCCGAAGGTAACCTCAAGCGATAAGCTACAGGCCCCATCCGCTCAACTATCTCATACGGACCAATGAACCTCGGACTCAATTTGCCCTTCCGGCCAAATCTCATCACCTTCTTCCACGGAGATACTTTCAGAAACACTTTCTCACCCACTGAGTACTCAATCTCTTTCCTCTTCAAATCTGCATAAGACTTCTGACGATCGGAAGCTGCTTTCAAACGGTCACAAATCAACTTCACTTTTTCTGTAGTTCCTTTAAGCAAGTCTGGCATAGGTAACAATCTCTGACCTGTCTCAGCCCAACAAATCGGAGTCCTACATCGTCTACCATACAAAGCCTCATAAGGTGCCATCTGAATGCTAGACTGATAACTGTTGTTGTAGGCAAACTCAACCAACGGTAAGTGCTTCTCCCAAGAACCCTGGAAATCAATCACGCAACAACGAAGCATATCTTCTAGAATCTGTATCACTCGCTCTGACTGCCCATCAGACTGTGGATGATAAGAGGTGCTGAAATGCAAACGGCTACCCAAAGCACTATGCAAGCAACTCCAGAACCTCGAAGTAAATCTAGGATCCCTATCTGAAACAATAGACTTCGAAACTCCATGAAGTCTCACAATCTCACGAATGTACAAGTTTGCCAACTTGTCTAAGGAATCCGTAGTGTTCACTGCTAAGAAGTGAGCACACTTAGTGAACCTATCAACAATCACCCAAACTGAATTCTTCTTCGAAGGAGACAAAGGCAACCCCGACACAAAATCCATGGTTATCCTCTCCCATTTCCATTCCGGGATCTTCAAAGGCTGTAGCAAACCTGAAGGAACCTGATGTTCTGCCTTCACTCTCTGACAAACCATGCAACGTCTCACATACTCGGCTACATCTCTCTTCAAACCAACCCAGAAATAATCATCCTTCAAATCTCGGTACATCTTGGTACTACCCGGATGCATAGAAAAGGGACTCGAATGTGCTTCTCTCAAAATCTGACGTCTCAACTCAACATCTTCCGGTACAACAATTCTATCTCTAAAGCACAACAAACTCTCACCACTGAAACTATACTCAGTCGGTCTTCCTTCGGCTATGTCCTGAACATGAGGAACTAGGCTCGCATCTTGCAACTGCTTCTCTCTAATCAACTGAATCAAAGAAGGCTTCACTTGCAACTCGGTGATCAAACCACCATCATCAGACACACTCAATCTAGCAAACATAGCTCTCAACTCAACGACCACTTTTCTACTCAAAGCATCGACTACTACGTTTGCTTTACCCGGATGATACTCAATAGTCAAATCATAATCTTTTAACAACTCTAGCCACCTTCTCTGTCTCAAATTCAACTCTTTCTGTGTCATCAAGTACTTCAAGCTATTGTGATCGGTGTAGACAATACACTTCTCACCATACAAGTAATGACGCCAAATCTTCAATGCAAAAACAACCGCGGCCAACTCTATATCATGAGTAGGATAGTTCTTCTCATGAATCTTCAAATGTCTAGAAGCATAAGCAACAACTCTCCTATCTTGCATCAAAACGCATCTTAAACCTATGTAGGAAGCATCACTGTAAATCACAAACTCCTTACCTGAAACAGGCTGCACTAACACTGGAGCATTCATCAAAGCTTCTTTCAATTTTTCAAAGGCCTTCTGTCTTGCATCTGACCATTCAAACTTGACTCCCTTTTGCAACAACTTAGTCAAGGGAGCAGCTACTCTAGAGAAGCCATCAACAAATCTCCTATAGTAACCGGCTAATCCTAGGAAACTCTTAATCTCAGTCACGGACTTAGGTTGTTTCCACTCAACAATAGCCTCAATCTTCGATGGATCAACTCGGATACCTTCGGCCGAAACAACATGGCCAAGAAATACAACCTCTCGAATCCAGAACTCACATTTACTAAGCTTCGCATACAACTGATTGCTCAACAACCTCTGTAAAACGAATCTCAAGTGCTCATCATGCTCTTCTTCTGTCTTCGAGTACACAAGTATATCATCAATGAAGACAACTACAAACCGATCTAAATAGTCTCTAAAAATTCTGTTCATCATGTCCATGAATGCTGCTGGTGCATTTGTGAGCCCAAATGGCATCACAAGAAACTCATAGTGACCATATCTAGTCCTAAAAGCTGTCTTTGGAACATCACACTCTTTCACCTTCAACTGATAGTACCCGGATCTCAAATCTATCTTCGAGAACACTGAAGCTCCTCTCAACTGATCAAACAAATCATCTATACGGGGTAACGGATACTTGTTCTTCACAGTCAACTGATTCAACTGTCTATAGTCAATACACATGCGCATGCTGCCATCTTTCTTTTTCACAAACAACACTGGAGCACCCCACAGAGAACTACTAGGCCTAATGAAACCACGGTCTAATAATTCTTGCAACTGACTCTTCAATTCCTTCAACTCTTTCGGAGCCATACGATACGGAGCTATCGAAACTGGATTAGACCCTGAAACTGTCTCAATCACAAACTCAACATCTCTGTCAGGAGGCAAACCCGACAACTCTTCAGGAAACACATCTGGAAAGTCACACACTGTCCTGATATCTTTCGGTCTGGCTTTACTCATATCCGGATTCATAACATAAGCTAAATAGGCCCCACATCCAGAGTCCATCAACCTATGAGCCTCTAAAGTTGACACCACATTAGACAAGAACTTAATGTTCTCGCCCACTACCACCACCTCGTAGTCATCAGAAAGCTTCAAGGAAATTCTCTTTGTCTCAAAATCCACACTAGCCCGATGCTCAACCAACCAATTCATACCCAATATAATATCAAAACCGTAGAAAGTAAGTTCCATCATATCAACTGAAAACACATGACCCTGAATCTTCAGTGGACACCTCCTATACATACGTCTAACCACAACTGTCTCACCAAAAGAACTAGTAACATGCATGCCTACATCTAAGATCTCAACAGGGATATCTAACTTCTGTGCATGCTCACTCAAAATGTAGGAATGCGTAGAACCCGAATCAACCAAAGAAAGCAAAGACATAGACTGTAACTCGAAATTACCTGCTATCACATCTGTGTCGTTCCCGGCCTCTCTCTGAGCATAGACTCTCGCTGGTCCTCCCGCCTCTGGCTGCACAGCCACAACATGAGCAAGGTTCCTCTGAGCATCTACCCTAGGTGCATCAGCCCTAGGCTGGAAGTAGCCACGACCGCGCCCACGGCCTCTCTGAAAATCATTCGCTCTCGCAGGAGCCTGAGCAATGTTCGGTGCCTGAGCCGCCTGATGCGGACAATCCCTCCTAAAGTGGTCCCTCGAACCATAGTTCCAACAAGCATGGAAGTTACCCCAACACTCACCAGCATGCTGTCTCCCACAGCGGGTACACTCGAGCAAACGCCCTCCTCCTCTATGGCCCTGATGGCCCCTACCATGGTGGCCACCGCCACGCCTATGGTCAAACTGATGTCCGCCACCTCTTTGCCTCTTGGCATCTCTACCATCAAAGCTGTTGTGCCTCTTACCGGAACCAGATCCCCTAGAACGCTTGGCCAGCCCCAAGCTGTGCTCAATGTCCTTGGCTCTAGCAACCAAGACATCAAAGTCAGAATAATCAGAAGCTAAGGTATACCTCTTAACTTCCTCATGAAGTCCGTATCTGAAACAATCACATCGAGCCCTCTCAGTAGGCACTAACTCCGGAGCATACTGACTCAGACGAACGAAACGAATCTCATAATCAATCACAGAAGCATCTCCCTGAGTGAGAGCCATGAACTCTCTCTTCTTCTCATCTAGGTACCTCGGTCCCAAGTACCTCTTCCGGAAAGCAGACTCAAAGAACTCCCAATCAATCTCTGTCTCTGGAACCCCGGTAGTAATGGTGACCCACCAGGTGTAGGCATCACCCTGAAGCAACGAGATCACACAACCCAACCTACGTGCGCCCGCACAACCCATCTGAGCCAAGATACGAACTGTCTTCTCCAACCATAACTCCGACCTCTCCGGAGTAGATCCTCTAAACTCCTCGGCCCCTAAGCTACGGAGCCTCTCCAAAGGTAGACTAGCATCATCACACCTAGGCTGAGCTGCAGCCTGAGCTCCCGCAACTGCGGCCTGGAATGCTCCCGCTATTGCTTGCACTAGCGGAGTCATGTCAATTCCAGCTAGACCTTGGCCACCTTGGCCACCTTGTGGTCCATTTCCTCCGGCTCCATCCTCGCCCCCAACTCCAGGTGGAGGAGGTGGTGGTGGTGGAGGTGGTGGAGGAGCGCCAACTCCCGCGGCCACCGGCCCTTCAAGGTGAGCCTCCGCACCAACTGTCGGATCAACAGAAGCCGCAACTCGTGGTTCCTGACGAACCAACCTCGGTCTACCTCTCGGTCTAGACATCGCTCTCACAGATATCAACTACAACCACCACAACAAAACATACAAGTTGGGTTAGCAAGGTAAGGCTTCCAAGTGTTCAAGTATGTTCCCTCACTTAAAAATCATTTTTCCAATGTAATAGTAGCAATGGGACCCACACACACATGTTTTAAAATAAAACAATCAACATACTTGTCACACAAGCAATCATTCTTGCAAAACAAGCAAACACCGTGCAATTCAATTTAAAAACTCAAACTTACCTCACTTACATGCCCAAGGTCTTGGTAACCTGGCTCTGATACCAACAAGTGTAACCCCCTCGTCCCGGTCTGGTCGGATGACCGGTCCGAGTGGGCCACACGGGGAAAACCGAAGCGAAACCCGTTAAGATTTCCCCTCGGTTAACGACCCTAAAATTTTCTTTTGTTTTATCTTGTCTATATGCATAAATTAATCCTACATAAGGCACAGCAGCGGGAATACAAACATTTGCAACATACATCGACCAACCAAGCATTAAACAACTCATTTTAATGTTTTACAGCTGGCCGTTTTGAAACGCCCTTAGGGTGTTCCGAAACGCCTTGACTTAGTCAACAGGCCAGGGTCAACCATAAGGTGACCGTTCTGAAACAGGGGTGACCCGTATCGGAACGACCTTGACGGTCAATATCTCGTGGTCAACGAGATTTGACCGTTTCGATACATTAGAGGCCCGTTCCAGAACGCCTTTATCTCGTCAATTTCTCAAAATTCCAGTAGCAAAAATGTTCCGGAACGACCCCCATCCGTTTCGAAACGGCAGGCCATTTGCAAAGGGACCGTTTCGGAACAGGGGGACCCGTTCCGAAACGCCCCATGTCTGCAGACACGTTTTGGCTGTTTTAAGGCACAAGGATGCCCCCAAAACATCACTAAAACACCCTATAACAACATAGCAAATCAACCTAAGGCTTACCAACTATATTAGCATGCTTTAACATGATTTAGACAAATCTAACACTAGGCAACACCTCACAAACATGCATTCATTCAAACATCATTGAAACGTAAAGATGGCCTCTAAGGTATTTAGCTAGCATTCAAAATAAGCAATTAGGCATGAGCTACAATTCAACATGGCAACACTCACCATACAAAAGCAAGATACTAAGGAGTCTATACATGCTCCTAGCAACCAACAACTATCCAACAAAACCATACATGTCCCATTGCTCAAACTATTACATGTCTAACATTAAAAATCCATACTTGATGAACTCAAGCCAAAAACCACACTTGGAGGCCCTCCACTTGCCCGAGCAACCCACGAACTAAGGATCTGCAATGTTGAACAAAGAGAGCGTAAGCAATGATGCTTAGTGAGGGAAAGCTCTAAAAACAAACCTCAACATTGCAGGGTCCGAGCACGATCTAGCCAAGGTAAAACACAACCATACCAAGGGTCCACAAGAGCCATGAAGTAAAGATGCATGAGCAATATACAATATAAATGCCATGATCATAAGCCCAACTCTACAATACATGTAACCACATTTAACACTCAATTCATAGCTCATATGTCATAACACATTGATACACATATCAATCAACATTGACACCTAGTTAAGACCCGAATACGCGGATAGACACGTTGGAATTCACATCCAACAACCAAATTACCTCACGGTGGGATTTCACTCATCACCGGTCTCGCGGAGGGGATTCCACTCATCCTCACGCCCCGTCGATGGGATTCCACTCATCACCGACTACATTTAAATACAACTTCCGAGCGAACCCGTACTCCTCCTTGGTGACTCAACGCCACCAAGGCCACGCGCGACTTTAGACTCATGTGTACACACTAACATCCTAATGATCGATCATTTGTATTCAAGTATACTAGTGCCAACATTTACTCATTTCTCATTACTCATTTCAACCAATTCCGTGCTTAGCACGTACTCACCAACAACCATCATCATGCATGTCTCAATCATCACAATTCATATCTCATTCCACATGTATAATACAATATACATAACCATTCATATCACATAACATACGAGACATACACAATCACATAGAAGAGTTCATCCAAAGGCTCTAGATCAAGTTTAGGATTAGGCTACCACCCTAATCCTAACTCTAGGTGGGTCTACCAAGCCCAACCTAGTCCATATACTCGAACCAACTATTTTAAAACCTTTAAAAGCAAACAACCACTCACCTAAGCTTCCAAGCTCCAAGACCAAGCAAGCAATCACCTTCAACTTCCCGGATTCGGTCCCAAAGCCTCTTCCACGTTTCCTCTTGCTTCTAGTCAAACAAAACACATACATTACTTCTCAATCCAATGCTAATTCAACCATCAATCTACTTTGCAAATTACAACCCAATTTCCTCAAATTCCCAAACCACCTAACATCTCAAAAACCCAATTTTCGGACTCCAACAACCATTGGTTGAAATACCCATTTCCAAGCACCCAAATGACTTCCAAAACATCCCAAATCACCCTCCTAACATAGGTAGACCATCAGCCCTTCAATTCCAACACTAAACCTCTCAAAAACCCAATTTTTCATACTCTAAAATTTGCCCTAAGGACCCACTACGAAATTTCATCCAAAATCAACCAAATTAATATATGTTTTATATTTCATTATGATTAAACATAACCCAAAAACAATTTCTCAAAACAAATTGAAAAACCCCATTAAAAATCCAAATTTCAATATGAACCCTAATTCCCAAAACTCAATATTTTTGAAATCTAAGACAATAGATAAGTAGAGGATAGAGAGGAGGTTAAGAAAATATATTTACCTCTTAATTTGATGTTGAAAACGATTTGCAAAGTCAATAGAATAGTAACTAGGGTTTTAGGAGAGTTTGAAAATGGGGGAGGTGGTTTTGAAATTGGGAAAAGGGAAAAATGGGAAGGAAGATGACAACTTTTCCCTAAAAGTTGTCTTGCTTTATTTAAAATGTGGGTAAATCACAATATTGGTCCCTCCCTCTTTATTAAGATTCAAATAGGTCATTATTCAAAGTTGGTTTATTTTAATTAGATTTTATTTGACTCGAACAACAACCCGGTTAACTCCTAGGCCCAAGACACGGGTGTTACATTAGAAATTCAATTCAATTATGTTAATAATATTTTGTTTGGTTTATCCCTTTATTTATTGATGTGTTAATTACTGGATTTTGAGGATACATTTAAACATCACCTGACCATGGCAAAAAATCCTCCGCACGGTCGAATCACTGAATGGTTGCAACAATCTGAATTTTATTATGCGACATTCCTTCGAGGGTACAAGTTGGTGCCCGGGTTGATTGCTGCTCTGATTGAGCGTTGGAGGCCGGAAACCCATACGTTCCATATGCCGTGTGGGGAATGCACGATCACACTTGAAGACGTGGTCATGCTTATTTGGGTGCCGGTAAACGGGGCACCATTGATCGAGGAACCTTCGATCGACCAGACTGAAGTTAGACCTGAAGCACTTTGCGGTTATTTTCTCGGGAAGGTGCCTGACAAATCAAATTTCTAAGGAAATCGCTTGAAACTGAGTTGGTTGCAAAAAGAATTCAATCTCAATGAATATAGTTCGATTGATGCGGTTTATAATGCCAATCGAGCTTATATTCTGCAGCTCATTGGCGGTATATTGATGCCGGATAAATCTGGCAATCTTGTACATACACAGTATCTACGCTTTTTGAGGTACCCGTGGGAAGCTGCTCAATATAGTTGGGGATCGGCCATATTAGCGTTCTTGTATCGTGAGTTGTGCAAGGGCGCTAAAATAGATAATGGTCATAAGGTTCGAGGTATTGGTGATGTTTGTTGTTGCTGCAAGCATGGGCTTGGCAGCAACTTTCGTTCTGGACACCGATTACTCGAACACCGGTACAGTTCCCTCTTGTCGCCAAGTAATTATCTTGATTGTAAGTTTAATTTTTTGTTAATATTAAATTATTTTTTATTAACTAAAACATTAATTGTGAATTGTATACAGATGGTGCGAGAAAAAAGCGCACACGGGATTGGCGAACAACAACTTGAAAGTGTTTAGAGCGGAAATTGATTTGTATTGTCAGGAGCGGGTATGTGGTTAACTATATTTTTTACATTAATAGTTTTTTACATTATAGTTAGGTCTTATTATAATAATCATTAATTTTGCAGTTTATTTGGATGGCGTACTACGATGATCGCATATTTGTACCAGATGAACTGTTGAAGGATTATAGCATGTGGTGTACGGTTACACCGTTGATCCACTTTGCGATTGTCGAGTTCCACTTTGCCGACAGGGTACTTAGGCAATTTGGCTTCCACCAGCCTATTCCGTATCCCCACACTCAGCATGATTATTTGCACAATTATGATGGACGCGGCAGGGCAGATGTTCCGTGGGAAGTCATACACGCTGAGTACGTTACGATGTGGAACAACAGAAATTCAACGATACCAATTCGCACCGAAATCGAAGAGGGAGATTTTGATTTTCAGAGGTCAGAGTACCTGATTTATTTTTTTAATAATGGAAAACCTTACTTAACTTCGGTCGAAGAACGGGAACAATGTCAAACATTTAAGAAAAAATATGGTGGTAAAGCTGAGTCTTCCAAGACAGCAGCAGCGGCCGCATCTCAAAATCCCGTTTGGTCTCAAAATTCCGAAGGTTGGCCAACAACTTGGGAACATTCAGTGCGCTCGCCAGTTATTTGGGAAAAAGAACCGACCCCAACACATCATGCAGGAGAAATGGGCCAGAGCTCTTCTGATACTCACGAGTTTGCTGATGTTGATTTATACACACCCCAGTTTATTCCTCAACATTTACCTTGTTACTCAAATTTTGAACGAAGCATGGATTTTTAGGAAATACAAGATTTCCTGAATTCACCAGAGTTTTTACCTCGTTACTCCACGGGTTGCGTGGACACGTACACAACACCGCCTCCTATGCCCTCGGTGAATGAGGAGGATGCTGGAGAGGTGGATGCTAAAAAAATGATGGTGAAGAGGTTCTTGAGGAAGAATTGAGGCCACAACGTAAGAGGACCAAAAAACACACATATTTTTCGACCATATCCGCTCATTGTCAAAAATTACGTAAGCGGATGCAAAAGAAAAAAATGATGTTATCTTTATTTGTGTAATAACTTAGAGTACTGATTGAATTTAAATATTGAATTTTCACTATGTGTTTTGTTTTTTTATTTATTATTCGTTCGTTGTTTGGTTAAAATATGATATAAATGGTATATTTTCGGTAAAATAGTGAAAACGTAGTAAATGAATTTGAAACATTCTAAAATTTTGTATGCTATTAGAAATATTGTTTTTAAGGTTTCTGTTAAAATTTGGTAATTTTTTTGAAATCGTTTGGTACATGAATTCGAATAAAAACAGTTTTTAATACTTTACGAAATGGTCACTAAATAGTGAAAACGTAGTAAATTAATTTGTAACGTTCTAAAATTTTGTATTCTATTAGAAATATTGTTTTTAAGGTTTCTGTTAAAATTTGGTAATTTTTGGAAATCGTTTGGTACATGGATTCGAATAAAAACAGTTTTTAATACTTTACGAAATGGTCACTATATAGTTAAAAACGTAGTAAATGAATTTGAAACGTTCTAAAATTTTGTATGCTATTAGAAATATTGTTTTTAAGGTTTCTGTTAAAATTTGGTAATTTTTGGAAATCGTTTGGTAGATGAATTCGAATAAAAACGTTTTTAATACTTTACGAAATGGTCACTAAATAGTGAAAAACGTAGTAAATCAATTCAAACAATATTTTAAATGCAAACATTATATTTCCTGAATTCAAGTACAATCCACAAATAATCATTGAGGCATGGCCACATATCTTGGTTCATTGGGACATTTTGATTTCGAATGGCCTTCACCCCTACATATGTTGCATCTTTTGCGTTGGCCTTTCTCTCTGTCAGGAAGATCCATACTCGTGTAGATCCGAGTCGATCTAGGTCGCCCAGTTGGCTTTCTACGTAGTGTCGGATCCGGTAACCATTTATCATGCTCCACTGGCGGCCAATACATAGAATTCAGGATCGGTGGGAACTCAATTTTGTAAATTTCTAATATCTGGCTTAGTCTGAAACATGGGTCAACAAATGTGTACGGGTCAACGTTGACGAACAAACATGCTGCAACTACATGAGCACATGGATATCACCACGCTTGGAACTCACCACAGTCACACCAGTTACGTCTGAAATCTACTCGAAATACGTTCGAGTGGGGGGCTCCGTGTCGGGATCTGGAAGCAACAACATCGAAAGTCTGATTATGGCAGTCGAATGCGTGAACCACCAACACCGTTGCACTCGTCACATTTGCATCCATTTTTTCAACCATTTTCTCCGGAAATAGTTGTCCACTATTTATTAATGATTGCACCTTCTTCTCTTTGACGGCCCAAACCTTAGCCAAACGGTAGTATGTCTCGGTTACCAAGCTGGCTATTGGAAGATGACGCAACTCTTTGAGTACTCCATTAATGCACTCCACAAGGTTGGTAGTCATTTGCCCGTATCGTCTACCACCTTCATCATATGATTGGGCCCATCTCTCTCTCTCGATGTTGTTGGCCCAACTCCAAACACGCTCGCCATATTTCATTAACCCCGCCATCTTCCTTTCAAATTCTGGCCGTAGTAATTTATACCCTGTGCCATAATTATTGTTTGACTCAGCATCGACATAAATCTAAACACATCACTGTATACACATATATAACTTAATTTGAAAGAATGATACTTACCCATCGTCATAATCTCACTGCGAAGGTACTGATTTTTGAATTTTTTAACGGCATTCTTTCCGATGTGATGAACACAGTATGCAGGGTATGCATAGGGAGGTGTCTAACGACTTCCTTCTTGATTAATTGCTACTTTGATACCCGTCCCTCGATCAGAGATAATACAAACCCCGTCTTTGCGGACCACATGCTCACGCAAATTTGTCAAAAAGAAATCTCAAGCTTCAGCAGTTTCCCCTTCAACAATTGCGAATGCAACCAGAATGACATTGTTCTCACCATCTTGCATAACGACAACCAGTAGTATGTGAGAGTATTTCCCGTAAAGCCACGTTACATCCACTTGGATCATACACTTACAATACGGAAAGTCGTCAATGCATGGCTTGAAAGCCCAGAACAGTCGATGGGAAAATTTATACCCTTGAAGCAATTGCCCTTGTCGGTCGTACGCATCTTTTGTTTGATACCTGACTATGGTGCCTGGGATGAACTGTGTCATTTCCATCAACAACGCTGGTAACTCATTATACGATCTGTCATAATCACCGTACACTGAATTCAACGCCTTTTCCCTTGCACGCCACCCCATCATGTATTGTATTTGATATTGAAATAGTTGTGCAACGGTTGCTTGAATGGTTGAAACTGGAACTGTAACCCCCTCGTCCCGGTCTAGCCGGATGACCGGTCCGAGTGGGTCACACGGGGAAAACCGAAGCGAAACCCGTTAAGGTTCCCCCTCGGTTAGCAACCCTATAATTTTTTTTTTCATTTTAAACTTGTCATTTTAGAACCCCAAACCACAATCAAACGACCAAAATTCAATCTTGACTAAAGGCACATTAAATCCTATGTGTTTATCCCATTAAAACGGTCAACAAGTCAAAACAGTGCAATTTTAAGCAGAAGTTTCGAAACCTTTACTAAGGGTTTCGAAACTTTTGCTGGCAAAAACCCCTGGAACCAATATCTCACCCAAAGTTTCGAAACCTTAGGGAAGGTTTCGAAACCTTGGACCTTAGTTTCGAAACCTTTCCCAAGGTTTCGAAACTTTGGTTGGCAGAATGCCCTGGAACCAAATTTTCTGCAAAGGTTTCGAAACCTTGGGGAAAGTTTCGAAACCTTTGACCATAGTTTCGAAACCTACCCCAAAGGTTTCGAAACTTTGGCTGGCAGTGACCCCTGGAACCAAATTTTCTACAAAGGTTTCGAAACCTTACCCATGGTTTCGAAACCTTAGTGCAGGGGATCACTTGCTGCCCAACTTATGGACTTCCTAACCATGGAAAAACACTAAGAACATGCATGGACATATGAAGAAGCTCAAAGGAAACAAAGGCATGAATCAACACTCACAAGACTCGCACATACGACCATTTCAACAATCATACATGAGCCATACATAGCAATTAACATGAACCAAGGCATCCATACTTAACATTCATACAAAAAGCAATTCATGCACATATGGACATACAAGCATTTAAGATTTTACCTTCGATTCACATGAGCCATAAGTATAGGTGATGCATGAACATACTACCAAATTCATGCCATGCTCAACAACTTAATAGGTTCAACGTACAATGATACATAACTCAATGTATTAACCACATCACATATCATATCACATTGAAATCCACATTTCATATTACATTGATACACATATCAATTCATATTATCATGTATGCATAATTTCATATTGGCATAAACATACTTTCTCTTATTGGCACCTAGCTATGACTCGAATACGCGGATAACATGTTGGAACGCATTTCCAAAACCAACATTACCTCGGTGGGATTCCACTCATCACCGGTCCTTGCATGTGCGGGATTCCACTCATCGCCACATGCCCTACGGATGGGATTCCACTCATCATCACGTAGAAATATATAAAAGCTTCCGGTGGAATATTACATCACCGTACTCCTCCTTGGTGCCTTAACGCCACCAAGGCCACGTACGTTTTGACTCGATTTGTATGCACACTAATCCTAATGATCGATCATTGTACCCAAGCATACTAGTGCCAATTAATCAAATTTCACAACCTTCGATGTTCAAGAGTAATAATATGGCATCTTACATCATATTAAACTCAACATCAATTATCTCAACAACATAATATCATAATGTCATGTTCAAGAGTAATAATATGGCATCTTACATCATATTAAACTCAACATCAATTATCTCAACAACATAATATCATAATGTCATGTTCAAGAGTAATAATATGGCATCTTACATCATATTAAACTCAACATCATCATACACAATCACAATACAAACCACATGCATAGCAATGCCTCAAACCATGTCTCAACAACATATATAACACATTATACATACCCAAATAATCAAGAGGCATAACATCAATTAAAGAGATCATCCAATGTCTCTAACTAAAGCTTAGGATTAGGCTACCACCCTAATCCTAACTCTAGGTGAGTCTACCAATCTCAACCTAGTCCACATGCTCGAACCAATTGCTCAAAACCATTTAAAATATTTTAACCACTCACCTCTACTCCAAGCTCAACTACTAAGCAACCATGGTCTTCAACCTTTTTCCGGATTTGCTCCCAGGGCTTCACCAACCCAAAACCAAGCTTCTAGACATCTCAACACAAGTAAAACAACCACAAATCAATTCATCAATTAATGTAGCAAACCCGGAACACTAATCAAACACCAAACTCAACATTTCAAACCATGAACAACCCCCAAAATCACCAAATCCGAGCAGCCCTTATACACAACCCAAAACTTGTGATTTCAACACATTTAGCACATTCAAATGCTTCCAAAACAGCCCCCAACTATTACCCTAACACCAACCTTCAATTTCCAACACAAACCACACCAAAAACTCAAGTTTTACAACCTTAAAACTAGCCTTAAGACCATACTACGAATTTTCATCCAAAATTAACCAAATTAACATATGTTGAGTATTTCATAGTGCTTAAACAAACCCCCAATACAATTTATCAAAACAATTTGAAAAACCCCATTGAAACCCCAAATTTCCATATGAACCCTAATTTCCAAAACACCATATTTTTGAAATCTAAAACAAAGGATAGATAGAGATTGAAAAGGAGATTAAGAAAATGTAATTACCTCTTAAAACGGGGTTGAAATCGAGTGGTAGGATCCATGGAATAGAAGCTAGGGTTTTGAGAGGTTTTTAGAGATGGGGTTTCTTCCTTTTTTTTGAAGTTGTAAAGAAGATGAAAAGAAGATGGCAACTTTTAGTTAAAGTTGTCTAGCTTTTTAAAACTTTAGGGTCAAATTACCTCATAAGCCCTCCCCTTTCTACAAAAGTTCAATTAGGTCATTATTTGAAGATGAAATGTTTTAATTAAGTTTTATTTGACTCGAACTAAAACCCGGCTAACTCCTAGCCCCAAAACACGGGTGTTACAACTCTCCCCCACTTAAGGAAATTTCGTCCCCGAAATTCATCGATCACGGAGGGCCACTAAAACATGCACCTCCACGCTTTCCTCTCTCACCATAACGTACTAACCAACTCGAAAGACTTAACGCACCACACTTGCTATCTTACACTAAGATCTCAACTGATTCTTCAAGGCATGCCAATTTCAAACTCAACTCAATCTCTTCAACAAATATAGCATGGAACAGATCTGACTCACATTTCTAAATCATAGATACACGTAACACATCTCAAACCCCCTTTTAACTCTGGTGGTAACCGCAACAGATAACAACAGAACTAGCCTGATTCACAAACTCATACAATACTGCTTGAACACTTGACTCATAACTTTCTCTGACTGATCCTCTGTCTTCATCAATTAACCAAACACTATGCAGACGTCTTCAAAAATAATCTAGTTGATATCTCGGATCTCTATTACTCGCTTCCATTATGAACCTTCCACGGATGTAACAAACTAGAAGAAACTGAAGCTCGGCCTTGACACGCTGGCAATTTACACACTTGCTCTCATACTGAACCACATTATTCATCCACTCATTCCGGAAGTACTCATCTTCAACCCACAATATGTCTTCATATTACTCAGATGCAGTACAATGAACCACCGTGCGCTTCGGCCAAAACAATACATCTCAAAACACTAGGTCAGTCGGTACAACTATTCTGTCTCTGAAATGCAAAACTCTATCATCTCTGGACTGTATTCTGAAGGTCTTCTTTCCACTATGTCTTGCACGTGAGGTGCCAAGAATCTGTCTTGCAACTGTTTCTCATCAAACATTCTGACTCAAAGTAGTCTCAACCCGAAACTCAGCCACAAAACTACTATCATTTGATATACGGAATTCGGCAATTGCAACTCGTAACTCAACTACTAATCTAACAGCAAATATAACTCGGAACTCGGTTGCTACGTAGACTCTCTTCAGATAGTACTCAATCTTGAGATCACAGTCTTCAAGCAATTCTAACTACTCATGTTGTTCAAGTTCCAACCATTCCCAAGTCTTCAAATATTTCAAGCTCTAATGATACGTACATATACACTGCGCATTTCTTACTACACAAGCTTTGTCTCTAAGTCTTCGAATCAAACACACTGTAACTAACTCTAAGTCTAGTGCGAGATAACTATTTTCTCGGTCTTTCAACTATCTTGATGAACGAGCCACAATCTTCTGTCTTGCATAAGCACACAACCTAACTCTACATGTAATGCATCACTGTGGTTCACAACTCTTTCTCTGACATAAGTTGATTCAAGGTCGAAGCTCTCTTCAAAGTTTCTTTCAGTTTCTCAAGGGCTCGTTGTCTCGCATCTAACCACACCACTGAACATTCTTCTGTAGCAATCTATCAATGGAGCAACTATCTTCAAGCACTATTTACAATTCTCTGAAAGTAACAATGCTAGACCTAGAAACTATAGGTATTTGTCATAGTCTTCAATTTCTTCCAACTCCCATCTTCCTTTGTATGTTCAAGATTTGTTCTAATACACTCTGCAAATTTTCACGTTCTAAGAGAACATCTTCATTAACTCGAAGTTCACGTTGCACAACTTGGTATACAACTGATTCTCTAATAGAATCTACAATACTAACTCTAAGCCTGTCATGGTCTTCTTCGGTACTTGAATACGCTCATGTGTCAACTATGAGAACTACTATAACTGATCAAGGAACTCAGAAGTTATTCTACTCGACATCTCTATGAAGGTAACTAATACACTAGCTAAACAAGACGGCATAACTCAGGGCTCAAGGTGATCACATCTTGCCCCTAAAGCTGTCTTCAGTACTTCAACTTTTCTCACCTTCAACTGGTAGTAAACGGATTTCAAATTAATCTTCAAATAGGCCGAAGCACACACTAACTGATCAACAAATCACTGACACTTGTTTCGACTGTATGTATACTGAGCACATTCTTGTACTGTCACTCTTTCCTCTTCACAAATTACACTGTAGAACTCTGAGATGATGCACTAGGCCTAATGAATCTAAGGTCTAACAAGTCTCAAAGCTAATTCTTCAACATTCTCAATCCTGTCGGAAACCATAAGATACAGAGCAAACTAAAACACGAGCAAACTCGGAGACGACATCAATAATAAACCCTTCTTCGCTGTTAGGAGACAAACTAGGCGTTTCTTCTAAACACCTCTAGGAAGAATCACAAACTATTCTAGCATTTTGCGGTCCAATCTTCATTCGAAATCAAATTCATCACACTTGCTAAGCAAGCCTACCAACTAAACTCAATCAACCTTTGATCTCTAAACTAGATCAACATTCAACAAGAAGTTCACATTCTCACTTACCACTACAGTCTCACAAAAATCTGCGTCTTCAAAGCAACTTTCTCTTTGTCTCAACGTATACACTAACTCTATGCTCTTCAAGCCAAACCTTGTCAAAAGTTACATCAGAACCGTAGGAAGACGATTATTTCATATCTGCTAGAACTAGTAACTCCGAACCACCAACAAACATCTTCTGTACATCTTCCTGATCACTACTGTCTCCCAAAGAGGCTAGTCACATGTGTCCCTACATCTAAGATCTCAACAAGTATATCCAATGTCTTACATGCTCACGCAAAAGGAGGTGTTCGCAGAAATTGCCACTTCACATGTACACAACTGATAGTCTTCGGTCCTCTTGTTTTCAGACTGGTTCTTCAACAGAATCTGACTCTTCTAAACTGTTCTTAGAGCATCTCGTAACTTCAAGACTCGATTCTGATCGCACACAAACAGTCTTGCTGGACTTGTTCTACCCCTACCAAACAATCCTGAACTCAAAGCTCAAGGCTCCCTTCTCGGCTCCACTATATCGGAATTGACTTCATCTCTTTCGCTTGCTGGAAAACAACTCAACGTACACTGACTCAATCACACAAACTAGCTCCCACTCACGGACACTGACCGGCTGTCTTGCATTAAAATCATAGGCCAACCCCAACGGTCACCAACTAACACCTCACCAGGCATGATCAACTTGCATACTTGCTAACAATGTACAGAGATACGGATTCAGAATCAACTGGAGGAAACAACTTGATACTGTACTAAGGGCTCATTCGATAAAACATTGACACCACTCTGACCCCCGCCCATAGGCCTTCACTTCTTCTTACTAACTAATGCCAGAGTCGATCACACCGTCCCTCATCCACAGGAATCAACCCATATACACATCGTCTCAAACGGACGAATTGTACCTCAATTCTGGTACAACCATACCTCTCTAACTGAGGTGATGGACTCCCTCAACCTAGTCCACCCTTTCAGAAACTACGACTTTTACTTACCGAAAAGCAATTAAATCAACAACAATATCAACAGTAAAACATACAAGATTGGGTTAGCAAGGCAAGGCTTCCAAGTGGCTCAAGTATGTTTCACTCACTTAAAAATCTCTTTTTCGATGTAATAGTAGCAATGGGACTCTACTAAACACGTTTCAAACAAATCAACACACATACATGCTCAACCAAGCGTATAACAAGGCTTACTTGCTAAACAAGTAAACATATGCGTACGATCAAACAACATACGTTCTTAATCAAACAATCACACATCACATCATACACAGGTAACGAGCAACATGCTTTTAAACGAACAATCAACATACTTGTCATACAAGCAATCATACTTACAAAGCAAGCAAACACCGTGCATATCAATTCAAAACTTAAACTTACCTCACTTACCTGCCCAAGGTCTCGGAAACCTTAGGCTCTGATACCAACAAATGTAACCCCCTCGTCCCGGTCTAGCTGGATGACCGGTCCGAGTGGGTCACACGGGGAAAACCGAAGCGAAACCCGTTAAGGTTCCCCCTAATTTCATATTGGCATAAACATACTTTCTCTTATTGGCACCTAGCTATGACTCGAATACGCGGATAACATGTTGGAACGCATTTCCAACAACAACATTATCTCGGTGGGATTCCACTCATCACCGGTCCTTGCATGTGTGGGATTCCACTCATTGCCACATGCCCTACGGATGGGATTCCACTCATCATCACGTAGAAATATATAAAAGCTTCCGGTGGAATATTACATCACCGTACTCCTCCTTGGTGCCTTAACGCCACCAAGGCCACGTACGTTTTGACTCGATTTGTGTGCACACTAATCCTAATGATCGATCATTGTACCCAAGCATACTAGTGCCAATTAATCAAATTTCACAACCTTCGATGTTCAAGAGTAATAATATGGCATCTTACATTATATTAAACTCAACATCAATTATCTCAACAACATAATATCATAATGTCATGTTCAAGAGTAATAATATGGCATCTTACATCATATTAAACTCAACATCAATTATCTCAACAACATAATATCATAATGTCATGTTCAAGAGTAATAATATGGCATCTTACATCATATTAAACTCAACATCATCATACACAATCACAATACAAACCACATGCATAGCAATGCCTCAAACCATGTCTCAACAACATATATAACACATTATACATACCCAAATAATCAAGAGGCATAACATCAATTAAAGAGATCATCCAATGTCTCTAACTAAAGCTTAGGATTAGGCTACCACCCTAATCCTAACTCTAGGTGAGTCTACCAATCTCAACCTAGTCCACATGCTCGAACCAATTGCTCAAAACCATTTAAAATATTTTAACCACTCACCTCTACTCCAAGCTCAACTACTAAGCAACCATGGTCTTCAATCTTTTTCCGGATTTGCTCCCAAGGCTTCACCAACCCAAAACCAAGCTTCTAGACATCTCAACACAAGTAAAACAACCACAAATCAATTCATCAATTAATGTAGCAAACCCGGAACACTAATCAAACACCAAACTCAACATTTCAAACCATGAACAACCCCCAAAATCACCAAATCCGAGCAGCCCTTATACACAGCCCAAAACTTGTGATTTCAACACATTTAGCACATTCAAATGCTTCCAAAACAGCCCCCAACTATTACCCTAACACCAACCTTCAATTTCCAACACAAACCACACCAAAAACTCAAGTTTTACAACCTTAAAACTAGCCTTAAGACCATACTACGAATTTTCATCCAAAATTAACCAAATTAACATATGTTGAGTATTTCATAGTGCTTAAACAAACCCCCAATACAATTTATCAAAACAATTTGAAAAACCCCATTGAAACCCCAAATTTCCATATGAACCCTAATTTCCAAAACACCATATTTTTGAAATCTAAAACAAAGGATAGATAGAGATTGAAAAGGAGATTAAGAAAATGTAATTACCTCTTAAAACGGGGTTGAAATCGAGTGGTAGGATCCATGAAATAGAAGCTAGGGTTTTGAGAGGTTTTTAGAGATGGGGTTTCTTCCTTTTTTTGAAGTTGTAAAGAAGATGAAAAGAAGATGACAACTTTTAGTTAAAGTTGTCTAGCTTTTTAAAACTTTAGGGTCAAATTACCTCATAAGCCCTCCCCTTTCTACAAAAGTTCAATTAGGTCATTATTTGAAGATGAAATGTTTTAATTAAGTTTTATTTGACTCGAACTAAAACTCGGCTAACTCCTAGCCCCAAAACACGGGTGTTACAGGAACCCTTGGATTTGCTTCGACCAACTTCATCACGTGATGGCTTATTACGCTGGAGTCTAATTTCTTGTGGTCCTGGTCGATGGATGTTCGTAAACATGTGTGATCGCCATTGTACTTCGTGACCTCCCAACGACCACTCTTCTTAAGCTTCGTTACACGAATCTTCCAATTGCACCCTGCTTCGTACTTCACACAATTCACAAGGAAAGTTTTTGTGTTGGATTCAGCAACCGCATTATCTACATGTTCTCTAATATTATACTCTTTAATTGCCAATATAGCTTCGTCCTTTGCCTTAAATTCCAGTCCCTCAGCCAAGTCGCCATTCTGACTAGAACTTATTTGGGGCATATCTGGAAATTGTGGCCCCCTCATCGCATCGAAATCCACCGAGTGCATATGAGCAGGAGCTTCGTATAAAGTAATGTCGCCCCCGGTCGGAACAAATTCTCCAACACCGAAGTCAGTGGCTTGACCATCGTTATTCGGGAACAAATCAGGATCCCCAATATCTTCATCTTCGCTGGAATCTTCTAATGATTCTCCCCACCGGCCACGTCCAAGTGCAATATTAGCATCAACATCAGCAGTCGGTCCTTACGATGGATCATATGTTGACGGCCCACCTTCATGAAATCCACTAGATGTCCTAGTTGCCAACATTGCAACAAAACTGCCTCCGGACATATCAATTTTGTTACCGACACCCATTTGACTAGATTCCCCGGTTGCATTTCTAGAGGGGTCGGGAATATCGAGCATCGTGGCAAACATCTCGACATTTTGAATTCCCATTGACTCATGCTCTGCGATCATAACTTCCACATCTTCATTATCTTTGAGAGCAATCGCGGAATGTATGACTGGATTCGAACATATCATCCACCGGTACTGCAAACTATGAATCAAAGCTCCAATTTTTTCCGATATCTCCTCTTTCAATACTCGAAGTGTGATTTATTTGTTAATTCTCATCTTCGTAGGCCTCTCCGAATGAAATACGACACCAACATCAGATTTTACCATTTGTCCGTTGTAATGGACAGTCGCAAAACAACTGTTGTTACTCATTTTCTCTGCATATTCGAAAAAATATTTTACAATTAATTTTCAAATAACATAAAAAATATACAGATAAAAAATATTTCAAAACAACTTACATTTTTTTCTTCCAACTTTCTTCTTCTTCTTCTTCTTCTTCTTCTTCTTCTTCTTCTTCTTCTTCTTCTTCTTCTTCTTCTTCTTCTTCTTCTTCTTCTTCTTCTTCTTCTTCTTCTCTCTTTACTCAAATATAACTTAAACGATTTTCTATCAAACTACATTCTTCAACACTAAATGAACCTATTTAAAATAAAATCCAACTTGAATATTTTCCTATAATACCCCTACACGAAATTTAATATTCACTAACAGATTTACAATAAAAAACTACATTACCCCTACATAATTTAAAATTATTTAACAATTAATTTTTTTACTAACCTACACCTGCACCTACACCACTATTATTTCACATTACTGAAATCTACACCTGCACCTATATCACATCACTGAAACCCTTCACCTGCACCTACATCACTATTATTTCACATCACTGAAACCTACATCTGCACCTACACCTGCACCTATATCACATCACTGAAACCCTACACCTACACCACTATTATTTCACATCACTGAAACCCTACACCTGCACCTATATCAATTAAAAATATTTTAAATCATATTAAAAAATATTAATTAAAATAATTATTCGAATATTTTTTTCAGTCTGAAAAGATTGATCACTGGATTAAAAATTAAGTTATATTTTAGTACATAATTAATGTAAAATATTTTTTCAAATATAAATAAAAATTAAGATCTCATATTTATAATATTTAATATTCAAATAATAATTACTTTTTTATTTTATATTCGATCCAAAATTAAAATAAAAAATATCACCTCTTATTCATCCAATCAAACCCCCAAATTCAGTCAACCCATGCACCTACACCTCCCATTCACCCAATTAAAAAAATCAGATTCAAACTTAAAAGCCTGCACACCCAATTAAAAAAAATCAGATTCGATTTATAATCACCTATATTAATTTACACTTGGATATTTCATTATTTTTTTAATCACCTATATTCGATTTATTAACAAATTAATTTTAGTCAAATTCTTCTTAAGAGACCACAAAAATTACACCTCCCAATCAACCAATAAAAAAAACAAATAAAAAAACACATAAAGCTGCTGCCTGCCACCCGCACCAAATATATTCGGTGCACTGTTCAGACTCGGGGGGTGGGCAGTCCGATTTTGAACAGTGCCCGACTCTCCCAGATTGCGCCATGGCAGCGTGGTTTCTTCAGGGGGAAAAGGAGTCCAATTTTGAACAATGTTCCAGCTTGGAAAACACTGTTCAAAAACGGGCTGTGCACCGATGGTCTTCTGAATATGCACAGTGATCATCCCTAGATCTGTAAATAATTTTTAGGATCCCTACTTTTGAAATTAAAAAATTGAAAAGTAATATTTGTGTAAATATTCCGAAATAAATGGTAAAACAATGTATGTTGCTTGCTTGTTGGAAAAAAAATACAACTAATTAGGCCGTCAGGTTTTAGTTCTTAGGATGTTCCATAAAACAAACATTGTTTTTGTCCCCAGGCATATCTCTTAATCTTATCAGCAACCTAGCTACAGAGTCCGAGCTCTATATCGAAGGCATTTCGGGTAATATTCTAGTAAGAATCTTATCTGAACCATTGAAGATATCATATTAGTTTTGGAAACTAAGGAAATATCCTCATCTGATATATCAAAAACAAGGAGGAACAACAATGTACTGTGATGCCATCAAGATGTGTATTATTGAAGTACTCCCCTTAACGATGACCGATGAAAGTAGTCGAAAAATGAAGAGAAGGTATGGTTTTGACATGTTTCTGATGCATTGCAGTTGTTTCACAAAATAAACAAGGAACTGACCGGTGGAATGAGATTTCGCAAAATCCCTGCTCAGTTAAATCCAAAGTTGTGAAGTGCAATCTGCAGGGTACCTCCATATTAGAAATAAAGCTTGAGAACTTGAATCTAAGTGGGGTAATCGATGCAGTTGCACTTTGCAAGCTCCGAAATCTTGAAGCTCTTAGCTTAGTGAGAGATCAGATACATGGAACGGTCGATATCGAACTGCAAAATGCTGAGGTATCTAAATTTAAGAAACAATTCATTTAGTGGGATGGTTCCATGGACTCTAACCGAGTTGAAATATTTGAAGCACATCGACATCTCCTACAACCATTTCTCTCCCATCAATCTGCATATCAACCGGAAATTCGAGCACCTTCATAAGTATTCCGTATTCCAAACAAACTATTGGCGACTTTGCTGCCTTCATTTCTCGGCTTCGGTGTCTTCTGCGTGATCTTATACTTTATGAGCAAGAGAGCAGATACAAGAAGGAAAGTGAATGAGATTCCAATGGCTCCCAAAAGAATCTCCTAAAAATTTTGCCAATGCCAGACGATAAGTGAGGCCCGAGGGTAGACACCAACAGCTCATGTTCTTTGCCGAAGACCATTAAACCTTTAAACTCGATGATCACTTAGATGCCTCAGCTGATTTACAAAGCCAAATCTCTTGCACCTGCTTTTACAAGATAGTACTTAAGAACAATGCCACTTATGCTGTCAATTGAAGAAACTGCAGGTCAGTTTCGAAGAGTTTGGCCAAACAATTAGGCGGATCGGGAACTTGAGCTTCAAAATATCTTCCTCATGTCGGTTACCATTGTACTAACCACAAAAAATTACTGTTCTACAAGTACCAGAGCAATGGGAGCCTCCTAAACTTGCTACAAGGTAAGATTTTCAACTTTTCAGCAAGCATGAATGTCAGAATGTGCACACACAACACCTCAAACATAACAGCATTGCGTCATTCTTTCGCAAAAACACGAGAAATCAAGACTATTTTTGTTAACCTGCAGGCTACATCGAGGGTAAAAACGAGTTCCATGGAGGCTTAGACTGACAATAGCAAGAGGAATTGCAAGGGGATTGGCATTCATATACCAGAGTTCCGATAACCCGGAAAGCATCCCTCATGGAAATCTAAAGCACTCAAATATATTACTGAGTGAAAACATGGAACCATTGATTAGTCAATAAGGGATTTCAAGGCTTCTAGACCCCAAACAGAATTACCTCTTCTCTTCCAACGGTTATATGGCACCCGAGAAAAGTTGGTGCTGCAGATCAATGAGCATTTCCTTTGCTAAATATTGCTCTCATGTGTGTGTCACATTCTCCTCAAGATAGACCGACTACAACGGAAGTTGGTGCTGCAGATCAATGAGGCTTTGCATGCACTAGAAGATCGTTCAGTTTCGTCTATTTCTTCTTTGGCACCCGGCCGGCCACCCAGATCGCTGTATGCTTCATAGTGTCATACCTGAGACATGGGACACTGCAGGATCAAATTATTAGTGGACATTTCAATATGTTTTTAGAGGAAATAAGACTATGTACCATTGAAGAACTTTAATGTTAAGCTAAATAAGACCACCTATCTAAACCCTTTAGAAGAAATACAGAAGCCATTAAAATTATAAGTCATGTTATTGTCATAATAAACTTCACAAGTACTTTTCTGTTGTTTGCTTGTCTCTTTTTCTTTCTTGTCTGAAAGTTACCTGCTAACTCTTTGGTGATTGAAATACATCTTTGTCATTAACACACACAGAAACCATTCCAAGATCATCCGTTTTCTGCTTAATCCAAATAAAGTTTATGTATTCAAAAAACTTCGAATACAGAAAAAAATATGAATGTATCCGTATCAACTACCTTTTCTCTTACCAAAGACATTTTCCTATGTACAGTTCTTTCAGGCAGAAAAGCTATTAATAAGACTGCACTTTCTTGTTCTTCCACTTGCCATTTCTCTACTCAAATTTGATAAAACGAAAAAGGCAATTATCATTATTTATAGTCTTGAAATAATCTCAAAATGACATGTGAAACAAGCTATATATATAGTGTGTGTGTATATATATGTGTGTGTTATTGGTAACAAAAATAATGGGATTTGGCCATTTTGGGATAATCAGTCTGTTGTAATAGTACAAGTACAACTCGGTTAGGAAGTTATGGCCTACATTATATTTTAAGTCAAAATCTTCTATTAGTCCTTTTACTGTAGGAAAGTTATGGATTTAGTCTCTATATAGTCCATGTAATTTTCAAATTTTAAATTTCAGTCCTGACCGAGATAGTAGTCGTAAAATCTGTTTAGTCCAATTCTGTTATCAGTCATTGTATTATGCCTAAGTTGTAGATTTAGTTCTTGTTATTCATTTTGATTAATCGAAGCCCCTGTAATTTATTCATATTGTCCTTGTGTTGTTTGAATCGAGACTGAAATTTCAAAATCTAAAAAGTACAAGGAATAAAATCAATCAAATTAGAGTACAAAGTCTAAATCCATAATTTATACATAGTACAAGGACTAATGATAGAATTTCACCTGTATTTTATTTCTAATAAACCAAATTAAATTTCCAATAAGATGTTTTGGAATCTTGGACCTTGGAGGGGGAAAAAAACATGGTTTATTTTTGCATGGGTTCTTACATTGCTTGTTCACTTATACTATGTTTAAAAGCTGCAGGCCAAACGCCAAATCATTAAATTGTCCCAAAACATCTTAACTATAAACCAATATCTCTTTTAATCTTAAATAAGACAGATTGGACCTTGCTTTCTGCTTTACGCCAAATAAAATTTACACCAATATTAACTGCAAAAAGTTGTTGAACCAATATTAGAAAAATACAAAATAATCTATGCATTACACACATAGAACCTACCAAAACACTAGTCTTAAATATTCGATATAACATAATCTAATGCTCAAAGCTTAACTTGCAAAATACATCAAATTTGAATGTCCTAAACAGAACAAAGCATGTAGTGAATTGTAGTTTGTATTTTACAACTCGATCCTCAATGTTATTTGAAAAGGTTTCAACTTTTGGAGACTTGAAACAACCCAGAACAAGACATTATGATTGTCATGATGTTCTATGATCCTCTTTTGTGTTCTTTTAGGAACAAAAAAAAGGTAAATTTTTTAAAAAATAATATAAACATTAAACTCCACTAATTTTATGTGTGGTCTCAACTCAAGCCAACAAGACTCAATATATACCATAAGGTTCATTCTAACATGATGGAACTTTGGACAACAACAGCATGCCAAAGTTTTGATCAAACCTGTCTATAATTAAATAAGTGCTGTAAAAAATTGAAAATTTATTTAAAGAATGCAAAAGTTGAAGCTTGGTTTGGTTCTAGCATTATACCCAAGGAAAGAATAGTTATGTTATATGGATATTTTTAAGTTGTAATAAGATCATTTCATATTGAATTCCTTTTTCTTACAAAAGGAAGAAATAATAATAAAACATCAACATCTCCTGTCACCACTCTTTAAGCTACTCCAAATATTCTTACTTCAGAGGATTTGCTCTCAATATCTCTCTATATACACACACATATATAGAAAAAAAATATATATATATTCTTTCTCCCTCTACCTCCTTCCTCAAATTCCATTTCTTTTGATTTAATTAAGAGGAGTGGAATAACCAAGAAAATATAGAAAAGAAACAGAGGAGGAGAAGAGAAGGAGAAAAAAAAAAGATTAAAGAAAATGAAGAGCAAAACCTCCTCTTCTGTTTCAATTGTCATCATTTCTCATCCCAGATCTTAAATTTCTTTCCATTTTCTCATCTGGGTCATTTCCAAGATGGTAAGTTTTCTCTTTTCTGTTCTTTGTTTCCTGGTCTTTCTCTAGACTTTTTCTTGTCTTGATCCACATCTCTCAATTTTCAACTTCTTTTTACTATCAGGATTCTTGGGTTGTTTTCTGATTGGTGCATGAAGTTCCCAGATGATCCTAGATTGGATTTCACAATTACCAACTCTGTCTTTGATCAGATTCTGTCTGTAATTCATATCAAAAGGTATGTTTTTTTCTTCTTCCTTTTAATATTCCTGTTTGATTGTTGACATTGTTCACATTTTGATCTGCTTAGCTTCCTTTTTTTCTAAAGGATGGATCCTTTTTAGCTGCTGATGGTAATTGGATAATTTGCGATTGGTTTTTTAACTTGTGGAAGAGAGTTTCATTCATTGGATTGATGTTAGTATTCTGATTGAATTTCAAATTTTGATCTTTGAATCCAATTGTGATACTTTTTTTTGAAAAAAGCTTAGATTTTTCCTCATGGGATTGAAATTGGTGGTTGATGATGGTGATTGCAGATAAGATGGAATCAGATCTTGGTAAACTCTTCATTGGTGGGATATCTTGGGACACCGATGAGGAACGTCTCAAGGAGTATTTCAGGAAATATGGAGAAGTGATGGAGGCAATGATCATGAGAGACCGTATCACGGGTCGTGCCCGTGGATTCGGTTTCATTGTCTTTGCTGATCCTGCTGTTGCTGAGAGAGTAATCACGGATAAGCATATGATCGATGGTCGCACGGTACGGGCCTTGATTATGATTATACTTAGTACATTACAGATTCAATTGGGATTTTGCATGTTTTCCCCCCTTTGAATATACTACTAGAAAATCTATACCGAATATAATTTGTTCGAGTGAACTTGTAACCAATGGTTAGATTGGGATAGAGAATGTGATGCAATTGTTTGATCAATTTTCAGGTTGAGGCAAAGAAGGCTGTTCCTAGGGATGATCAGAACATTTTAGTCCGGAACACGAGTGGCATCACCGGTTCTCCTGTTCCTGGACGCACGAAAAAGATTTTTGTTGGTGGTTTAGCCTCATCGGTCACCGAGAGTGACTTTAAGAACTACTTTGATCAGTTTGGTACGATTACCGATGTCGTGGTGATGTATGATCATAATACGCAAAGGCCAAGAGGGTTTGGTTTCATCACTTACGATTCAGAGGAAGCGGTAGATGTAGTTCTGCATAAAACATTTCATGAACTCAAAGGGAAATTGGTGGAGGTCAAGAGGGCAGTTCCTAAAGAACTATCTCCTGTCCCCACCCGCAACCCTGTGATCGGATATAATTATGGTTTGAGTAGGGCTGCCAACTTCCTCAATAGTTATGCTCAGGGATATGATCTTAGCCCACTTTCCACGTTTGGAGTTAGGATGGATGGTAGGTTAAATCCTCTTCCTACTGGTCGAAGTGGATTTCCTCCATTTAGTGCCACTGGCTATGGGTTAGGTGTGGATATGGAACCGGGAATGAGCCCAGGCTATGGTGGGAGTTCCAACTTTGGCAACAGTCTAGGATATGGTGGGATAATTAGCCCCTATTATGGTGGGATTTCGAACAGGTATAACACTCCTATTGGATATGGTGTTGGAAGTGGAAGAAACAATTCTAATTCGAGCTCCGCTACTCGGGATATCTGGGGAAATGGAGACCTTAGAAATGCCACAAATGCTTCCGACCCTGGTGGTTTTTTGGGGACTGGAAGGGGGAGTTTTGGTCCTTTGGGAAATAGTGGGGCTAATTGGAGTACTGTTCCTCCTGTACAAAGTGGAGGCAATGCTTCTGGTTATACCGGTGGGACTGCAGGTTACGGGAGTGCTGATGAAAACTACGGGTTAGTAGGGGGAGCATACGGAAGAAACAGTGGCACTGTTGCAGCTCCGACGTCATCTTTTTCTGGGCCAACCGGTAATTTTAAGGGGTCCTATGGGGATCTTTACCGTAGTGATTCAGTTTATGGTGATTCAACTTGGCAGTCCAGAGCTCCTAACTTGCATGTTCCTAGCTCATTCAGTTATGGGCTTGGCGATGCATCATCAAATGTTACTGCAAGATCCTCCGAGGATTATGTTGGAAGTTACAGTGTTGCAAGTAGACAGTCCAGTAGAGGTAACATTCTCTTTAAGTAGTCCTGAAATTCAATTGTCTGAATATTATATTAATGTCATACGACCAAACATTTTATTTATGCTGATATGTTTAGGCTCGAGAGGTGAATTGTCCCTTTGTTTGTTTCGTATCCAGGAATTGCTGCCTAGGCAATCTGTTATTTGGGGTATAAGAAGTTATGATGTAGGGTGAATAAATTTGCAAAAACAGGCTAAGGATTCGCGAATTCGATACAACTGCCATTTTACTATGTCAGCTTGCAAGGAAATTGATCTTATGACACTAATGAGGGTTATTGATTTGAAAAATACACATTCAGAGTGAGCAGTTACAGGGGGTTTTCTGTAAGGTTTGAGATTCGATTTGTTTTTTTTTCTGTTTCATTGTAATAGTAAAAGTTTAGGCTCGTTTTCTTGGCATTCGAGTGAGATGTACAATCAGATTGCGGGATATATACTCCGGAAGATCGGGTTCCAACTAATGTACCGGGCATCTTCAGCAAGGCGTGCCAGTAGCTGTATGCCGGTACATCAAACCATAGGGTATTGATTTTTTCCCCATTTTCTTTTTAAATTTGTAATGCCCTGGCAGAGTTGCTTGTTCTTGTCATGTTATCTGGGATTGTTTTTCTCTCAGATTGTAAGGAGTTTCTGTTCAATTTACGAGTGTGAAACACTGGAGGGATATCCAGTTATTCGAACAAAATAAGTAACCAAACATTCTGATTCAATACATAAACACAGCTTTACTCACAGAATATTTAGATAACACTTTGCTTTTACTGCTATTCTCTTCGTCGATACGTCGCATTCGACATTTGTCTTTTCCTCTATCTTCTGCACGCTTTCTTGATTACAATGGCTGTAAATATACCTCTATGGACTGTTTCACTGTCTTGAATGTTACAATGCCTGATCATGCTCACGGATACATCTTCTGTTACAAGAAAACTCCGAAATCACTCTGTGGGCTAACATTTTCCACTTGAAGTATATCAGCTTTTGTTCATAAATGAATCTTTGTCAACAAGAAAAGATCAGGTCCCATGCATGATTTTTTTTGACAAAGAGGTCCCATGCATGATTGATATCGAATGGTCAGTGAATACTAATTTGTGGGTGCCATGATTGGTTCAATCTTAGTCCTTCATGGGAAATACTGGAAATAATATGGTTCAGTTACTGGGGTCCAAACATAGCATAAAGTTTCTACGGCCCTGATTGCACCGAAAATTCACATGTCCATGTTGGCCAATTTGCACATCTCTCGAGGCAATTTACTGTATTTACCCCTGAATTTCTCAAGATAAGATTTTTAAGTCCAGACCATGATTCACCAGGCAAACTTATGTTTGGTGGATGGATTAAACTATGCTTAATCTCAACAGATTTTAATCCATTTCTATAGAATGTCCAAACATGTCTTTTTCTGAAAAAAAAAACAGACATCAAACATAAAATAAGATTTGTCTTTTGTCCTCCCTGTTGGGTTAATTACTTTCCTTAAAAAGAGGTTAATTTGTCCAACACTCAACTGCTCTTTATAGGATTCTTCATCCTCTTCAATCAGAAACAAGAGAGAATAATAAAGCTAAAAGAAAGCTATTTTTTATTAAAAAAGGTGTAGGCCTCTATTTACACCTGTAAGAAGTACCACCTTTTAATCTTATTTAACCATAGTAAATTACTGATAAACGAACCAGAATGAAGTGGAGAAATGGATTAGAATTTTTAGGAAAAAAAAAAGAGTGCAAAGATACCTTTTTTATTAAAATAATCTTATTATCTTTACCTTTTAACTGTATTGCTGTAAGGAATAACTTTGGTATGAAGGAGAGAATATGGCAAAAATGTGCATCAAAATTCAAAATGTACTGTAACATATTACCATATCAAACCAGCTTCAATATTTATAAAGATTTTTCCTGCAGATAAGCAAATTTTGCTATCTTTGTTGTTGGTGAAAGTTCTGCATTGGCAATGGCATCAAACCAGAAGTTCAGAGATCTCCAATGGGTTCTTCGAGCATTCGAAACCGAAAGCCTTAACCTACACAGCATTTCCTTCTACCTTTCTCAACCTGTTTCGGGTTGTTATCAAGAAACCGAAAACTCCATGAACATAAACATTTCCACAGATTGCCTTGAATACTTCTCCCTCATTCTTATAATGCTAGGACCAGCCAAAAGCACCTTGTTGTCCCTCAGGAACTTGGAGTTTCACTGTGTTGAATGGGAATTGCAACAAGTGCAAAACCTTGGGGAGTTGTTGGATAGTAACTTGAACATCAAGCGACTCATGTTCCGGAGGAACAGATTCGATGAAGATTGTTTATCGGAGTTTTCCGATACTTTGAAGAGAAGTGGAGCTATCAAAGAGGTTATGTTTTCTGAATCACATATTGGGACTGTTGGTGCTACATTACTTGCTTTTGCTCTTAAGGTGAATGATACCTTGGAAGAGTTACAGATATGGGAAGACTCGATTGGATCGAAAGGTGCCGAGGAGATTTCAAAGATGATTGAAGCTAACTCGATGCTGAAGCTTTTGACAATTTTCGATTCAAGCTCGATCACAGCAACACCCCTTATATCCGCTGTTTTAGCAAGGAATAGAGCCATGGAAGTCCATGTATGGAGTGGAGAGAGTCGAGACAAAAGTTCCAAGGTGGTTGAGTTTGTACCTCAAAACAGCACTCTCAGGATTTACAAGATCGATGTTTCAGGTGCCTGCAGGGTTGCTTGTGCCCTCGGTATGAATTCGACAGTTACATCGCTTGACATGACCGGAGTACGCCTAAAATCACGGTGGGCGAAGGAATTTCGATGGGTTTTGGAGCAGAACCAAACCCTGAAAGAGGTAACCTTGTCGAAAACCTGCCTTAAAGACAAGGGAATTGTGTATGTTGCAGCTGGACTATTCAAGAACAGGCATTTGGAGCGCTTGCATCTCGATGGAAACTGGTTCAGTGGTTTAGGCGTGGAGCATCTATTGTGCCCGTTGAGTAGGTTCTCTGCTTTGCAATGCCAAGCCAACATTACACTAAGGTCGGTGACATTCGGAGGCAGTAGAACAAAGATAGGGAGAGCTGGTTTTGCAGCCATTCTGCAGATGTTAACCACCAACGAAACTTTGACTCGGCTAGCAATCGTGGACGATCAAAGCATGAGACCGGATGATTTTTTCCGGATGTTCAAGAGCTTAGAGAAGAATGCCAGTTTGAGGTGCTTGTCTTTGCAAGGCTGCAAAGGTGTTAGAGGGGAGAGGGTATTGCAGGCAATAATGGAGACACTACAAATAAATCCTTGGATCGAAGATATTGATCTCGCTAGAACACCGCTGCATAATACGGGGAAGGCAGATGCAATTTATCAAAGATTGGGTCAGAATGGGAAGACTGAAACTGAACCCGAAAATGATCTGCTCAAGGATATGCCACTTACTGAGCCCAAGAGCTGTAGGGTATTCTTTTGTGGCCAAGAGTATGCTGGTAAGTTTTAACAACACTCAACATTTCTACTTTAACAACTTTTTAATTCATAATCATTTCCTTTAATTGTTATTTTCAGGTAAGGCCACACTTTGCAATTCGATATCACACAATTTTTCTTCTTCCAAGCTTCCCTACATTGAGCAAGTGAAGACCCTGGTAAATCCAGTTGAACAAGCTGTTAGAACAGTTGGTATGAAGATAAAGACTTTCAAAGATGAGGACACAAAGATATCAATATGGAATCTCGCCGGTCAGCATGAGTTCTACTCTCTTCATGATCTCATGTTTCCAGGGCATGGGAGCGCATCGTTTTTCCTCATCATATCGAGTTTATTTAGGAAACCAAGCAACCGAGAACCAAAGACTCCATTGGAGATTGAAGAGGACCTTCAATATTGGCTCAGGTTCATCGTTTCCAATTCGAAAAGGGCGGTCCAGCAGTGCATGCTACCGAATGTGGCAGTAGTCCTCACTCACTATGACAAAGTCAATCAAACATCTCAGAACTTGCAGGCCACGGTGAATTCGATACAAAAATTGAGAGACAAGTTCAATGGCTATGTTGATTTCTATCCAACTGTGTTTACTGTTGATGCAAGATCATCTGCATCGGTCAGTAAACTCGCCCATCACATTCGAAAAACTAGCAAAACTGTTCTCCAGAGAGTTCCTCGGGTTTATCAGCTTTGCAATGATCTTATACAAATTTTGTCAGACTGGAGATCAGAGAACTATAACAAGCCAGCTATGAAGTGGAAAGAGTTTGCTGAGCTATGCCAAGTTAAAGTTCCACCACTGAGGATTCGATCTCGACATGATAACAAGGAGAAAATCGAAATGCGGAGGAGGGCAGTTGCTACTTGTCTCCATCATATCGGTGAGGTGATATATTTCGATGAATTAGGCTTCCTAATATTGGATTGTGAATGGTTTTGTGGTGAAGTGCTGAGTCGACTGATAAAATTAGAGGTTAGAAGGCAAAGTTCAGACGAGAATGGATTCATCAGCCGGAAAGAATTGGAGAAGATTCTAAGAGGAAGTTTCAATAGTCAGATTCCAGGAATGGGTTCAAAGGTGTTTGAGAACTTAGAGGCCAATGAACTTATTAAAATGATGATGAAGCTTGAACTATGCTATGAACAAGACCCATCTGATCCGAATTCTCTGCTATTGATTCCCTCGATTCTCGAAGAAGGCAGAGGTAAACCGCAGAAGTGGCAATTAGGTGGAGCTGATTGCCTTTATGCAGGGAGACATCTTCAGTGTGATGATTCAAGCCATATGTTCCTTACACCGGGCTTCTTTCCGCGCTTACAGGCAAGAGTTTTTTCTTATCTTTTGCAAATTAATTCACCATGAGAACATTTTAGCAAGGGAAGTTTTTTGAATGATCATGTGTAGTCTTAATTTCTCACTCGGTTTCAGTATTTGCAAATACAGGTGCACCTTCATAATCGAATCATGGCATTGAAGAACCAGCATGGAGCTACTTATAGCCTTGAGAAATACCTCATTGCTATAAACATCAACGGCATCCATATCCGAGTAGAGCTCGGAGGACAGTTGGGTTACTACATTGACATCCTCGCTTGCTCCACCAAGAACCTCACCGAAACACTCAGGCTTATCAACCAGCTCATAGTTCCTGCAATTCAAAGCCTCTGCCATGGTGTAACTTTGATCGAAAACATCATGAGGCCGGAATGTGTGCAAAACCTGGTTCCTCCTAGGTACCGGAAATCCCAATTTGTACCTCTTCAACAACTTAAACAAGCACTACTCTCCGTCCCAGCTGAAAGCATGTATGATTATCAGCACACTTGGGATTCAGTGTCCGATTCGGGCAAATTAGTTCTTAGAGCTGGGTTTGATTTAGCTCGAGACCTCTTATCGGATGATGATTTCCGGGAAGTATTGCACCGAAGATATCACGACCTGTACAACCTTGCCGTGGAACTGCAAGTTCCACCAGGAAATAGTCCAGATGAAGAAGAGAACACTTTATCCAATGTTGTTGAGAGTGACAAAGTTGATCCTTCTTTTGGTGGAATAGCCAAGGGAGTGGAAACAGTATTGCAGAGATTAAAGATCATTGAACAAGAAATAAGAGATTTGAAACAGGAGATTCAGGGAATGAGATATTACGAGCACAGACTTCTAATCGAGCTTCATCGCAAAGTGAACTACCTTGTGAACTTCAATGTTCAAGTTGAAGGGCGGAAAGTACCCAACATGTTCTATTTCGTGCAAACAGAAAACTACTCGAGGAGATTGGTAACCACCGTTATCTCCGGAATGACTGCTCTTCGGCTGCACATGTTATGTGAATACAGGGGAGAAATGCATGTTGTTGAAGATCAGGTTGGTTGTGAAGTAATGCACGTCGATAACACTGCAGTAAAATGCTTAGCTCCATACATGACCAAGTTCATGAAACTGGTAACATTTGCTCTCAAAATCGGAGCGCATTTAGCAGCCGGTATGGGAAACCTTATACCAGATTTGAGCAGGGAAGTTGCCCATCTCGCTAACTCTTCAGTCATGTATGGAGCAGCAGGAGCAGTTGCAGCTGGAGCTGCTGGAACTGCAGCAATGGGACGAGTAAACGGAATCCGAAACCGAAACAAGTCTGGAGATATTCAGCAAGACCTAAGATCAGCCCAACAATGGGTGGTGGACTTTTTGAGGGACAGGAGGTGCTCAACCGGAAAGGATATCGCAGATAAATTCGGGTTATGGAGAGTTAGATACAGGGATGACGGGCATATTGCATGGATCTGCAGAAGGCATATGACCATCAGAGCAAATGAAGTCATTGAAGTCCCTATTTAGATTCTGTTAATGTACATGCAATAAAATGGTTGTAATGACAAAACTTGTTAGCTGCCATGAAATTTCAAATGTATTAGCCAATTACCTTTTTATGATGGAAATGTAAAGAAAATATGATATCTTGAATTTTATAATTTCAAATCACCATGTGAAAGTGGGACCAATTATCACAGAATATGATTACATGCAGAAATTACACTATTGCTCACATGGAATGTTATAAAAAGAAAAGGTTCATATATATATATATATACTAACAGAAGTTGAAATGGAACAAAGCTAAATAAACAGTACAAAGTCATGATTTCCCCCCTCATCTAAACCATGTTGACATACAAAGGAAAAGACCACATTACATGATTCATTATTACATTTCACTATTAGTAGTATTTGTCTCCAGTCTCCAGCCTAAAACTCTAAAGTCACCTGTGTGTCTTCCTTTGAACAGAGGATCAGGAAGCTTAGAAAAAAGCCCTACTTCCGTAGAACACCCGAGAGCCGGTGTTTTTCGATGCCTGGATTTTCTGATCGGTGGTACTTGAACTCTCGGATTTGGTCGGTCCGCTATCGATGTCCAGAGGCAGTTTCATCTTAGCCAATGACTCCGTAAATTGCTGCATGCTTTTCATGTACATGTCCACTATGTCTTGCTGCACCAACTTCTGCTCGGGCTCGATATTAATGGAAACAACGGGTTTCATGGTGGAATCACTTTGTTCCGCGGAGGAGTGACTGTCAGCATCTCCGACATCCACAGTTTTCTCTTTCGGGGCTGACATGTGTTCCTGAGTAGAAGTTTTCGAAGCAGCTGGTCCATCTGCAGACTCGGAGCTGGCAGCGCCTGATGGAGACGAAACCCTGTTAGTTGACACACTGCTTGGAGGAGAATCAAGCATGGGAGCTTGGATGGAATTGACAGTAGCAGTTGAGAAGCTCTCGACTACATGAACACCCATGTCTGAACTAAACTGATTCTCAGCATCAGCAGTGACGAAACTTTCCGAACTTTCAGAGTCCAAATTAGAACATGGGATCCCAAAATACTCAGAAACCATCATCTCATTCTCGTTCACGATTTTAGGATCCGGGAATTCAATCTTTTCCAACTCATACTCACTTGTATCCGAATCCTTCACAGTTTCATCAGCAGCCACATCTCTAGGCATTGCAGGGATAGCCATTACATCAGGAGATAAACCAGCATATGCAAGAGACAATTGGACGAAACCGGCAGGCGAATGGAACAGATCGGTTGAAGAAAGAGAGAATTCTTTCTCCAACTTCCCATTCTTGAGGAGTACTTCGGAAAGTGGCACCAATGCAAACCCCAGCAACTGATCTTCAAGATAATTCCTCACTCTACTCATCATGAATATCTCGATTTTGAGAGAGGAATCAACTGTTCGAACACTGAGGCGTAGATCATCATTGAACACCGGATTCCTCCCCCCTCCATTGATGATCCTGGTGGAAACCGTGCTTTCGGGATCAGAGGTGAGACAGAGCTTTGCATACACATCCTGCTTGTGGTAAATGCAGATGTTTTGGATGTCTCTTGCCTGATGAACGTAAACATTGAGAACACCAATGGTGTTCTCTTCCTTTCTGTTAACCTCGGACCCATTTGTCGATAAACCACCGGCTTTCGTACCAAAAAATTCAGGTCTCTGATGCTCAGGCTCAGCTACAACAGAGTTCTTGAATGGTGAGACAACTGACTGTGGGGAATCCATGATAGCACCAAGAAAATGAACCTGGCAAAGCAAAAGAAAGCAACTTTTGGAATATCAAGGCATCCAAAAAATAATAATAAGTAGAAACCAAAACAATTCCAAGAACAGAAAGCTTGATTTCCAAATTAGAACCAAAAATCTCCAAGCTCTCAAGCCCTAGTTCATGAGAATTTGAAGTTAAAAAGGCAAATAATTAACCTCTATGTTACTAAGAACCCCAATCCACAAGCCTAAATCCTTAACTAAGCTGAAACAAGCATGGCTTTTGCAAAACTTACTAAAAGGAAATAAACTTTCACACAAACTGCTAAAGCTAAAACCAAAAACAGCCTACAATGAAGAAACCAAAACTTCCCAAAGACAAAAATGTGATTTTTTTTAAAAGCTGGTAACTTTAAACCACCCACAGCAGGCAAAAACAAAGCTGAAAGATAAACCCTCTTTAGACCTTACTTTTAAAACCAAAAATCTTCAATACAAACCAAGAAACCAACAAGGCTTCAACCCTAAAAGCTGAGGTTTTTCCGCTGAATTTAGCTTCCAAAACCAGAGAATTCCCAGAAACAAAGAAACCCCTGAAAAATTGAGAATATTAAGTGAGCTAGTTTCAATTTCAAAACACCTGAGACTTCCTCAACAGTTTAAGCCCAGATTCCAATAAAGCAACCAACTTTTTTTCTTCAGAAAACCCCGGAATCCAAGGGAAACATTAAAAATTAGAAGAAAATCCCAATGAAAATTCCCAACTTTAACTTAAACAATTCAAAGCGAATAAAACCAAGGACACTATAAATTATATCCACTTCACCTTCGGAAAAACTGATAATTTTCTTGGAATATGTGGCTCTAACACAAGATCTGGACACAACCCAGTTCCAAGATAGAGATGCTTCCAACAACAGATGAAGTAGTTGTAATAAAAAAAAGGCAGAAGTAAAGAGAGAGAAAGGGAACACAGAGGATTCTGGGGGCGTCAAACTTGTCGGAAAAGGGAGTTTGTGCGTGTGTGATTGGAGTGGCTGGCTGTTGAATGTTACGGAGTTTTTATTGTTAAATTATTGATATGAATTTCCTTATATCTGTGGTTAATGATCACAAAAGCAATGGAAAATTTATTGTTACTTTATTCCATGTTTTACTGTTTTCTAGCTCTCCACTTCAACTGTATTTTGTCAGAAAAATCCACTTTGAATATTTGTGTTTTTTCATTCTTTGATTATGCAATAATTATGGAATCAAGTTTCTCATTTTTAAAAGTTTTCGTTTGATTAACTCATATTAATGAGAATTATTACATGATTTCTTTGTCAAAACTAAAGTTATTGACATGGGTTAAAATAAAATAATACGAGAAATTGAAAGTTTTTACAAGCGTAATTTTAGGGTATATGAAGTTAGTTTAGAGCATAGGGTTTAGGGGTTTAAGTGTAGGGGTTTAGAATTTAGGGATAGTTATTTCAATTTAAAGTTTAGGGTTATAATTTAGGTTTTATAAGTTAGGGTTTAGTTTTTAGGGTAATACAGTGAGGATTTAGGTTTTAACCTATAAACCCTAAATTATAACCCTAAACCTTAAATTGAAACAACTATCCATAAATTCTAACCTCCTACACCTAAACCCCTAAACTATATACCCTAAACTAATTCACTATACCCTAAAACTAAGGCGTTTGTGGAAACTTTCAGTCTCCACCGCCTGTGTATAGAATATTTATCCTTTATATATAGGCTTAATATATCAATAAGTGTCTAGATTATATATATATATATATATATATATATATATATATATATATATATATATATATATATATATATTAATTTTAGGTGTTTACATTATTTTTTGGTAAAATTAAGTGTTTAACATTTTCTTGTTAATTTTAGGTGTCTAACTGTTAACTACCGCTAATTTTTTTTTTAAAAAACTCTTACATTTTTTAGTTTGTTTTAGTTTTAACTTAATTTAAAAAAACCATAAATTTCCTAAAATTTAAAAACTCTATCACCCAAAAACTAAAGTCCCAAATTCAGCTATTGTTGCCACTGATCTCCACATCACTTCCCACCACTCACGTTGGAAGACCCATACAACCGCTTACCCCATCCCTCCATCGTCAGAAAACGATTAACGACATCCCAATCAAACACTAAATGTTAAACCTCTATTTGAACGACGAGCAACGAATGACAACCAAAATAACGACAAACAACGTGCGGGTCGTGTGACAAGAGGAGGAGACTTCGTTTCAACGACGTCGACGTGACAATGGCAGCAACAACGACTGATTTGGAATTTTGATTAAGATTTTTGAAAGTTAGGGTCTTTTTGTAAAATATGGTAAAGTTGGAGATTTTTTTTAAAAAAAGTAAGAGTTTTTTAAAATAAAAAGTAATTAAAATAAATTTAAAAAAATTACATGTGTCACATTTTAATTGGATAATGAATTTCTTAAGATAACGACCAGACACAAAAATTAACGAAGTGAAACGTTGGGCACATATTTTTATCAAAAAATAGTTTAGGCACCTAAAGTTAATATATCTCCTTGTAATTTTGTGGATAAAATTATTTGAATCGAAATCTTCTAAGAATAATAATTTCTTTTTTATTGATTAGTTCAATAAATGATATATATTTGAATAAATTATTCATAGTTAATTAGTGACTGAAATATATTTGAATCGGGCTCAAATAAAATAGAAACTTAAATTAAATTAATATTTTGAGACTAACAAGCGTCGTAATTGTCAAATAAATAAAGCTTTAATTTTAAAATAAATAGAAAATAAGCGTAGTAAGAGAAGAAGGGTCGATTCACAGGAACTAATGAATTTCCAAAATCGGTTTGAATTGGTCTTTAATCAAAAAATCTGCAAGAGAAAAAAAGGGTTTAATGAAATAAGTTGAATAAAACGAAGCGAATGAAATAATAGAAACGAGAAAAGTAAATAATTGAAAATAATTGTGATGAGAGATAGCTTATAGCTTCGCTTCATCTCAATTCGCCTCGATCTCTGAAACTAATTTTTACTTCGGATACTTGCTGGTTACAGTCTATAAGACCCAACCCTTGTAACTTACTCTTCTCTCTGGCGAACTAATTTTCCAAGGTCAATCCTTAGAATTTAGTCATTGTTTGGATTAACAGATTAACAACGACTATCGATGTTAACGCCAATGGTGTCTTCGGTGTTGGAAAAGCATGTGCTCGGGTTATAGTGTCTCAATGAGAATCGAAACCGATCTTAATTTTTCTTAGTGGACTGTTGCTAAGTGTGTTCTTAGGGAGTTGAATTTGCTACAAGCCGACTCTTCTCCCCAACGGTAGATCAAAACGTCGATCAAACCAACACGCGCTTTTTAGATTGAGGTGTTGAGATGTTAAAGGAAAGGCCGACTTTCAGCCCAATAATGCCGAAAATCAAGAAAGAAATCTGAAGGTATGAAGAGCTTTTTCAATTCTCACAAATCAGATTGAGTTGTCGCTTAGCTATCGGCTAAATAGAAAACTAGCTAAGCATGATAGAAATCATACTTAGCATATTTAAAGAAAGTGAAATAAAAACATAAAATAGAAATGAAGCTAAAAGGGAAAGAGAATTTTATAGAACTTCAAAAGCAAGAACAAACTAAGAATGAGAGATGATTTTCTAGCTTACCCTGATGGAGTATTTATAGTATTCTAAAATCCTAAAAGAAACCTAGAAATGATAAAAAAAGATAAATCTTAAAAATTTTCAAATTAACTCCTTAAAAAAAGATAATTCTAAATTTGAAATTTAAAACACAGTTGATCCTACTTATCAGTCCTGCAAAAAAAAAACGCACAAAAGCATCCAAATCAGCAACATGAACTAATCGTTTGAGGCATAATTAAGGACAAAATAGCAACCAAATAAACTACTTATCAAATTTCTCCTCACTTATTCAATGCTTGTCCTCAAGCATTTCTCAAATAATACATCAAAACTCAAGTTCTTATCCTTCATTTCACAATGTATCTAAGATAACCAAATGACACAAGATCGAAATAACTAATGAAATCAAGAAATAATCAAGTAAATGCATAACTAGGAACAATGTTAAGCAAAGCAAAGACATTCCAACAACATGTCAATTTTAATGAAGCAAAACTTAATACTCGCGCAAAGTGTTTGGGTTAGAGAATCGCTCAAGCCAAAACTAATCAAAATATTATCATAAGCTTGCAACTAAATCCAATCTCCACTACTTAAAATAGAACATGATGCAAAAATCAAAGAGCCTTTAAATAGGGTTGTAATGGGGATTAGGTTAGGGTAGGGAAAATGCAAAAATGTGTGGTAAAATACCAAGATAAAAGATGCAAAATATTGAAGTTCAAGCCACGAATCGAACCAATATGATGAGACAAACAAAGAAGTTTAAGCAACCATGTTCCTTTTTCTTCCTTCTTCTTCTTTTTTTTCTTTTGTTTCTTTCGAGCCTTTTGATGTTTTTTTCTTCTTCTTTTTTCTGTACGAATGAAGTTTGAACGGTTGCTTTCTTTTTCTCTTTTCTTTCTTTCTTTTTTCGAATTTCTTTGCTCTTTCTTTTTTATTTTTCGTGGAACAAATCTTCTTTTGTCTTGACAAGGGTATGAAAAGGGAGACGAAATAGAAAAATGCTCGTGTTTTGTAAATGTGGTGAAAACAAAGAATGGGAATAGGCTCAAAAGTGGATAACTAGGGGAAATGAATGGGAAGGCAATTTTGGGTAGAGAAGTGGTTAATCCTAAGTGCCCCTATCACATTAAAGCATCATATTCAAGCATGTACCCTCGACAAGTATTATGCTACAAGTTCTAAAAAGTTGAGAACTAGTTTGGTACACTCAATGAAGTAAAGAGCAAGAATGAAAGTATATGCTCGTAAGGCTCAAAAACTTACATGAGGTGAAATGTGTACTAAGTTAAGCAACATGTCAACTAACAAATGTATAGAATGTCAAATAAAAAATTATTGAAAATCACTAGTAATGCCCATTATCTATATCATGCATCCTAATTCCAACAGAAGCAAGATCACAAGTCATAAGGAAATCAAAGAGAGAAAGTGAAATATAGGATAAGAAACAAGAAATTCTAACATATTACAGTTAAGAAAAACTCAATTTCAACCAATCGAATAAGCAAGATAAGAATTTGAAACAAATTTTACCCCTCACTTAAATCATATTGTCCCAATATGTAAATGAAAGCACAAGAGAGGGAATAGAGATACTCCTCATGTTTATTGATGCCCGTGAGCTTTGGGTCTGGTTCAAGGGCGTCTTGCGGCTGTCGTCAATTGAGAACACTTGTTCGCGTGGTTCAGGTGCTAAAAAGACGGCGAGGGGTCGATTGGTGTGGCTGGTTGAGCAAGATTGCACGAAGGCAAGACCGGCGGCTGGTGACGACGGACATGGTGGCTGCGTAGGGTGTACGATCGGCGGGTGTGTGTTTGGGGTATTGAAACCGTGGGAATTTAAAGGTGCAGTGGTGTGGGGGAAGATGATTAATGTTGAGGGAGGAGGCTACGTGTGATAGGGAAAAATGAAAGATTTGAAATCAAAAGTGGGGAAGGTTTAAAATTGTAGAAAAGGGGAAGAGTGAAGAGTGTGGAGGATGGCTCAGGAAAATGAGTTGGTTGCGTAGGGTGTACGACCACCATTATCTGACGTTGTAGTGCAATTTCTATTCAATTCACCATTCCTTTTTTTACCCTACGATCAAGTCATATAAGCTTGTAAAACCCCATGATCAATTTTATTAGAAGAAAAATAAATAAATAAATGAATAAAATGAGAAAAATAAACAAATAAAAATGAGTTGCCTCCCATTTAACGATTTGTTTATCGTCTTTAGCTCGACGACCTGATTCAGACTACAAGTTCCGAGAGAGATTCTCCCTCCACTTCATACGCTTTTTCTATCGAAGAAATTTCTTACGAGAAATTCTACGATCATCAAGTTCTTTCATTTTTATCCTTGTAGCTTCAAACATTCTCATAGGTTTTTCTTCGGATCTTTTTCAGCTTGTTCACATGTTCCAACGGTGATTTTAACTCCAATTTTGGTGCCTGCAAAATGGAAGATGACATTTTAGTTTTTGAAGGAGTTAGACGCAAGTCAGAATAAATATTTTCCAACTCCTCAATTTCTTTGATGTGATCTTCCATTTCCCTGCATAAATCATTGGATATGTTAGTTTCCACGAATTCATCAACTAAAGGTTCAATAACATCAATAAAATTTAGACTAGAAACATTATCCAGATATTGCATTGCTTTGTAAACGTCAAACTTAACAACCTCACCGTCGAACTCCATTGTAAGAATTCTGCTTCTTACATCAAATTTTGTATGCGTCGTACTAAGGAAGGGACAACCGAGAAGGATTTCTGAAGAAGTGTTTGATCGTTCGGTTTCCATGTCGATGACATAAAAATCTACTGGAAAAATAAGTTCATTTACCTTTACTAAGACGTTCTCGAGGAGTCCTTCTAGGTATATCACATATCGGTCAACTAGCTGTATCGTCACTTTCGTATCATTCAAAGGCTCAGCAGAAAGTAAGTTGTACAAAAAAGAGGCATAACATTTATAGAAGCGCCTAAATCACACATTGCACGTTTAATCCCAATCTTACCAATTTTACAAGGAATAACAAGCATACCTTGGTCCTTTAATTTTGGTGAAAGCTTTCGTTGGAAAATGGCTGATACATTTTCACCCAAGTTTACCTTTTCATTATCGATAAGTCTCCTTTTAGTTGTGCAAAGGTCTTTCAAGAACCTGGCATATAGTGGTACTTTTTTAATCACATCAAGGAGAGGTATGTTTACCTTCACTTTACGAAACATATCAAGAATTTCTTGTTCCTCGGCTTGTTTATCACACTTCACCAACCTCGAAGGAAAGGAATCTTCGATTCATCCTTCTTTTTCTTATGGGATCTTGCGTCAACTTCTTCTTTCTCCTTTTGGGATCTCGATTCATTTTTATTTGGGATTCTGCGGAAACATCCTCTAGGATTGGCGGTGCGGTAACAGTGCCACTCCGAAGGGTGATTGCACTAACATTTTCTCGTGGATTCGCCTCGGTTTGAGATGGCGGCTTCCCTTTGGATTCTAAACGACTTACTGCTAACGTAAGTTGACTTATATGCTTGTCAATTTTTTGAAAGTGTGCTTCGGTCTTTAGTTGAAACTTTTCCTAGGATAGCACCAACTTTTCAACAATCGACTCCATTGACAGTTTTTGCGGTTGATACTGTTGTGGTGCAGGTGGTTGATAACCTTGATTTTGTCTGGGATTTGGTCCATAGTTGAAGTTTGGATGGTCTTTCCACCCCTGATTATAGGTGTTGGTGTGAGGGTCGTATGACCTTTGGAGAGGTCTCGAAAAATTACCTACTACATTTACTTGTGCGGCAACATCTTCTTGTAACATTGGACATCAATTTGTAGGGTGGTCGAGCTTTGTGCATATTTTGAAAACTCTAGCTGTAACTGTTTTGCCTGCAACAAAAGATTGAACTATATCAACTAACTTATCAATTTTATTTTTAAAAAAAACTATACTTATCTCTTGAACTCGTCCAAATGGTTCACTGGATGGGCGAAACTGTTGAGAGTTAGCGGCTATAGTAGAAATCAAATTTCTAGCCGAAGTCGGAGTCATGTTTACAAGTGCCTCTCCACTTGCCGCGTCAACTATCTTTATCTCCATAGGGGTTAACCCTTCGTAGAAGTATTGAAGAAGTGTTTGTTCCATCAGTTCATGTTGTGGACAATTTGCGCATAATTTCTTGAACCTCTCCCAATAGTCATATAATGACTCAGTATCTTTTTGTCGGATACTCAAGATGCTTCGCCTTAGTTCGCTCACCTTGGCTGCTGAAAAGAATCTGTCAAGGAAAAGTCGATCCATGTGAGTTCATGTAGTAACCGAATTAGACGGTAAATCAAATAACCAATCTTTAGCCATATCGACTAAGGAAAAAGGGAAAGCACAAAGTTTGATTTGGTCTTCGGATACTTCATGTGGTTTTGTGCCTTAAACAAACCATGTGAAATTCCTTGAGATGTTTATGCGGGTTTTTACTGGGAAAACCATGATAGGTCGGTAGAAGATGTATTAGGCCCATCTTAAGTGTGAAAGGTGTTTCTCTATTTGGGAATGTAATGCACAACGGTTGTTGATCTCCAGGCGCAACGACAAGTTCGTGAATAGTTTGCTAGTTTTCTGCCATCAGAATCTTCTCTACATTGTCGTATTCAAAGTGTGTTTCAGCGTTGGAATGTAACCCCCTCGTCCCGGTCTGGCCAGATGACCGATCCGAGTGGGCCACACGGGGAAAACTGAGTGAAACCCGTTAAGGTTCCCCTCGGTTAGCAACCCTATTTTTTTTTTCTTTTTAATTTAATCTTGTCTAAAGGAACATTAAGTCTTAAGTGATTCACAACAGCGGAAAGCATCCAAAGAAAGACCACATTCGAACCTCGACCAAACACAACAGCCCATTTATAAGCTTACAGGGCAGACCGTATCGGTACCCTAACAAGGGGTATCGATACGCCCTGACCAGGTCAACCCAAGGAGTCAACTCCGGGAAAACCGTATCGATACAGCCCTTGAGCGTATCGATACTCCCTTCTCGGTCAAACCTCCTTGGTCAACAGAGTAGACCCGTACCGATACTCGGGAACCCCGTATCGGTACGCACTACTCGTTCCAACTTTTCCAAATTCCAGTAACTTTGGAGGGTATCGGTACGCCAGGAAAAAATTCGTGGCCTTTGGGCAAGGCCGTATCGATACGGCCCTCAGACGTATCGATACGCCCTGCTCTGCAATTCCACCAATTTCAACTTGGTGACCTCAATCAAGACTCTAGATGCATTTTTAGACTCTCCTATTCACATACAAACATTTAAGCAATCATACATGAGCCAAAGGTAGCAATCAAACATGAATCAATGCATTCAATCATGGCATTCAACCAAAGGGGTAAATTTAGCATAAAAGGGCATACATAAAAGTTCAAAAGCCCCAAAAGGCATAAGTCAACACATAAGAGGTTTGCATCACTAACAAGGCAACCTAAACGTCTAGAGGCATGCCACCATACACTAACATTCATCATAGCATTCATGCATTACAACCTGTAATCAATCCATACATCAACATAAGGCATTAACAACAATAAGCCAACACAAAGGAGTCTAGATACAAGCTCCTAAAACACGTAGCATTTCCCATTGCTAGACTACTACATTATTTAATAAACCATACTTGAGCGAACTACCACACGCTTGGACGCCCTTTTCTTGCTCCTTGCTAACTCCAAGCTAAAGATCTGCATTGTCGGAAAAGGGAGAGCGTAAGCATGAAGCTTAGTGAGCGGAGCTCTAAAACATAACTACGACAATGCAGGGTTCAAAGCTTTCTTTAAAAATAAAGCTCAACGCATACAAATCATCCAACGACCTAATTCGTCTACTAACATACAAGTTCAACCAAAGGTCAACAATATAGGCATTTATCGTGGCATTACACTTCATGGTATGCATGAGGACATAATCCTAGATTAAAGCAAAACCATAAAAAGAATGATATAGTGAGATACAACATGAGCACACATGGCATGCACGAGCATAACCAAACACACACGGTGGGACTACACATCACCGTTTCGACTAGTAGTTTTCCAATGGGACTACACATCAAAGTACTCTTCTACTAGTCACTACCGGCGGGACTACACATCACCGGGGTCTTATACCACTCGCTACCGGCGGGACTACACATCACCGGAGCAACGACAACCATCACATGAGGTTCAACACCAACCATGCAACACAATATACACTCACTATCATGCGACATGTACTCACTATACCATGCACAACCAAAACAAGTTGCAACAATATCAACAATTAGGCATCACTTACTACTTACAATCTTACCAATCACAAATGGTCTTACTCACCATTTTCGTGCACAACCTGCACTAACTTACACACATCTTACAAGGCATATCAACATCAACATTATTATCATCATACATGATCAACGATATAATATTAAGCAATCATACTTCTTCCCAAATTATTTAAATTTTATGCTTAACAAAACATCACCACAAGTAATGAAAACAAATGGAAAAAGGGGGAAATTAAAGGGGCAATTCACACCAAATTACTCTTGAATTTAAAATTGACTTTTCAAGCCCAAACTAAACTCTTTCAAAACCAACTTTGAACCAAAACGATACTTGAAAACATTTCCACATTCACATGCTTGAACCAATTGCTCAAAGCCATTTAAAATACTTTAACCACTCACCTTACTTCCTTAAGCAAGCCAAGCAAAGCCGACTAAAACCTCCTCACTTCCGGATTCGATCCCAAAGCTTTACCAATGCAAATCCTTGCTTCTAATCACCCCAACACAAGTAAATTAACCTCAAATCAGTCCACAAAACAATATAGCAAACCCAGAATACAACCCAAGCACAAAACACATATTTTTTGAGCCAAGAACAACCCCAAAAAGCCATTCCCGAGCAGCCCCCTTACAAAGCCAAAAACCATTGATTCCAACTCTTTTAACACACCTAATAGCTTCCAAAACAACCCCTAACTATCATACAATCATCATCCCTCATTTCCCAACATAAAACACACCCAAAATCAACCTTTAAACCCTTCAAAAACCCCCATTAAACCCCAAATTCGGGAAACTTAACAAAACCCTTTAAAAATCATATATGTTGAACCATTTGGTTCATAAACTTCATATCTATCACTATTAACTCAAAACTTTAAGTTAATCACAATAAAGCTACCATTTTTATTCAAATCCTCTAAAAACTCAAATTCCAAAACATGGATGAAAATGAAAACTACTTGTACTTTTGAAGAGAGGAAGTTGAGAGCAAGTCAAAAACGTAATTACCTTTCAAAACTGAGCCAAAAATGAGGGAGAAAGGAGGTGGGATAGCCACTTGGAGAAAAACCTCTCCTTTGTCGTGAGAATGGAAATGAGAAGGGAGGAAGATGACAACATTTTGTGTTTTAAATCAAAAGTGGGGGTTTTTAATTTAGAAGTCCAAATATTTACACAAATGCCATTAATGAATGGATATTGGGCTTGGTTTAAAAATTGGGTCCAACACCTTTGTTTTATTTGCAAATAAAACCCGAACCATTATTTAATTTATTTAAATTATAAAATCGAACTCGGATAATATTAAAACATTATTTTCACCCGACCCCTAAACCCGGGTGTTACAACTCTCCCCCACTTAAGGAAATTTCGTCCCCGAAATTTATCAGACATGAAGAGTCACTGACACATGCTCCTCCACACTTTCTCTCACCACAACCTACCCACCAACTCGGTAGACTCACCACACAACATTAGCTATCTGATGCCAAGATCTCAACGGGTCCTTCAATGCATGACCATTTTAAACTCAACTCAATCTCTTCAACAACATAACACGGAACAAAACTGGCTCACACTTCTGAATCATAGATATACAGAACACATCACAAACCCCTTTTCTAACTCTGGTGGTAACTGCAACAATAAACAACAGAACTAGCTCGATTCACAATCTCATACAACATTGTTTAAAAACTTGACCAATGACTTTCTCTGATTGATCATCTGACTTCATTAGTTAACCAAACATTATGCAGACGTCTTCAAAAACAATCTAGTTGAAATCTCGGATCTCTATTACCCACTTTCACTACGAATCTTCCACGGATGTAACAAAATAGAAGAAAACTGATGCTCGGTCTTAACACGCTGGCAATTTACACACTTACTCTCATACTGAACCACATTATTCATCAACTCAATCCAGAAGTACTCATCTTCAACCCACAATACGTCTTCATACAACTCAGATGCAATACAAACGAACTGCCGTATGCTTCGGCCAACACAATACGTCTCAAAACACTATGTCTATAGGTACAACTATTCTGTCTCTAAAAATACAAACTCTATCATCTCTGAAACTGCATTCTGATGGTCTTCCTTCCACTATGTCTTGCACGTGAGGTGCCAAGAACCTGTCTTGCAACTGTTTCTCTTCAAGCATTCTGACTCAATGTAGGTTTAACATGTAACTCGGCCACCATATTACTATAATTTGGTAAACTGAATCCGGCAATTACATCCCACAACTCAACTATTAATCTAACAACAAATACAACTCGACGCATTGGTTACTACGTTGATCATCTTCGGATGGTACTCAATCTCAAGATTACGGTCTTCAAGCAATTCTAACAACTCATGATGTTCAAGTTTCAACCCTTCCTAAGTCGTCTAATATTTCAAGTTCTGATGATAAGTGTACATATACACTGTGCATTCCTTACAATACGGCTTTGTCTCTAAGTCTTCGAAGCAAATACAAATGTAATTAACTCTATGTCTCATATCGGATAACTCTTCTCTCGGTCTTTCAACTATCTCGATGAATAAGCTACAATCTTCTGTCTTGCATAAGCACACAACCTAACTCTACATGTAACGCATCACTATGGTTCACAAACTCTTTCTCTGACATGACTGGTTCAAGGTCGAAGCGTTCATCAAAGTTTCTTTAAGTTTCTCAAGGGCTCATTGCCTCGCATCTAACCACACAAACTGAACATTCTTCTGTAACAATCTGTCAAGGAGCAGCCATCTTCAAAGGACCATTTACAAACCTTCGATAGTAACAATGCTAGACCTAAGAACTATAGATACCTGTCACAGTCTTCAATTTCTTCCAACTCACATCTTCTTCTGACTACTTGGGATTTACTCTAACACGCTCGGCTAATCTACATGTCCTAGGAGGACATCTTCATTAACTTGGAGTTCAGGCTTGCTCAACTTGGCATACAACTGATTCTCTAAAAGGATCAACAACCCTAACTTCAAGGCTTGTTATGGTCTTCTTCGGTACGTGAATATACCCACGTATCATCTAAGAGAGCTACTACAAACTGATCAAGGACTTAGGAAAACATTCTGCTCAACATCTCTATAAAAGTAACTAACACACTAGTCAATCAAAACGGCATAACTCAAAACCCAAAGTGATCACATCTGCCCTGAAAGCTGTCTTTGGTACATCAACCTCTCTCACTTTCAACTGATAGTAATTGGATCTCAAATTAATCTTAAAAAAACTGAAGCACCCCTCAACTAATCAACAAACCACTGATGCTCGAAAAAGGGCACTAATTGTTCACTGTCAACTGTTTCGACTTCCTGAAATCTAAACACATTCTCGTATTGTCATCTCTCTTCTTCAATACTCTCAATTCTGTAGGGAATCATAAGATATAGAGCAAACAAAACAAGAGCAAACTCGGAGACGGTCTCATAAACAAACTTTACTTCCCTAACAAGAGACAAACCGGGTAATTCTTGCCAACACTTTTAGGAAAACACAACCTATTCTAACAGTCTGCGGCCTAATCCTCATTCAAAAATCAAATCCATCACATTTGCCAGGCAAGCCTGTCAACCAAAGTCAATCAGTCTTTGACCTCTAAAGCTGGATCAACACTCGATACGAAATTCACCTTCTCACCTACCATTTCAAGATCATAGTCATCCACAAGCTTTAAGAAAACTTCCATTGTCTCAAAGTCTACCCTAACTCTATGTTCTACAAGCCAATCCATGTACAGCTTCACATCAAAATCGTAAAAAGCAATTCCATCGCATCAACTAAAAACACGTGCCACTGAACCATCAACAGACACCCCTTGTACATCTTTCTGACCACGACTGTATCCCCGAAGGAGCTAGTAACACTAACACCCACCTCTAGTACCTCACAAGGTAGATTCAACAACTTCGCATGCTCACTCCAAATACACGGACACGTAGATCCAGAATTAATCAGAAAAACAAGCCCAATGATTGTATCGAGGAATTACTTGCTACAACATCGACATCCTTCCGAAGCCAACTCTTAGTTCATCACTTCTCTTACCATCTCATGTCAAGATTGGTCACATTGTTCTCCCTCAACAGAACCCAACTCATGTGCCTGTTGACCCAAACAAACAAACTGCACTCCAAACTCTGGTACGGTCATACTGCCCTGAACTAAAGCGACGAACTCTCTCATCGTTCACATCCTCTAAAACCTCAGATTCACGATTACTAGCTCTAGGCCCACGCCTCGGCCTCAAACTTACCAAAGACAACAATACAATAATAAACAAAACACACAAACAAGAATATTTAGGGTTAGCAGGAGCAAGGGTCCAACGTGTTCAAGTATATTCCTTTACAAAAATCTTTTCAAATAAGTAATAGTAGCAATGGGAACTCGACACTACGCTTTAACACAAGCATCATGCTAACACATACTTTCAAACACCGTACTAACAAGCAAACAGTAAGCATACGTGGCAAAACATTCATAGAGACATAACAACAACATAACACATAAAACCTACCTCACTTACCTACCCGAGGTCTCGGAAACCTCAGGCTCTGATACTACTAAATGTAACCCCCTCGTCCCGGTCTGGCCGGATGACCGATCCGAGTGGGCCACACGGGGAAAACCGAGTGAAACCCGTTAAGGTTCCCCTCGGTTAGCAACCCTATTTTTTTTCTTTTTAATTTAATCTTGTCTAGAGGAACATTAAGTCCTAAGTGATTCACAACAGCGGAAAGCATCCAAAGAAAGACCACATTCGAACCCCTACCAAACACAACAGTCCATTTATAAGCTTACAGGGCAGACCGTATCGGTACCCTAACTAGGGGTATCGATACGCCCTGACCAGGTCAACCCAAGGAGTCAACTCCGGGAAGACCGTATCGATATAGCCCTTGAGCGTATCGATACTCCCTTCTCGGTCAAACCTCCTTGGTCAACAGAGTAGACCCGTACCGATACTCGGGAACCCCGTATCGGTATGCACTACTCGTTCCAACTTCTCCAAATTCCAGTAACTTTGGAGGGTATCGATACCCTTAGGGTATCGGTACGCCAGGCAAAAATTCGTGGCCTTTGGGCAAGGCCGTATCGATACGGCCCTCAGGCGTATCGATACGCCCTGCTCTGCAATTCCACCAATTTCAACTTGGTGACCTCAATCAAGACTCTAGATGCATTTTTAGACTCTCCTATTCACATACAAACATTTAAGCAATCATACATGAGCCAAAGGTAGCAATCAAACATGAATCAATGCATTCAATCATGACATTCAACCAAAGGGGTAAATTTAGCATAAAAGGGCATACATAAAAGTTCAAAAGCCCCAAAAGGCACAAGTCAACACATAAGAGGTTTGCATCACTAACAAGGCAACCTAAACGTCTAGAGGCATGCCACCATACACTAACATTCATCATAGCATTCATGCATTACAACCTGTAATCAATCCACACATCAACATAAGGCATTAACAACAATAAGCCAACACAAAAGGAGTCTAGATACAAGCTCCTAAAACACGTAGCATTTCTCATTGCTAGACTACTACATTATTTAATAAACCATACTTGAGCGAACTACCACACGCTTGGACGCCCTTTTCTTGCTCCTTGCTAACTCCAAGCTAAAGATCTGCATTGTCGGAAAAGGGAGAGCGTAAGCATGAAGCTTAGTGAGCGGAGCTCTAAAACATAACTACGACAATGCAGGGTTCAAAGCTTTCTTTAAAAATAAAGCTCAACGCATACAAATCATCCAACGACCTAATCCGTCTACTAACATACAAGTTCAACCAAAGGTCAACAATATAGGCATTTATCGTGGCATTACACTTCATGGTATGCATGAGGACATAATCCTAGATTAAAGCAAAACCATAAAAAGAATGATATAATGAGATACAACATGAGCACACATGGCATGCACGAGCATAACCAAACACACACGGTGGGACTACACATCACCGTTTCGACTAGTAGTTTTCCAATGGGACTACACATCAAAGTACTCTTCTACTAGTCACCACCGACGGGACTACACATCACCGGGGTCTTATACCACTCGCTACCGGCGGGACTACACATCACCGGAGCAACGACAACCATCACGTGAGGTTCGACACCAACCATGCAACACAATATATACTCACTATCATGCGACATGTACTCACTATACCATGCACAACCAAAACAAGTTGCAACAATATCCACAATTAGGCATCACTTACTACTTACAATCTTACCAATCACAAATGGTCTTACTCACCATTTTCGTGCACAACCTGCACTAACTTACACACATCTTACAAGGCATATCAACATCAACATTATTACCATCATACATGATCAACGATATAATATTAAGCAATCATACTTCTTCCCAAATTATTTAAATTTCATGCTTAACAAAACATCACCACAAGTAATGAAAACAAATGGAAAAAGGGGGAAATTAAAGGGGCAATTCACACCAACTTACTCTTGAATTTAAAATTGACTTTTCAAGCCCAAACTAAACTCTTTCAAAACCAACTTTGAACCAAAACGATACTTGAAAACATTTCCACATTCACATGCTTGAACCAATTGCTCAAAGCCATTTAAAATACTTTAACCACTCACCTTACTTCCTTAAGCAAGCCAAGCAAAGCTGACTAAAACCTCCTCACTTCCGGATTCGATCCCAAAGCTTTACCAATGCAAATCCTTGCTTCTAATCACCCCAACACAAGTAAATTAACCTCAAATCAGTCCACAAAACAATATAGCAAACCCGGAATACAACCCAAGCACAAAACACATATTTTTTGATCCAAGAACAACCCCAAAAAGCCATTCCCGAGCAGCCCCCTTACACAGCCGAAAACCATTGATTCCAACTCTTTTAACACACCTAATAGCTTCCAAAACAACCCCTAACTATCATACAACTATTAGCCCTCATTTCCCAACATAAAACACACCCAAAATCAACCTTTAAACCCTTCAAAAACCCCATTAAACCCCAAATTCGGGAAACTTAACAAAACCCTTTAAAAATCATATATGTTGAACCATTTGGTTCATAAACTTCATATCTATCATTATTAACTCAAAACTTTAAGTTAAACACAATAAAGCTACCATTTTTATTCAAATCCTCTAAAAACTCAAATTCCAAAACATGGATGAAAATGAAAACTACTTGTACTTTTGAAGAGATGGAGTTGAGAGCAAGTCAAAAACGTAATTACCTTTCAAAACCGAGCCAAAAATGAGGGAGAAAGGAGGTGGGATAGCCACTTGGAGAAAAACCTCTCCTTTGTCGTGAGAATGAAATGGGGAGGGAGGAAGATGACAACATTTTGTGTTTTAAATCAAAAGTGGGGGTTTTTAATTTAGAAGTCCAAATATTTACACAAATGTCATTAATGAATGGCTATTGGGCTTGGTATAAAAATTGGGTCCAACACCTTTATTTTATTTGCAAATAAAACCTGAACCATTATTTAATTTATTTAAATTATAAAACCGAACCCGGATAATATTAAAACATTATTTTCACCCGACCCCTAAACCCGGGTGTTACATGGAATGTGTTTCTAGATCTGGTTCGGTTTGTTGTTGTCATTGTTCTTTCTGTTGTCATTTTTCTCGAAGTTTTTGTGTGTGTAGTATTCAGGCTAATGCTTCGATCTTCGGTACAAAATCTACTAGTTCGCCTGAATTCTTCCTGGTCATAAATAAAAAAACAATATCAGTAACTTTGTTGGAGTCCCCGACAACGACGCCAATTTAACAAGCGTCGTAATTGTCAAATAAATAAAGCCTTAATCTCAAAATAAATATAAAATAAGCGTAGTAAGAGAAGAAGGGTCGATCCACATGGATTAAGGAATTTCCAATATCGTTTTGAATTGGTCTTTAACCAAGAAATTTGCAAGAGAAAATAGGGGTTTTAGTGAAATAAATTGAATAAAATAAACCTAATAAAAATAATAGAAACGAGAAAAGTAAATAATTGAAAATAATTGTGATGAGAGATGGCCTTCAGCTTCGCTTTGTCTCAATTCGCCTCGATCACTGAAACTGATTTTTACTTCGGATACTTGCTGGTGACAGTCTACAAGGCCCAACTCTTGTAACTTACTCTTCTCTCTGGCTAACTAATTTTCCAAGTTCAATCCTTAGAATTTAGTCCTTGTTTGGATTAACAATGCTATCGATGCTAACGCTAATGTTGTCTTCAGTGCTGGAAAAGCTCGTTCCCGGATTATAGTGTCTCAATGAGAATCGAACCCAATCTTGATTTTCCTTAGCGGACCGCCGCTAAGTTTGTTCTTAGGGAGTTGAATTTGCTACAAGCCGAACCTTCTCCCCAACGGTAGATCAAAACGTTGATCAAACCAACGCGCGCTTTTTGGATTGAAGGTGTTGAGATGTTAAAGGAAAGGCCGATTGCCAGTCCAATAATGCCAAAAATCAAGAAAGAAATCTGAAGGTATGAAGAGCTTTTTCAATTCTCACGAATAGGATTGAGTTGTCGCTTAGCTATCGGCTAAATGGAAAATTAGCTAAGCATGATAGAAATCATACTTAGCATATTTAAAGAAAGTGAAATAAAAATGAAGCTAAAAGGGAAAGAGAATTTTACAGAACTTCAAAAGCAAGAACAAACTAAGAATGAGAGATGATTTTCTAGCTTACCTTGAAGGGTATTTATAGTATATTAAAACCCTAAAAATAACCTAGAAATGATAAAAGATAAATCTTAAAAATTTTAAAATTAAATCCTAAAAACAAAAGATAATTCCAAGTTTGAAATTTAAAATGAGCTGATCTTGCTTATCCGTTCTAGCTGACTAGACCTTTTGAAAGCTGTTGACTGGATCTTCTAAAAGCTGCTGAATGGATACCACGTCAGACTTTATGCCCAGAGTCATGCCCACTAGCTCAGCCTTGATTCCAGAAAATAATATTGCAGAACTTTGCATTTTAAGTGTAATTTCTAGAATTGAATTCCTGCAAAGAAAATGCACAAAAGCACCCAAATCAGCAACATAAGCTAATCATTTGAGGCATAATTAAGGACAAAATAGCAACCAAATAAACTACTTATCAAAGACAATTCTTATATATTTTACACAAATTAAGAATCAAATGGCTTAAGTTTCAAATAAGTGCCCAAAGTTTTTTTCGGGCCAAGAGTAGGTGCCTAACGTTTTCAAAGTTACCGTTTTAGGTGCCCGTCGTTAACTTACTTTAAAAATACCTATATTTACAAAAATTCACAAAATAACCCTAAAATCCATAGATCCTTAGATCTGACCACTGTCGTGCCGTTTTTCACGCTGCCATCGACGAGTTAAAGCTTTCTTTTTTTACCACAAGACTCAAACGTCGTTCGTCGGTCGATCAGCCGCCATTTGTCGATGATCGTTTTCTTTTCTTTTTGAGAGTTCGACTTTATTTTGATGATAGACACGTCGTCTGTCGACTATCAGCGACACAAGAATGAGGGAATGATTGTGGGGTTCGGTGACGGGAGTGGTGGGCACATCGATGATTGACGACGGCAATGACTAAAATCGAGATTTGGAAGTTAAGGATTTAGGGAATATTTTAATGATTTTGAGAATTTTAGGATATTTTTTAAAATAAAACATGTCATGTGTCATGTTTTTATTGGCTAACTAAATTTTTTTAACGGTTGTTAACGTCAAGGTACCTAAATGGAAACTTTGAAAACGTTAGGTACCTATTTGGCTCGAAAATTACTTTAGGCACTTATCTAAAAAAGGGGCATACTTTGAACACTTATTTGAAACTTAAGCCAACTTTTATACTCAAAAAAATCTAAAGCCTTAGCCGTCAGCTCTATTAAAGTCTCATTGAGAAGGGTTAAAACTAAAAAGGCAAACTTCTCCCATTTCCTCCCTAAATTGCACTCTCTCTTTGATCTATGAAAGCCTCTTCCTCTTGGTCCAAGATGATGGTGGTTTACATGATCCAGGGTTTGGTTTGCATCAAAGGTAAATGGTTGGTTTAAGTCACTACCTTTTTCCTTTCTTTTCTTACTATCCTTATTTGCCATCATTTTCTCTACCACACTGTCTCCTCTTTGTTCTTGTTACCTTAGCTCTCCCATTCTGCCTAGTTTCTTTTCCTTTCCCTTTGTTTGTCTGCCTTTGCTACCCTTTTACTTCTCCATCCCTTTTTGGCTTATCGTTTGTGCATTTACTCCACCTTAACATGGAACCCAACATTCCCTCCTGTAAAATAAGCTTTAATGCTTTTAATACTCTTCCTCCGAACCATTATGATCTGGAAAATCTACCAAAAGAGGATATGGAAAAGCTTAACTTTAATGAAGATAGTGAAGTTAACTTCACTATTGAGAATCAAGCCTTAGTGGGAAAGATTCTCTCTAGATCACCTATTAAGGTCCTCACTATGAATGTTATCATCAAAAAGACATGGATGTGCCCTGATATTGAATGCCACGATCTCGGCAAGAACATGTTTACGTTCATGTTTTCAAATCCCGAGGATCGACTCAGAATCTTAGGACAAAGACCTTGGTCCATACAAGATCGCCTACTTATACTCAAGGAATGGTTGCCAAATAAAACGTTTGAAGAAGTGGATTTCGAGCTGGAGGAATTCTGGGTTCAAGCTCACGACATCCCTATTGCTCTCATCACACAAGACAACATTAGGAAAATTGGAAATCTCTTCCCAACATTCTATTGGTCAAATTTGAACGAAGATTGTAAGGTTCAATGGAACGATGTCGTTAACATTCGTGTAGCTTTGCAGGTTGAAGACCCACTAAAATATAGATTTACTTTCAATCGAAAGAATGCATCTCCGATCGAGGTGAAGTTCAAATACGAAAGGTTGCCGTTGTTTTGCTTCAAATATGAGAGGTTGGACCATAATGAAAAAGATTGCTTGTTCAATATTTCGATGTTTCAGACGACCGGGCGTTACTGTCCTTGGCTGAGAGCTACCACCGGGCGACAACATAAACCACATCCAGGCACTGCCCCAACAAAAATCACCCATAATGATGTGGTGTCGCTCGTTTCAGAAAAAGACAAAAGGGCCCAACACCCGAAGCTGAACCAAGATCTTGGCCTCGTCACCTCGGACAAGATCTCAAAATCCTTAATCCCAGGATGTGTCTCTTCGAAGTCTACTAAATTGAACTCTCCTCTCTATTTTAAGAATGCAGACAGAAATTCAAAACATAAAGAATTACCGGGTTTGGAAACTCCTTTAAATGCTGGCAGCCAATACAATCTCGGCCCAATCTTCCCTTCTATTAAGGAACCAGAAATGACTATACCCAAAGGTCCTAGTCCTCCAATGTCGCTCCATGATGAGATTTGGGGTGATTTTATTGCTACAGGCCTCAAGTCGATCACTGTCTCAAACTGAAACAAACGCAAAAGGATTGATGAATCTTCAGAGTTTGTCCACTCTTCTAAACGCATGGAGCTTTGGACAAAAATCTCAAAAGAAATTGTCCAAGTTGCTCTAGGAAATTGGTGCGTAAGTGAAAGAGGCATCGCTGCAGGTGATGATTATTTTAAAGCTGGCTCTTTTTCCGAATCTATTTATTTCTGCTTCTACGACCATCAACAAGATCGAACATGGGAAACTTGGTAAAACCTATGGTTCAAAACGTCTGACTCTTATCAAACAAGCGGCTCTCCGTAAACATGCAATGGAGCAATCTCGGGTTATGGTTGACGAAGTGGGCTTGATTGAATTAGGAACTGGCCCTTTCAGAAAAAAAAGATTACAACGATCCCTTCTTTTATTGTCGATGAGCTTATGCACCTAAACAAAGAAACTATTAGAAGTGACGATGAAGATCATTCCATCTTGGTCGAATCCTCTAATCAGCCTAATCTTGTTGGCGAGTCCCTAGGCTTTGCGGATAACTCCGGAGTGAGTTATCCGCGTACCCCATGAATTACACTACTCCAGATACCCTCGTTTGGAAGGAGCGAAGGGTGGAAAGAAAGCTAAATCCTTCCCCGAGGATCACCATGTTCGCCCCTGAAGCGGTTGATCCAAGGTTTCTCATGTGTTTCTTTGTTCCCAGTGTCTTCGATGAAGCTGTCGAATCTACAAGTCCCTTTCTTCCATTTTTTTGGTTTGCACTACGTCGTCACTACCTTGACAAGACCCATCACCTCCAGTGAGGGAGCCTGCCTCCAAAAGGAGCTCTCAGGCGGTCGATGTATGCTTTTTTTCCTTCTCAGCGCTTGGATGATGGCTCCAATCGAGTTTTGCAGCACTTGGTTTGTAGGCTTTGGTTTAAGTCCATCCCTGGTTGTACCAATGATTATGGCCTATCGTAGGATCCCTTTTTGGATCAGTTTAGGATTGTTTGTCATCTTCTGTTTTCCAGTTTATGGTGTCCCCAGTTTTAGATGGAAGGCCGAGTTTGATGTTGGTTTTTACCTCGTTTCCTCCATGCCCAATTTAGGGATCTCGTTAGGCATGATCAGGTTGATAAGAACCATGTCCCTTGACACGAGAGCCTGCCTCCGAAAGGAGCTCTCACTTGAACGTAGCTTTCAAACTTCAGTCCCTGAACTTTGGACGATGAGGATCACGTGTCTGTGTCTCATGTTGCTGCGATGTTTATGGTGCTCCCAATGGTTTGGGTTTATTCACTGCGTTGTTCCCTTTTTGTTGGGTGTCAATGGCGATGCTCGCCTTGTCCTCATGTCTGTTGCCAACTTCTGTGGCTTAGTTTTTGATGCTTGGCCGGTCGGCCTCTTGTTTCGAGTCTGGGTCCTTTCATGTATGATGCTCGAGTCTGCTGTTGTTTTTTGCATCCCCTCGTGCATGGCTTTGCATGTGTTTGAGGTGGATGCACGTGTCTCGTTGGTTGTATTTGTTTAGTTTTAATGAAAGTTGACTTTGGATAAAAAAAAGTCTCATTGAGAATAAGGTTATAATTTAAGTATATGAAAGCAGTTTCCGATTAAATAGAAGCATTTAAGCTTTCATGCTTTGCGATGACTTTGTTTCTTTTTTTACCAGCCTCTACCTAGTATTAACAGCGGAGTCAGGATTTTCGTATAATGGAGTTAGAGTAAAATATAAGGTACGAGGATTCTCATACCACTATAATATAAATATTATTGACCTCATACCCAAACAAATCAAGTGGGATCAATTCTAAGATTTTCATAAAAAAATTTATACCAACTCCTTAAAAACCTCATTTAACTTTTTAAAATCACATACAACAACAAATTAAGTGGGGTCAATTGACCCCTAACCCTACGTGTGGCTCCGCCACTTCTTAGTACAATTAAAGTGAATGTGGATGATTTGTTTTTAGTGTCTTCTCCTGGTCTATCGACTATCGGTGTAGCGACAAAAAACCATAACAGTTTATTATTAGTTATTCATGCTAGACCTCTTTTTAAGAGTGAATTGGTAGAAGTTCGTGCTTTTATTGTCGGGATCACACTAGCTGCGAAAAAGAGATGGTCCTCAGTAATTGTGGAAAGGGATGTGTCAAATGTGGTTTCTAAACTCAATTCTCGAACAATGAATCTATCGATTATTGGTATCTTGCTACAAGAGGTACAAGCTCAGCCAAAATTCAAGTTTGTGAATACAATATGTACGACGAGAAGCTAGTCAGGCGGCACATAATCTAGCATATTAGACTCTTTTGTGTCCTTCACCTGCATGATTTTATATTGATTGTTTGTTTTGTATTTTGTCTATTGTTTTTCATAATGCTTCTTGTGGCTAATTTATAAAATGGTCTTTTGATCTCAAAAAATTATTATAAAAAAATATAGTTGAAACTGAAAAGTTGCGGTTTTTTTTTATAAAAACTGAAATTACATGTATTAATGGACTAATTCGAGAAGAGAAATGTAAAAGTTTGTTATGATGATAAACCACTTAACTTAATTTATTTCATTCACACCATTAAAATTTGAACATATTACTTTGCCTTAAGCTTAAAAAACATAATGTATTATCTCACTAAATCAATCGATAATTACAAATTTTAACCCTAATAAAAGTTATACTCAATATGTATTATAATTAATCATTGGAAACATTAAATTAAATAATTAACTTAATGATTAAAGCAATTTAAAATTGACTAAATCTAAAAACCTCTACCGTGTCAATCTCACTAGGCATCCTTAGCTAATAATTACAAATTCCGAAGCAAGTAGGAAAACACAAGGGCATTTAAGAAAACTATAAATCTATCGAAAATAAGTTAATCTAATGAGACAAAATACTATATCCTTTAAGTAAGGTCAAAAATTCGAATATTGATATTGTGAATGTGATAAATTGAGTTGGGGGTCGCCCTATAATGAGCATCAGTGGTGCCCAATCCGAATTAGTCAACTAATAAATTGAATAACAATAGTTAAACAAAAAATTGTAAATCTATAATAATCGTGTGTTAATGTTATATATGAATCATATTCGTAATACTTTTAGGTTTTAAGAGTGAAATTATTATTAATATTTTTTTCCAATATTTAGTGTATAATGTTTATATTACCTCGGATTCTTACATACTCATAAATAAATATTAATATATAAACATATATAATCTTTCATGTCCTCCTATACATTGTCCATGTTTAGTAGAGAGAGGTTTGAGCAAAAATTAGAGGTTTAAAGTAAAACTAGAAGTTTGACTGTTCAATTCCTATAATTTGAATGTTTGGTAAAGAGTCGATTGAAATAGCGGATTGGGGTGAAACCTCTAATTTTGAAAAAGCTGCTAATATGACCTTTTTGAAATTAGAGGTTTTGATATATGAGTTATAAAGACTCTTTTACCTTTAACAATTATAAAAAATCTCCAAATAGCCTAAATTTAGTCATTTATATTTCAATTCTCCAACCTCGCATATTTACATTGTGACATTTGTAAACTAATATTTTTTATTTTTTCTTTTTATTCTCACACATTTATATTTGTATTTAAATTTAATAATTAATTAAATTTTAATAAAAATAATTATATAAATAATAAATTAATATATTGATACTTCAAATATGTTTAGTAATGTTATATTAAAAATTATTTTTCATCACACAACTATGCGACAAGCACCGAACAAGTACTTAAACTCCGTGAGAATCCAAAAATTCATTCCTAGCACTACCCCGAATAACACCTCTCGCAGCTGCCATGGCACGAGGACCACCAACGCGACATACGTGTTAGCTTTCACCCAACCAATGAAGGCCGATCCCAACCCGCAGGGACGGACCCAGGACTTTAGGTTAGGGGGGGTGAACCTATAAATTTCTAGGGGGGTTAACTTATAAAAGTTTAGGGGGCGAAAATAGATTTTTAATATAAAATACATAGAAAAATTTAAAATTTTTGGGGGGCGGTTGCCCCCACCAGCACCCCCCTCGGTCCATCTCTGCCAACCCGGTACTAATCTCACCGTCGAACCAACATTGGCCACCCCGGACGCAACAATATCAGCACAAAACCGACGACAATAAGTGACCACATCCCCAAAGGTGTGCGAGTTATCCTGGAAAATCAACAAACACCTATGTTTTCACAAGACCCAACAGGTGACAGCAAATAGGATTGCCCAGTCATTGCCCATAGCCTGCGCATGACCATTACCCCTCAAATTCTCATCCAACCAAACCATGAAAGGCAAAAAACCAAAGGCATGCAACCTATCATGCCGCACAAGCCGATTCCAAACATGCTTCGCATGAGAGCATAACCAAAGAACGTGGTCCATCATTTCCTCACATTGGTTGCAAGCCGGACATGTAGTGTCGCTCGCCAAATGACGGTGGCCACGCTTAACATTCGTAACGAGCCTATCGTGCAACACAAGTCAAAAAAACACATGAATAAGCTAGGGAACATTCAGACGCCAAACAAGAGACCACATACCATGTGACGGAGATGGAGGTGTATCACCCAAAGAGGAGTAGGTCGAAGAAGTAGTGAACGTACGGTGCTCTTCCCAATGCCAACCCGACTTGTCTCTGCCACGAGCAGTATGTGAAGGAACCACACACACGATACGTTGGACAATCTTGTTGGAAAAATTTGATAATTTTGGAGCTTTGAATAAAAAAATGATTCAAATGTTGTTGAGGAAAATGTGGAACCAATTGTTGGTTCGTAAATGTGCAGACGTGCACGACGTGGGTAACGCAAATGTCTGAACCGGTCTGGTCCTTCGTGGGCTTGTAGATATTTTGACCCAAATTTGAAATGAATTTTCCTCAAATAAAAGCATAAATTTGCCAAATTTTATCTTGGAATTAAAAGTGTAAATATTGGAAGTTACCTTTAATTCAGATAATAATTTTGGAAATTGCTTTATAGGAGAATCAATTGATTCTCAATATTAAATGCTCCATTAGGTCAAATTTTCCACTTATACCCTCATGACAATCCTATAAATGGGGAGTAAAGCTTCTAGGTTTACAACCAACAAAAACCACAGAAAATTTTTATTGTTTTACTCTGTGGATTTTACAAGTGGTTTTCCGTGATAGGTGAAGGCAAGGGTCGGTTCGTGATCTCCATAGTAGTGCAACTGTGGCTGATCTTATGTTGTTGTATCCTGGGAGACAGACGGCCAATGAACTCGAGCACCATAGGAGTGGCCGAAAATCTGTCTTAAGGAAACTGCGTTCGTGCAGGCCTCAACATGTTTCTTTTTGTTCCAAATCGGTTTGATTTATATATTGTTGTATTGTTCTTAATTTTGTACTGTTCGTTTAAATAATATTATTTTATCTTATTATTTATTCTTGGATTAACGCTTATTTTCTAACAATCTTAAAATAGATTCTCAGTTTTAATCCAGGACGAACAAATTATTATATATAAAGCAATGATTCACACGATGAGAAAATTTTCACGCATAGAAAAAGGAAAGCCTGATGTTGTTATTTGTGATTTACATGCGTGCTTTTTTCCATAACCTTTATATGGCTTTAAACTAAAGTGGTCAATTATTTCATATTTGACATTTGACCATTTTTCTTGTCTTCAAAGCTTTTGTTGCCCGTAAATGCTCAAAGACATCTCAACGATTTTCATGGCAGTGAATGCCCAAGGACAAGAAACATTGAGATCACCAACACCACAGATTCAACACGATGCAAGTGGTTTTCTTGAGATAGAACATTTGGATATTCGATTAGTAAAGTAATTTAAATATTCCTTAATAAGTTTTCTTGTAAATATGACTCTTTTAAAACCATAAATTATGGTATTATTAAGGTAATATTCCATATTAAATTTTGACCTTTAATATGGTATGGTTTATGTCATAATTAAACTTTTTTATGACATTGTTAAGGTAATAATGAAATATTCCTTAAACATTTTTGACATTAATATTAAATAATAAATATGGCATTCAATATGAAAATATGGTAATTTTATAACCTTATATGCCAACCTTACTTGGAATGGAAATAAAAACTTTAAATACATGTTTGCATGTATTGTTAAGATAAAGTTTTAAATTTGGTAATATTTTTGGTAATATTATTATGATAGTGTTACCTTATAATGTGAACATTTTAAATATGGAATATATATAAATTATACTTTGTCACATTTTTTATCTTAATTGTGATTCTTTGTATTTTTTGAAATTATGTGGATTTTATTTCGTACTAACAATTTCTTTTGAGAAATTTTGTAGAGAGAAATATGATATCCAGGCGAAGTCGTGTTTGTTTTGGAAATAAAAGATCTCGTAAATAATTCATTTCGAGAATTTAATTCTTGCCGTTTTAACGGGTTTACTTAATCTTTCAAACAAGAAATGGAAATAAATCAAAGGATTAATACCTTTTGATTTCTGTTGGTTAAACAGAATTAAGTTGGATTGATATCTCTGTTGTTTAACATAAGATATAATGGAAATAAACTACTAAATTGGAATATTGTGTTGATTCTAATTTTAGAAAAGAAAATAAATCATTGAATTTATTTTCAAGAGAATCTTGTATGGTTCCAACGTTGCAAGGAAAATAAACCATTGAATTTATTTCCGTAAGAATCAAGTATGATTCAATTTTTGTAAAAGGAAATAAATCATTAAATTTATTTCTATGCTAGAATCATGCGTTGATTCTAACTTGTTAAGAAAAATAAATCATTGAATTTATTTCCGTAAGAATCAAATATGATTCAATTTGTGTAAAAGGAAATAAATCATTAAATTTATTTCTGTACTAGAATCATGTGTTAATTCTAACTTGTTAAGGGAAATAAATCGTTAGATTTAATTTCGTGAGAATCTAGAATGATTCAACCTTGAAATAAATTGGTGAATTTATTTTGGAAAGAGAAATAACTTAAAGTTATTATTTCTTAAAGAATCAAGTATAATTCTATTTTAGAAATAAATCGGTGAATTTATTTTGGAAATAACATTGGTTACTAAATTCTTACTAAGGTCTCGAATCAAAGCATGGAAGAATTTGGTTCTCTATGTTAAAATTAAATTCTTAAAGCCTATTCTGATGCATGCTATGAAGTGCACAATGTTTAAAAATGGCTAAAGAATCGAGAGGGTCGTTGGACCATAAATGGAAGATTCCAAATTATTGTGAATCAAAGGTAGTGATTTCGATTGATCATCCATGCTTGGAATGGTTTCAAGAATAGAATCCATAAATGGTGATTGAAAGAAAATTTAAAAATGCTTGTCTAGGATTGGTTCTTTGAGAGACTTGGTATTTAAGCGTGCCTAGTGCACCACCTCTCTTTCATAAGTTACCTACCTGGTGCATTGTTTATTGTTGTTCTTTCTATTAACACCGTGTGAACTTTTGTTTGGGGTTTAGTTTACTAAATCTCCTTCGTCTAACAAAAGTTAGAAATTATGTTTCTGTTTCTGGTTTTAGTCTTTAACTAAAGTCCCGACGTTTAACAGATTCATAATGCTTGGTTTTGGATTGTGTCTACGTGACACAATGGAAAAATCAGTGAAATTTATTGGAAAGAATTTCATACATGGCAACAAAAGATGTTGCATAATTGACCATGACAAACCTGGTTAAATATCTGAAGGATGATCCTCTTATTATTAGAGAGGATAAGGTAAATATTGTTACCACCTTAAAATGTTACTAAGGTAAATATTGCTAAGACAAATATTATCACGGCAAACGTAGTAGAAGTCAAAAGCGACTTCAAACCGTAAATTAGACGGTGTGTTCAAAAAGCAAAATTTCATGAAAAAAATACTTCAATTGCCATAAGATGGGAACAAGTCTTCGGACTGTAGACTTCCAAACGAGGGCAATGTTACTGCCATAACAATTGATATGACAACATATTAGTTGAAGGAATATGTTTATTACCTTCATTGATGATAGCACAAAAATAATGTAAAGATGAAGCTATAGTGAAAATTGTTCACTATGAGCATGATGTTGAACCCCAAACTTAATTAAAGGTTTAAGATAGGGAGAAGCTCTATATGAGTAATGTTGGTACTATAATGTGCCTAACATGTGAGGGAAGTTGTTCTATAAGCTAATTACCTTTTAAACAAGATTCCCCATAATTAAAGAGACTAGACACCATATAAGTTATGGAAGGTAATTAAACCTTCCTACAACTACTTAAAAATGTGGGGGTATCTTGCAAAGGTAATGACCTCATTACTAAAGCAACTGAGAATAGATCCCTAAAAATGGTGGATTGTATTTTCATTGGCTATATAGAACATAGCAATGTATATCGATTTCTTGTGTATGAATCGAAGAACCCTAAGATTCACAAGCATACGATAATGGAAGCAAAAGATGTCTTTCCTTGAAAATATATTCCCTTGTAAAGCTAGGAAAGTTGGTCAAAGTTCAATGAAACGAACTTCGAAGATTATCGATAAAGATTACTCAAATGATCAACAAAGGTTTGAGCTTAAAATAGAGCCACAAAGAAGTAAACGAGCAAGGGTAGAAAAATTCTTTGGATCATTTTTCTAAACTTTATGCTAGAGGTTGAATCTCAAACGTATAATGATGTTATACATTAATCTGAAGGCATCTTATGGAAGGATGCCATTAAGAGTGAAATTGATTCCATCATGCAAAACCATACGTGGGGAATTAGTGGATCTTCCTCCGTGAATTAAACCACTAAATTTTGAATGGATTTTCAAACGAAAAATGAAAACAGATGGAACAATTGATAAGTATAAGGCCAGATTGGTAATAAAAGGTTACCGAATGCCTTGACTATTTCGATACATACTCTCATGTATCAAGGATAACCTCCATAAGTATGATACTTACAATTGCCGCTTTGCGGAATCTAGACGTACATCGAATAGATGTTAAAAGAGCTTTTCTAAATGGAGATCTTGATGAAGAAATATACATGGAACAACATGAGGGTTATGTAGTTTCAAGTCAAGAGAGAAAAGTATGTAGATTGGTGAAATCCTTGTATAGACTTAAACAAGCACTAAAGTAAAGACATGAGAAGTTCGATAATGTCATGATGACAAACGACTTCAAGATAAATGAGTGTGACAAATGTGCATATGTCAAAACTACTAACATTGAATATATTATTCTATATTTGTATGTTAATAACATATTCATTGTTGGAAGCAACAATAAAATAGTAAACGTACCAAAGACTTGTCAAATTCAAGATTGACATGAAAAATATGAGATTAACATATTTGATTTTGGGCATCCAAATCAAACGGTCACTTGAAGGTCTCATATTGACGTAGTCACACTACGCGGACGAGAAGTTTGGCAAGGATGTTTCCGGCATAGCCAGAACTCCAATAAATACATGCCAACTTTTGTCCAAGAACAAAGACCAAAGTGTTGACCAAGTAGATTCAATAGACCAGATATTGTTTCTACTGTAAGCAGTTCAAGTAGATTCACAAGCAATTCAAGTGAAAATCACTAGAAAGCAATTGTGAGGGTATTGAGATATCTTAGATATACTCGAGATTATGAATTGCATTATTCCAGAGATCCTACTATTTAGAAGGATACTCTGATGCGATTGGATATCTGATATTCAAGGCACAAGTGGATATGTCTTCACTTTGGGAGGAGGAACCGTGTCATGAAAATCCTTAAGAAAAATGGTTATAATCAAATCTATAATATAATTTGAGTTGTAGTTCTAGACAAGTCTAGAAAAGAAGTCGAATGGCTTCAGAAATTTTTTGAAGGATATTCCTGAACGACCAAAGCCAATGCCCACAATTGGTAGAGCACAGAGCTTTGTGTATAATGGGTAAGTCGAGACATATGCGTCGTCGACATAATACCGTTAGACAACTGATCTTAAATGAAGTTATCTCTATTGATTTTTTGAAATCAAAGGATAACGTTGCGGATCCACTAACCAAAGGGTTAAGTCGAGATCAAGTTAAAAAAACCCGAAAGGAATGAGACTAAAGCCAATGTAAATTTAAGGTGCTATGTGAAGGAAAACCCTACTGTTGCGTGCAAAAGAGTCTATCGCAATTATAGTGCAAGTGTACACGACGCAAGTAGTAAAGTGATACGAAATATCGGATATCGTCTCCACAAGGATTGGGCTAATGACTTCACCTAAATTCACTGCACGAAGTAAAGAGAAATATTTAAGAGAATTGTCACGAATAATAAAGTAAAAAACGTAAATAAAAGATTGAGATATCAAGGTAGAGAGAATGGGCTGGTATTGAATTGCTCAGTAGTGCAGGTATTGAATTGCTTAGGATCTCTAGTTCTGTCGTCGCGCCCGTCGCCGGCAGCACCTGTCGCGGCGGCTGTCCGTTAACTGTCGCGGCAGCGAACACTAACTCCGTACTTCAAGCTTGGCAAGAATCACAGATCTGCCTTACCCTATCCCTAGGCACAAGTCTGTCGATGATCACGTCTTTGATGATACCTCCCAGCGTGAATCGAAGGATGAACACCGATGTGTATGAATTCTTCCTTAGCCACTTAACCTCGCCCTATCCCTAGGCACGAGATGGTTCAACTATAAACTAGAGAACGCGCTCTTATCTCTTTCGTATACTTAACTCTCCCGATGCTAAGTAAATGGATAACCTCACAATGCTCTCCCGATGCTCTTGTAAGATATTAAAACCAAGATAAAAGAACTTGAAGTTTATTTTATTGAACTTGAAAAATCCTAAAACAAAGCAACCCTTGCAACTACTTTACAAAACAACCCGTAGCCCTAGGGGGAATTTAGAACATGTCGGTGACGGGTGGACGGCAGGGGTTTGGTTTCGGTTGTGGGGTAATCGGTTCTGCCCTAGGTTAAATCTATGCCCTTATATAAGCTTTGGGTTCAAGTTATCTAAGGTAACAAGGATTACAACTTTAATTAAAAGTAAGATTCTAATAAAGACTAAATCTCTAAAGTCTCCTACTTTCCAGCCGCATCCTTATTTTGTGGGAATTCCTTTCCTTGAGCCTTGGCTTGACATATCTTTTGATCCGGGGCTTAGAAAAATATTTGGCTTTCACACGACAGACGAGCAGATTTTTCTCTATCTATCGAGGTCCACTTTGCTTTTCCTCTTCATTAGTCTGCTGTCACCATGCTGTCACGACAGGTCCATGACAGGTTCGTCTTCTTCGGCTGCTTGTCCAGTTCAGCTTTCCTACTTATCTGCCCTGCGCCTGCCTTCAACATCTACTGTGGCAGATACCTGCAAAAATAGCCATCTTTCAGTAGAATCCGTGCCTTTTATATAATTGTGATGTTTTATTGAAAACTAACCTAAATGCAATGCAATGATGCTTGAATGCAGCAGAAATATGGGTTAAAAGGGGTGTAAATAATAGAACTTTTACACACTCAACACACCCCCAAACTCAAGTTTTTTGCTTGCCCTCAAGCAATGAAGACTTAAAAGAAAACTGAAAATTTTTGTGTTGGCCTTCAAACAGTGAACTGTCCCTTACCTGTCGCTCATTCTCTATGGCGGCAGCAACCTGTCGGAAAGGTTAGGATCTGTCCGGAATCTCCTTATAGCTCTCGTGCAGTGTGTGCATGCTTGTGAACAGTTATATGCTAAGACTCTCTTAGTTTCACTAGAATATTCAACTTCTTAACTCGAATTTTTATGCCAAAGTTTATTTTCTTGAAGACACATTTTCATGCTTCATTTTTTTTCTATTTTTAAGCTAAGTTTTTCTAGAGCCAGTTTCGGGCACCTCTAGTTAGCTTCCTAGAGCCGATTTCGGGCACCTCTAGGTTTTTGATTTTCTTTTGCTAAACTTCTTTCCTAGAGCCAGTGTTAGGCACCTCTAGGGGCTATCCAAGTTCTAAGCTTCCTATTCTAGTTTGGCTAAAAGAAATCTAAGCAATATAACAGTTAAAAAAGTGTTTAAGTTTTCAGAACTATAGAAAGGCTCTAAACTTTTCCTTAACCTGTCCTAAAGATGCTGCCACGATAGAGCCGTCATGACAGGTAAGTTAACTTCACAGTTTTAATCCAACAGTTTAAATTTTCTGATTTTTTTAAAGAAAATAAATAAATAATAAGACACAACAAATAATAAAGAGATGTGCTAAAGACTCCATTAATGATGGAGGGTTGCCACCCCCAAACTCGAGGGTTGCATTGCCCTCAATGCAAAATGACATGAAAAATAAAAGAAAGAAAAAGTACATCACAAAATATAAAGGCAGGCAGCAATAAGAGGTAAAAACTTAAATTTTAGTCGCTGCCTTCACTGCTGCTGCTGACGCGGATCTGATGACGGCGTCTGCGCTGTGGGAGAGGCTGGGCAGGTTCAGGAGCAGATTGATCAGCAGGTGCATCGGCAGGTGGAAGGGCAGGTTCATCGGCAGGTGGAAGGGCAGGTTGCTCCACTAGCCGGACGTCGGAACTGCTACCACTGTCCCAAGAGCTGCTTGTGGTGGTGGCTTTGGGCAGCCTTTTCTTGTGTGCCACATGCTTAATTCGTTTGACCCGCGTAAAGTCGCTCTCCAAATTCCTCCGGATAAGAGGGCTGTCAGCAGTGGCAGGTCTTTTGGTTCCTCGAGGGGAGGTGTCTGCCGGTGGGCTGCCTTCCGCCGTTGGGGCAGGGGATTGTGTGGAAGCGGCAGAATGCATATGGGGAGAGACAGGTGGTGTGGGTGTGGGGGAGGGGATATGGAAATAATGGGCGGGGAAGGTGGGGAAGATGACATCCGAATAATGTAAAGTATTAGTAATAAAATTTACCGTTGCATTTGAGAAGTCGCGGATAAAAGTCATCAAACCCATTTGGCGCTCCTCTACCCGCAGGATTGCAGCAAGGATGTGGGCAGACTGATTTGTCGGAGCGGTGTCAGCGGCAGCATCTGGGGCAGGGTCGGTGGCAGGTTCATCATCGAACTCAGCAGGAGGAGCATTTGGGTCGAAGGCGTTGATGGGTGATACGACTATGACCTCCATGAGGCTGGAGATGTTGTTGTCAGTCCAGCCACTGCCCGTTTTGATTTTTTCGGAGGGTTCCTCTGGTACGGCAGCACAGCGGCAGAGGGCGGTGATGGTGAACAGCAGGCAGAGTCGTGAGTCTGAGCGGAAGGCACAATCGATGATGCTGTCCCTCATGTACCTGCCCACATTGATGGGCCTGTCATGCATAATAGAGTGAATGAGGGCCAAGCGCTGTCGGTTGACTGTCGTATGGTGGGACGAGGGCAGGATACGCTTTTTGATGAAAGTGTTCCACAGTTTTGCTTCGGGGAGAAGCTGCCCCCTATTGACTAAGTGGGGGTTTTTCTTGCTGGTAGTCCATGTCGTACCAGCTTCTGTCAGTTCCACCATGATGGCATCATAGGCAGCAGCGTCGAGGGTGTCCAGAAATTGTTGGTGAGCATCATCGTTGGGGCCAAAGAAGAGGCCGAACACATGGTTGATGCTGTTGGCGGTAAGGGGCACTTCCACTCCTCGGACAGTGACAGTTGTCGCTGTTTTGCTGTCGATGGCCTCGTAAAATTCTCGGACCAAAGTATCATTTAACTCTGCCGGCTGCTCGGCAAAGTCCTCCCATAGCTGTGCCGTTATGGCCTTCACAATGAACGACCGCAGTCCCATATGAGGGCCATCTCTGTTGTATATAAAGCCATGCTCCTCCCATAGCTCCTTTTTGGCGAATGGTGATGCTGCTGCTGAAGAAGAAGCGGCAGCAGCGTTCTGACGGGTTTGTCTCGACGACATTTTGGTTGCAAGGGCTGTGAAAGAGAGAAAACAAATAAAACTAGAGGAGAACAACAAGAGAGAAAAATCAGAAGTGATGAAAAATGAAAATGGGAAGGGGTTTATATAGCGGTCGAGTAGCTGCCCATTTAATGCCGCAACGGCAGGCGGAAATAACGGGGCGGCAGATTGAATGTAGCGTGTCTGACACGTCTGACACACATTTATGCGTCTGCTACGCGTCTGCCGCACGCTTCTGCGTCTGTCGTGTCAGTCTGTTGACAGCCTGTCATATCCGTCTGCGGCGGCAGCCGAAACGACAGGTTTCCATAAATGGGCTTTATTGGGCTGATGGATGGGCGGTGGGCTTGGGTCACTTCTCCTTTTCTTCTTGACTCCTTTATTTCCTAAAAACTGAAATTAGAAAAACAAAACATTATTCGAATAAGATAACCTAATTTCCTAATAAATAATAATAAATAATAAAAAAATTAGGTTAAATTAGGGATGCCTTGTGGGGCATCTCCTAAAGTAACCACTTCCTGTATTCCTGGGGCTTCAGTCCCCTGATAATGCTTGAGGCATTGTCCATTGACTTTGAATTGGTGCCCGTCTCTTAATGATTGAATTGTAATGGCACCATGGGGAAAAACTTGAACCACTTGGAACGGGCCAGACCATCTAGATTTAAGTTTCCCTGGAAAGAGTTTCAACCTAGAATTAAACAACAACACAAGCTGCCCTGGGCAGAACTGTCGTGGCAGCAGCTTCTAGTCATGCCACTTCTTTGTTTTCTCCTTGTATATTCTTGTATTGTCGTAGGCCATTGTTCGTATTTCATCGATCTCATTCAAATCTAACAGCCTTTTCTGGCCTGCCTTGTCCAAGTCCATGTTTACTGCCTTGATTGCCCAATACGCCTTGTGCTCTATCTCGACAGACAGGTGACAGGTTTTCCAATAAATCAAGCGGTATGGAGACATGCCCAATGGAGTCTTGAAAGCTGTTCTGTATGCCCATAATGCATCATTCAGAAGTAAAGACCAATCTTTCCTAGTTGGTTTGACCATCTTTTCAAGAATGTTCTTCACTTCCCTATTGGATATCTCAGCCTGTCCATTGGTCTGTGGGTGGTATGCTGTCGCGATCCTGTGCTTGACACCATATTTCTTCAAGGCGGTAGCAATTACCTTATTATCGAAATGTCTCCCTTCATCACTGATAATCGCCTTAGGGATGCCAAATCTAGAAAAGATGTTTTTGTGCAAAAACTTTTGGACCGTTTTGGCATCATTCTTTTGAGTTGCGGTTGCTTCTACCCACTTGGAGACATAATCCACTGCTAGGAGAATGTAAAGATTTCCACATGAAGATGGAAAAGGTCCCATAAAATCAATCCCCCAAACGTCGAAGATCTCGACTTCTAGGATATTCTGCAGTGGCATCTCGTTTCTCCTCGAGATGTTACCTGTCCGCTGGCACCTGTCACAGTTCTTGTAAAAGTCTTGTGCATCTTTATACAGTGTCGGCCAGTAGAAACCTGACTGCAGCACCTTGGCAGCAGTTTTGTTCCCTCCTAAGTGTCCTCCATATTGTGAAGCATGACAGTGATGGAGAATGTCTTCTTGCTCTTCTTGTGGTACACACCTCCTTATAACCTGATCTGCGCACATTTTGAAAAGAAGAGGTTCGTCCCAATAATAATGCTTAACATCATTTTGGAACCTCTTTCTGGCTTGATAATTAAGATCAGAAGGAAATATTCCGCTAACTATAAAATTAACGAAATCAGCATACCAGGGAAGGCCAGAAGACTTACCTGCCGCCATGGCTGTCGCGACAGCGATTGCGGCAGCAAAGAGCTGCTCATCTGGGAAGGTCTCCAGTATGTGTGTCTCATCGAATGGTAGACTCTGTCCCTTCTCCAACCTCGACAAGTGATCTGCCACCTGATTTTCTGTCCCCTTTTTGTCTTTGATCTCAAGGTCGAACTCTTGTAATAGCAAGATCCATCGTATCAACCTAGGCTTTGCATCTTTCTTTGCGAACAAGTACTTAAGGGCAGAATGGTCGGTGTGCACTATTACCTTCGTCCCAAGTATATAAGAACGAAACTTGTCGATGGAGAACACCACAGCTAACAGCTCTTTTTCTGTGGTGGTATAGTTCACTTGGGCATCATTCAATGTTTTACTGGCGTAGTATATGACGTGAAATAGCTTGTCCTTGCGCTGCCCAAGTGCTGCCCCGACAGCATAGTCACTGGCATCACAGATGATCTCAAATGGTTGTGTCCAGTCTGGTGGCTGTACTATGGGGGCTGTCACTAGCTTTTCCTTCAGAACCTTGAATGCTTCAGTACATTCTTCATTAAAGTCAAAGGGTCGGTTCTGCTCTAATAGATGACATAGGGGATTCGTGATTTTCGAGAAATTTGCGATAAATCTCCTATAAAAACCAACATGCCCTAAAAAACTCCTAATGCCCTTGACTGTAGTCGGCGGCGGCAACTTCTCAATTACTTCTATCTTAGCCCTGTCGACTTCTATCCCACGGCAGCTAATCTTATGGCCAAGGACTATCCCCTCATCCACCATAAAATGGCATTTTTCCCAATTTAAAACAAGATTAGCTTTTTCACATCTTTCAAGTACCTTTTGAAGATTGCTGAGGCAGCTCTCAAAATCGTCTCCAAAGACGGAAAAATCATCCATGAAAATCTCAAGGAAGTCCTCTACCATGTCGAAGAATATGGCCATCATGCACCTTTGGAAGGTGGCAGGTGCATTACAGAGTCCAAACGGCATCCTCCTAAACGCGTATGTACCGTAGGGGCATGTGAAAGTCGTTTTCTCTTGATCCTCTGGTGCAATAGCAATTTGGTTATAACCTGAGTAACCATCAAGAAAACAATAGTAAGGTTTACCCGCTAATCTATCAAGCATTTGATCAATAAAGGGTAAAGGAAAGTGGTCTTTTCGGGTAGCTTTATTAAGCTTCCGATAGTCCATACAAACCCTCCAACCGGTCACAGTCCTGGTTGGGATTAACTCATTGTTCTCGTTGGTCACCACGGTCATTCCTCCTTTCTTGGGAACACATTGCACCGGGCTTACCCATTTGCTGTCGGAGATGGCGTAAATAATACCAGCATCTAACCATTTGATTATCTCTTTACGCACTACCTCCTTCATCGCATGGTTTAACCGCCTTTGGGCATCTATAGTCGGCTTATGATCTTCCTCAAGGAGGATTTTGTGCATGCATAATGCCGGACTAATGCCTTGAATGTCTGCTATCGTCCATCCAATCGCCCTCTTGTGCTGCCTTAACATGTCGATCAGCTGTCGTTCCTGTTCCTGCGGCAGCTTAGCAGAGATGATTACGGGCAGTGTGTCATCACAACCAAGATAAGCATATTTAAGCTGCCTTGGCAGGGGATTAAGTTCTAAGACAGGTGGTTCAACAGTAGAGGGCTTTTGGATTAAATGGTTATCCGAAGTGTAATTCAAAGGTTCGAATAACTTACTTGGACGATGGTCTAACCAGTCTACCTCCTCATGACCTTCAGTATCAGATGTATCGGATTCAGAGGAGTCGCTGTCGTCAATCCTGTCGTCGTCGCTGTCGTCATTGCTGTCGTGACAGGCCTGTAGATGGCTGTCGCAGCAGTGACCAAATTTTATATCACGGCAGCCCGACCTGATGCAGGGTTGATCAAAGGTCACCTCAATGATGGCCTTGCATTCCTCATCCACATCAGCATGTTTCATCGCTTGGAGAACATTCAACTTAATTTCTTGATCGTTCACGCGCATGGTGAGTTCTCCTTTCTCCACATCAATCAATGATCTGCCCGTGGCTAAGAAGGGTCGCCCAAGGATGACTGGTGCGTTCTCATCTGCCTCACAATCTAAAATAAGAAAGTCAGCAGGAAATATAAGCTTATCCACTCTTACCAAAATATCTTCAATTTTTCCCTCGGGGTGAACGTAAGAGCGGTCGGCTAGCTGTAGGGTAACTATCGTGGGTCGCGCCTTGCCAATACCTAGTTTCTGAAAAACAGATTTGGGCATTAGATTAACACTAGCACCTAGATCACAAAGTGCCTTACCCACAAATCTGTCGCCAATTACACAAGGTATGATGAAACTCCCCGGATCCTTCTTTTTCTGGGGCGGCTGCCTATGAAGAATACTCATGCAACCTTCTGTCATCTTTACCGTTTCAAATTCCCCAAGTTTAGATTTTTTTGACATAACATCCTTGAGAAATTTAGCATAACCGGGCATCTCCCTAACAGCATCTAACAACGGAATATTAATATGAACCTGTTTAAAAATATCATAAATCTTTTTAAGTTGAGATTCATGCTTAGCTTGCTGTATCCGTTGCGGAAAAGGTAGTGGAGGACGATAATCAGCAATGCGTCCTTCCCACTGCATACGAATCTGAGGACGATACTCATCTTTTTTCTCCTCTGTCGCTTCTGCTGTCGTGACAGGCTCATCGGCAGCAGTCTGTTTATCACCTGTCGGGGCAGCTTCCTCGGCAGGTTTATCCAAGGCAGGTTCCTTTTCTGTTTCAGCTTCTTTTTCCGGCCCTGGTAACTTTTTCCCACTCCTAGTAGTAATCGCCTTACATTGCTCATGTGGGGGCGGTCTAGCATTTTCAGTATTGCTAGGGAATCCTCCATTCTGCCGTGGCTTAATATGCTGCGACACCTGACCCATTTGTGTCTCTAGTGATTTCAAGGTAGCCTCATGATTTGTCATTCTCATCTTGGTTTCATCCATAAAGGTTTCCGTCTTCTTGACAAACTGATTAATATTCTCCATATACGTACTAGTCTGAGACATAAAGGTGGCCAGAGTCTGCTCCAATATACTACTCGTGGCAGGTGGTGGTTGTTGTTGCTGCTGAGGCGGCAGGTTCTGCGGTAGATGCTGTCGCGTCAACAATCTAGGACCCCCTGATTCTGATTATGCGCTTGTGGATTCAGGGCGTTGTTGGGGTTACTCCAGGAGAATTTGGGATCCTTCCTCCAATTGGGATTATAGTTGTTGGAATTGTAGTTCGGCTTGTAATTTCCAACATATTTTCCCTCTTCTATATTTATTGGGCACTCATCCCTACTATGATTTCCCTCACAAGTAGCACAAACTTCCTCGACAGCAAATCCTTGTAATTCATCATCATTCAATAACTTTTTCATGGCTTTAGTAAGGAATGCTACCTGCGATTTCATAGTGCTGTCGGCCTCATAGTCCTTGACAGCAAGTACCCGTTTACCTCCTCTTCTAGCGGTTGGAAACTGCTCCTCATTCTTAGCCAGATGTTTCAAAACTTGCAGGGCCTCGTCCGGATCTTTATCCAATAATAGTCCATTTGCTGCAGAATCAATTCGAATGCGAGTTTGTAAGTTAGCAGCATTATAGAACTTAGTTACCTGATTCCAGACGGGGAATCCATGCATTGGGCAGTTTCGAAGAAGAGTTGTAAATCTGTCCCAGGCCTCGTGCATCGGCTCGTCATCTTCCTGTTGAAAAGTAGCAATTTCATTACGTAATCGCTCAGCTAAATGTGAAGGATTAAAACGAGACAAAAATTCACGAGTTAAATATGCCCAAGTCATAATAGAACCCGGTGTAAGTTTATTCCACCAAGTTTTAGCTCTGTCCCTCAATGAATGGGGAAATAACCGAAGCCTCAGTATCTCCGGACTAACTCCTGGCAGCCTAAACGAACCACAGATTTCCTGGAACGTTTTGAGATGCTCCCTAGCATCTTCTGTTGCAGAACCACTGAACTGCCCGGCGTTGTTGATCATACTAAACATGACAGGTTTAAGTTCGAAGTTGTCAACGTCAATATCCGGCAGCGTGGTCTCCAGCTCTACATGATCGTTCAGCATGTAGTCACGACATGACCGTCGTCCATCTGCCGCGGGCGGGTCACCGACAGGCGGTATAATTCCATCACCGACAGGCTGATTACGGGCCATCTGCTCTAGCTGTTCCTCAAGGTACTCGTTCCGGTCTAAGAGGTAGCGAATCTGTTTCTTGAGATTGAAGGAACGTTCGATTTCCGGATCTAATTTATACTCAGGATCTTCGCCTCTTTTAGATCTGCGCATAAACAAGAAAACCTCGTGAAAAGCAAGAGTTTAAAACACAAAAGAAAAATTAAAGAAAATTTAAATAAAAACAAAAACGAAAAGAAAAACAAAAAGTGCAAGGAAAGAAAGGTGTAGTTATGTTGCCAATCCCCGGCAACGGCGCCAAAAACTTGTTGCGTGCAAAAGAGTCTATCGCAATTATAGTGCAAGTGTACACGACGCAAGTAGTAAAGTGATACAAAGTATCGGATATCGTCTCCACAGGGATTGGGCTAATGACTTCACCTAAATTCACTGCACGAAGTAAAGAGAAATATTTCAGAGAATTGTCACGAATAATAAAGTAAAAAACGTAAATAAAAGATTGAGATATCAAGGTAGAGAGAATGGGATGGTATTGAATTGCTCAGTAGTGCAGGTATTGAATTGCTTAGGATCTCTAGTTCTGTTGTCGCGCCCGTCGCCGACAGCACCTGTCGCGGCGGCTGTCCGTTAACTGTCGCGGTAGCGAACACTAACTCTGTACTTCAAGCTTGGCAAGAATCCCAGATCTGCCTTGCCCTATCCCTAGGCACAAGTCTGTCGATGATCACGTCTTTGATGATACCTCCCGGCGTGAATCGAAGGATGAACACCGATGTGTATGAATTCTTCCTTAGCCACTTAACCTCGCCCTATCCCTAGGTACGAGATGGTTCAACTATAAACTAGAGAACGCGCTCTTATCTCTTTCGTATACTTAACTCTCCCGATGCTAAGTAAATGGATAACCTCACAATGCTCTCCCGATGCTCTTGTAAGATATTAAAACCAAGATAAAAGAACTTGAAGTTTATTTTATTGAACTTGAAAAATCCTAAAACAAAACAACCCTTGCAACTACTTTACAAAACAACCCGTAGCCCTAGGGGGAATTTAGAACATGTCGGTGACGGGTGGACGGCAGGGGTTTGGTTTCGGTTGTGGGGTAATCGGTTCTGCCCTAGGTTAAATCTATGCCCTTATATAAGCTTTGGGTTCAAGTTATCTAAGGTAACAAGGATTACAACTTTAATTAAAAGTAAGATTCTAATAAAGACTAAATCTCTAAAGTCTCCTACTTTCCAACCGCATCCTTATTTTGTGGGAATTCCTTTCCTTAAGCCTTGGCTTGACATATCTTTTGATCCGGGGCTTAGAAAAATATTTGGCTTTCACACGACAGACGAGCAGATTTTTCTCTATCTATCGAGGTCCACTTTGCTTTTCCTCTTCATTAGTCTGCTGTCACCATGCTGTCACGACAGGTCCATGACAGGTTCGTCTTCTTCGGCTGCTTGTCCAGTTCAGCTTTCCTACTTATCTGCCCTGCGCCTGCCTTCAACATCTACTGTGGCAGATACCTGCAAAAATAGCCATCTTTCAGTAGAATCCGTGCCTTTTATATAATTGTGATGTTTTATTGAAAACTAACCTAAATGCAATGCAATGATGCTTGAATGCAGCAGAAATATGGGTTAAAAAGGGTGTAAATAATAGAACTTTTACACACTCAACACCTACCTAGTTGACTGGAGATCCCAAGATCAAGGTTCAAAGGGACAACCTAATTGCATAGACCTATGCGGTCATTGTAGGGGCTCTTATCCCCAAGTCCATTCCTATGGTGTAAACAATGATCAAAGTGGTTTAGGCTAAGCAATGCTTTTAATGACCATTGTGTGCTTTTGTGAGTCAAGCAACATAAGTCACCTATGTGAGAGTGAAGTGAGGCCGCTTCAATGAGACTATTGGGCATAGTTCTTTCAAACTCTTACAGAACCAGGCGATGTCCACGACCATATGGACATACCCATGAGAACTAATACTCTTGTCAAAGAGGTAGTTGTGTGAAGTATATCATCGTTTACACAAACGACAGAACAGTTCAAGGACATTACATCTATTGGTCAGCTAGTAAAGTAAACATACTTTCACAAGGGAAGGTTCAGGGTGGACACCTACCTATCCTATGCAGCTATCGATCGTAGAATCTATCACCACATCGAGTCAAAATGTTTTTGATTAAATCAATTTCATTCATGTGGGGGATTGTTGGAAAAATTTGATAATTTTGGAGCTTTGAATAAGAAATTGATTCAAATGTTGTTGAGGAAATGTGGAACCAATTGTTGGTTCGTAAATGTGCAGACGTGCACGACGTAGGTAACGCAAATGTCTGAACTGGTCTGGTCCTTCGTGGGCTTGCAGATATTTTGACCCAAATTTGAAATGAATTGTCCTCAAATAAAAGCATAAATTTGCCAAATTTTATCTTGAAATTAAAAGGGTAAATATTGGAAGTTACCTTTAATTCAGATAATAATTTTGGAAATTGCTTTATAGGAGAATCAATTGATTCTCAATATTAAATGCTCTATTAGGTCAAAATTTCCACTTATACCCTCATGGCAATCCTATAAATAGGGAGTAAAGCTTCTAGGTTTACAACCAACAAAAACCACAGAAGATTTTTATTGTTTTACTCTGTGAATTTTACAAGTGGTTTTCCGTGATAGGCGAAGGCAAGGGTCGGTTCGTGATCTCCATAGTAGTGCAACTGTGGCTGATCTTATGTTGTTGTATCCTGGGAGAAAGACGACCAATGAACTCGAGCACCATAGGAGTGGCCGAAAATCTGTCTTAAGGAAACTGCATTCGTGCAGGCCTCAACACGTTTCTTTTGGTTCCAAATCGGTTTGATTTATATATTGTTGTATTGTTCTTAATTTTGTACTGTTCGTTTAAATAATATTATTTTATCTTACTATTTATTCTTGGATTAACACTTATTTTCTAACATTAGGTTACAATGTCTCGGCCACGAGCAGTATGTGAAAGAACCACACACACGATACGTTGGACAATCTCACTCGAAAAAATACGGTTAATGTGATGCCAATCCCATTGCCCAGTTGCTGAAACCATTTAGGCAACATGAATCAGATATGAAGGATTGTCCATAAGTCAGTGAGCAACAAAAGGTTCCATGTCACCAAGCCATATATCCCACCAAAAATCCGTATGCCACCCATCACAAATTTGCCAACAAATACCCTTACGGACAACATCCCACACACAACTAAGACCCTTCCATAGTCGAGCAGTTAGGTCTGAGAATCGTCTCCGAAAATTTACCATCCCACTTATACTTATCCTTCATAATGCGAACCTATAATTTATCTACATTAGTAATGAACTGTGATTTTGCCAAGTTGTTTTTGGAAAGTGATAATCGAATTCGTGGTCCAGATTCTGAAAGGTGAATCTCTTGCTTAAGGAGATAGTGGCCTTTTTTCCAAATCATGGAGTTGTTGGCTCAGAATTAGGAGGTTCGTGTTTCTCACATATGTCGTGAAGCGAATGTAGTGGCAGATGGGTTAGCAGGTCTTGCTCGTGGTAAATCTTTGGGTTTTTGGTATTTTAAGTCGCCACCGTCTGAGGTGTTGTTGCTGGTGAATGCTGATTTGAATGTTTTGTAAGGTTGTTTTGGTCTTACAGGTAATTGTAACGGTTTTTTAAGTTCATTTGTATTCGTTGTCATTGGTACTTTTTTCCTCCATTTAAGTTTAGAGAGATTTTTAACGAGGAATGTGGTAACGTTCTTCCTTTATCTATAAAAAATATTTTTCATAATATAATTAATATGATTATATTGCGTTTATAATAATATAACGCCGTAACCCTAATAATTTTTCTTTTTCTCTACAAATTAGAGAGTGCCACAACCGTCTTTTTCTTCTGTCTCTTTAGCCGGTGGTCGGCTACCAGTCTTAGTATAGGTTCTCGACCACCAGATTTAATATTTTTTTCTCTTTTTTCATATTCTTAATAAGAATCTCTGCCTTTTTGGCATGCTTTTTTTGTTTTTGTGGTTTCGTTTCATCTGTCGTTTTGACATGATTTCAACATATCGTAGTGGTCGTTTGGTGCTCGCATAGAGATTTTAACGGCGCTAGTTTCTGATAATGATTCTGTCGGTGGTCATACAATGTTAGATCCCCACTCGAATGATGGTTGTTTGCCAATATAATCAGTCATGGGTAGCGGAACATTCTGCATGATAGTTTGGGTCGCTCACCACTACTTCACCCCATTATGCGTTTCGATTGGTTAGAGACAGAGAGAATCAGGAAGGTTTCTATATTTTGATGGTATGCTATTCTCTATGGAAGTATTCACTTTTCTTTGCACTTTTGGGTTTGTAAGAGATTTTGGTGGATTAACTCCCCATTATTCTCCCTTCTGGATGCATTGTATTTGTGATATTTCTATAGTTTTTTAATAAAAATTTAGTGGCTATTATAAAAAAATAATAATAGATAAAAAAAATATTAATAACTAATAAACTATTCAAATAAGTATAGAATATAATCATGTCATTATATGTCATTTTACTTGTTTAAAAATTAAATAATCAAATAGCTATAAGTTAATTTTACTAAATATTTTTATACAATCAACTAATATAATTTATTGGTCAAATCAACTAATCCAATCAACGATCACCTAATATAATTCGCTACCATAATAGGTAATTGCCAAATGTGGTAATTATATCAATTATAATAACAAACGAATTATATTCTATCGGTGAATTTATAATTATTATTATATGAATAGAAAAGGGGGAAAAGGAAGTAATGATTTTGGTTAGAGATGTAGGACAGCCACCGGCCCATGCTAATGGCATGGAGACTGGAGAGGCCAATGAGGGACAAAAATAGGTGCGGTCTTTGTAGGGAGTAGGGACATCATCACTCGAATAGGTTATTATTTTAAATTTTTATATTCATTAACATCTGAATAATTAACCAATTAATTTAATTTGGATATTACAAATATTCATTATTAAATAATTTTTAATTTTATTTCATTCAGATTTCAAATTTTAAATAGTATCTAAAAAAATCTACCATTGTTTATTAGTTATTTATTTTAGTGCATTATGTTGCAAATGTGATGCTTGTCATGTTCTGTCTCTATGCCCAAATTTTATTTTTATTTGTTGGTTTAATATTAAAATAAGTGTTTAAGTTATTTTATTTCTATATTTTAAGTGTTTATTTTTTTTCTTTTTTAGGTACTTAAATTATGTTATGAATATTTATCTATGTGGATGTCTATCATGATTAGAACTTTATCAAAGGAGTTTGATTTATTTATTATTAGGAATATTATCTCTATGAATTAGAGTTTAATGTATTATGTACTTCTTATGCCTATAAATAGATGATTCATTGAAGGCATTGTATACAATTCTATATTTTGAGAATAATACAAATCTCCCTCTTCCTCTCATCTCTTTGTTCTTCTTTATTTTATTCACAACACGTTATCAGCACGATCTCGCTCGCTCAATTACTGTGATTATTGTTGGTGGTTCTCAAAAACAATTTCAATTTGATATTGGTGACTACATCTATCATATATTCAGCTTACCTTGGAAAGTATGGTATGTTTTACTTATTTATATACTAATATAATGATTGATTTATCAAAAGTTAGTATATTCATATCTATTATTTGGTTATTATTTTAATTTATTATTATTTTATTCATACTTGAAGTAACTCTTGAATTAACGAAAATTAAAATTATCGCCGTACTTCATTAGATGGATTGATAAAGCAAACCAAATTAAAGCCCTCAAGGATTTCGGCTAAATGCTATTGGGCGCACAAGTTGGAACATTTTATTACACAGTATATTAGTTTTATTCAAAGTTTTTATTATTCCATTCTAATTTATAATTGATTCAATTCAAGGATTGTGTTGTCATGTGATTGTTATATATTTGTTTTATCATTATTATTATTATTATTATTATTATGGTAATTTATATGAATAAATTTGAGATATAAAACAACTTTATTATTTGTATCAATTACTTTGTATGTGAATCAAAGGCAAAAGGAATACGTTACTTTGATGTGTTTATATATTCATCAAAATGTCGCTTGATTTTAACTATGGTTGTTTATAATTTGATCACATCAATTATAGTTATGTTTATTCAACTTGATCTATGACTACTTTTATACTCTTTGATCTAGTCTCAAATAATTTTTTTTATTCTATTGATAAAAGTCGATGCTTTTAACCGTGTTTTGAGTTTTACATGTAGTCAAATGAGTTGGAAAGAGACATGGTGTAAAAAAAGATTATGAGAAGATGCCTTGGTTCATTTGCTACGTCATCATTGTCTTTGAGACGAAATTCAATATCGGTAAACTCTATTTTATTTTTATCTTTTAAAATACAATTTTAAAGTGCGATAAATCATGATGATTTTGGATTTACAAGAAGATTATTATAAAATCTATATTTGCTTGAAAGCAATATTTCTTCTTCGTCGAAAAACTCGACCATAGACTTCTCCCAATTTCAAGTTACGAAAATTCGTCTTGATCCAAAAAGTTTTATGGGAGCCATTCCCTGAAGTGAATGCAAAGCATGATGTTTATTCCATGCGATTATCAATGATGGGGCAATCCCTTAAGTGAATGCAAGCATGCTGTTTATTTCATGCGATTATCAATGATGGGGCATTCCTTGAAGTGAATGCAAGCATGATGTTTATTCCATGCAATTATTGGATCTATTTCATTCCCTGAAGTGAATGCAAACATGGTAAATCATTATTCAATTAGAGACATAATTTCGATATAATCCAAGTATAATTGGCTGGACATCCCGTTCTGCGAGGCTACTGGTCTCAAAGGAGGTTTTTAAAGGACCTTGTGGACAGGTTTAACAATGCCGCGTACGAGGATTAAATCTTTGTTCTCTGTGATAAGGATATGTGAAAAAGGTTTTAAAGGCCCACTGGCTCTACTCCGTTCCCTGAAGTGAATGTGAGATTATATTATGGAAGGAATAAAAAAAATCACATTAAAAGTTGTGGTCGTGGTCGAGGCTATGAATATACACATGAAAATATAGTCATTTTAAGAATACTTCTACCCGCTGGTAGCGAAGTTATAAGGATGACAAGAGTTATAAAGATCATTCTAAGGAAGTAAAATCCTTTTACTAATGTGATGTTATAAACCATTGGTTTCGTACTTGTCAAACGCCAAAGTATTATGGACTTTATTCATAACCATGAATGATAAATGAAATAAAATATAAACAAAATTTGTTTATGGCGAAAATAATTATGGCGTTATTGGTCCAACTCAATTGGATAATGTTAATTTTCTCATAACCCTTGAAGGGAATAATTTACTATTTATTTAATTTCCCTTATAACCTCTAACAGGAATAATTGTTTTTTTATTTATTTTATTTTTTTAATGTTAATTCGTTTTATTTATTATTTATTTATGTTAGTTTGCTTTATATTTATTTATTTCACATATTATTTATTTACGCCTTATGTTAATTTATTATTTGAAGAATATGATTACTTCCGGAATAAAATATACAATGAATTGTGGCTATTTATGCCTAGAATTGTGGCTATTTATGCCTAGCAGATAATGCAAGTACTCATATTGTACTTAAGCATAAGAAATATTTTTCCCATTTAAATGCAAGGGGAAATATGAGTAGTATTTCTCAAAGTACTAAAATATCAATACTTCGGAAGAGCACTTGAAAGTTTATCTCTGATAGATAATCGACTTGATATGATGTGCTATATTTTATATTTTTTATTCCTCGAAGTGAATGATACAAAGTACATATTTTCATTACCTGAAGTAAATGAAACAAAGCACATTTTGAAAGGTGCACAATTATGCATTTCTCAATTAAAATGCAAGGGAATAATGTGAGTACTATATCCGGAAGTACTAATATCACAAAAGGCTCTGGTTGAGCAAATATGTTATTGTCAAATGGAACTTTATTCCATATTCACAGTGCGTTATACTCGTCAAAGTCATAAAGAGAGCAATATGAGTTCGCAAACTATCCCTTTGGGAATTATAGATAACATATGTTATCAATTGACATTTAAAATAAGCCAATATTGATATAAGTTTTGGTAGCCAAAAAGTCAGTTGAAAGCTCTAGAAGAGCTATATATTACTACCAAAAGATAATTTCAATTGAAAGCTCCGAAAGAGCTAAATATATTCCTATTTAAAGGAACAATTTTGATGGTCGTACTAGACATGTACGAGTGAGATTGAATTACATGTTATGGTAAACAAGGAGTTTACAAATTCAGAGATCTATACACACATATATATAGTTGGCATGATCGGATAGACCATCCTGATTAATGGTGCAGAAATTATTGAGATTTACATGCACATGTATTAATAGAACATGTAGTTTTTGTGGTGCTTATTCTCAGAGGAATGGATTAAATTCCACTTATTAAAGAACGTGAAGTTCTTGTGTTGCTTAAAGGAATTGATTAAATTCCACTTACTAAAAGAACCTGAAGTTCTTGTGTTGTTTGTTCTCAAAGGATATAGATGATCCCACTTACCAAAAGAATTAGAACTTAAAGTTCTTGTATTGAAGTTGAGACTGTATGTCTTGCATATCTGAACGAAATATGGGCCCATATATCCACAAATGTGGAAAGTTTTATATGATTTTAGTAGATGCATCTACATTGTTTTATCGACTTACAACCAGAAGTGTGTGAGATTGATTCTAAAAATATTTAGATTATGCAGTTAGACTATTCGTCTTGAAAAGCTAGTGGGTTTATATTTTAGGCTATATCAGTTGTTACAAAGCCTATTGATTATGAAAAATATAGTTTAGCAAAATTTCAATTGGATGCCTCCTATTTAATAGCTAAACTATGAGAACAAAAGAGTTATTATTTATATGGTGTTTCCATATAGCAACACTTATACGCATCAAGCCAACGAGTTATAATAAACTCCCCGTTATGATTGGTTTTTGGTCAGAAACCATACATTTCCCATTTTATGATTTTTGAATGTGCGATATTAATTGCTCCACCACAACGCACAAAATGGGTAAATAAAAGGGTTGAGAATATATATTGAGTACAAGTCTCCTTTTATGTTTAAATTCTTAAACATTAATTGGAGAATCATTTATGACATGATTTTTCTCAACATCAGGGGGAGATAATAATCAGCTGGATAGAGGAAAATGAATTATCATTATCTAGATCCTCGTATATGAACTAGAAGTTCATAAGATAATTCATGTTATTACATGTCAACTGCCAGACATATTTACTGACCCAATGAGAGTAATTAAGTCTCATATACCAGCTGAAATGCTCTAAGTTTAAATTACATGTTAGAGCAAGAGAATGTAAATCATGCCTGAAGCATGATAGTTGAAATGGTTCCAATGATCAAAATTCTCGTAAATAGAAAGTAATATGAGATGGTCATATATTGGAGGCGGGTGCTCCTGAAGAGACCCAAGACATAACAAATAATAAAACTCTTGAAGAGTTTCAGGTACCTGGAATAAAGATTGAAATCTTGAAGAGATCTCGATGAGTTATGTCATTACGAGAATGGAACCAGAATATTGGAAAGTTGTCGACAACGATTTTACATAAAATACTTCTATAGAAGTAAAGAAAGAAATCGAGGATCTTTTATAAAATCTATCCAGAAGTATAGATATTGAATTGGCCAATGTTGAAAGACGCTTTGAACTTCTAAAATAGAAGTATTTGGACCACCAGTCCAAACACCTAAAGGTGTAATGCAAGTGAGGCACGAATAAGTAGTCGTAAATACGACTTGAATTGTGATTTATGAAAAGTTTTAATTACTTCATGGTGGATGCAATTACTTTGGCAGTTTTGAAAATTTTACATGCGTCTAATTATTTGTGGATCCATATTTATCCTTGAAGGATCTAAAATGCTATAAGCATTTGGAAATTTTTGAGGAATTTATTTAGACATGTCTCATGAATATTTTGGCGCATTTGGTATAATCGCCTTAGTGAATACTATAAGAATGATAAGATTTCCTTATATATTTTATAAAGGAGTTTGGATCAAGATCCATTATGATAATTTTAGAACTCCTAAAGAGCTTCAAATTGGAAATTCGTGAAGTACTTTCAATACAAGTACTTGAATCTTGACATCAAGTTTATCTCGACCTGAAGATCGAGCATTTTTATATATTTCTTTTGTCTATGAATAGACATAAGCTGAAAGAATCTTAAAGAAGATTCAATATGAATAGAACATATCTATTGAGTATCCCAATAGTTGTAAGATTGTTGGATGTGAATAAAGATAATTATATCTTTTCTTGGTCTTGAAGCACTATATATTAGTTGGTCAAGAAATATCTATGAATATACAAAGATCATTACATTTAGATCTTCAAACATTCGTTGATGCCTCCTCAAATGTCGTAGAAATAATTGTTATGAACGAGGCAAGCCAAAAAACTGTGTTTGGCTAAGATTATTGACCCAACATATCCAAAAGATATGTGGATTTACTTTTACAAGATATGATAAAAGCTATCTTGTGTGAAGATAACGCAAGATGTATATCTCAGTTTGAAAGTGGATACATCATGGAACATATTACTCCAAAGTTTTCATCCCTCACGATCTTTAGAAAAATGATATTCAAGATTAAATTATGAAGATTCAAAGATCTTCTGTGATGTTTGCATGAGGGGGAGTAAATACGCGTTGCACTCTTTTTCCCTTAACCGAGGTTTTGTCCCAATGGGTTTTCCTGGTAAGGTTTTTAATGAGGCAACAAGTTATGCGTATCAAAGATGTGTGTACTCTTTTTCCTTCACTAAAGAATTTTTTTTCTCCCACTGGGTTTTTATCTTAGTAAGGTTTTAACGAGGCACATTATCTTCATAGACATCCAAGGGGGAGTGTTATGAATATTTATCTATGTGGATGTCTATCATGATTAGAACTTTATCAAAGGAGTTTGATTTATTTATTATTAGGAATATTATCTCTATGAATTAGAGTTTAATGTATTATGTACTTCTTATGCCTATAAATAGATGATTCATTGAAGGCATTGTATACAATTCTATATTTTGAGAATAATACAAATCTCCCTCTTCCTCTCATCTCTTTGTTCTTCTTTATTTTATTCACAACAAATTATTATTTTTTAATCAAAATAAGTATTTCGGTTAGCATTAAAAAGGGAAAAAATTGATAGTTTGAGCACTTAAAAGAAACAAAAAAACTATTTAGACACCTAAAAAAGAAAAATGATTATGAGATAGCTTGGAAACTTATTTTAGTATTAAACCTTTTGTTTTGTTTTTTTTTCTCGGGTTCAAGTTCAACGGTCCAAACTTTGGCATTTCACCTTTTGGTTTCAAATTTGCATTTCAATTTCTTTACTCGGCATTTTGAACTTTTATTTTAATTCTATTATATTCGTTTCAAAACAATTTTAATATTGAATAGATGTAATTATTTACTCATGTTAGTAACGGTACAAATTACAATGGCTTTCTGAAACGGAATAAAAAAATTAAAATTCCATATATATTTACATCTGATCAAAATTCAATTATCAAATTATTTGTTAAAAAATATCAAATTATAAATTAATTCAAAATTGATGTATAATTTTAAAATTTCTCAAAATAATACGTACATTTCTTTTGTTTTCATTTAAAAGTTTATAACAACGACGTCGCCACAACAGAATTGAGAGGACATTGTAAAGTCATTAGAGTATGTTGTTCTCTGTTTTTACTCAAATGGATTATCAAAATTAATTATTAAAATATCATAGCAGCCCATTATGTTTTGATTGATTCTGTATAATTCATTGTATCTCGCACTTTTCAATTTTGCTTTATACGTATACAAATAGTTTTTATATTCAGGACAGAACTATACTTCGATAATGGAAGAGATATAATGTAGGGACATGATAAACATTTGATTCAAAATTTGGAGGGACAAGCCTTTTCAGTTTTCTCTCAACCATAGTTGTCTGCTTTTCTTTCTTCTTTTTTTTGTTTAATCAGTGGAGACATCAATCTTTGTATTGATTGTCGACTGTCGGTGATTCATATTTTATTTTTTCGTTTATTTGTTTTGTTTTTTTTTTCTTCACACATTTTGTTGTGTTTTCCTCTGCATCTGTGGCACGTTTTTTTGCCTTTATGACACGTCTCTACTCTATGGCATGCTTCTATGGTTACTTTTGCAGGTTTTTGGTGTTCGTACAGTGACCCTCATATCGTTTGTCTCTGATTCGTGTTTGTCGGTGGTCACGTAGAGTTTGATTCCCTTTTGGGTTGTTTGTCGATTTAATCTATAGCGAATCGTGGTTTTTTGAGAATAGGCGTGAAAGGTTGTTGCCGATTTTGGGGATTTATTCTAGTTCGTGTTTTGACAGCTCCCCATGGACCCTTCCTACAATGGATAAAAATCATCTACCTCTTTTCGGTGCTCCTACTTATGCCCCAACACTAAAAACACTATAAAATTAAATTTCAAGCCCTAACCCTAAATTCTAAATCCTAAACCCTACACCATATACCCTAAAAATACACCTTACCCTAAATTTCCTAAACCCTAACTACAACCCCTAAACTCCAAACCTAAACTTAATTTTAAGCGTGAGGCATAAGTAGGGGCACCGAAAAGGAGCAGATGATTTCAATCCTCCTACAATGGACCGTAGAGATTTTCTTTGGTTCAAAGAGGAAGTGATGATCAGACTGGTGCAACGCTTATCTTTTCTTTTTTAGATCTATGATTTTTTTATTAAATAGAGATATTACATTCTCATAACGGGATTTGAACCTATATGAGCATCCTTAGCCACTAGACTAATTAGTGGATATCTAGATCTATGGTTTTTTGTTGTTGTTATTTTAGATGTTCTAAAATCTCTATTATGTTTATGTTCTGATTTTATTTTATTTATTAATAAGACTACTTAGTTAATGTGTAAAAAAAATTGTAGGGATAAAAAATAATTAAATACTAATTGAATAAGTATTCAAATGGAAAGAACTAGTGTTGTTACTAAACAAAAATAAAATTGAAGGACATAAGCCCTTCTCTTGCTTTATTGTTGTTGTAGTTTTGTCCATATTATATTATATTATATTATATTATATTATATTATATTATATTATATTATATTATATTATATTATATTATATTATATTATATTATATTATATTTTTTGAGTTTATATTTTTTGAGTTTATATTTATTATGTTGTTGTGAATAAAATAACGAAGAACGATAACAAGAATAAAGAACAAGAATTAAAGAATAAAGAGATGAGAGAAAGAGAGAGATTTATATTATTCTCAATAATAGACTTGCGTACAATGTCTTCAATAAATCATCTATTTATAGCACAAGAAGTACATAATACATTAAACTCTAATTAATGTAGATAATATTCTTAATGATAAAGCAAGTCAAATCTCCTTGATAAAGTTCTTATCATGATAGACATCCACATAGATAAATATTCATAACACTCCACCTTGGATGTCTATGAAGATAATGTGCCTCGTTAAAACCTTACTAAGATAAAAACCCAGTGGGAGAAAAAAATTCTTTAGTGAAGGAAAAAGAGTACACGCATCTTTGATACGCATAACATGTTGCCTCATTAAAAACCTTACTAGAAAAACCCATTGGGACAAAACCTCGGTTAAGGGAGAAAGAGAGTGCAACGCGTATTTACTCCCTCTCATGAAAACACCACAAAATATATTTGAATCTTCATAATTCAATCTTGAATACTTTTTCTAAAGATCGTGATTGATGAAACTTTGGAGTAATATTTTCCATGATGTATCCACCTTTCATTATTTCTACACAAGATAGCGTTTGTATCATATTTTGTGAAACTAAATCACATATCTTCTAGATATGTTGGGTCAATTGTCTTAGCCAAACACATTTTTGGCTTGCCTCGTGCATAACAATTATTTCTACAAGATTTGAGGAGGTATCGAAAAATGTTTGAAGATCTAGAGGTAATGATCTTTGTACATCTATCGATATTTTTTGACCAACTAATATGTGGTGCTTCAAGACCAAGAAAAGATATAATTATTTTTATTCAAATCCAACAATTTTACAATTATTGGGATATTCAATAGATATGTTCTATCCATATTGAATCTTCTTTAAGATTCTTTCAGCTTATGTCCATTCATAGACAAAAAACGCATATTTAAGTGTTCGATCTTTAGGTCGAGACAGAACCATATCTCAAGATTCTTTTTCTTAAATACTTTCATTAAATGCATTGAAAGCACTTCACGAGTTTCCAATTTGAAGCTCTTTAAGAGTTATAATGAAATTCAAATTATCATAATGAATCTTGATCCAAAACTCTTTATAAAAATACATTGGGAAATCTGATCATTCTTATAGTACTTCCTCAATTAGTACTCACTAAGGCGATTATATCAAATGCGCCAAAATATAAATATCCAATGTGACATGTCTAAATAAATTTCTCAGAAATTTTCAAATGCTTCTAGCATTTAAAATCCTTCAAGGATAAATATGGAAACACAAAATAATTGGACGCATATAAAATATTCCATAACTGTCAAAGTAATTGCATTCACCATGAAGTAATTATAATTCTTCATAAATCATAATTCAAGTTGTATTTATGACTACTTATTTGTGCCTCCCTTGCATTACACTTTTAGGTGTTTTTGATTGTTGGTCTAAATACTTCTCTTTTAGAAGTTCAAAGTGTCTTTTTATATTGGCCAATCATTTCAATATCTATAATTTTTTATGTAAAATCCTCGTTTTCTTTCTTTTCTTCTATAGAAGTATTCTATTTAAAATTGTTTGTAAAATTGTTATCGACAACTTTTCGATTTTCTGGATTCATTCTCGTAGTGACATAACGTCGAGATCTCTTCAAGATTTTAATCTTTATTTCAGGCACCTAAAACTCTTCTAGAGTTTCATTATTAGTTATGTCTTGGGTCTCTTTAGGATCACCTGCCTTCATGCATGATTTGCATCCATTCGCTCTAACATGCTTCATGCTTCATGTCATAAATGATTCTCCAATTAATGTTTAAGAATTTAAACATAAAAGGAGACCCATACTCAATATATATTCTCAACCCTTTTTATTTACCCATTCTTTGCGTTGTGGTGGAGCAATTCAACAATATATCACACATTCAAAAATTATAAAATGGGAAATGTATGGCTTTGAACCAAAAACTAATCATGACGGGGTGTTTATTATAACTCGTTGGCTTGATGCATATAAGTGTTGATATATGAAAATACCATATAAATAATTTTGTTCTCATAGTTTAGCTGTTAAAGAGGAGGCATCCAATTAAAATTTTGCTAAATTGTTTTGTTCATAATCAATAGGCTTTGTAATAGTTATTTCAACTGATATAGCCTAAAATATAAACTCACATGCTTTGTAAAACGAATAGTAATAGCATAATCTGAATCTTTTTAGAATCAATCTCACAAACTTCTGGTTGTAAGTTGATAAAACAATGTAGATGCATCTACTAAATTCATATAAAACTTTTCATATTTTTGGATACATATTTCATTCAGATATGCAAGATATGCAGTCTCAACTTTAGTACAAGAACTGCAAGTTCTTTTGGTAAGTGGGATCTTAATCATTTCTTTTGAGAACAAGCAACACAAAAGCTTCGTGCTTTTTCAATAAGTGGAATCTATTTAATTCATTTGAGAACAAGCACCACAAGAACTTCAGGTTCTTTTAATAAATGTGCATATAAATCTCAATAGCTTTTGCATCATTATTGATCAGGATGGTCAAACCGATCATGCCAATTATATACAAGTGTGTGTATATACATTTTAAATTTGGTAAACTTCTAGTTTACCATAACATGTAATTCAATCTCACTCGTACATGTCTAGTACTACCATCAAAATTGTTCTTTTAAATAAGAATATATTTAGCTCTTTCGAAGCTTTCAATGAGAATTATCTTTTGGTAGAAATATATAGTTCTTCTAGAGCTTTCGATTGACTTTCTTACTACTAGAATGTATATCAACATTGGCTTATTTCAAATGTCAATTGATAACATATGTTATCTATAACTCTCAAAGGAATATTTTGCGAACTCATATTGCTCTCTTAAAATTTTCACTTCTAGTTGTGACAATATTATTACTATTAGCGGTAATTATTACAATATTCACAATTCTGCACTTTTCATAATGTGTTTTTTCTCAAGAACTTATTGTTCTTCTAGAGCATCAATATTTTTAATACTTTGAGATATAATACTCACATTATCCCTTGCATTTAAATGAGAAAATATATATTATGCTTCTGCTAAGCAAAAATCGTCACCATGAATTGTATTTGATAAGTAATTATGTAAAACAAAATAAATAAATATTATAATATATAAATGTAAATATAAAACATAAATAATTAATGTGTAAAGTAAATAAACATAAAGCAAAATAAATAAAAAGATAAATAATTCTCTTCAAAGTTATGAGAATAAATAGAAGATGGTTTATTCTCTTCGAGAGTTATAAGGAAATCAACAACATTCAAATGAGTTGGACCAACAATGTTCAAATAAATTTGACTAATATCATCTTCGTCATTTTTTGCAAACAAAATTTGCTTCTATTTTCTTTCTTTTATCATTCAATGATTGTTGATTTTTCTAGGGTACGATAAGTAGGAGACCACTGGTTTATAACATTACATTGGTAATAAAAAAAGAGATCTTTATCACTCTTATCATCCTTATAACCTCACTACCGGTGGTAGAAGTATTCTTAATGTAACGCTCGAGTTTAGGGCCCGGGAGATAATGGGGTTTGGTTTAACTGGTTCGAGTTAAAATAATTTTGGGGAACCATTTATAATAAACAAAACTTTAAGGATTTTAAAGAAAAATGGAAAAAATAGAATTTTGAAATTAGAAAGGATTTTTGAAAATAGCCATAATCTTCCTAAAACTCATTTTCATGTTATCTTCCACAAAACACCATTTTCACTATTCCATTAATTCAAGCATTTCATCTAAGCAAGCTTTCAAGGTAATCTTTTCCTTGTTTTGATTTTCTCTTCTTTAAACTAGGCGTTGATGAAATATTTCCTTAACTCATTGTTTAAGTTTGTTTCCAAAATGTTTTATGTTGGGCAAAGAAGAAAATGAGGGAATTTTCGTTTGGGTTGTTTGATGCTAGGTTTAAAAGTATTTTTAACTTTGCTTTGATGTTCAAATAATGTTGGGATAATGGCTTAATAATGGGAAACTCGAAACTAACAAAAAGAAAAGGTTTTTGGAGTTGAAAAATTAGGTTTTGGTTTGTTCTTGTGAAGAACTTTGGGCTGATGGTTCCTAGACTTTGGGTAAGTATTTTGGATGTTGAAAGGTGTGGTTTTGATGGTAATTTCGTTGGGTTTTGGCTGTTAGTTGGTTTGAGTCGTTTTGACGATATTTCCAAGTGTTTTTTGTTGTGAATCGATTGGTTTTGATGATAGATGTTGAGTTTTTGTGTTGTTGTAAGTTTGGGGGCCTGAATTGGGTCTAATGCTGCATTTTTGAATTGGTTAGAAGCATGGAAAACAGATTTGGGCTCTTCGGATGCGATACCGGGTGATTTGGGGGCTTGAATCGGTGTTTCGGCTATTTCTTGTGTGTTGGCTGATGAGTGGAAATGTTTTCTAAGCCTTAACTTGGTTAAGGATGTGTTTTAGGGGTTTAGATTGAGCTTGATAGGTCAATCTAAGCTCAAGAGTAAGTTTTAAGCATTTTAGTCTTTATTTTTGATAAATTCTACTATGTGTTATGAATGATTTTCATAGTGCATGTTTGCCATGAATACCTTTGTGTTATGAATATGATTGCTTTAATTGATCCCATGTTGGTTATGGTTGTGACCATGAGAACACAAGGTAAGTGTTGGTTTGGCGGATTATTGACATTGTGACATCTTATTACCGGATATAGTTGGTCGACCAATAGGATGAGAGTGCACTCGGGGTAAAAGTCGTGTGTGGCCTTAGTGATGCTAGATCAACTAAGGAGGAGTACTGTGATGTGAGATTCCACCAGAAGCTATGTTTTACTAGACGAGTGAGTACGGTGATGTGAGATTCTACCGGGAGTGTCTAGTGATTTTGAGAACTATTCGTATATCCGAGTAAAAGGGTTAAATGTCAATATACACACGGTGCTCTAAATTCTCATGTTAAGCATGTTATATTGTTCATTTCCATTTATTATTATGCATGTAGTTGGTTATGTTGTATGTATGATGAGAATATGCATGAGGTAAGCTTGTGGCTTGTGGATGCATTCGGTAAATGCACGAGATGTTAAATGCATGGTTGTTATGTGTTCAAGCATGATGGAAAGGATTTGGAAATGGTTTTTGGTTTCAAGCAAAGTATGGTTTTAAAACTGCATTGTTGTAGCTACTGTTTTGAGCACCGCTCACTAAGCATTCTTGCTTACGCTTCTCTTCCTAACAATGGATATTCGTAGTGTCTCGGTGCAGCCAAGGAAACAAGGGAGTGATCAAGGAGGTCGTTTTTGCTCAAGTATGGTTTTCAGCATAATAACTAGTATATAGCAATGGGATAGGACCTTTTGTTTTGGAGATATTGCTAGAACTCCTTGTTGTTTGGGATATGTTGATATGCCTATGTAGACTTGTAAATGCTCTTATTATGTTGAAGTATGACTTGTTGTGAGTTTTAGTTGTTTGTTGGATTTTATGCAAAGTATGGCTTTCCTTTTGAATCTTGTTATGTTAAGTTTTTCCATGATGTGTTTCTAGCATGTCTTGATGAGTATCATTGGTTGCCTTGAGTTTGTTAAGTGTTGTATGTTGTTGGGATGCCTTTCGGCAGTTTCAAATTGGCTTAAACCAACAAATTCAGTCATTTTAGGCCTACCGTTTTGATACGGTCGAGGTTGTATCGAAACGAGGGACCTGAAAGGGCCTTGGCGTATCGATACGGGTTGGGCGCGTATCGGTACGTTTTGCCACTTGAATTTGCGATTCCGAAATGTTTCAAGGGTGTTTCGATACGGGCTGGCGTTCCAAAACCCTCGAGACAGTTTCGATACTCTCGTACTGGTACGGTCTCTGATCATATCAGAATGGCCTCTAGAGGTTAACTTGGGATTTTTTTACCGTTGAAGGCGTATCGATACGGGCCCGAGTGTATCGATACGACATGTTTTAAAATTGTACAAATAACCTCAAAAGCTCGATTCGAGTGGTTCTTGCTCGTGTTTTGCTTTTCCGCTACTAGTCTCCTCACATAGGTTTTAAAATGGCATTTAGACAAAGACTGAATTATAATAGTTTAATATTGAAAAAAAATTAGGGTCGGTAATCGGAGTGAAGACTTAACGGGTTTCTCTTCTATTTTCCCCGTGTAACTCGTTCGATGCGGTCTGGTGGCTAGGCCGGGTCGAAGGGTTACACTTAAAATGACCATATTTTTCTTGTATATATTCATACCCTCGACCACGACTACAACTTCTAATGTGGCTTTTATTATTTTCATAATATAATTTCACATTCACTTCAGGGAATGGAGTAGAATCAGTGGGCCTTTAAAACTTTTTCACAATATTGTGTTTGAGGATAACATTATTTGTCGTGAAAAGTGGAGTATGTTTTTATTAACATATCCTTATTATAGAGAACAAAGATTTAATCCTCATACGCATCATTGTTAAACTAGTTCACAAGGTCCTTTAAAAACCTCCTTTGAGACTAGTGTCTGGCAGAGCGGGATGCCCAACCAATATACTTGGATTACATCGAAGTTATGTTCACAATGTCAATTTTTTTCGACGTAGAAGAAATATTGCTTTCGAGCAAAATCATCATGATTTATCGTACTTTAAAATAATAATTTAAAGAATAAAATAAAATTAGAATTTACCGATATTGATTTTCCTCTCGAGGACAATGGAGACATAGCAAATGACCAATACAACTTCTCATAATTTCTTTACTCGTGTCTCTTTCCAAGCCATTTAAAGCTATGTAAAACTCAAAACATGATTAAAAATATAAATATCATCAAATAAAATATTCTAAACAAATATTTATCTCCTATACAAAGTTTAACCATTATGAAAAACATAAACATATATGAAATTATAATAATAAAATCAGTACGGTAAAAATTAATATACAAACATAAATAAATGTAACAATACCGAGCAATGACCACAATACCACTTTGTATGTGTGGTCGAATGGCTGGTTCAAGGAGCAGGGTTTAACGCTTGACCAAGCAAAGAGAAAGGGCAGTAATGCGTCACTATGCTGGAGTGGTTTTCTTTCCAAAATCTCATGGCTTGATTTGAAAGGCCAAAATCTCATGGCTTTTGAAATTCGAACGGTAAAAACCTTAATTAGTTACTATTTCGTGTTGATAAAGTGTTGTGAATAAAATAACGGAGAACGATAACAAAAATAAAGAACAAGAATAAAAGAATAAAATGATGAGAGAAAGAGAGATTTATATTATTCTCGATAATAGATTTGTGTACAATGTCTTTAATAAATCATCTATTTATCGGCACAAAAAGTACATAATATATTAAACTCTAATTAATGTACATAATATTCCTAATGATAAAATAAGTCAAATCTCTTTGATAAAATTCTTATCATAATAGACATCTACAAAGATAAATATTCATAACATATACTATAATTTTGGCAGTATCTAATAGCGTTGAACCATGAAATAAAGGGGAAAATGATTTGATCATTTTCTTTTTCAGATCCGAGTAAAATTATTCCTAGTATCATGTAGCCGACAATCATGCATAATTGTCGGGTAATAGTTGTAAATCGTCTTAAAAGTATTATAATTTTTTTTATGAATATGATAGAGATGAAAATTTTAAAAAATACAATAAGAGTTTAGAATTTAGGTAAATAAATTTAATATAAACATATTTTTAATAATATAAAAATTAATGTTTTTAGATCATAAATAGGACCTAACTTAGAAAAGGGTAAAAACTCTAACTTAAAAACTCGAAATAAAATAGATACAAATATTATTAAAGCTCGACGATGAAAGATAAAAACCAACAACATTAAAAAATAAATATTACAATAATAAGGCACGTTGACAACACGATCATTACCACAACACAATCGCGAACAAGAACGATGATTGTGAGCTTGTATCCAAATCCAGTTTAAGTGTCCAAATCATGGACATCAATATGATAATCAAAAGAGCGACATTTTAATCAGTCGTGGCGACAAGACAATTTATAGTGGTTCAAGTTTCGAACAAGCTCTACATCCACTACCTTAGCTTTCACTAAAGATTTTCAACTAATTTCACTAGAAATTCTTCCCCTTTTCTCGAATTAGGAAAAAACCTTACAAACCGGTTAATCTTTCTACCTAAAGATTAATCAAGACTCTCTTAATACAAAGAAGGAATGAAAAACTGAAAAAAAAATATCTCTCTTAAGGTTGTTATATTTCCCAATTACAAATAATCACCCCCAAACTTGAAAGAAAATGATAACAATAAAAATTACACAAGTGGGGGTTACAAAAATTTGACTCTTTGAGGTCAAAGGGTTTGGATATATATTTGGATGTTGCAAATAGGATCAATAGTTGTTTCTGTGGCTTTTAAAGCTTGTTTTTATACCATTGCATTGATTTTTAGTCGTTTTGGTGGTTGAGATCATCAATAGAGCCGTTGAGCTCTATTTTTCTCGCAATAAATGCACTTTTGCAACCTACCGTATTAGTACACGAACAGCCGTATCGGTACTTGTCTCAAAATAGAAAGAGTTGTTGTGTAAATTTAAGAGGGGCGTATTGATACGCATATATGTGTATCGGTACAGGTATAGTATAAAACAAGGGGCGCATCGATACTCAAAGACCGTATCGATACAGATTTTGCTCACTAGATCCTAAGAAAAACTTAAGCAAAAAGTGTATCGATACGCTATAAGGGCGTACCGATACGGTCCAACGACCGTTTGAAAATTTGTTGATTTCATAACTGATAAGCAACAACTAGTTTATTTAATGCAAAGATTTATCGAATCAAACCAGACTGTATCGATACGGGATTAACCGTATCGGTACGCTAAAGCATAAAATTAAGCCTAAAAAGAATACCGTATTGATACGGGTATAATTGTATCGATACGTTTTTGTCGATAAAAATTCCAATAACGTAAAATTGTATCGATACGACTTGAGCGTATCGATACACCTTAACGTAATTGTTTAGTTTTGGCTTGAAAACACTTAAAAAAATTTGTTTGGTTTGAATGTTTTGACTTAAAATTAGTTTTGGTTCAAATTGGCTTGTCAATTTGTGAGACTTTGAAATACTTTATTTATATTCGCAAATAAGTCCTTAAGCAAATTTGTAATATCAAAATCAAATTAGGTTTTACAATAATAAATAAAATCTGAGTAAATAAAGCAAAGTTTTTTGAAAGCTAAAAATTTTGAGTTAATTATAATATTTTTAAAAAAAACTAAGGTGAATACAAGTAGTATCTATTTTGAATATATTCTCAACTATTTGACAATGTATACTCAATCACCCTGTTGTAGCTACTAGTGCTTGAACCCATGCTCTCTAGGAACAACAATCGTTCCTTAACCACTGAGGCAAGTTGATTCGTGTAAGTTAATTATAATATTTAAAGTATAGCTACAACTACAAATAATATATCTAATAACTATAATTTAAATTTAATATTACAATACACTATTTTCAAAAAAAAATATTACAATACACAATTGAAACATATATCTAAACATAAGGTTAATCAACCGATACCAGTTTTTAATCATAGTAATACATATTATATGGATAATATTTTGATACACAAGTTTGTGTAAAACCTTTTAATTTTAGGGATTTAGTTTATGGTTTAGGGGTTTAGTGTGTAGGGTATAAAATTTAAGGTTTATGATTAAAATATAAAATTTAATGTTTAAGTTTTAGAGTGCTAGGGTTAGGGGTTTATGTTTTATATTTTACACAGATTGTGTATCAAAATATTATATTATATTATATTATATTATATTATATTATATTATATTATATTATATTATATTATATTATATTATATTATATTATACTCCCTTTGTCCCACTAAAATTGTTACATGTTGACTTTTTTTGGGTCAAATTTTTTTAACTTTGACCTCTTATAATTTAAAATTGATTATTGATAAAAATATGAAAAAATATATTTTAAAAACCTTGAATCAACTAATTTTTAAATATATATTTTATAATTTTTAATTAATTAAAATATTTAAATAAATTATAGTCAAAGTTAAAAAATTTGACCAGAAAAATGTCAACATGTGACAGTTTTACTAGGACGGAGGGAGTATTATATTATATTATATTATATTATATTATATTATATTATATTATATTATATTATATTATATTATATTATATTATATTATATTATATTATATTATATTATATTATATTATATTATATTATATTATAGTTAGACAAATACTTTGATATACAAGTCTTTCAATTTTAAGATTAATGGGTGTAGGTTGTAGGGTTTTGAATTTAGGGCCTATAGAAAAAATTTAAGGTTTAGAGTTTAGGATTTAGAGTGTTGGAAGTAAGGATTTAGATTTTAAATTTTATCATTTAAATATAAAAAATCGTAAATGTTTTTTACACAACTTGTATATCAAAATATAACTTTTATAATTATTTACTTTATTCATAATAATTCACACACTTTCCCCAGAAAAATACCATAATAATTGGTATTTGGATATGGGCATATATATATATATATATATATATATAATACTATTCATCATAGCAAAAGGATTTTAAGTCTTTGCCTTGCCGGTAAAGGAGTAGGGCATGAAACTTTATAAATACTAAATTGTAATAACAATTTATATCCCATACTTGACAGCGGAAACTAAACAACCCTTTTAGTTTTAGTATTTATAGTTTATGGATTTATAATTTAGGTATAATGGTTATAATTTAAAGTTTATTGTTAGAATTTAAAGTTAGAGTATAGAGTAATATAATGAGGAATTTAGATTTTAACTTACAAACTTTAAATTCTAACATTAAACACTAAATCCTATGCATTGTGCCTAAATTATAACCCCTAAGCTCTAGATCTTAGATTGAATCTCTAAACCCTAAAATTAAGACACATGTAAAGTGGCGGAACTTGGTGGTAGAGTTTCGGGGAGAGCGGCAACTTAAAATTTTTAAAAAATATAGGTTTAAATTAAAATTTTCAAAATTTTTGAAGTATTCAATTTAAATTTTTTCCAAAAAATCAAGGTTTAACTAAAATTTTTAAAATTTTGAGAGGCTCAATGAGAACTGAGATTTAATTAAAAAATTTCAAAAATTTTGAAGCTTAATATGAATTTCTAAAAAATTTGTGGGGGACAAATTTTTTTTTTTTTTAAATTCTAAGGGTCTAAATTATAATTTTTCAAATTGGAGGGTGTGGCCCCCACGGATCCCCATTGTGTTAGTCTCTACACTTGTAGAAGATTTTATTTTCCACTGCTAGTGTATGAAAATTACCTTATAATAATCAAAAATTGAAACAGATGCTTCAGGAGCCACGTACTAATAAAAAGAAGGGAAAACTACACTAGAGGTCACCAAACTATCAATATTTTCTTGTTTTGGTCACTTAACTAATTTTTTCGTTAAAATCGTCCCTCTCATTAGATATATTTCCTATTTTGGTCACCGCCGTTAAAAATCTAACGAAATTGCTGACTTAGCAATTTTTTTATTTTTCATGTTGGTGTCTCTCTCATTGTCAGCAGGTTAAACAGTGTTATTTATTTGACCAACCAAGAGGTGACATGTGTCACCTCCTTATTTTGATTAAATCAAAGTAAAAATTACTCTAACGCGCGTTGTTGCTAAGAGTCAAATTTGGGACCCTTAAATAGAGGGTCCAACATCTAACCACTAAGCTAAGCTTATATTTCTATAAGATTTTATTCAGTTTAATATTTAACTTATACTCTTCCATATTAAAAAACTAAGCAAAATGTTCTTATGGAGATCTGAACCAAGAACACCTAGCATCAAAAACAAATTGTTTAACCATTAAACTAATTTAAGAACTTATTATATATTTACAAAATTTATTCTTTAATTTATAATGTATTATCATCTTAAAATTAAATCAAAATACTACCAAAATCAATCTGTCGTTAATTTAAAAATGTATTAGATCATTCTAAAAATTAATTAAATGTAAAATAATTTGTCCATATACATGTCAACTAATTCAATGTTATTTAGAAATTATAATTTATTCTAAATAAATATGATCGATTTTAATTTTAATTTTTTAATATTAAATTTATAAAATAAATAAATATTTTTTATTTTGAAACAAAGTAAAAAAAATTAATTTGATCTTCAATTTTAATTACATTTCAAGCTAAAAATTATTATTCAAATATAATTAATTTAAATCTAAATAGTTTTTTCAAATAATTCAAAATTTATATTCTACCATTAATATATATATATTATATATATATATATATTATATACTGAATTTTTATAATGATCTAATACAATATAATTAATTTAAATCTAAATAGTTTTTTCAAATAAATAATTACCAAAAGAATTGAAAAATTAATTTTAGATTGATTTTGGTAGTATTTTGATGTAATTTTGAGGTGATAATACATCATAAACTAAATAATAAAATTTGTAGATATATAATAACTTCTTAACTTATCTTAATGGTTAGACATCTTACTTTTTATGCTATGTGTTTTTTGTTCAAATCTCCATAGGAGCATTTTGCTTTTTTTTTTAGTTTGAGAGAGTATAAGTTAAATATTAAACTGGATAAAATCTAACAGAAATCTAAGCTTAACTTAGTGGTTTGACGTTAGACCCTTATTCAAGGGGTCCCAAGTTTGACTCTTAGCAACAGCTTGCTTAGAGTATTTTTTACTCTGATTTGTTCAAAATCAGGAGATGACACGTGTCATCTCCTGGTTGGTCAAATAAATAACATTATTTAACCTGCTGACAAGGAGAGAGATGTTGATGTAGAAAATAATTTTTTTTGCCAAGTCAGCAATTTCGTTAGATTTTTAACGGCGGGGGACCAAAATAGAAAATGTATCTAACAGGAGGGACGACTTTGACGAAAAATTAATTTGGTTACCAAAACAGAAAAAGAGTGATAGTTTGGTTGACCTCCAATGTAGTTTTCCCTAAAAAGAATCAAATAAAATAAAATTTTAATTGAATTAATATTTTTATTGTTAAAAATATATGAAATTTACTTTTTACCTTTTTACTCTCTCCCGTTTTCCTAGGGCGTTGTCTTGACTAATTCAGATTAATTCGCGTCGTAGTTTGACTCCCAGCAACAGCTTGTCTAGAGTATTTTTTACTCTGATTTGTTCAAAATCAGGAGATGACACGTGTCACCTTCTGGTTGGTCAAATAAATAACATTATTTAACTTGCTGACAAGGAGAAAGACGCCGATGTGGAAAATAATTTTTTTGCCAAGTCAGCAATTTCGTTAGATTTTTAACGGCGAGGACCAAAATAGGAAACGTATCTAATAGGAGGGACGATTTTGACGAAAAAATTAATTTGGTGACCAAAACAGAAAAAATGTGATAGTTTGGTTGACCTCCAGTATAGTTTTCCCTAAAAAGAATCAAATAAAATAAAATTTTAATTGAATTAATATTTTTATTGTTAAAAATATATGAAAATTACTTTTTACATTTTTTCTCTCTCCCGTTTTTCTTGGGCGTTGTCTTGACTAATTCAGATTAATTTGTGTCGTACACTTGGCTTTAATTGGTGAATTTTGTAACGAATTTTTTTACATACACAAAATTTCAAACTCGGAATATACTTAGTAAATACTAAGATATTTCATTTATACAACCATAAAAGATTTCATTTATACAACCATAAAAACTAAAAGTATTAACTCCATAAAACGATAAATTACATTTTTTTAAACAATAAACGTCAATTATGTTAAGATTTAACATTGTTCAATTCTTTTTACTACATGAACTAAATTGATCTATCAAATAATAGAGAATTTTTTTTGATCAGCAAATAATAGAGAAATTAATTCGAAACCGATTTTTATAAAAAAGAGGTTAATCTGAACCGACTTTTGGGTCATTAATTTCAATTTCTTGGTGTTTAGAAATAAAATTGCATTTTAATTATCAAATGCATGTCTAGAAGGAGTCATTATTTGGTGGATTCTAGAATATTCAAACTTTCTTTAAAAACTATATAATAATATAAATTTGAATCCAACCCAATTATTCAAATAATAGAAGGTTATACTTGTAGGGAAAGGATAATAGCAATAATATATAAACAACAAATCAAATAGTGGTCCTATATGTGTTATAATTTTTTTTTAAATGGACCCCCTCTAAAAATGCCCTTCCCTAAGACTATTCAAACTAAAATCCACATTGCAAACCCAAAATGGTAGAAAATCAGTAAGGCAATTTTAATATGGTGGGGTCATTTCATTTTCCTCTTTTCAATTCAAGTGACTTACAAAAGGTTGCTATATTCAATGTCCCTTAACTATCCCTTTTGAAAAAAACAATAATCTAAATTCAAATAAATAAAAATCCATAGATGTGATAATGGTTAGGTTTGAATCAATTATGAAGAAATTTCAGATATTATTTAATAAAGTTTTAAAAAAATTAAATTAAAATTGAATCGGATTAGATTTTATCGATTTGAATTTTTAAAATAATTTTATATGTTAATTTAAAGATTTTTCATTAATTTGGTTGTAAAAAATCAAATTCGTTACGATTTAGATTATTACGGTTTTTTGTTCATAAGTTGAAAATCAAATCAAATTGAATACATTTATATGCAGACCAAACCGAAATCAATTGTCAGGGTCGTCTAGAAAGGGGGAACAGCATGAGCACCCGCTCAAAACCCTCACTTTCTGCTTTTTATAGCTTCAATAATTTCTTAAATAACAACCTTGTGAGTTTGTAGTTGTCCCTTATTGTTTTAGTTATATTTAATGTGTTTTAAAACAAAACAATGAAAATAATAATTTTTTAATAAAATATAAAATTAATTATTTAAAGTAATGAGTTATTCTTTCGTTTTATGAGGCTTATTTTTGAGTTTTAGCTTAAAATCTAAAAAATGTATGACTCGAGTTTACCAACAGCATAAGATTTAAATCGATTTTTTTTTTTCAAGAAGATGACTTACTAAACCCCGTAACCAAACACCCCTTTTGCCTTTTACATCAAGGGTGAGTCTTGGACATAAAAAAAAGTCCCCCATGATAGGGATAGAAATGTAGCTTTCTTCCATCTTTTTTGTTTGTTTTTTCTTTTTCTTTTCTCTCTTTTAAGGTTGATAGAGATAGGTGAGACCAAATTGAGTATGGTTTTCATATATTAAAATTTCCCCTTTTTTCATACATACATATTAGTATATCCTCCATTAGCATAGGTACAAAAAGCATTAGGGGAAAAGAGCCCTTATTTGCCCTCAGTAAGCTAGATTGTAATCTAACCATAAACCAAGGCAATTTTGTGGTTGTTGAATAGCCTTATTAATGGTGGGTGAGGTCTTATTTAACTATATCTATACCCCAAAGGACAAAGGGAAAAACTCAGAATATTGTCAATCTTTGAGGCTTTTCCAATTTAATAATATCAGAAGATGATCTGTGTTTTTCTCCACTGAAATGTCATCAAATCTTGACTCTTGCCGGAACCATCTAACAAGATAACTTAAACAAAGACTTGGTTTTTGACAATGGCTACACTTGGCCACTTTCAATTAGCGTTTGATAATGTTTTTTCAAGGTGTAGTTTAAGCCCATGTTTCTGACTTTTTATAACCCCTTGAGCATGTCAAACACACATGCACTCCACAATCTCCAATTAAATATACATATATTATATAATATGCCTTTCATTCACAATTAGTATTTAGTTAGCATCATCAAGTTTATAAAATGTTGAAAGTGATACTTACATATCACTCATTAAATGAAACTGTTAGTGAAACTTGTGCAATCAGCATATTATTTGTGCGTGATCTTATTGATCGGGTTGCGAACATGGCATATATTATTATAATTACGGCAGATATCATGATCGTAAAATTTTTAAAAAATAAATATTATAACAGATAATAATAACGGGTATTGCAATTTTAAACGTTGCAAGGGTGAAGTGCACTGATGCCATTCAAGTCACAAAGGGTCCCATGGCTCTTAAATAGGTTTAAATTGAGCATTAATATCGAAGGGGTCGGGGGCATTCTTGTTTTGTTTTGTTTAAGAGATGGTAGTAAATTGGAGAGATTCTTGATCTTCCTCTGTTGACTGGTCTTGTGGCTAATAACGATGATGGCTACTTTGAACAATTTGAGTTGGAATCCTATGTTTGTTTGGATCAGGAAATGGTGCGCATTTAATCAAGACGAGTTAAGTAAAGAGAATTTAAACGTTTTTTATTAATCATATACAATATACATGTATTTAAACGGTTTTTATAACTATATACAATACATATATATATTTAAATCATTTTTTATAATTATATACAATACATATGTATAAGAAAATACTTTGATACACAAGCTTGTTTATACTACACAAGCTTTTCAGTTTTAAGGATTAGAGTTTAGGGTGTAGAATTTAAGGTTTATGGTTAGAATTTATAGTTTAGGGTTTAAGGTTTAAGTTTTAGGGTGGTAGGGTTTGGAATTTAGGTTTTCAAATTTATAGAAGGGTTGTGTAAAAAAAATTACATAGCTTGTATATCAAAATATAACTCTAGCATCCTAAAACCTAAAACTTAAACCCTAACCCCCTAAACTCTTAATTCTATCCATAAACCTTAAATTTCTACTCCATACACACTAAACCCCTAACCCCAACCTAAAACCCTAAAACTCCAAAATTGAAAGGCTTATATATCTTAAAGTTTACACAAGCGTGTGTATCAAAGTATTATATATATATGTGAAAAATATTTTGATCCACGAGCCTTTCAATTTTAGAGTGTAGGGTGTAAGTGGTAGAATTTAAGATTTAGGGTTAGAGTTTAAGTTTTAGGGTGTTAGGGCTAGGAATTTAGCTTTTAGATTGTATAACTTAAATATGAAGGGTTGTATAAATTTTTTTATACATCTTGTGTATCTATATATATATCAAACAGAATTGAGAGACTCAACTCTAACTTAAAAATTGATTCATTAATTATTAAAAAATTCGAGTTCTTTGAATTTTCATTTTACACTCGAATTTTATTTGAAATTTTTTTGAACTGAATAGAGACGAATCAAATATTTTACATCAAGTCAGATAATTCATTTTTTTAATTGAGAGTTTTGTCCACCCTAATCAGGAGGACTGACACTAACACAAATTGCTTTTCAAATGGGCTAACTTGTGATTGTGAATGACCCAACACTCAACTTCAAAGTTTAGTTTGATCAAAGCTTTTGACATTCACCCAAATGCTTATTGGGCCAGAGAATTGATTCCAAACTAAACTTGGGTTTAGTATATGATTCGGTACATAAAATCGCCTATTTTATTTTTAAAAAATATGATAATTCTATTAATTATGGCATCTGAATTCAACAATTTTGACGAGAAATAACATGATATTTCAATAATCAATCATATTGTGACTTAATTTCAAAAGTTTTAGTGGGCAGATGGGTGACTCAACATGTTAAATGGAAGCTTCTTTTACTAGGTCTAGGATGGTGTAAAGTTAACACGGATGGTGTAAGGAATTTGAATGAAGACCTAGCCATTCGTAGAGGAGGTGTAGTTAGGGATGACATTAAATCCAACAAATGTCTTAGTAAAAAAGCAGTGGTGTTTATTATAAGAGATACGAGTTCAAATCGTTATATTTACATTGTTTATGCGCATTGTCAAAATATTAATAATATCTATGAACATATACTAACTTATTATCACTTGTAGACTATTCAAAAAAAAAGATAGGAATGACACTGAACGTTATCTTATGCATTTCTTGAACATGTTTGATAATTGAAACGGAATTTTATAGTGAGTGCGAAGGCTTATGTTGTACATAACACTACAGAATGAATCGAGTTATAGTTGAAATTGATAATATTGAAGTAACTTAAATGCTCAACGATCCCTCTTCGAAAGACAAACCTTTAACGGTTTTACAGCACATTTGAATCATTTTGATACACAATTAAGAGGTTAAGATAATGCATATCTTTCGAGATGATAGTACACTAACTGATAGAATGACTAAATTAATTTGACAATATACTATCATAATTTTTACAATTCATCTGATATAATTTTGAGCATTTGGTACTATGATTGTAATATTTAAGAATAAGTTTCTTGTCGTAACGACCTAATGGTATACTCCCTTTTCATACACATATTTAAGGTAACTATTTGATGTATAAGCGTTTGTAGACACTTTATTTACACAAGTGTTTTAGTTTTAGAGTTTAGGGACTCTATTTAGGGTTTAGAGTTTATGGATTTAAGTGTAGTAGTTTTGAAGTTAGGGGTTGTTGATAGAATTTTAGGTTTATGGTTAAAATTTAGGGTTTATAGGTTAAAATTTAAATCTCTAACTGTATTATCCTAAAACTTAAACTCTAACACTGAACCCCAAATTCTAACCCTAAATCCTAAATTCTAGTCATAAACCTTAAATTCTAAACCCCTAAATTAAAACCTCAAATCTTACCATTAAGGCACTTGTAGAAACATAAAATTTTCACCGTCTGTGTTTGAGATATTAATAATATCTAAATAAGTATTGTATGAGGAGAAATTTTATTCGAGGGTGTAAACGGTATCGTATGCAAATAAGTAAAAGTAACCAAGTAAGTATCTGAGGAAAGCTGCAAAGATTTTTTCTCGAGCAAATCATCTGGTGAATTTATTAAGAGTGACTAGTGAGGCATTGAGCTCATACCCAGTCAGGGTGTAAACGAGTCGAGTCAAGTTTGAGTAGTATTAAACTCGACTCGGCTCGTTAAGATTTCGAGTCGAGTTCAAGCTTAAATAATTTTTAAGAAGTTTAAGAAATTTAAGTTCGACTCGACTCGTTAAGAACTCGAGTCGAGTTCGAGCTTAAGTAATTTTTAAGGAGTTTAAGAAATTTAAGTTCGACTCGACTCGTTAAGAACTCGAGTCGAGTTCGAGCTTTATTTGAGCTCAATTGAATCAAGTGTTGATCAATTTTGGACCATGTTGAACTCGAGTAGCTTACTATTTGTCATGTCTCATTTAAAGCTTTATCAAGAAAAAAAAACTTTTAATACACAAGTTGTGTAAACTCAAGTTTGTTAATTTTAGGGTTTAGAGGTACAGGTTGTTGGGTTTAGAATTTAAGATTTAGATTTTAATGTTTATATTTTAGGATTTTAAGTTTAGGAATTTAGATTTTAAATTATAAAAAATAAAAAATTAGTATATTATATTTTTGAGTAGCTCGTGAGCTTTTCGAGTCGAGTATCAAGTAGTTCGGCTCGGCTCGTTAAGAACTCGTGTCGAGTCTAATCGAGTCAAGCTTTGACCGAGTTGAACTCGAATAGCTCGCGATCTGTCTCGTCTCATTTACAGCTCTACACCCAATAGCGGATTCAAAAATATTTTTTTAGAGTGAGTACAAATTAAAATAATTTTAAAGGCGGACACAATCATAAAATTTTAAAATTTTCAAGGTCACAAAAATTAGAGTAAAATGTTTAAAAATTAATTCATATAATTTTAAAAATTTAAATTTCAATGTGTGAATTTCATGAGCGGCTGCTCACACTGCCATTATGGACCAATTAAAAGCAATTAAGCTGACACGAAAACAAAGCACTATCTCGGACAATTAAACAATGGGATTGAACTCACAGTCACATCGCCATTATGGATGGAAATTCTTTGCCCATTTTCGGTGTCTTTATTTATGCCCTCGGTTTTAAGTTAGGGTTTAGAGAATTTAAGGTATGGTATATTTTTTAGGGTATATGGTATAAAGTGTAGGGTTTAGGGTTTAGAATTTAGGGTTAGAGCTTGAAATTTCATTTTGTAATATTTTTTACTGTTGGAACATAAATAAGGGCACCGAAAAGGGGCAGAGTATTTTTGTCCCGCCATTATATTACTTTTTGAACCTTGTTGAAATCAAGATGCCGATTCATTCCCGCGCCAATGAAGGTGAAATGGCCGCCGAAAGGGACAAAACAATGTTCCCCGGTGAAAGTGCAGTGGGAGGGGATGGGGGTCCAAAGTCCAAACCCAAAAAGAAAGGACTTGGGTCAACTATTTGATGACTACCACAACCAGGAAATCAGGTGGACCTGATCGATGAAGCAATGCCCAACTAGTTGATACCAGCATGCCGGTAACAGGGGGTCTGGCTAGCTTCGCTCTCCCCAGAAGACTAATGGAGGTGGGTGGAAACAAGCTGCGCTACTTGATACCCGACAATGGAACCAGAAGAAGTGGATACATGTAAATATGATGACTGTGATGATGAAGAACAATGATGGCAGTGACCAAGATGAATGAAGCTGACAAAGATGGTGGAGATGAGAAACAATGATGGCAGTGACCAAGATGAATGAAGCTGACAAAGATGGTGGAGATGAGAAACAATGATGGCAGTGACCAAGATGAATGAAGCTGACAAAGATGGTGGAGATGAGAAACAATGATGGCAGTGACCAAGATGAATGAAGCTGACAAAGATGGTGGAGATGAGAAACAATGATGGCAGTGACCAAGATGAATGAAGCTGACAAAGATGGTGGAGATGAGAAACAATGATGGCAGTGACCAAGATGAATGAAGCTGACAAAGATGGTGGAGATGAGAAACAATGATGGCAGTGACCAAGATGAATGAAGCTGACAAAGATGGTGGAGATGAGAAACAATGATGGCAGTGACCAAGATGAATGAAGCTGACAAAGATGGTGGAGATGAGAAACAATGATGGCAGTGACCAAGATGAATGAAGCTGACAAAGATGGTGGAGATGAGAAACAATGATGGCAGTGACCAAGATGAATGAAGCTGACAAAGATGGTGGAGATGAGAAACAATGATGGCAGTGACCAAGATGAATGAAGCTGACAAAGATGGTGGAGATGAGAAACAATGATGGCAGTGACCAAGATGAATGAAGCTGACAAAGATGGTGGAGATGAGAAACAATGATGGCAGTGACCAAGATGAATGAAGCTGACAAAGATGGTGGAGATGAGAAACAATGATGGCAGTGACCAAGATGAATGAAGCTGACAAAGATGGTGTAGAGTTCGAAACAGCAGCCAGTGAGGGTCAAGCTACACAGAATGGCAATGGTTAAACGGCACTAGGAAAAGCAGTTACTTGACCTTTTATGCATATGTAAAGTTTCTGTTAAACATATGCTATCAAATGCAGATTCTGGTGAAATAAATATGTTTCTAGAAAAATCCCAAAAATCATGCTGTAAAACTCTGTCTTCTCATACATGCTTTTATTGAGGGTTTCAAGTCTATTGAGGTTTCCTCCCATTTTTTATGGAGTAAAACACAGTATTTCTTTTATGGTTTTGTTCGTTCTAAAGCTGGCTTTTAGAGTTTTATGATTGGAAGCAGCCAAAACAATTATCAATCATACCATGTTTTTTTATATGCTGGAGTTTTCTTTTCACATTATAATGAGGTTGGATGTATTTAATTTCTTAACCCTATGAATAAGATTTACATACCAAAAAACAAAAGTTGAGATTTACATACCAAAAACATCAGAGTAAGATTTCATTTTCCATATAATAACTATTTCAGTTCATAGATATCAGTTAAATCTGATTCTCATTTTGGTTCATTTCACCTTTTTTTCCTACCAGGAACTCTGTCATTAGCTTTAAGGCAAAGGAAGAACAATCTCAGTTATGGATCACCCCACTGAGTACATGGTTACACCAACACCTTGTTATAATTATTTCTCTCAATACATTTCTGCATTTTCTTTTAGAAATACTAATCAATATTAGCCCGTGTTTTTTTTTTTGTGGATTCTGTTTTCTGATCAGAACTGTATTTTAAGAGTCGATACCCGGTTCGTCGGATGGCGAGTGATGCTTGTTAGGGTCTTGGACAGCATTGATGGTTGTTCTCTATGTCCTTGTTCTGTACTGGTTAACTTCTTGAGGAACAAGTCACTTGATCATGTTTATTTTTGTTTTTATTTGTATTTGTTTAATGTGCATCGGTTTGTTTCGTTTAGGAATCACTTATAACATCAATGGAGAAAAGGGACTTGTCCAAATAACAGGAAGAATAAACCCTAGGCATCTTATGAAGACTCTCGCAGAAGTAGGGTTACATGCGGATCTTTCTCGGGTGAGTTCCGGATATGGAGAGACGAGCATCGCTTCGAAACACCATGGCGTCTACGGATATAATCCCTATCGAAAACCAGAGTATTATCATGGCTACCCTCAACAACAAAGAAATTGGCACCCCATATACGAAAACTACCCACATTACCTGCACTATAATCAGAATTACCCTTCCTACGAGCCGCAGGCCAAATACCTTTTTCAGCCGCCGCCACAACCGCAAGACTTTCGTAACGGTGACCCTGAGTGGTGCAACTGCACCATAATGTGAACGACATTACTTATTTGACCTATGGTTCTTCTGCAGGAAACCTTAACAGTTGCTAAATATCTATGTTTTTGGCGAATGTATGCATAGACTCAACCAAGTACAAGCTTTAATCCCTTATTTTCCAGAAACAGAATGACCTATTGATTCTCACAATTCATTGTAGAATTCTAAAAAATAACATGGACGGATTCACAAATCAATGTATTATTAGTTCATACATCTCCGAGAAATTTGTGTCTCACATACTCGTTAAGTTTGTCAGAGTTGGCGTGCAGTGCTTCTCATTTCTGTTTCATGCGTTCCTTTATCAGGAAAAGGCAGACTATAAAACTCTGCCAAGTAAGCCAAAGCATCAGAATTAGTGTTACAGATCTTCCACAACGACGAAACCTCTCCCTTCGAAACGGTACCCCAATGCTCACAATCATCGAGAAAGTCCAACAGTTTTGCATAAAACGAGTCATAGTTCATTACTATGAAGGGAACTGGAAGCTCTGATCCTATCCTTTCAAGCTGAATCAATGCCAAAATCTCAAACATCTCATCAAGAGTACCTACCCCACCCGGGAGAGCAACTACAGCTGTCTTATCAGAGTTTGAACTCCGAACTGCAGCATCAACCAACCCATGCTTTCTAGCAGAGAAAAACCTGCATTTTTATTTCAAGGATCATTCAAATGCATAGAATTAGAACGGTGTCGATAAACCATTAGAAACAGTAACGTTCACCTGCATGTAAGATAAGTTTCCGAGGGCAAGTATGGATGAAAATTTGAGGACGTCCATTCTCCAGCTTCCTTACCAATCTTAAACCCACCGACCGCCTTTCCTGCTTCCTGAGCACCCTTAATAGCAGCATCCATGAGGCCAGGACCAGCACCCGTCCATGTGGTACAGTCCAAAAGGTTAGCTATCTGCTAAGCAGGAAAACCAAACACATAAAAAGGATGGAGAGCAAAAGAACAAACCACTAAGGAAAATTGTTCCAAAGTACCCTGACTTTCGCTAAAAAACCTTTACCGAGATACATAAAAGCTCTATAAATTAACTTGCCTCTCTAGCAAGCTCCTGCGTTTGCGAGTAATGTGGATGGTCAGGTCCCATCCTTGACGAACCCAAGTACACAACTCCCCTCCCAAGTCTGTGTATGAGTTCATAGCATTGTTCTATCTCTTTTCTGACCTTTCAAAAGATAAAAAAGTAGCAACTAAGCTTACTTCACAGTAAACATACCAACAATATATCTCAACATTGTACATTATACATATATAACCAGCAGAAGAAGACATCCATTAAGCTAAGTTGAAACTAAGCAATTCAACTTTTATATCTCCAAGAAAACACATCAGCTAAGCATGCTCAAGAACCCTAACCATAATAAACAAAACAAAAGCCAAAAAGTATAACCAACATAGATATTTGCATTTTGCTAGAATAATATAAAATCAAGTCTAATTCTCTAAAGCAGCTACTAAAATCAAAATCTATGGATATCCAATATAATCAGCATTCTCCAGGCTATCCAAAAGATTACCTCATCCGGGCTTGTTCTTTCTTCAAAGTCAACAAACTCACTCTTGCAAAGAGGAAATCTTGCAAGTTTATTATAAGCCCTGAATTTCTTAGCCAGGTTGAAGCCAACGGCAAACCTCTCTTTCAAAGTGAAAGATTGAAACTTGGGATTCCAGTGATGGGAATTTCTCACTGAAACACAAGAACCCGAGGTACCCAGCAGTGCAAACCCCATCTAAATACCCTCTAAATGTATCCAAGACTAGATTTTTGCATACACTGATGGATTCGAGGAAGTGGGTTATGTGTTGTAACAACAAAGCGAAATGGGGAATCAAATTGTTATCTTAGAATTTGCAAGTTGTAAGGGAGTTTTGGAGAGATAGAGGAAGAAATGTATCCCAATTTGCTTTGCTTGTTGTTGCCGTTGTTCAGCAAAGTTGGGAGCTTTAGTTGTTTCCGATCTGATAAAGACAAAATGTTGCTGAAACTTCAAATATGCAACATTCACTAATAATAGTTGGGCTGTAATGGATCAAATCAACAATATGTATGTTTAACATAAACCCAACTCAAATAGGACATTAAAGTCATTTCACAAAAAACTAGGGTTTTTGTGTATATCCAAAGCTCAAACTTCCGCCCACCACTTCCTCCGAACCCCAAGCTTTATTACATAGATTTACGTCAACACACAAAATCCCCGGAAAAGGCTCGAGCTTTCTCTCAGCCAAAATGGGTATTTCTCAAATTTCTCATTTTTTTTCATCAGTATCTTCTATGTAATGTACTTTTCTGGTTAATGAGTTTAATTCCATTTTTCTGATAGGTATTTCTCGTGATTCTATGCACAAGAGGCGTGCCACTGGTGGCAAAAAGAAGGCTTGGAGGAAGAAGAGAAAGTAATCTGCAAAACTCTCCCTTCCTCATTTGTTGTCCTTTGATTGCTTTCTTATCATTTTTTTATCTGTTTGGTTGCTTAGAAAGTTGATTGAGAATTAGCTTAAAAAATGGGATTTGTTCTTGTAATTTAGTAGAACAATGTTCTCATTTCTGCCTTTAGTGTAGATTTATCTTCATTTTATTGTCATATGAAGATTTTGGAGTGATTTTATTGAGCTTTATTTGATTTGGTAATTGATTTAAGTTGTTTATCATTTCATTACCATGAAGTATGCTCTGCTATTATATTACTGTAAAAGTTGAGCTTTTCTTGTATGTTTAGATGCCAGAGACATTATCCGATTTATTTATTACCTATTGGTTTGTATCACTTGATTTTTCTCAATCTAAGTTTATCCTGACTTTTGATGGTTTATTTGAAAAGGTATGAGCTCGGAAGGCAACCGGCAAACACAAAGTTGTCAAGCAACAAGACAGTCAGGAGGATTAGGGTTCGAGGTGGAAATGTGAAGTGGCGAGCTCTGAGGCTCGACACTGGAAACTACTCTTGGGGAAGTGAGGCCGTGACTCGTAAAACCAGAATTTTGGATGTAGTGTACAATGCATCTAACAATGAGCTTGTTCGTACTCAAACTTTGGTTAAGAGTGCTATTGTTCAAGTTGATGCTGCTCCATTCAAGCAATGGTATCTCCAGCATTATAATATTGACATCGGACGCAAGAAGAAAACAGGTGCAGCAGCAGGCAAGAAAGAATCAGAGGTAGGAGGAGTTTTTATTTTCTTTTTCAACTGGATTTTATTGCTTCAATGATAGATCAGTTCATACGATGACGAGTAACTTAAACAACTGATTTGTCTGCACTATCATATTTCTCCCTGCTTATGAGATGTTGAACACAATTCCTTACCGAAATCAAAATTACATAGCGATCTGGTTTGCAGTTGCACCTTTGGCAAGTCTTCAATTTAAGCCTGATGATGACTCGGGTTCTCTTAATCCTTGACTGAGGTTGCAGTTTATGATTTTGTACACCGTCTTGCTTCATTTCATATATAGGAAAGTGAAACTGTTACTGAAGAAGTGGTGAAGAAGAGCAACCGTGTCTTAAGGAAGTTGTTAAAGCGCCAGGAGAACCGCACCCATCTTGAACCACATATTGATGAGCAATTTGGTAGTGGTCGTTTACTGGCTCGTATTACTTCACGACCTGGTCAGTGCGGTCGTGCTGACGGGTATGTAATTTCTTGATATTAGCTTTTAACATTCAGTAATCACTTTGGATGAATTGCAGGACCAGTAACGATAACTTATATCCCTCGAATTCTAACACGATGGCAAATGGGTTTTACAGGTATATCTTGGAAGGCAAGGAGCTGGAGTTCTACATGAAGAAGATCCAGAGAAAGAAGGGGAAGGGTGCTGCCTAAATTTTTGTTACTCAAGCTTCCATATTTCAGACCAAATGTCCTCTTATTACCTTTCTGTAACCTTTTTCAGAACATTTTGAGATTGTGCTTGTGGTCAAACTTTTTGTTCGAATTTCTAGTAGTGAGTGTTATATTATACACCTTCAGCTGCATGTTATTCTTCTTCTCAGAAGTTATTGAGCTTTGACTAATTTTTTTCAGCTCAAACTCGATGGCAATTGGCAAGCTCGAGTATTTGGTCATGAGTTTAATCGAATTGGCTTAAGTAGTTTGGGACACGACATATATAAATTTCTTGACATGGAAAAAGCAACATTATAGTAAAACTTTCAGACAAGAAAATTTTCTTAATGAATTCATTGTAAGATACATTAGCAGTTAATGAGTTGCAACATGCAATAATCTGAGAGAAAAAACCCCATAGGATATGGGGATAGAAAACAATAATGTGTCCAGAAATTGTTTCAAACTTAAAAATTTGAAATCTAACCTATAAGCTTACATTTAAAGATGACATTATTAGACCCAAAACTTGTCTCGGAATAAATGAACGACACCATGAAGCCGGCCGGAATGATTTCACCGTTCCCTTTTTGCTGCTCTTTCTATCCCTTGCGGTCAGCTATGAATTCAACCCCTGAAAAGGAATATAACACCTGCAAAGGCCGTAATCTTCTATGTTTGTTCGGTAAGTGCCGGAATTTACTCGAAAACAGAAAAGAGAGAAAATTATGGTCGATACAAAATTTCTTAGCACCCAAGACTCCTCATTATCTTGTTAAGCCGATCGATGACAACTTCTGGATTGGCATGTGATCCGTCAAGGTTAATGGCCTGATATTCCAACCCTTTCCATTGTGCAATCAGTTGAAAGTGAGGCCGTCTAAAAAAGCTGCTAATAATTTCCAGAATCACGGTGTTTGGTGTTGCAGAAACTATGTGTGTTAGACCCGCACCGTGAGCACCGATGATAACCGAAGCATCCTGAATGGCTCGGACCTGTTCCTTCATGGACATGTGTGCAAACAAACCGTTGATGAGGTTTACTTTGCATTCCTGACGATTTGATGCCCACCTCTGTAATGCATGGAACACTTCTTGTTCGTTGCTAAGTCTTGATTCAACTTTACCTTTATGGCGTGGATGGGCTAAATAATCTTCTCGACGGACAAAGAGAACATTATAATGATCGGAGACCGCCTTATCAGAATGATGTCTGTTTACAGGAAATCCAAAAGCATCTCTGATCATTTCTCCAAACTCGGATAATCGAGCAGTTTTTTTGTCATCGGGGCTTTGCCATAGTTCATGTGCCGGAGCTCCTTGACAATCTATGTCTTCGCTAAGCCCTTTAAATAATGCAGTCTCATATCCCAACGGCGATAAAATAGCATGACGGAAACAGACCGGACCACTAAAGTTTTTTGCGTATCTAAGGCTTGAAAACAATGCTCTCCATGTTTCTTCTAATTGTGTCTGGAAATATTCAGCCAAAAAGGGAAAAAAAATCATCAATTGCAGGATAATAAGCATTTCATAGACAAGCAGAGTACAGATGTTCAAATTAGGCACAAATGTGACTTGTTGCAGGCATAGCTAAAACGAGAATTGCTGACGACACGTTGAGCTATCATGCAACAGAAGTTCTTCAACCATAACAAACAAAAGATTCCTCGTAGTTTAACGCTCAACTAAACATTGTGTGTGAGTTACAATTAGGTACATGCATGTAGGATAGGTTTAAATAGGTAATAAAATTCTATTCCTGGTTGTTATTCACTAACCGAGTATTCCTTCCTATATCCTATCTACAAAGACTCTCCCTTCGTTTCACTCGGACCAGAAAGGACGGCGTTCCACATAAAACACTGATGTTTTCCCATAGATTATTGTACATAACGAACGGATAACATGGTAATGAAAAAACAACAATGTTTGAAAGAGAAGAAAGGTGACATTAATTGAAACTGAAGATGGACTACTGAGCATGTGTACCTCACAATGACCATCCACAAAGACCAAATGTGGCCGATTTGGCAAGCCAGTAACCCTTGAAGAAACGTACGCACTGTACCAATCCGTCACAGTGTGGAAAAGGTTTGCATACTCGAATCGTGTTATCAGAAGTGTAGGCTCCTCTACCCACTGTGATCAAAGCTCCCCATATCAGAATCCAAAGTAGAAAACAGAAGAACTAAAAATCAACAAATTGAATCGGATTAAGTTCACATTCCATCAAAATGGCATAAAATTAGAATGCACACGATCAAAAACAAAACAAACCGGATTGGAAGAAACCGAACAAATCAACTACTAGGCTAAATCAAACTAATATGTGCTTACAAACTATATCAACATTCCATTTCCTAACCAACTGATTGCAAATTTCAGTTCATACGAATCGGGAAATTAATAACTTATATCTACCAGAGAACCCGTAATCTGTGATCGGCATGACTGACCGGCATTAAGATGCTGCATATCTAAAAATCCCCAGACATAGACCAATAAAACTAACAAATCAAGCTAAAACAAGGTGGTTTCCCCTGGACAAGACACAAACAGAATAGCCTAAACATATGTTTTGACATACAGAAATGCATTAAATCATAACCCATATCTGCATAAGCATTAATCTACTTTCAAGACTTCCATTAATAGCCAGAAATAGCAACATTCATCAAGCATCGGGACCGATCAGCCGAAATCGAAAGCTTCGGGAAAAAAAGAAAGAAATTGAGGAATCTAATCTAACCTCTTGGCAAGTGAAATCAGTTTCACCCACAACAACAATGGATTTCAACAATTCCCTCATAGTATGTTTCAAAACATTTCCAACAGGCAAGAACTGGTCCAAAAACTCATCCCCAACAAGCTTCTTTCCCTTTAACCTCGATCCTCCTCCATGAACTTCAACCTCGAAAGCTCCATCTTCAAACTCAGGCAATTCTTCTTCTTCAGTTCTCCCAATAACATCCTCCAGCTTTTCACCTCCTCTCGACATCTTAATCTTCTCGGGATCGATCCTTATCTTCCCACCTTCACAGACCGAACTCCTCAAGGTCTCGGAGTAATGGCACCTGAACCAGCTCGACCCGGATCTCGCGGCGGCTTTGGGGGACAGAACATCGGCTACCTTTGTAAACCCGTTCCCGAAATAAGCTTCGCATGACTTTGGAGCAACGTTCGAGGTCAAAGACCAGGGAAGATACGATGGGATGATCGGCCATGGCTTTGACAAGTGAGGTCCACGGTGTGGGATTTGTCCGGGGAAACCCTCGGCCGTCGTGTCGAGGGGGCGGTCGTCGAGGTGCCGGTGGTGGTTGTGGTGGCTGGAGGCGAAGTAAAAGTAAAGGGAGATGGAGTTTAAGGCAAAGAGAGCTAAGAGGATCTTGAGAAGAATCCACTGTTTCTTGCTCATGACTTTTGCGTTTCTGAGATGTCTTGATTACTTTGTTTTCTTACACAACAGATTTTCTTCAACACAAAAGTAGTTTGAGTTTATGTTTTTCTGTTTTTTTTTTATCTGGCAAGCTTCGGTAGTTTTTCTGTTATTTATCAAAGTAAAAAAATTGAGGGAAAAACATTCGAAAATCAGAATTTGAGTTGTTTTGCTTTGCTTTGCTTTATTCTTTAACTTTTGTCTTCTGATTACATTCTCATAAAATATTTAACTACTTAACATTCTTTTATTAATTTAATTTAATTTATTATTTAGATGCACTTCAAATTACTATGATTTTAATAAAAATAGTGGTTAGGAGGATAATTTTGGTAAGAAGATATGATGAATATGTGATTGTGAAATAAATAAAAACATTAAAACTTATGTGGAAATCTTTTCGAGAAAAATTACGTGCAAATGAAGTTCTTTATTAATGTAGAAATAGATGAATATAGGAGAATTGTGCCTTAGCACTATTTATAGGTTATGCAATTTAATATTTTTTATTTAATTATTGATATTTAATATATTGATTGACTCATTCGAATTAGGTATTATAAAGATCCAGTAGTGGCGACCCTTTCAACCTAATTTACTCTATTTACAACGTTAAAATTCAAAATACTTACTTAAAGGAACTAATGTCTCATTTCACTACATCAATTGATTGTTGGCGTTAACTCTATACTTTAACTGTTACCTAAAGTATCAATTTATAGGATAAATACCTGATCACAAAGTAATTAAAATCAAATTAAATTTCTTACTTTCAAGCAAAGTATACTTATAGACATACACTAACTATCGGGATGTGTACAATATTTTTGGCTTGCTTCCTTCGCATCCGCCGCCACCTATCTCATTTTGCTCCAATTTGGTCACACCATGAACATTTCGGGTCCAAATAAAACAAAATCCAGATCACAATTTTTAACATTTTTATGGCATTTACGTGGTTCGGGACAAGGATTGCATTAAATATTGGAAGAAAGTAAGGATCAAAGACTTTATTTAATTATGGATAAAAAAAACTTTATTTAACTAATATTCAAACTAGAAAGAACTTAAAAATTGTTATTATATTATTTATTATACATTTTGTATTATTTTCAAACAGAAGTAATACAGAACTCGGATTACATTATAATTGATTTTTTATTTGTTAAATATTTTATATTAGAGTATTTAGTACATTGTTAGTGAAAAATAAAATTTTTCATAAGCGATTAGTTTTAGACTTTATGATTTAGTTTGTGGTGTATGATTTAGGGGTTTAAAATTTAGGTGATGTGGTTAGAATTAATGTTTATGGGTAAGAATTTGCGGTTTATATGATAAAACTTAAATCCCTAATCATACTACCCTAATACATAAACCCTAAATTTTAATCAATATTCTTAATTCTAAACCTCTAAACTCTAAATCCTAAACTGATTCTCTAAACCCGAAAACTATGACGATTGTGAAAACTTTTAGTTTCCATTGTAAGTATATTGAATATAGATCCTTTATGGGCACATTATTTTCGAAATGTATTATACCTTAAATGCTAACTTAAAACCTTAAATTATAGTTACTATCCTAAATTCTAAACCTCTAAATTTAAATCCATAAACTCCTAAATTGATTCTTTAAACACTAAAATTAATATACTCATAAACAGGGACGGAGTCTGGATTTGAAATTGAGAGGGGGCAAACTATAAATGTTTGAAAGTGGAGGGCAAATTCACAAATAAATTAATTTTTAGAAAATTTAAATAGGAGGATAAAAGTAAAAGAAATTTTCATAGGTAGAGGAGATTGCCCCTTCCCACGCCCAGATAATTTTGTTCATGCTCATATATACATTTTAGTTTCTACAATCATAGTATTAAATATAATAGTTATATTATTTTCGAAATGTATTATACCTTATCGTTATACATTAATTTTTTTTAAATTTTTTTTTGAATTTAAAGTAGAAAAAATGTAGGTGTCGTCAATAAGAGGATCCATGGAATTAATTTGAAATTTGACTACGTTAAAAACTCCTTTTTTTCCCCTAAGGTTTTAAATTGGTGGCCTAGTCCCAAGACTACCAAAGCTGGCCTAGTTTGACCACCAGGCATCAATGCTAACCTTGTTGGAATTTTTTTTATATATTAAAAAATCATTGATTTCAGTTAATGAAGGCTATATCAGAAGTAGGGTGACAAAAGAATTGCAATTGTGCAAATTATTTAGGGTAAAATTTTATTAGAAAATATTTTAAAATTTTAGGTTAAAGTTTAGAGTTTAAAATTTAGGGTTTAAGATGTAAAATTTAAAATTTATGATTAAAATTTTGAGTTTGGGGTTTAAATTTTTGGGTGTTAAGGTTAGAAATTTAAGTTTTAAATTTTATAGTTTAAAAATAAAGGATTGTATAAATTGTTTTTGGATGAGTCTACCACGCGCGATGAACATTGATGAACACCACTAACGATGAACACCGATGAACACTATTATTTTTTTTAAAAAAAAATAAAAATCTAAAGGACTAAAATTATAATTAAAATTATCTCTTAAAAAATAAAAATCAAATTTAATAGTTACTTTATAATATTTTTTTAATAGGTTAGAATCAAATATACACAATTCTCCTAAACCCTAACAAAATCACTTTCTTTAAAAAAAAATAGAAATTAGTTTATAATTTTTTAATAGATTAAAATCAAATATACCCAACTCTCCTAAACCTAAACCCTAACAAATTCAATCACTTTAAAGTGTTAAATCAGACTGCGCAAGTGTTGTGTCGTGGCTGCTTCATCCACCATTGTGCCCCCAGGTTTTTAAAGGATTGATTCATGAAATCATGGAAGCTGCTCGGGGTTTATTATTTTTTAAAAAAAATTTAAAAATCTAAAAGACTAAAATTATAATTAAAATTATCTCTTAAAAAAAATAAAAATCAAATTTAATAGTTACTTTATAATATTTTTTTAATAGGTTAGAATCAAATATACATAATTCTCCTAAACCCTAACAAAATCAATTTTTTTAAAAAAAATAGAAATTAGTTTATAATTTTTTAATAGATTAGAATCAAATATACCTAGACCTGGCAAACTTGACCCGAGACCCGAAACCCGAACCGAATTACCCGAATCGAAACCCGATTTTGACCCGAACATGATGATTCGAAGTTGACCCGAAACCCGAACCGAACCGAATCGAACCGAACCGAAATTTTTTGTTGAACTGAAATGGACCCGAACCGAAGTAGACCCGAACCGAATAGACCCGAACCGAATGGACCCGAACCGAATGCTACCCGAACCGAAAGCTGAACCGAATATCGACCCGATTTTAACCCGATTTTAACCCGAATATCTATTGTTAACAATATAATAAATAATAAAATGAAGTATAGAAATTTGAGATCTTTGTGACCAATTTTATAGTTTCATCATAAAATATAGCATAAAATTGAAATTGTAGACTAAATTGACAATTTGGAAGTGGAGAAATTTGAAAGTCCAATGATCAATTTTGTAATTATACCATATAAATAAATAGGGGTCAATTTTGGCTAAAAATTAAATTTTTGAAATTAAAATGAACGAAAATATCAATATATTAAATTAATAGACTAAATTACAAATATTCAACTAAAAGAAAATTTTTAGAGACTAAATATCACTACGGAGAGGAGATTTCTATATCCGAAGTCTAAACCGTGGGAATACTTGTGACTAAATTAAATTAAACTAAAACTTAAAGTTGACTAAAATGTAACATTTTAAATGCAACATGACCTAAAAAGTAATTAATCTCTAGCTTAAAAAATTGGTGGCTTATTTCCCTCCAAAATTTTGTCTTTTCTCTCTCTATTTTTTCTAATTGTCTTTTTCTTTTTTTTTTTCAATCTAGCTTAAAAAATTGGTGGCTTATTTCCCTCCAAAATTTTGTTTTTTCCCTCTTTATTTTTACCAATTGTCTTTCTATTTTTCTTGATTTAATTGAGTTTCAATTTAGATTAATTTAATTGAAATTTCACATTTAGTTTTAAAATTATTTTAATTATGTCCGTGATTTATGCTTTTAGATTTTAGTTATTTCAATTAGATCCTAAGTTTAATAAATTAATTCATTTCAGACATTATTATTATTATTATTATTATTATTATTATTATTATTATTATTATTATTATTATTATTATTATTATTATTATTATTATAAACTTTGATTCAATATAATTATACAAAAAAAATTATATGGATACATGAAGCTTTGATTTAAATATTTAATCAAATTCAAATGTATAGATTGACAAGTTGAATCAGAATTAATCTCATACACCAATAACTCTAAACTAAACCATAAATACTAAACCTCAAACCTTTAACCCAACTCAAATCAAATTGACCCGAAAATTTAAATGTTGACCCGACCCGAAATTAACCCGAAATTGACTCGATTTTAACCCGAACCGAAAGCGACCCGAACGACCCGATTTTGACCCGAACCGAAAGCGACCGATCCGATATTGACCCGACCCGAAAACAACCGATCCGATTTTGACCCGACCCAATACCCGAACCGAATCCGACTCATCACAGACCCGAATTAGACCCGAACCCGAACCGAACCGACCCGAACCGAATCTAAACCGATTCTAGATAGACCCGAAATGACTCGAACCGAAACAACCCGAACCGAAACAACTCGAACCGAATGACCCGATTGCCACCTCTAAATATACCCAACTCTCCTAAACCTAAACCCTAACAAATTCAATCACTTTAACCGATGAAACAGTCCCTCAAAGTTCTTTTTCATGGTTTATCCCTGCTTTAGCAAGTGTATCTGCAGTCGCGTTCTCCTCTCTCCCAATTAGGACCAGTTTCCAATTCAAACCCCGAGCAGCTTCCATGATTTCATGAATCAATCCTTTAAAAACCTGGGGGCACAACGGTGGATGAAGCAGCCACGACACAACACTTGCGCAGTCTGATTTAACACTTTAAAGGGGTTGAATTTGTTAGGGTTTAGGTTTAGGAGAGTTGAGTATATTTAATTGTAATTATTAAAAAATTATAAACTGATTTTTTTTAAGAAATTGATTTTGTTAGGGTTTAGGAAAATTAGGTATATTTGATTCTAACCTATTAAAAAATATTATAAAATAACTATTAAATTTGATTTTTATTTTTTTAAGGGATAATTTTAATTATAATTTTAGTCCTTTAGATTTTTAAAATTTTAAAAAAAATTAATGGTGTTCGTCGGTGTTCATCATTAATGGTGTTCATCGATGTTTGTCCCGTTGTAGAATTTTCCATTGTACAACTTGTTATTTGTGTATCAATTATCAAAATATAAGTCATAAAGGAAGAGAGATTGTCAATCTGGATCAAATCCAAAAATTAATGTTAATTCTGACTAAAATAATGTGATAAAAGTTTTTTTTTTTTAAACTTTAGTGTGTAAAGGAACTAAAACTAATTTAGTTCGCAGGGTTTATAGGAAGTAAACAATATGATAAAGTTTAAGTTTAATTTAGTGTTATTTTTTTTAAAAAAATAATTTTATTTTGCTGTATAAAGAGAGTTTTTTTAAATATTCATTTAAGGAAAAGAATATTTTAAACTTCATTTAAGGAAAATAATTAACCACTGTCCTTGCTAATACACCGCATGCTTTATAAATACTGTACATATTTTGTTTACTTCCCATAATACTGTTTTGAAACTTTCTTGAGTGAGCATAATAAATAATGTGCATATTTTGATTATTAAGATGCCAAGCCAATGACCTTACTCTCTTGCCAAAATGAACCAATGGGTTCTTAGACAACAATAAAACAAGAATCAGAACCCCAACGTAAGACCAGAGTCAGATCGCCAGTGCCTTGCTTTCTCGAATCCGTTTGTGTACTTCTCAAAATCGTCGATTGTTCGATCGATCTCTTCCTGAGTGTTCATCACGAAAGGTCCGAATTGCACCAAAGGTTCACACAATGGTTCACCACCTACTAAAATAAACCTCACCAGTTTAGATGACTTGTTCCATGCCTCTAAGCCATCCCCGGGTCCTAGAAGCAACAAATGGTGCGCGTTCACCGGTGATGATTTCGACCGGCTGAAGATACCCTCGCCTTCCAAGACATAAACAAAGGCATTCCACGATCCCGGAATCGGCTGCTGGAGGTGAGCTCCCGGTTCTAGAGTGAAGTCCAAGTACATTGTTGGGGTTCTGGTATAAATTGCAGACTTGGCCCCCAAAGCCTCACCGGCTATAACTCGAACTTTGGTCCCATCTTTCGTAGCTTCCGCAATATCCTTACTCGATATTTCTTGATACCTCGGCTCCATCCTACAAAACAAAAAATGAACATAAAGATTGAACCAGAAGACCTTTTTGACAGCATGCGTATGGTAGTGGAACAAGCATTAAGCCCATTTTCATGATCAAAGATTCTTTCGAACAACTCGAAAGCTGACCACATCGAGCACGATACCGAATTCAAATCAAGTTGACAAACCATCCTCATTGAACTCACATTTTGTATTTGGAGGAGAGATTGATCCATAACTGGAGACCTTTCTGGGTTCCTTGAGCTGCAGGCATCTCCGAGTGAACGATGCCTCGTCCGGCCGTCATCCATTGTAAATCACCCGGGCCAATGGTCCCTTTATGCCCATCAAAATCTTCATGTTTAACTGCCCCCTAATATGTAAACCAATTGTATGCCTCTCAAAGTAAGAATTTTTATACAATTTACATGAAATAAATATATCTCGAGTGATCAAATTCGATCAAAGTCTGTACCTGTAACATGTAGGTGACTGTTTCAAATCCTGTTTAAAAACAAAACAAAGGAGAATCAAAATATTTTCCCATCTTCAGAAACAGAGTCCACTTTCTCGAGAAAATAAAATCAAACCTCTGTGGGGATGATCTGGAAATCCAGCTGGTGCTGTCACTGCAATATTCAAAACCAAAACCTTAATGCAATACATACATACATACATACATACATACATACATACATACATACATACATACATACATACATACATACATACATACATACATACATACATACATACATACATACATACATACATACATACATACATACATAATGAAAACAGAGCAAAAACAGAGGAAACTGACCTGAGAATTCATCCAAAACGAGGAAAGGATCAAAGTATCTCAACTCAAACCTGCAAAAACAAAGACACCCTTTTTACAAACATCTCAAATTCATCAAATTTTCATTCGTTTTATTCTCTTACCGGCCTATGCTTCTTCTTACAACTGCTCCAACTCCTTCGGGTTGGGGCCTAGCCAAAAACTTCCTCGCCACTAACCTTGGCTCCTTCAAACCAATACATGAACTCTCTTTCTCCGGCATTTTTATGTCCTTTTGCTGTCTGTTTATTTGCAGTAAAACCACGGTTGTACATGTTTGGGAAGAGTTCAAATGAATATATAAGAAAAAACAGATTGCTAAAAGTAAACTATTGGGTAAACTAACTATTTGGTATTCCACATATTCTCGTGTTTCTGTTTTGGTCGTCCAACTAATTTTTGTTGATAAAATGACGTTTAACGTTATATTTTATTTCTATTATGGTACTCCACCGTTAAAAAATAATGATAAAATCTATGCATCATTTTTTATTATGAGAGAGAAAATGAAAAAAAATAGTTAGTTTGATTGAATAGTCATTTTGCCCTTATTCTTTTTTGAACCAATTTAACCCCAACATTTAATTTTAAGTTAAAATTAACCCTCTATGAATAAAAATTGTTAGTCAACTGACGATAAATAATTTGAAATGACTTGACAAAATGATGCATCAGAAGAAAAAAATATTTATATTTTATGTAATTCTATAAAAATATTTTTTGACTGATGCATAAGACATTGTTATCGCGGCATGCACTGGCATGTAAGTTTGTCACGTCATTTCAAGTTGTTTATCATTAGTTGACTAACAATTTTCATATGCAGATGGGTCATTTTGACCCAAAATGAAACGTTGAGGGTTAAATTGATTAAAAAAATAAGGGCCAAAATGATTATTCAGTCAAATGTTAGAGACATTTTTTTATTATGCCAAAAAAATAACAGGTTCAACTTTTTCGTTAATTTTTAATTTGTCGTTTTGTCAAAAACAATAACTGGGTGGTCAAAGCAAGAACACGAAAATATATAAGGTACCAAATATGCAGTATACCCTAACTATTTTGGAAGGTCAAAGGGTAAGTGTAGGAGGCCAAATAAGAGCCACATGGGACATGGAAGTTTCCTCGAGCTTGAGGGGGAACGTCAGCATGGCGTTGCCATGAAGTGGGGTGATGCAGATTTTGATCACATCCATTGAATGATGGACACGTGTATAATCAATGTCCGTTTGATCATCCTAAGTGGGACTCCAAAGTGTGCAAGCCATATATGATATTGGTGGACAAACTGGAAAGTTTTTGAAGCATGAATATATGATTATTGGTCCACAAAAGGATATTCTTAATTCTTATTGCATATTGGTTTTTTAGGGCAGTGGCTATTTTGTTCTTTCCCTTATTCCCCTGCAAAAAGAGGAATAAGTTGGTCCCATTTTATCTCGAATTTATATTTAAAAGAAGATAAAATTCGAACTCTTGATCAGTTTTTTAAGATTGAAATGTTTTAAAAAGTGAGGGATCAATGTCTAATTTTGTTAATTTTAGATTACAAAGTCTTAAAAAAATAATAAACTATAAAATTTTAAGAGGGACAAAAGAAGATAAAAACTTAATTATAATAGTTTCAAAATTATTATGACCTAAAATGCAATTAACCCATCAAATTTGGGAGGGTTTCCCATTACACTTATCACATTCTATGTATGATGACAAGAGAGGTAACTTAGTTTGCCCAAATATCTAGTTTTTTTTTTTAACAATTTTTATATGAAAGACAGAAAAGAAATATTTAGTCTTCCACAACTTAAGAGAAAAAATGTTTCAACTGAAAGTTTTTAATCATTTACTTTATAATCAAATTGAATCGCAAAGGTTTAAATGATTTCTGATAATACATATATATGTTTGTTTAACAACCAGATGTAATGTATGCAACATAAACAGAAAATGACAGTATTCTACTTTTTCTATTTATTTTTGAGAATTAATGAGAATTATAAAATATACTTTTGTAGAAGGAAATAAATGATTTCGGCTTATTAAGCAGTTAAATATAGAGTTATATTTTAATACATAAACTCGGTAAAATTTAGAAAAGTTACGCAATTATTGTGATGGGAGTTTTCCCCCCAAACTATTGCACTGCACAAATTACTTCCACAAATATTGTGGTTTGAATAGTACACTTAAAATCGAATTTTGTTGAATTCGAGTGTGAAAAAATGTTCAAAGTATTTTTCCCTCTAAAGTTGGATCTTATGCCCAAGACTTTGAGGTTTTTCCCTCTAAAGTCGGATCCTTATGTCCAAGACTTTAGGGTTTTTTTCAAAGTCCTACCCAACTGAATCTGACTTCACTTGGTACTATTCAAATAACAATTTTACCGGAAATAAAATGGACAATGTCCTGGGAATTAAAAAAATAAAAAAAAATTGTGTAATTTTTCCAAAAATATTATACAATTCTTTCTAAAATTTAAAACTCTAAATACTAAATTTTAAATCTTATAGCCTAAATATCTAAACTCTAAATTCTAAACTAACACCATAAACCATAAAATTAACGGGATGTGTATCAAAATTTGTTCCTAACTAGGACAATTATTCCATACATAGGCGGTAGAAATAATAAAAATTATAAACACTTTAGTTTTTTAAACTTTAAGGTTAGATTTTAGAGTTTAGAGGTTAGGTGTTTAAGTTTAGTGGTATAAAATTGATGAGTTGTTACAATTTAGGGTTTGGGTTAAAATTTAGTGTTTATATAGATTAAAACATAAATCCCTAACCATATTACAATAAACTCTAAACTTAAACCCTAAAATTTAAGCACAACATCTTAATTCTAAACCTCTAAACTTAAACTCTTAACTTTTAAATCATAAATTTTATCTATAAACCCTCAAAATTCTAATAATTGCGCATGATATAGTTTCTTTAAACATGGGAGTTAAGTGGAAGATATTTTAATGAGCATTGATGTCATGGTGGGGGGATATGGATCCAAATAGGAATTTCCGTATTTTGTGGAGCATACAAATTGGTCGGTTTCTATTTCTTTTTTCAGTCGTAGGTTGAAGGGGAAGTGTAATGACATCATTAACGCAGAAGCATGACATTACAACTAATCTTGATTTGGATAATTAGGAATTAATAAAAACAAAAGTCAAAGTCAATAGCCCATTAAATGGAGAAATTAATTATACTTTATAAAGTTTAATAAGTAAAGTATCTACAACCCAACATAACAACGTGTAGACTTTTGAATCACTGCTTTTCTAAACGCCTAAACCCCGATACCATGGAAAATTCTTTAGCACAATATAAAAGGTTTACTATATAATTTTAGTATTTTGAAAAATCAAAAAGGTAATTTTATTTTTCATATTATTTTAAAAATTATTAACTCAAATTTTTTATCCCCAAATCCTAGTTTCATCTACCACCCTGCCGCCGCCGTCGATAGCCGCTGCTGCCGGTCACTTCCTCACCGTCCCGCCGTCTCTTGTCTTTGGCCACCGTTGAACTCTGTCGTCGTTCTCCTCCTTCGTTGCAATTAGGTAATTTGTCCCCAATTCCCCATTCGAACCCTAATTTTTTTTTTTTCAAATTATGCCACTTTAGAGACCTAATTCCCAAATTGAATATTGCAATTCCCATATTAGAACCCCAATTAGTTTACTAGTATCCTAATTTGTTTGTTAGAACACTAAATCACCTGCCCAATTCGAAAACCCCAAATCGGAGTTCGTCGACCGTACCGGTACAGTGGTTTTAGAGTACTTGTAGAGTGTTTGGGTGTTCTTTATTTATGAGCGCAAGTGCACACTCATGTCAAGTTATAGTATAAAAGATATCGTCTCCCACAGGGATTGGACAACTTGATTCGAGTTGTAAATCCTGCACAAGAAAAGTAAATGCACAATTAAGTTGAATATTTGAAAAGAAAAAGTAATAAAAACACAAGTAATTAAAAGGGAAGTGATCAAATTGATAGAAATGCCAGGGTTATGCTGCTCCTTAGTGTGAAACTGCGTTGAATAGGACAAGTCGTTTTGCGCTGCCAGACTCTGCTGCCTCGGCGGTGGATGGCAAGTAGACTGCTGAGACCCTCTCGCTGCCTCGGCAGGGGAATAGACTTGTGTCTCGGCGGTAAACTCGGCAAAACTACAAGGCTCGACAAACGCTTCGAAAGTGACTTTGCTTATGTCTAAGTTAGAGTTCTGTTGATGCCCACTGCAGATAATACCAGTCGCGGCGTGAATCATGCAAAGACAGCAGTGTTGATTCATCCTCTTTTAGCCGCCTTAAACCCTAAACCTATGTCTAGGCCGGATTGATCGCACTGTCTATAGATGAAATTGTACTTACTCCTTTCGTGAGTTCGACTCTCTCGATACCGAACAAATGGATAGAATTCAACTAATCTTTCGCCTTAATTGAAAACTATGAAGAGCGTGGAATAAGTAAACCTTGTAATTTTATTTGCAAAAACAAACTCGAAATCCTAAGCAACCGTTCTCACAACTAATTACAACATAACCCAAACCCAATGGGAAATTTAGAACATGTCGGCGGAAAGAAAACCTAAACTATGCCTAAGGAAAACTTGTTGCGTGTAAAAGAGTCTATCGCAATAGAGTGTAAGTGTACACGACGCAAGTAGTAAAGTGATACACGAAGTATCGGATGTCGAATCCATAGGGACTGGAAATAGCTTTAACCTTGAATTGTTGCACAAAGAAGAAGATAATTTTAATTATTTGTAATGGAATATCAAAGAATACTGAAGATAAAAGATAAAAGAAATCAGGATGGAGAGAATGGGTCGATATTGATTTGCTCAGTAGTGTAGGTGTTGCAAAGTCTAGGACTTTCTGTTCTGTCGTTGCTCCTGTCGCGGCAGCACCTGCGGCGGCAGCAGTCTGTTGTTGTCGCGGCAGCGATCATACAACTTTGTACTTTAAGCTTGGCAAGAATCCCTGTTGTGCCTTGGCCTATCCCTAGGTCCAAGTCTGTCGATGAACACGTCTTTGATAATACCTCCCGACGTGAATCGAAGGATGAACACCGATGTTGTTGAATTTTTCCTTAGCCACTTAACCTCGTCCTATCCCTAGGTCCGAGATAGTTCAACCATAAAAAGGAGAACCCGTACTTATTCCTTTCGCATACTTAACTCTCCCGATATTAAGCAAATGTATAATCTCACAATGCTCTCCCGATACTCTTGCAAGATGTTGAAAACCAGAATAAGCAAACTTGAAGTCTATTTTATTGAACAGAAAAAATCCTAAAACAAATACAATCCTTGCAACTACTTTATAGAATCAACCCTTAGCCCTAGGGGAAGTTTAGAACATGATGAGAAGGGGGAAAACGACTAGGGTTTAGGGGAAGACGGCTAGAGAATAAGATCTCCTTCCCTAGGTCGAATTACATGCCATTATATAGGCCTTGGGTTCAAGTTTTCTAATATGGCAAGAATACAAGTTTAAATTAAAGTACAACTCTATTAAAGACTAGATCTTCATAGTAGATGTCTTTAATTCGTCATCTCTTCTTGCTTGGAGTTTCTTCCTTTAACTTTGGTCTTGGCCTTCATTCTGATCTAGGGCTTGGAAAAATATATGAGTGCTCCACGACAGACCAGCTTAATTTCCTCTTTTTGTCGAGCTCCATTTTACTTTTTTCCTCAACCATTTGATGTCGTCCTTAGCTGCCACGGCAGCGGCCTTGGCAACATCCTTCTTCTTGGCTGCAGTCCAGTGTTCCAGCTCTGCTTCTCCACTGCCCTGCGTCTGCTACAACAATTACCTGCAAAAGCAGCCAATTTCAGTAGCAATTGTGCCTTTTTATATAATTGTGATGTGTAATTGAAATCTATCCTAAATGCAATGAAATATGCTTAAATGCAGCAGGAATATTGGGTAAATAAAGGGTAAAAAGTAGAACTTTTGCACACTCAACAAAAATCTCTTTTTTTTCTTGAAGTACAAAATACATTGAGTATATATAGGTATTAGCTAGGTCAAGTCCTCATTAGAGTAGAAGTCTTCAAAGTAGCTTTTTACATTAAATGTGGCTTTAAACTCTAACTTCTTTGAGTTGAATGTGGACTTTATCACGTTAGCTTGCTCCGCAAGTAATCTTGAGATCCTTCTTTGGCAGCTCTGCCCGCTACTACAACCGTCAGAAAATTGAGTGGACAACATTTATAAAATCAGGATTTTCTACTCTACAGATCACACTCCGGTTCTCCAATACCATAATCTGTTGTCTTGGGCGGCAAGGTGGGTGGTGGCAGCTACTCGGCAGCCGATGTCTCTGTCTGGAATTGCATCAGTACAGATCCTTGGTTTGATGCCTCAACATCACATCCCCAGCTCCTTTTTCGCTCTGTTAGCCTCTAGTACCTAAAACCAAAAGTACACTAAAACAATACCTTTTTCTTTACCAAACAAAGGATAGTCTAAAGAATCATGGAAAAGTAAATAAATATCGTAAAATGCAATGCTTGGTCCTAATTATGCCTAAAATGCACTAAAAAACAACAATAATATGAGATGGAATATGCATGAAATATAGAATTTGTGGACACTTTACAGTACTAGTACGCATGTTTATGCGTATCGGTGCGGGTTGCGTATCGATACTAGAAGACGTTACTGTTTTTTTATTCCAGCATAGTGTACTGGTACAAAAAACCACCACACCAGTACGATATGCTCGATCTTTCAAAATTGTTGGTTTAAGTTCAATTTTCTTTCTGTAATTATATTTTTGAAATTTTGAGTTAAGTTCAATTCCTTTGCCATGTACATTTATAATCATGTTTCTTTTCTTTAATTATGTTAAATTACAGATTTTTTCGAGATAGTTGATAACGAAGACACCAAAATTTAAACTATAGAGTTGGCGTGTTATAATCGGGATGAAGATGACCATAATTAGGATAAAGATCGTTACAATAGTGAAGCAGGTTGTGAAATTTATACTGAAGAAGAACAAACTGATTATCATGTTGATGATGACAAACATATAGATGATGATAAGACCCTTGATTACTTCATTGACGAAAGCATATGAGACAAGATTGGAAAATAATTGAAAGATTACAATGCGAATGATATGAGTATGCTAAAGTGAAAGACTTTAGATGGTTGCACTGAATTTTATCATATCTATGCTAAAGCAAAAGGTTTTAGCGTTCGAGTCGACCAAATAGTAAAAAGTCAAACTGGTGATTACATAATTGCAAAAAAACTGGTGTGTCATAAGGAGGGATATAGAGCAGAAAAGTAGAGTAATTTTCCAAACAGAAAACGTGAAGAACGACCAACCAGCAGAGTTGAATGTGGAGCATTTATTAGATTCAAATTGAACGAACGATATCAATATTGGAAGGCTGTCAAATTCGAAGCAGAACATAACCATGACATGGTTCAGGCACACAAGTTGCTTATATCAGGTATGTAGTTCATCGATAAGTAAATTGTTAGATACTAACTTCTAGCTTATATGTATATTTAATATTTTTAATGATTTATTTTGTAGGCCATTCAAGAAAATTAGTCAGTTAGACGAAATTAACATTAAAAGCATGCACCACTCTGAAATTACTCCAAGTAAGATGATGCGTACTTTCATGAACGAAGCTGATTCAATTGAGAATGTTGGTTTTCTACAGAAGAATTTGTACAATTATCTATATAGAAATAAACGAGAAGAAGTGAAAGATGGTGATGCTGAAACAATGATGACCTACAAAATAAATCATTAAAAACATGAAAGATGAATTTAGACACTTGAAGAAGTTGTTATGGTGCGATGGTATATCACGCGCCGACTATAAATAATTCGGTCATGTACTCAAATTTGATACGACTTACAAGTGCAATGCATACAACAAACTGTTCGTTGTTTTGGTTGATGTCAATCATCATCGAAACATTGTGGCGCCATTTGGATGTGCATTGGTAGTAAACGAGAAAGAGAATACCTATGTATGGGTATTAGAAAAATTGATTAAAGCAGGAGATGACTACAAACCACTTAATGTTATTACTAATAGAGATAAGGCAATGAAAAATGTCATTTTTCAAGTACTACCCGTGGCAAAACATAGATTAATGTTATTACTAAATGAGATGCACTGACATGTGTAGAATACCATCAAATTTTAAAAAGGCTTAGAAAGAATTAGTGAACAAGCACAAAGTTGAAGGAAATAGATGGGTAAAAGAATTGTACGAAGATAAAGAAAAATAGGCAGATGCATATTTGCAAGGATATTTTTATGCAGGTAATAGTATGTAAACCTTATATGTATATAATATTATATATGTTTATTGTATTGAACTAAATTATTAAACATTTTTAGTGTGCAAGAATGAGGACTACGTAATGGTGCGAGTCAATAAATAGAACATTAAAAACTTGGTTGGACAAAAATGTGATGTTGTATCAATTTGTTGAGAACTATCATAAACAACTTCAATCTCTAAGATGGGAGGAAGATCATCAAGACTACAAATGACGGTGTGTTGGCAGCTTTAAAACGTAATGCAACCCAGGTATATACGAGAATTTCTTTTACTACATTGTGCAAAGAAATGTCCTATGAGGGTTATTATTTGGTCAAAAAAAGTAAAGTACACAATGCGTGCATATGTTATTGGTTAGAGCATCTTAAAAAGGATAAATGGTATATTGTAGTTAAAGACACCACAAATGATAACATGTATTGTTGTTGTATGAAGTTGGAATCGGTTGGATTTCCATGTCGCCATATGTTTGCCGTGTTGAAATATGAAAAGGTAAAGGAAATACCCCAAGGATGTATAATGACACGGTAGACTATTTATGCGAAGAAAGATATTGGATTTGAATATAAGAATGTAGATGTCGAAGATAATAATCCAACAATAGTTCAAGCCAGATATTCCACTCTAGCCTCTTATTGTATGACTATATGTCACCATGCATCACAGACATACAAAACTTTCGATGATGTTAAAGATCAATTTACAAAAATAAATCTTAAATAGCAAGAGATTAAAGTGAAATGTAAAAAAAGAACCTCTAAAGGCGAAGAGACTGTTCGAATTGGCGATCCTATAGTTCTTGAAATAGGAAGAAGAAAACCTAAAAAAACTAAGCGTCAAGTTTCATCGTCCAACCCGACACGTGTTTCATATGATGAAGATGTCACATTCGACTCGCACAAAACAATAGATGAAGCTTTATCATTTGATCAAGATACGAGGCATGCTGATGCATTTCAAAAGTCAAAACTAGCTGGATGCATGCCAAACACATACAAAGAAAACGACATCTCTAAGATAATTAAATATGAAATATAATAATTATGGTTTGTTGTTATGTATATTGATAATATATTTTTACGCAGCCTGTATATAGTGATGTACTGAAAAATATGGAAAAAGATCCAACTATTTTAGATTGACAACCACAGAAGAATTGGTATTGTGCGGGATCGTCTAAAAATTATATTTTTTTTCTTGTGAGTTAAGCATTCATTGATTTAAAAAATATGTTTTAGTTTATTTGTTTTTTGTGTTTGCTAATGTTAATTTCTACAATTTTCCCTCTCATGATAAATAGGAGTACGTCTGAGCGTGCCTCGATAACATATCAACATTCAAAGTAACTACCGCACGGTGGATGAGGGTCGCGATTTTCTTTATATTATGTGTTAATTGAAAGTTTTAGTTTAGTTATGTTATTCTAGTTATACATGGAGAAAATACTAGTTATATGCAAGAAATAATATTCCGTTTTAATATTCTAGATCGTATGGAGTTGATTTTGAACTTACTTTTTTATAAATTTTATTTGTGTACTTACATTAAACAACCATATCTATATATGCATGTATATATATGAATGATTTAGGGTAAAATTTGACGAAACATTCAATGATCAAATGGTACAGATAAAATAGGATTATGATTACAATTTTTTGATGTTCATGAATTTTTCCAAACTGTAACCTGTAACCCCCTCGTCCCGGTCTGGTCGGATGACCGGTCCGAGTGGGCCACACAGGGAAAACCGAAGCGAAACCAGTTAAGATTTCCCCTCGGTTAACGACCCTAACATTTTCTTTTTGTTTTATCTTGTTTACATGCATAAATTAATCCCACATAAGGCACAGCAGCGAGAATACAACATTTGCAACATACATCGACCGACCAAGCATTAAACAACTCATTTTAATGTTTTACAGCATGCCGTTTCGAAACGCCATTAGGGTGTTCCGAAACGCCTTGACCTAGTCAACGGGCCTGGGTCAACCATAGGGTGACCGTTCCGAAACAGGGGTGACCCGTATCGAAACGACCTAGACGGTCAATATCTCGTGGTCAACGAGATTTGACCGTTTCGAAACATCAAAGGCCCGTTTCGGAACACCTTCATCTCATCAATTTCTCAAAATTCCAGTAGCAAAAATGTTCCGAAACGACCCTCATCCGTTTCGAAACGGCAGGCCATATGCAAAGGACCCGTTCCGGAACAGGAGGAACCGTTCCGAAACGCCCCCTGTCTGCAGACTCGTCTGGGCTGTTTTAAGGCACAAAGGTGCCCCAAAACACCACCAAAACCCCTCAAAACACTATACACATAAAACTCAAGGCATACCCACCATACTATCATGCTTTAACAAGATTTGGACATGTCTAACACTAAGGCAACATCCCACAGACATACATTCATTCAAACATCATTCAAATCTCATTCAAACATAAAGATGGCCTCTAAGGCACTTAGCTAGCATTCAAAAGAGCAATTTAGGCATGAGTTAATATTCATCATGGCAACACAAATCGTACACAAGCAAGGCATCAAGGAGTCTAAACATGCTCCTAGCAACCAACAACTATCCAACAAAACCATACATGTCCCATTGCTCAAACTATTACATGTCTACATTAAAAATCCATACTTGATGAACTCAAGCCAAAAACTACACTTGGAGGCCCTCCACTTGCCCGAGCAACCCACGAACTAAGGATTTGCAATGTTGAACAAAGAGGGCGTAAGCAATGATGCTTAGTGAGGGTAAGCTCTAAAAACAAACCTCAACATTGCAGGGTCCGAGCACGATCTAGCCAAGGTAAAACACAAATATACCAAGGGTCCACAAGCCATGAGTAAAGATGCATGAGCAATATACAATATAAATGCCATGATCATAAGCCCAACTCTACAATACATGAAATCACATTTAACATCCAATTCATAGCTCATATGTCACAACACATTGATACACATATCAATCAACATTGGCACCTAGTTAAGACCCGAATACGCGGATAGACACGTTGGAATTCACATCCAACAACCATATTACCTCACGGTGGGATTTCACTCATCACCGGTCTCGCGGAGGGGATTCCACTCATCCTCACGCCCCGTCGATGGGATTCCACTCATCACCGACTACATTTAAATACAATTTCCGGGCGAACCCGTACTCCTCCTTGGTGACTCAACGCCACCAAGGCCACGCGCGACTTTTGACTCATGTGTACACACTAACATCCTAATGATCGATCATTTGTATTCAAGTATACTAGTGCCAATATTTACTCAATTCTCATTACTCACTTCAACCGATTCCGTGCTTAGCACGTACTCACCAACAACCATCATCATGCATGTCTCAATCATCACAATTCCTATCTCATTCCACATGTATAATACAATATACATAATCATTCATACCACATATCATACGAGACATACACAATCACATAGAAGAGTTCATCCAAAGGCTTTAGATCAAGTTTAGGATTAGGCTACCACCCTAATCCTAACTCTAGGTGGGTCTACCAAGCCCAACCTAGTCCATATACTCGAACCAACTAATTTTAAAACCTTTAAAAGAAAACAACCACTCACCTAAGCTTCCAAGCTCCAAGACCAAGCAAGCAATCACCTTCAACTTCCCGGATTCGGTCCCAAAGCCTCTTCCACGTTTCCCCTTGCTTCTAGTCACACAAAACACATACATTACTTCTCAATCCAATGCTAATTCAACCATCAAACTACTTTGCAAAACACAACCCAATTTCCTCAAATTCCCAAACCACCTAACATCTCAAAAACCCAATTTTCGGACTCCAACAACCATTGGCTGAAATACCCATTTCCAAGCACCCAAATGACTTCCAAAACATCCCAAATCACCCTCCTAACATAGGTAGACCATCAGCCCTTCAATTCCAACACTAAACCTCTCAAAAACCCAATTTTTCATACTTTAAAATTTGCCCTAAGGACCCACTACGAATTTTCATCCAAAATCAACCAAATTAACATATGTTGTATATTCCATTATGATTAAACATAACCCCAAAACAATTTCTCAAAACAAATTGAAAAACCCCATTAAAAACCCAAATTTCCATATGAACCCTAATTCCCAAAACTCAATATTTTTGAAATTTAAAACAATAGATAAGTAGAGGATAGAGAGGAGGTTAAGAAAATATGTTTACCTCTTAATTTGATGTTGAAATCGATTAGCAAAGTCAATAGAATAGTAACTAGGGTTTTAGGAGAGTTGAAAATGGGGGAGAGGGTTTTGAAATTGGGAAAGGGGAAATGAGGAGGAAGATGACAACTTTTCCATAAAAGTTGTCTTGCTTTATTTAAAAAGTGGGTAAATCACAACTTTGGTCCCTCCCTCTTTATTAAGATCCAAATAGGTCATTATTCAAAGTTGGTTTATTTTAATTAGATTTTATTTGACTCAAACAACAACCCGGCTAACTTCTAGGCCCAAGACACGGGTGTTACATAACCAAATTAGCATCAATCTCTCAATGTAGGTTTTTAGGCGTTTCGATACAGTAAAACAAATCGTACCGGTACAAATGTTATTTGCGTACCGATATGGTATCCCTGCCGGTACGATTGTTATTTGCGTACCGATTTGGTATTCGTCCAAGTACGAAATTAGGCTACTGAAATTTAATTTCAAACATACCATATCGATACGGTGTTTACGCGTACCGGTACGGTTTTTATTTGCGTACCGATTCGATTTTCATACCGGTACGAAATTAGGCTACTAGAATTTAATTTCGAACATACCATATCGGTACGGTGTTTACGCGTACCGGTACGGCCGTACCGGTACGCCTTTAATGAGCATATCGATACACGTTTTGACTGGGGGTATAAATACCGTGTTATCCAATTTTCTCAATTCAAACAAACCCTAACCCCTAAAACCTCCATTTTCTCTCAAAAAATTATACATTTTCACCCAATCATCCTCGTTATTGTTAGGATTTCATCTCCCATCAACGATCATTCCTACGCATCACTTATTCCATCTATTTCAAGGGTGTTTAGAGCTATTTTAAAATATTTACCCTTTAATTTAGATTATTTCAAATTTTAGGGTTTTTTAAGGTTTTTGTGTGTTGAAAACTAAGTGTTTTGATATAATAATTGAAAAATGTTTTGAACTAATCTGAAAAGAATTTAAAACATGTTTTTATCTCCAAACAACTTGAAAATATGTTTGAGGTATTTAAAAAAGGTTTTTGGCAAAGTTTGAAATGCTTTAAAGTAGTCAAACTTGGCGTTTCAGCACTACCGTACCGATACGGTATACCCCGTATCGATACCTTTTTACTCCAGATTTGATTATTCCAAAACTCGTACCGATACAGGCTTGCCCGTATCGATACGGAGAGGGGTCGTACCGATACGCCTTTAAGCGTATCGATCCATGCTTTAACAACCCCAACGGTTATTTCCCAACAGTCTTTTAAAGTGCAGACCGTACCGATACGCTTCCTAGCATATCGATACGCATAGGCTGGCAAGAGCCCAACGGCTAGTTCTGAAGAAGGGCGTATTGATACGGGTATCCATGTACCGACACGGTGGGCACCAGAACTACAATTTATGTGGGAAATAAAGACCCCAACGGCTCCAAAACATCCTCAACGGCTAGTAACGACAACAAACTCAATTGGGATTATAAATTGAATATTGGAACACTTGAAGATGGTTAGAGACTACATTCAAGCAACATGATCAAGAGAAATAGAGTCTAAATCTTCATTTTACATTTCTCTTGTACATAGTCTAAGAAGAGTGCTTTATTGTAAATTCTTTGTACACTCTTGTGAGCTTAAAATTGTGTAAACACCCACCTAGAGAGGTATTTTAGTTTACCAAACAAATCCCTTGTAAAAGCAGAGGTTCTAGTTTAGCCTTGAGAGAAAAACTAGAGCTGGTTCTATCTTAGCCAAGTCCAAAAGATAGGGTTGTAATGGTTTCCTCCTAAACCGAGAAAAAAGGATGAATTCATTGTTGAGTGAATTTGGAAATCCTTAGTGGTGTGCTAAGGTAGTGGATGTAGGTGCTTGTTAGAAGGCCGAACCACTTTAAAATCATTGTGTCATTTGTCTACCTTTATTTTGATTTTAGCCAATTCAACCACCAAACATTTACAACCCTTCTTGACGGTTCCAATGATCGATTCAAGCGTGCCACAAATCCAACAATCGGTATCAAAGCCTCGTCTCCATCGAAGGACTAACATTCGGGAGTAAAGATTATTTGCTCGAAGTCCACCGTTCAAGAAAATGGCAAGATTTGAAGAAGGCCGCTTTATCTCGTGTCCTCCACTCTTCGAAGGAGAAGCATACTCCCAATGGGTAAATATCATGAAATTCTTCATCAAGTCTCAATACTATGAGGTTTGGGACATCATTGAAGATGGGTATTTGGACGCTCCAAAGAAGAAGAAAAAGCAAATGAGTGCCAACGGCACGAAGGCAAAGCTAAACACCAAGGCGGTGCACATTCTCTATTGTGGCCTTAACGAAGAAGTTTCCAAGAAGATCTTCACATGCAAAAGTGCCAAAGAATTATGGGAGAAACTTGAGAAGCTTTATGGCAACAAGAAGGGAGAAAAGAAAGATGATGATCAAACATGTGCAAACCTTCTCTCCAATTCAAAAGTGGATGGTGTTTTGGCTCTCGATGAGTCCGAGGTATCCTCTAACTCAAATGAATTAAATTCTTATACATTTGATGAGTTGTAAGATGCTTTCGATGAATTATTTTTGGAATTTGAGACCATGAATTTCAAATTTAAGAAAATGATTTCAAAACTCGAAATTAAAAATGATTTTCTTTTAAAAACAAAAGTGGATTTTGAAAACCAAAATGAAATTTTGAAAAATGATTTAGAGTTTTCAAAAACGAGCAAAGATGTTTTAGAAAAAGAAAATCTTGATTTAAAAGTTAAGCTTGAAAGCTTAACAAAAGAAAATGAAATTATTTTCTATAATTCATCTTGTCACATAATGGCAAAATGCCCACATTGTCATTATCATGGTCATTCTATACATACTTGTCTTATAAAGAAGAAAAAATCTTATAGGATTAGACAAGTATGGGTTCCCAAGGGAACTAAAGACATTGTGACTAATGTAAATGGATCCAAAGCAACTTGGATACCAAAAATCAAGTGAATGTCTTTTGTAGGTGTGTTGGAGCAATGACAAGCAAAGCAAAATCAAAGAATGCTCAAATCACACATGAGAAGAAGATTGGGTAACCTCTAAGCGTAATGCTTTTATTTTATACATTTGGTTATCTAACTTTTGTTTAAAGTCTTGGATTATTTGTTAAGCCTAATATGATGCAATGAGTAAGAGGGAGACACTTTTAAAACTAAACATTTTAATAGTTTCAAAATTTAAACCTCCATTGTTATTTTGAGCCTAAAAGTATTTTAAATTCTTTTTAATATAACAAAAATGGGGAGAGATTGGTTTGAAAATTTGTGTTTTTCAAATGAATAAGAGGATCTTTAATTACTTTTCTATATTTCATCTCTTATTCAAATTTTTAAACTTAAAGGGGGGGAATCCCAAATAATTTTTCAAGTTGGTTTTATTATATCAAAAATGGGGAGATTGAAGAACTAAGTGTTTTCATATAATAATTGAAAATGTTTTGGACTAATCTGAAAAGAATTTAAAACATATCATTATGTCAAAACAACTTGAAAATATGTTCGAGGTATTTAAAAAAGGTTTTTGGCAAAGTTTGGAATGCTTTAAAGTAGTCAAACTTGGCGTTTCAGCACTACCGTACCGATACGGTATACCCCGTATCGATACCTTTTTACTCCAGATTTGATTATGCCAAAACTCGTACCGATACATGCTTGCCCGTATCGATACAGAGAGAGGTCGTACCGATACGCCTTTAAGCGTATTGATCCCTGCTTTAACAAACCCCAACGACTATTTCCCAACGGTCTTTTAAAGTGCAGATCGTACTGATACGCTTCCTAGCGTATCGATACGTATAGGCTGGTAAGAGCCCAACGGCTAGTTCTGAAGAAGGGCATACCGATACGGGTACCCGTGTACCGATACGGTATACACTAGAACTGCAATTAATGTGGGAAATAAAGACCCCAACGGCTAGTAATGGCTACAAACTCAATTGAGACTACAAATTGAAGGCTGGAACACTTGAAGATGGTTAGAGACTACATCCAAGCAACATGATTAAGAGAAATAGAGTGATTATTTCAAATTTTAGGGTTTTTTTAAGGTTTTTGTGTGTTGAAAACTAAGTGTTTTGATATAATAATTGAAAAATGTTTTGAACTAATCTGAAAAGAATTTAAAACATGTTTTTATGTCCAAACAACTTGAAAATATGTTTGAGGTATTTAAAAAAGGTTTTTGGCAAAGTTTGAACTGCTTTAAAGTAGTCAAACTTGGCGTTTCAGCACTACCGTACCGATACGATATACCCCGTGTCGATACCTTTTTACTCCAGATTTGATTCTTCCAAAACCCGTACCGATATAGGCTTGCTTGTATCGATACGGAGAGGGGTCGTACCGATACGCCTTTAAGCGTATCGATCCCTGCTTTAACAACCCCAACGGTTATTTCCCAACGGTCTTTTAAAGTGCAGGCTGTACCGATACGCTTCCTAGCATATCGATATGCATAGGCTGGCAAGAGCCCAACGGCTAGTTCTGAAGAAGGGCGTATTGATACGGGTATCCGTGTACCGATACGGTGGGCACCAGAACTACAATTTATGTGGGAAATAAAGACCCCAACGGCTCCAAAACATCCTCAACGGCTAGTAACAACTACAAACTCAATTGGGACTATAAATTGAAGGCTAGAACACTTGAAGATGGTTAGAGACTACATTCAAGCAACATGATCAAGAGAAATAGAGTCTAAATCTTCATTTTACATTTCTCTTGTACATAGTCTAAGAAGAGTGCTTCATTGTAAATTCTTTGTACACTCTTGTGAGCTTAAATTTGTGTAAACACCCACCTAGAGAGGTATTTTAGTTTACCAAACAAATCCCTTGTAAAAGGAGAGGTTCTAGTTTAGCCTTGAGAGAAAAACTAGAGCTGGTTCTATCTTAGCCAAGTCCAAAAGATAGAGTTGTAATGGTTTACTCCTAAACTGGGAAAAGGGGACGAATTCATTGTTGAGTGAAGTTGGAAATCCTTAGTGGTCTGCTAAGGTAGTGGATGTAGGTGCTTGTTAGAAGGTCGAACCACTTTAAAATCACTGTGTCATTTGTCTACCTTTATTTCGATTTTAGCCAATTCAACCACAACTATTACAACCCTCCTTGACGGTTCTAGTAATCGATTCAAGCGTGCCACAAATCCAACAATTGGTATCAAAGCCTCGTCTCCATTGAAGGACTAACATTCGAGAGTAAAGATTATTTGCTCGAAGTCCACCGTTCAAGAAAATGGCAAGATTTGAAGAAGGCCGCTTTATCTCGTGTCCTCCACTCTTCGAAGGAGAAGCATACTCCCAATGGTTAAATATCATGAAATTCTTCATCAAGTCTCAATACTATGAGGTTTGGGACATCATTGAAGATGGGTATTTGGACGCTCCAAAGAAGAAGAAAAAGCAAATGAGTGCCAACGGCACGAAGGCAAAGCTAAACACCAAGGCGGTGCACATTCTCTATTGTGGCCTTAACGAAGAAGTTTCCAAGAAGATCTCCACATGCAAAAGTGCCAAAGAATTATGGGACAAACTTGAGAAGCTTTATGGCAACAAGAAGGGAGAAAAGAAAGATGATGATCAAACATGTGCAAACCTTCTCTCCAATTCAAAAGTGGATGGTGTTTTGGCTCTCGACGAGTCTGAGGTATCTTCTAACTCAAATGAATTCAATTCTTATACATTTGATGAGTTGTAAGATGCTGTCGATGAATTATTTTTGGAATTTGAGACCATGAATTTCAAATTTAAGAAAATGATTTCAAAACTCGAAATTAAAAATGATTTTCTTTTAAAAACAAAAGTGGAGTTTGAAATCCAAAATGAAATTTTAAAAAATGATTTAGAGTTTTCAAAAACGAGCAAAGATGTTTTAGAAAAAGAAAATCTTGATTTAAAACTTAAGCTTGAAAGCTTAACAAAATAAAAAGAAATTATTTTCAATAATTCATCTTGTCACATAATGGCAAAATGCTCACATTGTCATTATCATGGTCATTTTATACATACTTGTCCTATAAAGAAGAAGAAATCTTATAGGATTAGACAAGTATGGGTTCCCAAGGGAACTAAAGACATTGTGACTAATGTAAATGGATCCAAAGCAACTTGGATACCAAAAATCAAGTGAATGTCTTTTGTAGGTGTGTTGGAGCAATGACAAGCAAAGCAAAATCAAAGAATGCTCAAATCACACATGAGAAGAAGATTGGGTAACCTCTAAGCGTAATGTTTTTATTTTATACATTTGGTTATCTAGCTTTTGTTTAAAGTCTTGGATTATTTGTTAAGCCTAATATGATGCAATGAGTAAGGGGGGGACGCTTTTAAAACCAATCATTTTAATAGTTTCAAAATTTAAACCTCCATTGTTATTTTGAGCCTAAAAGTATTTTAAATTCTTTTTAATATAACAAAAATGGGGAGAGATTGGTTTGAAAATTTGTGTTTTTCAAATGAATAAGAGGATCTTTAATTACTTTTCTATATTTCATCTCTTATTAAAATTTTTAAACTTAAAGGGGGAGAATCCCAAATAATTTTTCAAGTTGATTTTATTATATCAAAAATGGGGAGATTGAAGAACTAAGTGTTTTGATATAATAATTGAAAATGTTTTGGACTAATCTGAAAATAATTTAAAACATATCTTTATGTCCAAACAACTTGAAAATATGTTTGAGGTATTTAAAAAAGGTTTTTGGCAAAGTTTGGAATGCTTTAAAGTAGTCAAACCTGGCGTTTCAGCACTACCGTACCGATACAGTATACCCCATATCGATACCTTTTTACTCCAGATTTGATTATGCCAAAACTCGTACCGATACATGCTTGCCCGTATCGATACAGAGAGGGGTCGTAGCGATACGCCTTTAAGCGTATCGATCCCTGCTTTAACAACCCCCAACGACTATTTCCCAACGGTCTTTTAAAGTGCAGATCGTACTGATACGCTTCCTAGCGTATCGATATGTATAGGCTGGCAAGAACCTAACGGCTAGTTCTGAAGAAGGGCGTACCGATACGGGTACTCGTGTACCGATACGGTAGGCACTAGAACTGCAATTAATGTGGGAAATAAAGACCCCAACGGCTAGTAACTGCTACAAACTTAATTGAGACTATAAATTGAAGGCTGGAACACTTGAAGATGGTTAGAGACTATATCCAAGCAACATGATTAAGAGAAATAGAGTCTAAATCTTCATTTTACCTTTCTCTTGTACATAGTTTAAGAAGAGTGTTTATTGTAAATTCTTTGTACACTCTTGTGAGCTTAAATTTGTGTAAACACCCACCTAAAGAGGTATTTTAGTTTACCAAACAAATCCCTTGTAAAAGGAGAGGTTCTAGTTTAGCCTTGAGAGAAAAACTAGAGTTGGTTCTATCTTAGCCAAGTCCAAAAAGATAGGGTTGTAATGATTTCCTCCTAAATCGGGAAAATGAGACGAATTCATTGTTTAGTGAATTGAGAAATCTTTAGTGGTGTGCTAAGGTAGTGGATGTAGGTGCTTGTTAGAAGGCCAAACCACTCTAAAATCATTGTGTCACTTGTCTACCTTTATTTCGATATTAGCTAATTCAACCACCAAACATTTACAACCATCCTTGACGGTTCAGTGATCGATTTGAGTGTGCCACAAATCCAACATGTGTTTTTCTATTTTGATTCTTATGATTTGTTAGAGTTTTGGTGTGTTGTTGATTTCATTATTTTGTTTGATTGTATTGGTTGCTAGAGTTTGAGTAAAATTTCAAAACTTCTTAGTGTAAAACCCATTTTATTAGTGTAAAACTTATATTGAGAAATTGGTGTAAAACCTATATTGAGAAATTGGCGCTAATTTGGGATTATTTTGATTTGTTAGGGTTTTTGTTTAGTGTTTTGTTCATTTGTTCATATAATGTACCTTTAAAATGGTGTATAATGTATCTAAGTTATTGGACTGAAATTGTGCATATTAGTTTATTTGTTTATTTGTTTAGTGTTTTGTTCATTTGTTCATATTAGTTTATAGAACCTTAAAATAGTGTATAACCTTAAAATGTAATGTATCTAAGTTATTGGACTGAAATTGTGCATATTAGTTTATTTGTTCATTTGTTCATACTTGTTCATTTTTTTAATGTTTTGTTCATTTATTCATATTAGTTTATAGAACCTTAAAGTATTGCATCTTAGTTTGCAGGTATTTTTACATTATGGATTGAAATTGTGCATATTGTTTTTACAGGAGTTTAAATTTCCTTATTGTGTCTAGAACGGTAAATCCTTTTCTATTTTAAATGGCACCAAAATCTAAACTTGCAACAAAACGTTGTTGTTGAGTGTGTAAAAGTTCTATTATTTACACCTTTTTTAACCCATATTTCTGCTGCATTCAAGCATCATTACATTGTATTTAGGTCAGTTTACAGTAAAACATCACAAATACACTAAAGGCACGGATTCTACTAAAAGATGGCTGATTTTGCAGGTTGCTGCCATAGTTGACGAGGAAGGCAGGCGCAGGACAGAGAAGCAGAAGAGCTGAACTGGACAAGCAGACGACGAGGACGAAGCTGCCATGGAGCTGTCGTGACAGCAACCTTATGAAGAGGAAAAGTAAAGTGGACCTCGATAGATAGAGAATAATCTGCTCGTCTATCGTGTGAAAGCCAATTATTTTTCCAAGCCCCGGATCAAAAGATATGACATTGCATTTACCCGTCGTCGACATGTTCTAAAAACCCCCTAGGGCCACGGGTTGTTTTGTAAAGTAGTTGCAAGGGTTGTTTTGTTTTAGGATTTTCCAAGTTCAATAAAATAAACTTCAAGTTCTCTTATTTTGGTTTTAATATCTTGCAAGAGCATCGGGAGAGCATTGTGAGGTTATCTATTTACTTAGCATCGGGAGAGTTAAGTATACGAAAGAGATAAGAGCGCGTTCTCTAGTTTATAGTTGAACCATCTCGTGCCTAGGGATAGGGCGAGGTTAAGTGGCTAAAGAAGAATTCATACACATCGGTGTTCATCCTTCGATTCACGCCGAGAGGTATCATCAAAGACGTGATCATCGGCAGACTTGGACCTAGGGATAGGCCAAGGCAGATCTGGGATTCTTGCCAAACTTGGAGTACGGAGTTGGTGTGTTCGCTGCCGCGACAGCTAACAGACATCCGCCGCGACAGGTGCTGTCGGTGACGGGCACGACGACAGAACTGGAATTCCTAAGCATCGCAATACCTACACTACTGAGCAATTCAATACCATCCCATTCTCTCTATCTTGATATTCCAACTCTTTTATTTACGTTTTACTATTCTCGTGACAATCTTCTCAATTATTTTCTTTACTTTCGTGCAGTGAATAAGGGTGAAGTCATTAGCCCAATCCCTGTGGAGACGATATCCGATACTTCGTATCGCTTACTACTTGCGTCGTGTACACTTGCACTACAATTGCGATAGACTATTTTACACGCAACAAGTTTTTGGCGCCGTTGCCGGGGATTGGCAACATAACTACACCTTTCTTTTATTGCACTTTTCGTTTTTGTTTTTCTTTTAATTTTTCTTTTTCTATTTTTCGTTAGTACTCTCAACTCTTGCTTTTCACGAGGTTTTCTTGTTTATGCGCAGATCTAAAAGAGGCGGAGATCCTGAGTATAAATTAGATCCGGAAGTTGAACGTTCCTTCAATCTCAAGAAACAACTTCGCCACCTTTTAGACCGGAACGAGTACCTTAAGGAACAGCTAGAGCAGATGGCTCGTAATCCGCCCGCTGGTGGAGGTATACCGCCTGTCGGCAACCCGCCCGCGGCAGATGGACGACGGTCATGTCGTGACTACATGCTGAACGATCATGTAGAGCTGGAGACCACGCTGCCGGATATTGATGTTGATAACTTCGAGCTAAAACCTGTCATGTTTAGTATGATCAACAATGCCGGGCAGTTTAGTGGTGCTGTGACAGAAGATGCTAGAGAGCATCTCAAAACGTTTCAGGAGATCTGTGGTTCGTTTAGACTGCCAGGAGTTAGTCCGGAGATACTGAGGCTTCGGTTATTCCCCCATTCATTGAGGGACAGAGCTAAAACTTGGTGGAATAAACTAACACCAGGTTCAATCGTTACTTGGGCAGATTTATCTCGTGAATTCTTATCTCGTTTTAATCATTCGCATTTATCTGAGCGATTACGTAACGAAATTGCTACTTTTCAACAGGAAGATTGTAACAACCATAATATTCAAAGGTTTAAAAAAAAGAAAAAAAAGAGAAAAGCAGCTAAGGGGTTTTGAACCTGTGACCCTTGGCTGCATAGGTCAATGGTTTAACCAATTGAGCTAGCATAACTCTTGGTTAGTAATTGCACCAGGGGAAATAAAAGTTAATACCTAAGACCCTAAAATAATAAAATAACAAAATATCTTACCTGCCACCATTAATGTAAATTAAATTGGAAACTTTTCCCAATAATTCCAGAAACACCCCCTCATCGTTCACATCCCCTTCCCTTGAACCAAATTGACCACCGTCGATCTGCCCTTACCGTCGCGTCGTGACGCTCACCGCCAGCGTTATTGTGTTCACCGTCGAACCCCGAGCAAAACCCCTCAACCCACGCGCCCAATCGACGTTCCTTTCACCGGCAATCGACCGTTGAAGGTTCGCGAACCTAGGTCTAAATTGGTCGACTTTTGCCTTCGTTCTTCCGGCGCCGTTCGACGCCCGTTGGCCACGCCGCCACTGCCGTCAGACTCCCCATCACCGACCGGTCAAAACCCAGGTCACCATTCGACCGTTCGTCGTCGTTTGCTCCGTCATCGGAGCTACGTCAATTTTCCGACGAGTTCGAGTTTTAAGGACTAATTCGGTGAGTTTTTGGTTCGTACCAGTGTTATTTCGTTCCAAATGATGTAATAAAATGGTGGTCTGATGATTTGAGAGTTTTTCCGGCAGAAAACGACGCGAGATAGCTTTTCCGGCGAGGTCCCGGTGACCGTCCAGCAATCTTCGAAGTTTAAAGGTAAGAGTCGGTCCGCATAGACCGAATCGGTCTGAACCGGCTGGACCGGCTGGACCGGTCAACTCGGTCAACCCGTTGACCCGACCCGTTGACCGTTGACCCGACCCGTTGACCGTTGACCCGACCCGTTGACCATTGACCCGAGTCAACTCAGTGAGTCAACTCGTCCGAGTCAACTCAGTGAGTCAACTCGTCCGAGTCAACTCAGTGAGTCAACTCGTCGAGTTAGCCTTAGACCAGTGACGTCAGCATGACGTCAGCGTTGACTTTGACCGCTGACGTCAGCGTTGACTTTGACCAAAAAGTCAACTTTTTCCGAAAAGCCCTATTTTATGTTTTTCGACGTCCTGAGTCCGATTTTGAAGCCCGTTTCGCGAAATTCTAACCCGAAAGCTTCCAAATTGGACGTTGAACCCGAACATGCATATGTATAAGTTATGTCAATTAAGATAAACTGATGATTAAGGACTGATATTGATCTCATGATTTAATAGGTACTCGTGGATCTCCCGATCGTGCCTACGCCCAGCCCAGCTCGTCTCAATCCGTACCGCCTCGTGATCCTATCGTCACTCGTACGACCCTAAACTTAGTATTTTAATACGAATCAAGGTGTAAATTTGATTATAACCATAATCCTTGTCTATTTAGGTTCCAGTACTGTAGCGGAGCGTGATCCCGGTGCTAGATAGACCTTTTGATTGACCGATCTCATCTTTTGAGGTGTGTTCCTTGTGTGCTATATGACTGTTGCACATTTACTGTTTTACATGCTTCACATGATTTAATAAAACATACGATGGGTATATGATTGCTAAACTTGATTTTGTGAAAAGCTAGCATGTTTTCTGTTTATGAAAGAAATACGATTGTGCCATATGTTGAATTATGCTCTAGCATTTGATATGACAAGCATGCCTATGATTTACGGTTATCAGTGTAGAAATATGTTGTTGAACTTTGCCATGACTTTTATTGTTGCATACTATGTTACTACTCGGAGTAATTAGTAGAGGTACTTGGGGGTATGATGTGGAGATTATCGGCTCAGCCCTGATCCAGCTGGTAAGACCGCCCGTTTTCGGATCCTAGGCTTCGGCCAGGTCCGCCCGTTTTCGGATCCTAGGCTTCGGCCAGGTCCGCCCGTTTTCGGATCCTAGGCTTCGGCCAGGTCTGCCCGTTTTCGGATCCTAGGCTTCGGCCAGGTCCGCCCGTTTTCGGTTCCTAAGTTTCGACTAGGGCCGCCCGTATTCTAAGGTATAACCTTAGGATGGTACCCCGCCCAATGGGCTTGGGTTAATGCCAGTATAAGATACTGTTCTGGGGAACTGTATCATGGTGTTCGGTTGGAGGGTAGATAGGTTGCATGAAAACTTTGATGCATTCTCATGATATGTTTGCATAACATGATTTACTATTTATTGATGCAACTGTTTTACTTGCACTATTGGAACACACTGAGCTTTCTAGCTCACGCCCCAAATTCTTTCCCCTTTCAGATATTTTGGATAGGCCATCCCGTAGCTGACACTTGGAGGATCGACACATTTGGTATTCTTTTTGATTGTAATGTTTCTATCCCCCGTTTGTATTTTCAGGGTGACATGTGCCTATATTTTGTTATGTATGGTATTAAACTAAGAGTATTTTAAAATACTAACTAATACTTATTTTGGTAACTATCCTATGATGGGTTTATTTAAGTAATCATGACTGCCTATAATATTTATGATGTTTATATGGTGAATGAATTATGGAAAATATTGTTGTTTGACGTATTAAACAGGTTTAGTTAACTTGATGGATTTCACTAAGTTCTGTCGTTATGCTGCCGAAATTAACGCTTAGTTTGCAAACATGTTTTCCATATGAGTTTTAAACTTTAATGTGCCTTACTAGACTTGGTCATTCTGCATAGGCCGGTCTAGGGGGTTACATTTAGTGGTATCAGAGCTTTTGGTTTTAAAACCTCGGACTGTGGTTAAGTCCTTTTAAAATACCGTTTTAGAATATTTTACAAGTATTGTAAAAAGAGGCCATGTCACCCAATTTTATATGTTTAATGGTGTTCGATTCTCCAGTGTCATAAACTGATCTTAGGTTTTATCCCTTGTAGAGATTCTCCGAGATGAGCACCGGAAGAGGGCGTCGACCCGCTCGAAGGCGTGGTCGACCTGTTAGATTTGCAGACCCGATAGACGATCTAGTGGCTGATCCACCTGCCTCTAGAGTTGCTACAGCCGCAGTTGACCCTCTGACATCTGTAGAGCCTCCTACCCCTAGTGGTCCTTCAGCTGCTGCTGCTGCTCCTGCTTCGACTACTCCGACATCTGTCCCGACTGCTCCTACACCTACTCCCACTGTTCCATTGCCTACTCCTGGTATTGGCATGACTACTCCGGTCAGGGGAGCTACTGTTTCTGGGCCCGAGCCTATGACTGGAGTTACAGATGATTCCTTGAGTAGACAGTTTCTCCAGTTGATTCAGGGAGTAGTCAGAGCGTCTGGAGTCACACCTGAAGTTCCTATCTCCCAGACCCTGATTGCCAACGGGATCAAGACCTTCTCGGGATCTCTTAGTGGACCACCGACCGAGGCTGAGGAGTGGTTATACGATATCGAGAGACGTATGGGTGAGTTGGGTTTTGAGCCATCCAGGAAGTATTTGGGTGCTGTATCTATGCTGAATGGGAATGCCCGCACCTGGTGGGAGTCCATCATGAGTAGTGTTCCTTCTGATCGTCTCACATGGGATTTCTTTAAGGAGCGTTTTAGAAACCGTTTTCTGGGCGAGCGGTTCTTGAGAGAGAGACGCCAGGCTTTTAAAGACCTGGTGCAGGGTACCATGACAGTAGCTGAGTATGAGATACAGTTTCTAGAGTTATCGAGATATGGTGCTGGCTTGATTTCTACTGAGAAAGACAAATGTGAAAAGTTTCAGGAGGGCCTTCGTATTGGGATACGTGATCGAGTGGCTACCCACCATGATTAGGTGTTTGAAGATTTAGTGGACCGAGCTAAGACTGCAGAACAGATGGAGATCTTGATAGCTAGTCAGAGTAGTAGAGATGGAGATCGAGATAGAGGCAAGGATCGAGGGCGAGACCGAGATCGATCTTGGAGATCTTCTAGACAGGGAGAGTCTCACGCGCGCTCTGATAAGAGGGCTCGCACCATGTATCAGGGTGGTGGTTCGAGTTATAGGCCCACAGTACAGCAGGGCCCATCGGTTAGTCGAGGTGATTCATCAGGGTCCGCTTTTCCTGTATGTGAGCATTGTGGTAAGCTTCATCGAGGGGAGTGCAGGAAGATGTCGGGTGCTTGCTTCAGATGTGGATCCACTGATCATTTCAAGAAAGATTGTCCACACCCACCTTCCGTAGACCGATCGTCGTTTCAGACCCCTGCTCGATCCCAGACTCCAGCCCGTTCATAGACATCTGTCCAGACACCGGGTTCAGGGCTTTATCAGAGTAGAGCTCATGGATCTTCTGCTAGATCTGATAGTAGAGGCCGATCACATCAGAGTGGGGGACCGGTTATGACTGAGGCCAGACAGCCTGCACTTGTTTATGCCACTAGACGTCGTGATGACAGAGATGAGCCAGATGTCATTGCAGGTACATTCACTATATTTTCTGTTCCATACTTTGCATTGCTTGACAATGGTTCTACCCATTCCTATGTATCGAGATCTGTGTCCCGAGACCTTCAGATTCCAGTTGAGAGCACCGAGAGTGCAATTACCGTTATGAGCCCAGTGGGCCAGTCTGTGGTTGTAGATAAGGTTTTCAAGCGATGTCCCCTCGAGGTACAAGGGGAAATCTTTCTAGCTGATCTTATGGAGCTACCATTTGAAGAGTTCGATCTGATCCTTGGCATGGATTGGTTGGCTGAACACCGGGTTAATCTAGATTGTGAGTCCAAGAGAGCAGTTTTGAAGACTTCTGATGATCGTACAGTGGTTCTTGTTGGTGAGCGCCGAGGGTATCTATCTAATGTGGTATCTGCTCTGGCTGCCGACAGGATAATCCGGAAGGGCTATCAGACTTTCATCGCATGTTTCTTGAATACCAAGGGTTCTTTGTCAAAGATTGAGGAGATTCGCACTGTTAATGAGTTTCCTGATGTCTTTCCCGAGGAATTACCTGGATTACCTCCGGATAGGGATGTCGAGTTTGAGATTGAGACATATCCGGGCTCTGCACCAGTCTCAATGAACCCTTACCGTATGGCTCCTAAGGAGCTTAAGGAGCTGAAGATACAGTTGCAAGAGCTCCTTGACCGAGGCTTTATTCGACCCAGCTCTTCGCCCTGGGGAGCTCCTGTTCTCTTCGTGAAGAAGAAAGATGGGTCTCTCAGGCTGTGCATTGATTACCGTAAGCTGAACAAGTTGACGGTCAAGAATAAGTACCCTTTGCCCAGGATTGATGACTTGTTCGATCAGTTCCGGGGAGCTACAGTTTTCTCGAAGATTGATCTTCGTTCCGGATACTATCAGCTAAAGATAAAGGGGTCTGATGTAGCAAAGACCGCCATTCGCACCAGATATGGGCACTACGAGCTTTTGGTGATGCTGTTTGGTCTGACTAATGCTCCTGCCGCTTTTATGGATCTGATGAACCGTGTGTTCCGGCCTTATTTGGATCAGTTTGTGGTAGTGTTCATTGATGACATTCTAGTCTACTCCCGGACTGAAGCAGAACATGCTGAACATTTGAGGATTGTTCTGCAGACTCTTAGAGAGCACAAACTGTACGCCAGTTGAGCAAGTGTGAATTTTGGCTCAGTGAGGTGACATTTTTGGGGCATGTGGTATCAGCTCGGGGTATTCAGGTTGATCCGAGCAAGATAGAGGCCATTGTGAGTTGGAAGCAACCCAAGAATGTTTCCGAGATCCGCAGCTTCTTGGGTTTAGCTGGGTATTATAGGCGTTTCATCGAGGGCTTTTCTATTATTGCCGCTCCCTTGACGAAGCTGTTGAGGAAGGATGTTCCATTCATCTGGACAGATGCTCAGCAGGATAGTTTTGAGAAGTTGAAGACAGCTCTAACGCAAGCTCCAGTTTTGACGCAGCCCGAGTCTAGGAAGGATTTTGCGGTTTATAGTGATGCATCACGTTCTGGGCTTGGTTGTGTTCTGATGCAGGATGGGAAGGTAATAGCTTATGCGTCTCGTCAGTTGAGGCCACATGAGTGTAATTATCCTACCCATGATCTAGAGTTGGCCGCTGTAGTCTTTGCCCTGAAGATTTGGAGACACTATCTCTACGGAGAGAAGTGTTATATCTACACAGATCACAAGAGCCTGAAGTACATCCTTACACAAAGAGAGCTTAATCTTAGACAACGCCGTTGGATTGAGCTCCTCAAGGACTATGACTGTGTGATTGAGTACCACCCAGGGAAGGCTAATGTTGTTGCTGATGCTTTGAGTCGTAAGGCTATATCAGATTTGAGATCCTTGTTTGCCATGATGAGTATATTCAGTGATGGCAGTTTATTAGCCGAGCTTCAGGTTAAACCGACCTTGGCCGAGGAAATTAAGGCCAAACAGCTTCTAGACAGTTCCTTACTCCCTGTCATGCAGCAGGTTGAGCAGGGATCTACCTCTATCTATGCCTTTGATCAGGATGGAGTCTTGTGCTTCAAGGGTCGTTATTGTGTACCAGATGATGCCGAGTTGAAGCGGGCTATTCTCAGTGAGGCTCATAACAGCCCTTATGCTATGCATCCCGGTGGGGACAAGATGTATCAAAACCTGAGGCAGAGATATCGATGGGAAGGTATGAAGAAAGACATTTCAGATTATGTATCTCGGTGTTTGACTTGCCAACAGGTTAAGGCAGAACACCAGCATCCTTCTGGTTTGTTGCAGCCTATTAAGATTCCTGAGTGGAAATGGGAACGTGTCACGATGGATTTCGTTACAGGGCTTCCTCTGACACCTTCTAAAAAGGATTCGATATGGGTGATTGTTGACCGACTCACCAAGTCAGCTCATTTTATTCCAGTTCGAGTCACCTACTCTTTGGAGAAGCTGGCTAAACTGTACATCTCTGAGATCGTCAGACTACATGGAGTACCTTTATCTATCATCTCTGATCGGGATCCGAGGTTCACTTCTCGATTCTGGTTGGCCTTACACAGTGCTTCAGGTACCCGTCTGAATTTCAGTACATCCTTCCATCCGCAGACAGATGGACAATCGGAGAGGGTGATTCAGATTCTTGAGGACATGCTACGGGGATGTGTGATCGATTTTCGTGGTAGTTGGGAGGATTTCTTGCCCTTGGCTGAGTTTGCATATAACAATAGCTATCAGGGTAGTATCCGTATGGCATCGTATGAGGCTCTGTATGGCCGTAAGTGTCGTACTCCCATCTGTTGGATAGAGTTGTATGAGAAGAAGACTTTGGGCCCTGAGTTGGTTCGAGAGACCGAAGAGACCGTCAGATTGATCCGCAGCCGTCTAAAAGAGGCTTTTGATAGACAGAAGTCCTATGCTGATCGGAGGAGGAAAGACATTGAGTTCGAGGTTGGTGATCCGGTTTTCCTGAAGGTGTCTCCATGGAAGAAGGTTTTGAGATTTGGGCGCAAAGGCAAATTGAGCCCAAGATTTATCGGACCGTACCGTATTCGGAAGAGAGTCGGGCCTGTTGCTTATCAGCTTGAACTACCTCCTCAGCTTAGCCGTATTCATGATGTGTTCCATGTATCGATGTTGAGGCAGTACCACCCAGATCCGAGCCATGTTATCCAGGTACAGGATGTGGAGTTGAGACCAGATTTGTCTTACGAGGAGGAACCTGTTCAGGTCTTGGATCAAGACGAGAGAGTTCTAAGGAATCGACGCATTCCTATGGTCAAGGTACAATGGAGTAACCGTGGTCCAGAAGAGGCTACATGGGAGACCCTTGAGTCAATGGAGGAGCAATTCCCGCATCTGTTCAATTCAGGTAAATTTCGAGGCCGAAATTTCTTTTTAGGGGGGGAGAATTGTAACAACCATAATATTCAAAGGTTTAAAAAAAAGAAAAAAAAGAGAAAAGCAGCCAAGGGGTTTTGAACCTGTGACCCTTGGCTGCATAGGTCAATGGTTTAACCAATTGAGCTAGCATAACTCTTGGTTAGTAATTGCACCAGGGGAAATAAAAGTTAATACCTAAGACCCTAAAATAATAAAATAACAAAATATCTTACCTGCCACCATTAATGTAAATTAAATTGGAAACTTTTCCCAATAATTCCAAAAACACCCCCTCATCGTTCACATCCCCTTCCCTTGAACCAAATTGACCACCGTCGATCTGCCCTTACCGCCGCGCCGTGACGCTCACCGCCGGCGTTATTGTGTTCACCGTCGAACCCCGAGCAAAACCCCTCAACCCACGCGCCCAATCGTCGTTCCTTTCGCCGGCAATCGACCGTTGAAGGTTCGCGAACCTAGGTCTAAATTGGTCGACTTTTGCCTTCGTTCTTCCGGCGCCGTTCGACGCCCGTTGGCCACGCCGCCACTGCCGTCGGACTCCCTATCGCCGACCGGTCAAAACCCAGGTCACCATTCGACCGTTCGTCGTCGTTTGCTCCGTCATCGGAGCTACGTCAATTTTCCGACGAGTTCGAGTTTTAAGGACTAATCCGGTGAGTTTTTGGTTCGTACCAGTGTTATTTCGTTCCAAATGATGTAATAAAATGGTGGTCTGATGATTTGAGAGTTTTTCCGGCAGAAAACGACGCGAGATAGCTTTTCCGGCGAGGTCCCGGTGACCGTCCAGCAATCTTCGAAGTTTAAAGGTAAGAGTCGGTCCGCATAAACCGAATCGATCTGAACCGGCTGGACCGGCTGGACCGGTCAACTCGGTCAACCCGTTGACCCGACCCGTTGACCGTTGACCCGACCCGTTGACCATTGACCCGACCCGTTGACCCGACCCGTTGACCATTGACCCGAGTCAACTTAGTGAGTCAACTCGTCCGAGTCAACTCAGTGAGTCAACTCGTCCGAGTCAACTCAGTGAGTCAACTCGTCGAGTCAGTCTTAGACCAGTGACGTCAGCATGACGTCAGCGTTGACTTTGACCGCTGACGTCAGCGTTGACTTTGACCAAAAAGTCAACTTTTTCCGAAAAGCCCTATTTTATGTTTTTCGACGTCCTGAGTCCGATTTTGAAGCCCGTTTCGCGAAATTCTAACCCGAAAGCTTCCAAATTGGACGTTGAACCCGAACATGCATATGGATAAGTTATGTCAATTAAGATAAACTGATGATTAAGGACTGATATTGATCTCATGATTTAATAGGTACTCGTGGATCTCCCGATCGTGCCTACGCCCAGCCCAGCTCGTCTCGATCCGTACCGCCTCGTGATCCTATCGTCACTCGTACGACCCTAAACTTAGTATTTTAATACGAATCAAGGTGTAAATTTGATTATAACCATAATCCTTGTCTATTTAGGTTCCAGTAATGTAGCGGAGCGTGATCCCGGTGCTAGATAGACCTTTTGACTGACCGATCTCATCTTTTGAGGTGTGTTCCTTGTGTGCTATATGACTGTTGCACATTTACTGTTTTACATGCTTCACATGATTTAATAAAACATACGATGGGTATATGATTGCTAAACTTGATTTTGTGAAAAGCTAGCATGTTTTCTGTTTATGAAAGAAATACGATTGTGCCATATGTTGAATTATGCTCTAGCATTTGATATGACAAGCATGCCTATGATTTACGGTTATCAGTGTAGAAATATGTTGTTGAACTTTGCCATGACTTTTATTGTTGCATACTATGTTACTACCCGGAGTAATTAGTAGAGGTACTTGGGGGTATGATGTGGAGATTATCGGCTCAGCCCTGATCCAGCTGGTAAGACCGCCCGTTTTCGGATCCTAGGCTTCGGCCAGGTCTGCCCGTTTTCGGATCCTAGGCTTCGGCCAGGTCCGCCCGTTTTCGGATCCTAGGCTTCGGCCATGTCCGCCCGTTTTCGGATCCTAGGCTTCGGCCAGGTCCGCCCGTTTTCGGTTCCTAAGTTTCGACTAGGGCCGCCCGTATTCTAAGGTATAACCTTAGGATGGTACCCCGCCCAATGGGCTTGGGTTAATGCCAGTATAAGATACTGTTCTGGGGAACTGTATCATGGTGTTCGGTTGGAGGGTAGATAGGTTGCATGAAAACTTTGATGCATTCTCATGATATGTTTGCATAACATGATTTACTATTTATTGATGCAACTGTTTTACTTGCACTATTGGAACACACTGAGCTTTCTAGCTCACGCCCTAAATTCTTTCCCCTTTCAGATATTTTGGATAGGCCATCCCGTAGCTGACACTTGGAGGATCGACACATTTGGTATTCTTTTTGATTGTAATGTTTCTATCCCCCGTTTGTATTTTCAGGGTGACATGTGCCTATATTTTGTTATGTATGGTATTAAACTAAGAGTATTTTATAATACTAACTAATACTTATTTTGGTAACTATCCTATGATGGGTTTATTTAAGTAATCATGACTGCCTATAATATTTATGATGTTTATGTGGTGAATGAATTTGGGAAAATATTGTTGTTTGACGTATTAAACAGGTTTAGTTAACTTGATGGATTTCACTAAGTTCTGCCGTTATGCTGCCGAAATTAACGCTTAGTTTGCAAACATGTTTTCCATATGAGTTTTAAACTTTAATGTGCCTTACTAGACTTGGTCATTCTGCATAGGCCGGTCTAGGGGGTTACAAAGATGACGAGCCGATGCACGAGGCCTGGGACTGATTTACTACTCTTCTTCGAAACTGCCCAATGCATGGATTCCCCGTCTGGAATCAGGTTACAAAGTTCTATAATGCTGCCAACCTACAAACTCGCATTCGAATTGATTCTGCAGCAAATGGACTATTATTGGATAAAGATCCGGACGAGGCATTACAAGTTCTGAAAAATCTAGCCAAGAATGAGGAGCAGTTTCCGACTGCAAGAAGAGGGGGTAAACGGGTACTTGCTGTCAAGGATTATGAAGCCGACAGCACTATGAAATCGCAGGTAGCATTCCTTACTAAAGCAATGAAAAGGTTATTGAATGATGATGGCTTACAAGGATTTGCTGTTGAGGAAGTATGCGATATCTGTGAGGGAAATCATAGTAGGGATGAGTGCCCAATAAATGTAGAAGAGGGAAAATATGTTGGAAATTACAAGCCAAATTACAATTCCAACAACTATAATCCCAATTGGAGGAAGGATCCTAAGTTTTCATGGAGCAATCCTAATAATGCCCTGAACCCTCAAGCACATAATTAGAATCAGGGAGGTCCTAGATTGCTGACGCGACAGCAACTGCCGCCGCAACTGCCGCCGCACCTGCCGCCACAGCAGCAACAACAGCCACCACCTGCCACGAGCAGTATATTGGAACAGACTCTGGCCACCTTTATGTCTCAGACCGGTACTTATATTGAGAATATGAATCAGTTTGTCAAGAAGACAGAGAATTTCATGGAGAAAACCGAGATGAGAATGACAAATCATGAGGCCACTCTGAAATCTCTAGAGACACAAATGGGTCAGGTTTCTCAACATATTAAGCCGAGGCAGAATGGAGGATTTCCTAGCAATACTGAAAATGCTAGACCGCCCCCGCATGAGCAATGTAAGACAATTACTACTAGGAGTGGGAAGAAACTACCAGGGCTAGAAAAAGAAGCTGAAACAGAAAAGGAACCTGTCTTGGATAAATCTGCCGTGGAAGCTGCCCCGACAGGTGATAAACAGACTGCTACCGATGAACCTGTCAAGACAGCATAAGCGACAGAGGAGAAAAAAGATGATTATCGTCCTCAGATTCGCATGCAGTGGGAAGGACGCATTGCTGATTACCGTCCCCCACCACCCTTCCCTCAACGGATACAACAAGCTAAGCATGAATCTCAACTTAAAAAGATTTATGATATTTTTAAGCAGGTTCATATTAATATTCCGCTGTTAGATGCTGTTAGGGAGATGCCCGGTTATGCTAAATTTCTCAAGGATGTTATGTCAAAAAAATCTAAACTTGGGGAATTTGAAACGGTAAAGATGACAGAAGGTTGCATGAGCATTCTTCATCGGCAGCCACCCCATAAAAAGAAGGATCCGGGGAGCTTCATCATACCTTGCGTAATCGAAAATAAATTCGTGGGTAAGGCACTTTGTGATCTTGGTGCTAGTGTTAATTTAATGCCAAAGTCTGTTTTTCAAAAATTAGGTATTGGAAAGGCGCAGCCCACGACAGTAACTCTGCAACTGGCAGACCGCTCTTACGTTCATCCTGAAGGAAAAATTGAAGATATTCTGGTAAGAGTGGATAAATTTATTTTTCCTGCTGACTTTCTTGTTTTAGATTGTGAGGCAGACGAAAACGCACCAGTCATCCTTGGGCGACCCTTCTTAGCCACGAGAAGATCACTGATTGATGTGGAGAAAGGAGAACTCACCATGCGAGTGAACGATCAAGAGATTAAGTTGAAAATTCTCCAAGCGATGAAACATGCTGATGTAGACGAGGAATGCAAGGCTATCACTGACGTTACCCTTGATCAACCCTGCATCAGGCCGGGCTGTCACGATATTAAATTTGGGCACTACCGCGGCAGCCACCTATAGGCATGTCACGACAGCAACGACGACAGCACCGACGACAGCAACTCCTCTGATTCCGAAACATCTGATACTGAAGGTCCAGAGGAGGTAAACTGGATAGGCAATCGTCCAGGTAAGTTATTCGAACCTTTGAATTATACTTCGGATAACCATTTAATTCAAAAGTCATCTACTGTTGAACCACCTGCCTTAGAATTAAAGCCCCTGCCAGGGCAGCTTAAATATGCTTTTCTTGGTTCAAATGATACGTTGCCCGTAATCATCTCTTCTAAGCTGCCGCAGGAACAGGAACGACAGCTAATCGACATGCTAAGGCAGCACAAGAAGGCGATTGGATGGACGATTGCTGATATACAAGGCATTAGTCCGGCGTTATGCATGCACAAAATCCTTCTAGAGGAAGAGCATAAGCCGACTATTGATGCCCAAAGGCGGCTAAACAATGCGATGAAGGAGGTAGTGCGTAAGGAGATAATTAAGTGGTTAGATGCTGGTATTATTTACGCCATCTCCGACAGCAAATGGGTGAGCCCGGTGCAATGCGTTCCCAAGAAAGGAGGAATGACCGTGGTGACCAATGAAAACAATGAGTTAATCCCAACCAGGACTGTGACCGGTTAGAGGGTTTGTATGGACTATCGGAAGCTTAACAAAGCTACCCGAAAGGACCACTTTCCTTTACCCTTTACTGATCAAATGCTTGATAGATTAGCGGGTAAACCTTACTATTGTTTTCTTGATGGTTATTCAGGTTATAATCAAATTGCTATTGCACCAGAGGATCAAGAGAAAACGACTTTTACATGCCCCTACGAAACATACGCGTTTAGGAGGATGTCGTTTGGACTCTGTAATGCACCTGCCACCTTCCAAAGGTGCATGATGGCCATATTCTCCGACATGGTAGAGGACTTCCTTGAGATTTTCATGGATGATTTTTCCGTCTTTGGAGACGATTTTGAGAGCTGCCTCGGCAATCTTCAAAAGGTACTTGAAAGATGTGAAAAAGCTAATCTTGTTCTAAATTGGGAAAAATGCCACTTTATGGTGGATGAAGGGATAGTCCTTGGCCATAAGATTAGCTGCCGTGGGATAGAAGTCGACAGGGCCAAAATAGAAGTAATTGAGAAGCTGCCGCCGCCGACCACAGTCAAGGGCATTAGGAGTTTTTTAGGGCATGCTGGCTTTTATAGAAGATTTATTGCAAACTTCTCAAAAATCACCAAGCCGCTATGCCATCTTTTAGAGCAGAACCGACCCTTTGACTTTAATGATGAATGTACTGAAGCATTCAAGGTTCTGAAGGAAAAACTAGTAACAGCCCCCATAGTACAGCCACCAGACTGGACACAGCCATTTGAGATTATGTGTGATGCTAGTGACTATGCTGTTGGGGCAGCACTTGGGCAGCGCAGAGATAAGCTGTTTCATGTCATATATTATGCCAGCAAGACATTGAATGACGCCCAAGTAAACTACACCACCACAGAAAAGGAGCTGTTAGCTGTGGTGTTCTCCATCGACAAGTTTCGTTCTTACATACCTGGGACGAAAGTAATTGTGCACACAGACCACTCTGCCCTGAAGTATTTGTTCGCAAAGAAGGATGCAAAGCCTAGATTGATACGGTGGATCCTGCTATTGCAAGAGTTCGACCTTGAGATCAAGGACAAAAAGGGGATAGAAAATCAAGTGGCAGACCACTTGTCAAGGTTGGAGAAGGGACAGAGTCTACCAATCGATGAGACACATATATTGGAGACCTTCCCAGATGAGCAGCTCTTTGCTGCCGCAATCGCTGTCGCGACAGCCATGGCAGTAGGTAAGTCTTCTGAACTTCCCTGGTATGCTGAATTCGTTAATTTTATAGTTAGCGGAATACTTCCTTCTGATCTTAATTATCAAGCCAGGAAGAGGTTCCAAAATGATGTTAAGCATTATTATTGGGACGAACCTCTTCTTTTCAAAATGTGTGCAGATCAGGTTATAAGGAGGTGTGTACCACAAGAAGAACAAGAAGACATTCTCCATCACTGCCACGCTTCACAATATGGAGGTCACTTAGGAGGCAATAAAACTGCTGCCAAGGTGCTGCAGTCAGGGTTCTACTGGCCGACACTGTATAAAGATGCACAGGACTTCTACAAGAACTGTGACAGGTGCCAGCGGACAGGTAACATCTCGAGGAGAAACGAGATGCCACTGCAAAACATTCTAGAAGTCGAGATCTTCGACGTTTGGGGGATCGATTTCATGGGACCTTTTCCATCTTCATGTGGAAATTTATACATCCTCCTAGCAGTGGATTATGTCTCTAAGTGGGTTGAAGCTATCGCCACTCAAAAGAATGATGCCAAGACGGTCCAAAAGTTTTTACATAAAAACATTTTTTCGAGGTTTGGCATCCCTAAGGCTATTATCAGTGATGAAGGGAGACATTTTGACAATAGAGTTATTGCTGCCGCTTTGAAGAAATATGGTGTTAAGCATAGGATCGCGACAGCATACCACCCACAAACCAATGGACAAGCTGAGATATCTAATAGGGAAGTGAAGAACATTCTTGAGAAGATGGTTAAGCCAACTAGGAAAGATTGGTCTTTACTCCTTAATGATGCATTATGGGCATATAGGACAGCTTTTAAGACTCCGTTGGGCATGTCTCCATACCGACTGATTTATGGGAAAACCTGTCATCTGCCTGTCGAGATAGAACACAAAGCATATTGGGCAATCAAGGCAGTAAACATGGACTTGGACAAGGCAGGCCAGAAAAGGCTGTTAGATTTGAACGAGATTGAGGAAATACGGACAATGGCTTACGACAATGCAAGGATCTACAAGGAGAAAACAAAGAAGTGGCATGACAAGAAGTTGCTGCCACGACAATTCTGCCCAGGGCAGCTTGTGTTGTTGTTCAACTCTAGACTGAAACTCTTTCCAGGGAAGCTAAAGTCTAGATGGTCCGGCTCGTTCCAAGTGGTACAAGTTTTTCCCCATGGTGCCATCACAATCCAATCATTAAAAGACGGGCATCAATTCAAAGTCAACGGACAGCGCCTCAAGCACTATCAGGGGACTGAAGCCCCAGGAATACAGGAAGTGGTTACCTTAGGAGATGCCCCACAACGCATCCCTAATTTAACCTAAGTTTTATTTTTATTATTTATTATTTATTAGGTAATAAGGTTTATTTTTATTTGAATAATATTTTTTTCTGTTTTTAGGAATTAAAGGAGTCAAGAAGAAAAGGAGAAGTGGCCCAAGCCCACCATCCATCCATCAGCCCAACAGAGCCCATTTATTGAAGTCTGTCGTTTCAGCTGCCGCCGCAGACGGATAAGACAGGCTGTCAACAGATTGACACGGCAAACGCAGAAGCGTGTGACAGACGCGTAACAGACGCATTAATGCGCGGCAGACGCGTCAGACACGCCAACTCTCAACAGTTGCTCCGTTATTCACGCCTGCCGTTACAGCATTAAACGGGCAGACCCTCGACCGCTATAAAACCCCGTTTTCACTTTCATTTTTCATCACTTCTGCTTATACTTACTTGCTTTCTCCTCTCGTTTTTCTTTGCTTTCTTTACTTTCAAACCCTTGCAACTAATATGTCTTCTAGACAGACCCGCCGCAGTGCTGCCTCAGCCTCTTCATCAGCAGCACAGTCGCCCTTCGAAACTAAGGAATTATGGGAGGAAAGGGGCTTCATCTACATCCGCAAGGCACCGAACATGGGGCTCCGACCATTCATCGCGAAGGCAATAAGGAATTTACTATGGGAGCAGTTCGCCGAACAACCGGCAGAACTAAACGACACGTTGGTGAGGAAGTTTTATGCTGCCATCGACAGCAGAACGACAACCTCAGTCACCGTCCGAGGGGTAGAGGTGCCATTTACAGCTGACAGCATCAATCACATGTATGGCCTATATTTTGGCCCCGACGATGACGCCCACCAGCAATTTTTAGAGACCCTCGATGCTGCCGCCTACGGTGCTATCATGGCGGAGGTGATAGAGGAAGGAACAACATGGACCACGAGCAAAAAGAACCCCAACTCTGTCAAAAGGGGGCAGCTGCTCCCAGAAGCAAAGCTATGGAACGCTTTCATCAAGAAGCGTATCCTGCCGTCCTCCCATCACACGACGGTGAACCAGCAGCGGCTGGCTCTCATTCACTCGATCATGCACGACCGGCCTATCAACGTGGGACGCTATATGAGGGAAAGCATCTTGGACTGCACATTCCGATCCTCTTCCCCTCTTTGCTTACCATTCACGATCACTCTCCTTTGCCGCTGCGCTGTTGTCCTAGAGGCCACCACCGACAAACTAATCAAGGGCAGAGGCTGGACAGAAAACAACATTACCAGCCTCATGGAGCTGATAGTCGCAACACCTATCAACTCCTTCAACCCAGCTGCCTCCCCAGCAGACTCAGATGAGGAACCTGCCACCGAACCTGCCGCAGCAGCCGCCTAGACCGACCAATCTGCCCAAATCCTTGCCGCCATACAACGGGTGGAAGACAGACAGATGGGGCTGATGACATTCATTCGGGATTTCGCAACTTCCACGGTAAATTTCATTACAAATACTTTAAATTATCCCGATGTTATTTTCCCCACTTTTCCAGACCACTACTTCCATATCCCCACCCCTGTCCACACACCTACACCACATGCCTCCCCACATACCCATTCCACCGCTTCCACCCCATCACCTGCCCCGACGGCAGCTGCGAGTCCTTCGGCCGACAGCCCCGCACGTGGCACGAAGCGGCCAGCTACAACCGACAGCGAGGAGGAACCTCTGATTAGGAGGAATTTGGAGAGGGAGTTTACGCCTGTCAAGAGGCAGAAACACGTCGCAGACAGAAAGCTAATGCCCAAGGCCAGCACCACCACCAACAGCACTTGGGATAGCGGCAGCAGCTCCGACATCCAGCTCGTAGAACAACCTGCCCAGCCTCCTCCACAGCCAGACGCCGCCGCCAGATCTGTGTCAGCAGCAGCAGCGAGGACAGCGATTAAAATTTAAGTCTTTTATTTTTCTTTTCTTGCTGCTTGCTTTATCTTTATTTTGTGATGTACCTGTCTTCATCTTTATCTGTCATTTTGCATTGAGGGCAATGCAACCCTCGAGTTTGGGGGTGGCAACCCTCCATTTTAATGGAGTCGTAGTACATCCGTATTTAATTGTGGTGTCTTTTATTTAATTAAAGTTCTCTTAAAAAAACTAAAACTAAAAATGTTGGCTTAAAACTGTGAAGTTAACTTACCTGTCATGACAGCTCTGTCATGGCAGCATCTTTAGGACCGTTTAAGGAGAAGTTTAGAGCCTTTCTATAGTTCTGAAAACTTAAAACACCATTGTGACTGTTATATTGCTTAGATTTCTTTTAGCCAAACTAGAATAGGATGCTTAGAACTTGAATAGCCCCTAGAGGTGCCTAACACTGGCTCTAGGAAAGAAGTTTAGCAAAAGAAACTTAAAAACCTAGAGGTGCCCGAAACCGGCTCTAGGAAGCTAACTAGAGGTGCCCAAAACTGGCTCTAGTAAAACTTAGCTTGAAAATAAAAAGAAAAGAAGCATGAAAAGGTGTCTTCAAAAATAAACTTTGGCATAAAAATTCGAGTTAAAAAGTTGAATATTCTAGTGAAACTAAGAGAGTCTTAGCATATAACTGTTCACAAGCATGCACACACAGCACGAGAACTATAGGGAGATTCCGGACAGATCCTAAAACCTTCCGACAGGTTGCTGTCGCCACAGAGAATGAGCGACGGGTAAGGGACAGTTCACTGTTTGAAAGCCAACGCAAAAAATATTCTTTTTCTTTTAGGTTTTGATTGCTTGAGGACAAGCAAAAACTTGAGTTTGGGGGTGTGTTGAGTGTGTAAAAGTTCTATTATTTACACCTTTTTTAACCCATATTTCTGCTGCATTCAAGCATCATTACATTGCATTTTGGTCAGTTTACAGTAAAACATCACAAATACACTAAAGGCACGGATTCTACTAAAAGATGGCTGATTTTGCAGGTTGCTGCCATAGTTGACGAGGAAGGCAGGCGCAGGACAGAGAAGCAAAAGAGCTGAACTGGACAAGCAGACGACGAGGACGAAGCTGCCATGGAGCTGTCGTGACAGCATGGTGACAGCAACCTTATGAAGAGGAAAAGTAAAGTGGACCTCGATAGATAGAGAAAAATCTGCTCGTCTGTCGTGTGAAAGCCAATTATTTTTCCAAGCCCCGGATCAAAAGATATGACAAGCCAAAGCTCAAGGAGAGGAAATCCCTAGAAACAAGGATGGCGGCTGCAAAGTAGGAACTTTAGAGATTAAGTCTTTATTAGAATCTTACTTTTAATTAAAGTTGTAATCCTTGTTAACTTAGAATACTTGAGCCCAAAGCTTATATAAGGGCATAGAGTTAACCTAGGAGGAGAGACCCTATAGCCGTATACCCCATAACCGATAACCTAAACCCCTCCGCCGTTTACCCGTCGTCGACATGTTCTAAAAACCCCCTAGGGCCACGGGTTGTTTTGTAAAGTAGTTGCAAGGGTTGTTTTGTTTTAGGATTTTCCAAGTTCAATAAAATAAACTTCAAGTTCTCTTATTTTGGTTTTAATATCTTGCAAGAGCATCGGGAGAGCATTGTGAGGTTATCTATTTACTTAGCATCGGGAGAGTTAAGTATACGAAAGAGATAAGAGCGTGTTCTCTAGTTTATAGTTGAACCATCTCGTGCCTAGGGATAGGGCGAGGTTAAGTGGCTAAGGAAGAATTCATACACATCGGTGTTCATCCTTCGATTCACGCCGGGAGGTATCATCAAAGACGTGATCATCGGCAGACTTGGACCTAGGGATAGGCCAAGGCAGATCTGGGATTCTTGCCAAACTTGGAGTACGGAGTTGGTGTGTTCGCTGCCGCGACAGCTAACGGACAGCCGCCGCGACAGGTGCTGTCGGCGACGGGCACGACGACAGAACTGGAATTCCTAAGCATCGCAATACCTGCACTACTGAGCAATTCAATACCAGCCCATTCTCTCTATCTTGATATTCCAACTCTTTTATTTACGTTTTACTATTCTCGTGACAATCTTCTCAATTATTTTCTTTACTTTCGTGCAGTGAATAAGGGTGAAGTCATTAGCCCAATTCCTGTGGAGACGATATCCGATACTTCGTATCACTTACTACTTGCGTCGTGTACACTTGCACTACAATTGCGATAGACTATTTTACACGCAACAGTTGTCACATGAGTGCAGCTTCTGCGAGTCAGCCCATAGTCGATCCTGAACCTCAGCCTATTTTATCTACCTCATTTGATACATGCTTTGGTGAACCCGGAGTACAAAACCAAGGGCAAACTTTGAAATGTTCAAAAATTTCACTATTCGAGATGAGCGTGTTGTAAATTTTGAATTTATGTATGATCCTAATTTTAGGTTTCCTTACCTTAGTCTTATGAGGCGATGGAAATTTTGTAACAATCTTCAGCTCAATCTTGAATATTATCTCACTTTAATCTAAATTTTGTTTTCCAACGCTCGGTGTGTTGCTGATGAAATTAATAACACTGTTACTGTCATAGAGTCTTACCTTATGGGGAAGACATTTGTGCTAGACACTGAAATAATTGCCAGTCATCTAGGTCTAGAAAACACCGGTCTTGATAGTGAGGATGAATATATTTCTGATTCTCCAGTCACCGGCTTTGTTACTTCTCTAGATGCCCATGATTGCTTACTCCATCTCATTGTCACTTGGTGGTTTCGGCCATACGGAGGTAAATATTCTATCATTAGGACTGTCGATGCTTGGTGGATTCAGTGTTTTCGTACTGGCCAACGCATCAATCTTGCTCAGATAATTTTTGTCGACCTAGTTTACACCATCAACCATTGTCGTAGCTCTATGGTCACCTCTTTTTATTACAGTTGCGTCCTCAGCCAGATCTTTGAAAAGGAGAACATAGATTGCTCCATAAATATTCCCTTCCATCTAGGACATAAGATTGGTGCTTCATCTCTTCGAAATATTCATTTCGATCTCGTCAATGGCGAATGGATTCCTCGTCTTCCACGAGCAGCTCCAGCTCTTCGAGCGGCTCATCAACCAGTTGCTCTAGTACCTGAAAGGGGATGTCTCTTTGGCATCACTGTCAGAGTTGATCACTCAGATGGAGGGTCACTATTATGCATCGTTTTGATGCAGTTGATGAGTGTCTAGAGATCTTGGAGTATTCGGTTCAGCTTCTTCAGGATGATGCCGATGATAAAGATGATGTTGACGGCATAGACGATGCACCAGAGGCTTAGCTTTATTCTATGAATTGGATTACTTTGAATTATGTGGGATTATATATGATACTTTATTTTGGGATTATCCTGGGATTACATATGGATTGTTTTTATATTTTATTTTATTTTTGGATTATATGATACTTTATCTTGGGATTATCTTGGTTATATGATATATATGTTTATTGTCTTGGATATAATAGATTATTTGCTTCATATGTTTGGATTACTAAATATTGTTTCTCATTGTATATTTTGCTCCGTGTTCAAGTAACGGTTAGAAAGAGCAAAGTTTTCAATTGGAATTTTTAAAGTATTAACATGAACCAAAAACTCAAAGTTTTAAAGTATTGACATGAAACAATAGAACAAACTTGAAAAAATCCAAAGGTTAGTGTTGGGGTGAAACAATAGAACAATTATTTGTGTTTCGCGTGAAATAATATTTCAAAAACTAAAAAAAGTCGCTAATTTGGCCAATTTAATCGTGTATTGCAATATTTATGTTTTTGTGTATATTCAACGTTGAACGAGTGGTTATACACACACTTGCTAAGGGTAGAAGGACTCATGTATCTAGTTTTACTCATGCGTATCGGTACGGTGTACTAAGTGTATCGGTACGGTACTTTAATGTTAAAATCTAGTGAGCTATAAACGTACCAATACGCATAGTTGTACCGAAACGGCTTAGGTGTACGTACCGGTACGTTTAAGTGTTGTACCGGTACGATATTCTAAGTTGGTTTACTATTTTCTCGCATTAACTCATCCCAAGTAAATATATTTTTTGTATAATCAAATAAATCGTTCATGTTCTAAATATTATATTTTTTGTGGATTAATAGAGTTTAATTTTTATGGGTAAAGTTCACTAAACTTTGTATAAAAACGATAATCAAACTTTCAAATGTTTAAATTTTTTTGCTCTTAATACATATTTTGTGTTTAATCTTTTTTTTCAAATTAACACATATTATGCTGAATTGATTACTATTTTTAAGAACTAGTATTTGAACAAAAAATATATAATACGGACTATAATAACCATAATACTCACATATATATCAAGTTCTGAAAATCTCAAGTCATCACAAATAATCACCACATGAATAAAATAAATGAAATGTGAAAAAATATGAAAGGTTGAGAATCACCCAGAAAATGGTCAAATAGCATTCAAAATTTCATAATCCTCAACTTCTTAAACCGGAGAGTTCAATTTACGACAATTGAAAAAAATCAACTTCATTGTACTTGCTTGAAAAAATCAACTCTCATTTGTTGTGTCTAAACAATAAATATATCACGTTATTCAATATCACACGATAGCTAAACGAAACTACATGGTATACTTTACCGTGAAAGAAATCTTCGACCAAGTATTATTGTTATCGGCTTCAATATACTTTAATGTGTACATGCAGCAATCATCTCTAAATTAAATATAAATTAATTAAATTATTAAGAAGAAATTCACAGAGATATCCTCAAAATAACTTTTATTTTGAATTTAAATTACGTACTAATTTGGCTGCTTCGGTAATTCTACAAAATGGAGTGAAACTTTTGTAACATCTTCAAATAATGTACCCAAATGAGCATGACCCTCATACTAAAGTAGAACTTTATTCAACTGTTAAAAAGGTCAAAACAAAATTAAAAAATTCATAGTTAAAAATTATACGAATTCTATTAGTTCTCATAAATGAATAAATAACTTACTATATTTTGTACAATCTTTTCATCACTTCATTAGTAATTATGTTTCTCCGCAACATTAGTAACTAGTACAAACTAATGTTTACTTTGCACATCATCTAAAGGCACATATACCTATTAAGTCATGTGAGTTAAAAATTAATGTCAACTACATACAAGCAAACAACAAATTATAAATATACATGTTTAACATTACTACTATCAATTGGCATAAAATTTTCTATCTATCCATGCTTAGTTGTATTTTCGACTTCTTAGCATGTGTGAAATCTTCTATCAAACTCTGCGAGAAACATAAAATTTGAAATTGTCATGAAATCATGAACTGAAAATAATATGATCTCTAGCTCATAAATTATTTTTTACCTGAAAGGACAGAGATAGATATAACTCCTTTGGCATATGCTCTTGTCTCAAATGCAAACCGTGCACATAGATATCGATAAACTATTCAATATTAAAAAAAATAAAAATATTTGTGTTAATAACAGACAAAATAACAAATATTAATTATAACATTTAACAAATATAGATATCAACAATAATCAATCAGATAACTGCTTTTCTGAAAAAATCAGTACGAGCATTGGCTACGTCTAAAAAATTATTTTTGACCATGTAAAGATTGTTAGATTTATCGTTTCAAGTAGCAACATACGTACAAACTCTACTTTCTTCAAGCGTTAAGTACTCCAAATATTGTTTATACATATCACTTATCCTGCCAGTTTCATTACATTCTTCTGATAAGAGGTCACCTGGTTCATATTTATACTATATGACATACAATTAACTATTACAAATGATAATAACCTGAAAATTAAATGTCGATATCAAAAATTGTGTGTATAGTTTTCACCTTTCTTGCTTTCAATTTGATGTGAGCTTCTGCGAACAAATCTTTCGATTCAAAATTACAAACTTTATTTTTGTTCCCAACCTGCACAATCAAAGAGTAATTGATCACATATTTAGTACAAATGAAATATTTGTACATAATTTCTTTCAAATTTTCACCCTACAAAGAGAATTATATTACTCATCGCGTTACTACCTTATTTTTTTCCTAAAATTTTCAACATTTGATGTTTCTCCATTATCATTGCACTTTGAGATTTTTTTCTGCATATACGCATCATACGACAAATATTATTTTTAGGCAAACAAATAATATCACACTATAAGATTAAATATGACCAATAAAGAATGATTTATACATACATTTGTATTCACTTTAGAAGTTCGAGGTCTTTTTTTATGCCATATCTTTCGACTTCAGATCATCAGTCAAATTAAAACGTACAGTCGGACAACTCACACTCTTTTTTTGTTGACAGTCTTTACTCTTTGACGATGGCTTCGGACCGTTAGGCATTTTAGGCCACATTTTTTTTACTGACTAAGAAATCGACGAGAACTAAATTTAAAGTTAAAAATTTCGCTAGGAATTTCTGGAAAACTATCTGTGTTAGTCTTGGTTTTGTCTTCAAAGGTAACTTCAGGTTTTCTTTTACTAGTAGGTTCTAATGAGGGAGAATAATAATACATATCACAATTAATAAATAGATACATAATCAATTTTTTCATACCAATCTCGGATTCCTCCTTTAATGATGCGACAGTTAATCTTTCTTCCTTGTGAGATTTATTTTCTAAACTCTCATCTTTTAAAGGAGTAAAGGACTACTATATAAATTAATCTGTTCTGATATATTCTTTAGACAATCTTCCTTTAATGATCTATTATGTATATCTTATCCTTTTACTAAATCACCATCTTGTATTGAATTTTTATCATTACTCGATGCTAATATGGTCACCAATTTTTTAAATTGAACATTTAATTTCTCAAACTGACCATTAAATTTTTTCAAATTGACCATTCATTTTAATAAAAAAATTTAATATTTTGGACCGAATGAATGAGAGTCTCGAACTTGTAAGCACTCTGATAAGGAGTTTTTATGTTTTCCTCATAGACAACTTCAATTTTTTCCTATATGTGTATAAAATAAAACTCTTAACAAATTTTTTTTAACACTATTATTGAATTTTTCAAGTAATTATAATGAATGTACCTCGTTGTTTGTCTTCTCCGAACACATGTCGATACGATGCTTGCACTTCATCACCGTAACTTGTTTTGAAGGCGTTAAGTTTAGATTCATCATCTACGATAAAGAGTTAAAAATTAAGCATGCATGTATCGAACTTAAACTTACAATTTTAAAGGATCGAGCATACCGTACCGGTACGGTGATTTTTCGTACTGGTACACTATGCTGGAATAAAAAAACAGTAACGTCTTCTAGTATTGATACGCATAAACTTGCACCGATACGCATAAACCTGCACTGATACACATAAACTCGCATACTGGTATGCTAAAATCACTGTACCGGTACGGCCGACGAACTCCAATTTGAGGATTTCAAATTGAGCATAAGATTTAGTGTTCTAACAAACAAATTAGGATACTAATAAACTAATTGGGGTTCTAATATGAGAATTACAATACTTAATTTGGGAATTAGGTCTCTAAAGTGGCATAATTTAAAAAAATGGAATTCGAATGGGGAATTGGGGATAAATTACCTAATTGTAACGAAAGAGGAGAACGGCAGTAGAGTTCAATGGCGGCCACAGACAAGAGACGGCGAGGCGGTGAGAAAGTGACCGGCAGCGACAACGGCAGAGTGGTAGATGAAACTAGGGTTTTGGGATAAAAAATTTGAGTTAATAATTTTTGAAATAATATGAAAAATAAAAAATAAAATTAATAAAATTACATTTTGATTTTTCAAAATATTAAAATTATATGGTAAGTCCTTTGGATTTTAAATTTTTATAAATTAAATTAATGGTGCTCATTGATGCTCGTTGTTAGTTGTGCTCATCGGTGCTCGTTGAGCGCTGCAGACTCATCCCCCACACCATACAGAGATAGAGTCAACATTGAACTATAAGGGGTAGACCGATTTACTTTGAAACGAATAAGGTTTTAAAAATAATTAAATTTTAAAATTAAGAGAATTTAAGTTTATTTTTTTACAAATTTTAAAATTAAAAGATCTTAAAAATAATTAAACTAAAAAAAATAAGGGTCAAAATTTAATTTTATTAATTTTAGATTACACGGTCTTAAAAAATAATAAACCATAAAAAATTTAGGAGGAATAAGGAAGGGAAAAAATTAATTGTAATAGTTTTAAAATTGTTAGGGCCTAAAATATAATTAACCCATATGAAAGGCAATTGCCCCTCTCACAATAAATTCATGAATTTTCCGTTTATCATTTTTATCTGCACAACGCATTATCTCTCATCCATATATATGTATATTGAGTTTTTCGACTGTGCTTTTCTGTCATCATTTTTTGATTATATTTAAAATATGTATTGGACAAACAATCTTCTAGAATAGGAAATACTAAAGTTCTCTCGGTTGACTTCACTAAAAGGAAACAACAATATCTTAAATAAGATAAACGTGGAATCAATTTGACTTGAGAAATAAAGCTACATTGCCGCATCCATCATATCTGACTTAACAAGCCCGTCAAATCCCTCTAATATAACCATGAAGAGAAATAATTCTTTTGATTTTGACACATTCAAATATTAGTGTTTATGTAATCTTTTATTTCATGTTGCATTTTAATTATTATATATTTATGTTATTCTTATTCTTAATTCATTATAATATAAATGATTTGATTTTAACTCTAAATCCATTTACTTAGAATTATATTATTTTACTTTATATTAGTATAAATGTATTTGCTTCAAATTTTATTATGTCCAAAATTTTAATATAATTATGAGAATTTTTTTAATAAATTATGAAAAAAAAAGTGTCATTCAAATGGAAATAATATTCATATTCTGATTGAATTTTAAATTAATTGATATTTAGGGCGTGCAAAACCAGATTGGAGGGACCAATGTAGAAGCAGGAGGGGTTAAAGTGTGATAAATCCTTAAATAATTCACACAAATGAATAATGACAAAGATATCTTACACAAATCAAATAGGGAATGCATCCATTCAACATATGCAGCTCTCAAGTATTCTGTGCTTCTAAAAATACACAAGTGGGAAGAATGAACATACCTACAAAATTATAAGGTGAAGAATTAACACTGCTGTTTGGAGGGTGCCGCGGGCGGGCACTGCATTCCTGCAGCAAAACGCTCGACGTCCGAGCAATAAGATTTATAAACGAGGGGGTAAGAACAGGACTGACTCTTATAAGGTTTTCAAAACAGTAAATATACGGCGAGAAGCACAGCCATAAGTGGTATAATGACAGAGGCAGCAACTTTAGGTTGTCCATTTGGTGATCTTGGGGCTGATGCAGTACCAGATGGAGTAGAAGTCGGGGTTTTTGCAGCAACAGGTGGCAAAGGAGGCTCGACAACATCTGCCTCGGTCAGGTAGGGATTTGGAGCTTCAGCTGGTGGCAAATACTCAGGTGTGATTAGATCCAAAAGGCTGCCAGGCTGCACAGGAATCATGTAATTGGGTGTTTTGTTGCCTCTCCTCAAGCATCGGTTCTCTACAAAAAGATTATCACGTCAATAACGGTCTGTTACATAGTCGATTAACGGAAAAGCAAAAGGCCAGCAGTCCGATGCCAAAGAAGTTATAGTTTCAGCATCTACAGCTGCAAAACTCAACCAGTAGGCACTTACTCCGGTATCTATCAGACGTCTTTGGGAAATCTGTAATGACACCATTAATACCGGCTCCCCCGTAGAAGGTATTGATCTCAACGGTTGCATCAGAGAAGAAGTCCCATGATTGAGATGTAAACTCATTACTGAAGGTTTGAACAAATACAGAGAGATTAGCAGCTTGTAGCCTTCGTACAACATCTGTTGTGCCTGCAAGGAATGCTGAATGCTCAGGAAACACGGAGTCCTTGCTAATGACAACCGCGCTGGCAAATCTCTTAATGTCATCAATGGTTGAACTTTGAGCACCACCAATATCCTCATCGACCTTGTAGACAAGCTGATAGTTGGCTTTACCCTTGAACTTTGTTAAAACGGAGCTATTACTGGACTGTATCATAACTTTCTGAGCTGTTTGCTTATCATAGCCAGCTTCACTCAAGGCATTAAGCACTGCATCGGTTACACCAAATCCCTGCTCTGTGAGGAAAAGAGCATTCTGAAAGGAATAAACAAGTCGGAACTGTCAAAAACCTTTAGAAGAACATGTTTGTTTCATGTTATCGAAGAGGAAACTATTTGAAATACAAATATACAGAATTCATAGCTAGCAGACAATCATCATTAACAAAGATTTTAAGCAGCTAAGTATTCCAGGAGAAGGGCAAATTTCCATCATCGGAAAGAGAAAAAAGGATTGGAGACTTGGTTACAGAATGTCAAAAGAAAATATTTAAAAAATTGCAGTCCGTATAAGGGAAAAGGTCATGAAGATTAAAGTATTAAACAAGAAAATGGTTTTCGAATCTTGAGTGATATTCAATTAAGATGAGCATTAAAGGTTTTAAAAAATTTCTTTGATCATTCAGCTATGTATATTTCACACTGCATAACCCACAGCTACCATATAAGAATATGATTCAATCTGATATGTTTCTCACAATAATTAAGATACCATGATAACAGTTCCACCATGGCAAAACAGAAAACAATAGTCATCATTCATGATTTCACAGTCACTGTGCCTAACCTCTTAACATCCATCATAAAGCAATAAACTTGAGCAAAATATTGAATGGCAAGTACTGACCTCTATGCTGATTAAGACACCATGAAGAGAGGTAGCATTTTTTGCCATGCTTAAAAATTCAGATAACGTTAAGAAATTCCCAGCATTTTTGAACTTTGGATTTCGAAACAATTTGTACTGAGACTGTGGGCTTGATATTACAGCTGCAGGTGAAGTAATGATAGATTAAAATAAGATGACAAAAAGCTAATGCCAATTATATATATCTAATAAACAACAAAGAAGCTGAGTCTCTGCAACTAAAACACAGATTTAGATGACAGGCAAATTAAATTAAGCCAACTTAAATACTGTATTCAAGGACACATTATCTCCCAAAGCAGGGTATTATTTATGCTTCATCAAGATGGATAACAAGGTTTCAAGCACAGAAAGCATCTTATATCTTACAAACCTAGTCAACGTAATGTACAAACTTCAATCTATACTGGGTTAGACAACTTTTATTTTCAACATGTTATGTTTCTATTTATAAAAAGACCAAAGACTTTAGAATCTAGATGACATATCACCCACCACAAAAGAAAAAAGAAGAAGAAAACAATTCAGTACAATAAAGAAAAAAGCAAATTAGAATTAAACGCAACATACGTTTCAAGGTTTGAATTTCACTCCATGACAGGTTGAAGGTAAAGATTCCACTGCCCTGCATAATCTCTGGAATAGTTGTCGTAAGATTGGTAAAAGGTGATTGAGTTACTGTTGTGCTATCTATGAGATTTACAGTGCCCAAGCAAATAGGTGTTCCATCCTTTGTCATTTGAATAGGACAGTCGAGAACATCTACACCATCTTGAATTGCTTTTGTATATGCCATGTTAGTACAACCAGGATAGTCTCCACTAGCTCCATTATTTGAGATGACCAAAAGGTCCACTGTAGCATGCCAAAAACAGAAACTAGTTTATGAGGAACCTTAAAACACATAATCGTATGACCATTACCAGTAACTTTCAGCGTGCATGTGTGTGTAAGGTCTTTCCTTCAGAAGCATTCTATAATAACATACCTTGTTTTGTAGCATTTTTTCCTAGGTGCGCAAAACAATCTGCAATGCAAAACAAAGTTAGCGTCTCAAAAAAAGAGAAAAAAAAAAAGTTCTTATTCAGCGGCAGCGCAAGAGAGGAAAGATAGAAAAGGCTGACATGAGGCAAACATGGAGAAAAATACCAACAAATGCAAGATTCTTAGGTGCACTCTTTTAGTCATTAGGTGGGATATACTCCCTAATTTGCACAAAGAAAGTCCCCAGAAACTTGAAAAACGGCAAAGAGAATCATTGAGACAAGTAACAATCTTCAAGAATATTATGAAATTTGACCATAATTTAAGTTTAAAAGTAAAAAAAAAAATCAGCTTAAGATGCCAAAAAGTTTTTTCAAGGATTCACATTGCATAAGCATGTATACAACTTACCTATAGCTGCTGATGGAGTTATCGGGAAGTCAGATATCACCCCATCAACAGAGAATATACCATTGTCAACAAATTGAAGGTACTCGGCCACTGGATCATAAGAGTAATTGAAGCTAAATGGAACATCATTATAAAAGTCCGATGCAAAAACTTCTAGCCCTTCTTTGTGAGCATCCAAGACAATAGAGGTAGAAGGTTGCAAGTAAAGACTTCCATCAACGGGCCATATATAAGACTTGGGTACAATGATTCCAGAGGCAAATCTCTTGATAAATGTGAGATTTTTCGAGAGAGAATCATAGGTCTGATTGGTTGAGGGTTCCACATCCTCCCGTCCGAGAAACCGGAAGACAATCTTTGTTGCACTTCTTCGGAAAATAGGAGCAATATTTTGCAAGAAAGCCACCTCCGGTGACGATATATAGTCAATAGTTACTGCCGCATTTCTAGTTACAGAAAGTAAAAAGCTTCTCATGCTCAAGTTGTGTTGTGCATAGAACGCATCATGCTGCCGAATAGAGAGAGTCAATTAAATCCAAAAACAGGAAGATGAAGTTACACTAATTTAACAAAGGGGTGGAAAAGACGAGGGAAAAAGTAAGAAGGTATTATTAAGCACTGAAAAATCCTTTACCTGAATATTCAACCAAAAACCAGGTGGCTTCAATTGAGTATACGTATCTTGAACAGTCATAATTGGGTAATTCTGCCCATCAAACTTATTGGTTCGAGAAAAGACACCTTGATTTACTGTCCAGATAACAAATAACACATTAGAATATAACACAAAAACAAGTAGCAGAAAGCAACGATGACTTCACTACTGGTACATTTCAGAGCAGGTCAAACCAAGCAGACCTATAAAAAAACAGATGCTGAACGTCTACAAGTAATAATGTTGACGTGAAAGCTAGCAAGTAGCAATATCATATCAAAATTCATAATTAATTACCCGATTGATTGTAAAATTGCCTGAACTAGGTTCTTAGTGGTTAGGAATGAGTTAGTATTTTATGTATCAAAACTAAAAACTAATTTCGACATCGGTAAGATGGAACTTGAAACTCACAAGTTCATTAACTATCTATCAAGCAAAGTTTGTGAAGATGATGGCAAAAAAGAGAATGCAACAACAATATCAGTAACGAGTGAAACATAGAGAGCACGGATGGTGACCGAAACAAGGGGGATAAACTGTGAGCGGAACTTACAAACGACATTATTATTTCCAAGATCCTTGAGAATGTAATCAATAGAAAATAATCCCTTGGTAGAGACCCCATTAACAAGGTAAGTCTTTGGTTTATCATTGACAGCAAGTGCAATGTTAGAATTATTATCTAGCTTAAGATCAGGAAAGCAAATCCCAGCTCCATCTTTTGTTAATTGCACATCACACCACAAGATCGCATCAGGGGCCGTTAATAAAGCCAAACTATAAGCTCCAAAACTGGAGTCTGCAAGTATTCCAGAAAATCCACCACGTGCTACAACAAAGGGTGCGTCCCCTGAAAAGGAAACATAACAGTTTAAGCTTATTGAATAACAGAAAAATTAAAAAGTGAGATGAGCTTTACAAAACTTTTGCCTGACATGGATGCTAAGGTTAAATGCTTTTATGTATCTATAGATGCAGATGTAGTAATGTTGTAGCTTAAACGGCCCCTGAAGATAGTTTACTTGATAGAGCGAAAAATTCCAAACTTCCAATGAAGAAGAAGACTAATTCTAATATACGAAAGAAGAGACAAAGTGGAAAGCAAAAATATTTCAAAGAAATAATTCAGAAAAAACTTGAAGCTGCAATTTTTTTTACATCAATTTGTTCCATTTCCTGTGAATAGAAATTGAACATGTGTACTAGCAAATAAATGAAATACTCAAAAACAGGCTTACCTTTCAAGGAGACCTGAATAATAAGCGTTAAAATGACTCAAAAGAAATTAGTTGCAGTTCAATATGATAGAGAAAATCCTTTTTTTCTTTCTAATTCATGCACTTCCTCTGAAACCAAATTAAAAATAACTAAATTTCAAATGATCAAAAATCAATAAAGAAAAAGTGACTTTTGTTTTGGTTTTTTAAGATAAAATGTTGACATTTTGAGAAGTTGGAAATCATTTTAGCATTCATTTTCGCATCGTTTCTTTCACTTTTTGTACGAATAAAAGAGAAATTAGACAATTTTCTTTCTTGAAGGAAAACTTGAGAAGCTAGTTTTTTGGAGAGAAAAAAGGGGTGAAAATTTCTCTTTACTCACACCATTCTCTTTGCAGATAAACAAAAACTATTGAATAAAAACAAACCCAAAGCTCAAACTAGCTAAACTTCATGCATAACGCAAAGAATCCGATAAAGGCTCAAGCAGCTCAAAGTAAGCATAGTAGAGCAATTTTCCCATCATTTCCTTCAATTTTGAGAACAAACAAAAATTAACTGACAGTTAAGCAAAACACAGGAACAATCGAAAATGCATCCGGCTCAGCAAGTTGTTTTCCCAACATTGCCTCATCTTTCTCAGCAACCAAACAAAAAAACTAGCAAAAAAGAAATCACCTCATTTAACTGATTCAGAAAAAGAAAGAACCCTAAAGAGAGAAACACACCGCTTAAAGTCTGCCAACGAGGACGAGCAGCAGTAGATCCTTGAGCTGAAACCAAAGCTACTGAACCTAACAGAGCTTGAACTACAAAAATGGCAACCGAAATGCCACGTAAGCTTCCCATTGCCGGAAAATATCTCATCCACTGACAACTCAGCTCAGCTCCGCCGCCGGTTTCTCCCTCCTGTCGCTAACCGTACAAGATTTTAGATAGAGAAAATTGAATTATTTATGAGAGAAAAATACTGAACTTTTAGGCCGGCTTTTTGTTGGTTTCAATATTTATACTATTTTTTATTTAATGACGGTTTTATAGTTAATTGAACGAGTTTTTCCCGAACCGAATTACGCGTCGTCCCAGCTCGGCTCGATCCGGTCTAAGAAAAGTTCTTGGTTTTATGGTTGCTTTGGGCCGAAGCTGTGGGATAATGATTGAGTGTAATCACTTCCACGTGATTATCACGAGCTCTAAAATTTTAGAGTAATTTGTTTTATTTTTTTTACTACTTTATTTAGATATTTAGAGCCAGGTGGATTTATGTTATAGGGAATCTTCATATTTTACGAAAACTGAAATGTTAATTTAATTAAGTAATATTGTTGGCTTATTGTTAAATTATTATTTTAAAATCAGTAATTTAATAGTTTAAATGTAAAGATACAATCTACAAGCAAATAATTAGCAAAAATCGCATGTTCAAGTTCATATGTTTATCGATAACAAAATTAGCTGCTCAATTTTCATAAAATCTAGAGACTAAATTTGAATAAATTAAATTAGATGGACTAACTTTTCATTTATCGTAAAGTAAAATGACGAAATTCATAATTAGATCATAATATAAAGAAGATTATTACAATAATAATAAATTTAAAGCTGCATGTGATTTTTCTTTTTGCTCCTTTGGCAGTTGGAGGTAATAAAAGTAGTTATAAACCTTCTTAAAAAGATATTTTAGCAATGATATATGCACCTTTCACAATATTTATTGTTTTTTAAATGGTATATAGTTACTTTAGTCCCTTTATTTAATATTTTTAGGAATAGTCCCTTTATTTAAACTTTGTTCTAAGTTAGATCTTTCTAAATTCTAACCAATTGCCCCTCCCATTGGAGTTGTGGCTCCGTCCCTGCCAATTGCTTTTATCTATCTCGCTAATTTCATGGAAATCAAAAACCAATAACAACAACCAATAAGTGTTGGTGCATTGGTAAGACATATTGTATTTCTAAGGAGAGAATGCGAGTTCGAACCTTAGAGATGATATTATTGGGATGGACAATCACGCACCCCGAACATAGACCATAAAGTGAATATGCATATTACCAAAAAAAAACTGATAACAACAATAATTGTAAAAAGGACCTGACCATGCCGGAACCAATTAGCGGGGCAGACCCCCCGTCCCACTCAATGAATGACTGAAAACTGGACCCATTGGCTCGACCCTTTCCCAATCCGAGCCGCTGAGTCGGAAAGCGGGGTGGGCGTGGCCGGGTGAGTTCAGGCACCGAGTTTTTTTAATTGGAGAACAGCTAGACAAGGGGTCCACAACATGCGGAGTGTTGCCAACCTGGCAACTGTCCACGCGGGAATATCTCATTGGTTTCCACCAGCACAGAAACGCGCAAAATGGTCACGTTCCTATGTGGGATCCCACCACATGGAAAAAAGAGAGGAAATGGCTTGTGATTTGTAAGTTTGTAGACAAACTTACTGGTGAAATTGAAAGGTTTGGCAAATTGTGGTTACCACTATGATTTTGAAAGAGTCAAATGGGTTTGAACAATGTTTTTAGGTTCGCTTATTAAACAAATTGAACACTAACAAGATGTGGGTGGTAAAATTCAACTTGAAAAAATCAAATTATTTAACTTGATTTGAGGTGAAAAAAGGTTGACTCGTAATTTTATAGATTCGACTCGAGGTGAAAAAAGCTGACTTGTTTTGACTCGACTTGTAATTTCATAGATTCAATTCGAAAAATTTCAAATAAAATTTGAGTTATGAAATAGAAATTCGAATAACTCAAAATTTTTAGTAATTAGTTGATTAGTTTTAATATTCGAGTCGAGTCTATCAATTCTGCATGATATATTATGCATATAGAAATATATATGTGCACCGCTACGTATATGCATATATATATATATATATATATATATGAAGAAATATATATGTACAATTAAATTTGTACATAAACTCGAAAACTCAACTCAAATCTTATAAACTCGACTCGATTTGAAAAAAAAATCAAATAAAGTTTGAATCGTAAAATATGGCTTGCAAACTCAAATAACTCAAAAAAAATTTATTCGACTTGACTCGATCGAACGCCCAGCCCTAACAAGATGTATTCAATTCATTTATACTCAAGACCAGAGGTAAATATTCAATCGAGCCGAATAAAAAATTTTGAGTTAGTATGATTAACAAGTCATATTTTATCATTTATTCTCTATTTGAATTTTTTTGAAGTCAAGTCAAGTTATTTAAGTTTCTGTATAATTTAACATGATTCTCTTACTATTATGAATGTCACATCTTAATATAAAATCACTAACACAAAAATTTAAGAAATGAAAAAAAATCATGTAAAGTTAAAGAGATTAAATAAAAAAAAGAATTTTGTTGTCAAAAAAGAGAAAATGAAGTTATATATATATATATATATATATATATATATATATATATATATATATATATATATATATATATATATATAGGATTAATATCTTATACACCGGCGGTGGAAAATAAAGTTTCCACAAGTGGGTTTATTTAGGGGTTTAGGGGTTTAGTTTAGGGTTTAGAGGTTAGGGGTTTAGGTTGTATGGTTTAGAATTTAAGAATTATGGTTAGAATTTAGAGTTTGGGGTTTGGGGCTTGGGGTTAGATTTTTAGGGTTTTAAGGTTAGAATTTTAGATTTTAAATTTAAGCTTAGAAATAGGCATGCTTGTGTAAAAAAATTTTACACTGGCAGTGTATCAAATATTAATCCATATATATATATATAGGATAAATTTTCTATACACAGGCGGTGGAAACTGAAAGTTTCCACAAGCGCCTTAATTCTAGGGTATAGGTAGTTAGTTTAGGGTATAGGGTCTAGGGGTTTAGGTGTGGAGGGTTAGAATTTAGGGATAGTTGTTTCAATTTAAGGTTTAGGGTTATAATTTAGGGTTTATATGTTAAAACCTAAATCCTCACCATATTACCCTAAAAACTAAACCCTAACCTATAAACCCTAAATTATAACCCTAAACCTTAAATTGAAACAACTATCCCTAAATTCTAAACCCCTACACCTAAACCCTTAAACCCTATACCCTAAACTAACTCTCTAAACCCTAAAACTAAGGCGCTTGTGGAAACTTTAAGTTTCCCTCGCCAGTGTATAGGATATTAATCCACATATATATATATATATATATATATATATTATGGTGGTTGAGTTATTTGAGTATGTGATTCAAATATGATAAAAAATACTTAAAATTGAAAAAGGAAATGAAGGAATAAGAAAATTAATGACCGTATTATAAAATAAGGATTTTTTTTAAAATTTAAAAATCAGCCCACTCAAGTTAAATCGAATAAACGAGCCACTAAAGCCAGAAATGAACGTGGAGGAGGCTGAATATGGAAAAATTATTAGAAAAATTTAATTCACCACGTTATCTGTGGTTATTTATGTCATTTTTCTTAAGATGAATTTTCATCTCTTTTCTACATATCAATAAAAAATTGGTGGTTATTTAAGAGTTAAAATGATATTAATGAATCTTATTGGTTGGGACTACATATAATGTGGTGGTGAGCAGAATTCATCTAATAATTTCTCTGGAACATGACCGTGGAAATTAGACAATTATAGATAAATCTATAATTATACATAAATCTATAATTCTCCAAAATGAAATGAATAAATTACACTCAAAGACATTAAGTTATATTCAAATGAACAGTTTGGTCATTTAACTTCTAAAATTTTTAAAATGATCATTAAAATATATCAAATTGTTACAAGATGGGACAACATGAGAGTTTTTACATTCTAAAAACAAATGCCAAGATTTGAACCCACACAAGATGAGACAATATGAGCATCTTTAACCACTTAACCAATTAATAGATCTCTTATCAAACTTTATTATTGTTGTTGTTATTATTATAATGTCAAAATGACCATTTGGTATCTACTTGATAATTTTAATAACTATTTTATAACTTTTAAAAGTTCAGTATTTAAAACGATCATTTGAGAATAGTTTAATGACCTATAGTGTCCTTTACCCAATGAAAATTGACACTACAGGTGATTACAAGGTAATATATACTCATACATATTTTTAACTCTTTGATAATGCACATACACCTTGTAGACAAAGTGATTTGGACACATGCCTCCTAGGATAAATTTCATCCGTTTTTCCATTGGTACACTTCATTTTATTTTTTGCTAAATGAGAAAGCTCACATTATTGATTGCCCAAAAACTAATTTATGCAGTGATTGTTGCTTATGTAACTGCTTTTATGCTCTGTCTCTTTCACTTTCATGGTGAGAAAAAATGAACTTAAATCTTAATCAAAGAAAATATATTATGGATAAATTTTCTATACACAGGCGGTGAAAACTGAAAGTTTTCACAAGCGCCTTAATTCTAGGGTATAGGTAGTTAGTTTAGGGTATAGGGTTTAGGGGTTTAGGTGTGGAGAGTTAGAATTTAGGGATAGTAGTTTCAATTTAAGGTTTAGGGTTATAATTTAGGGTTTATAGGTTAAAACCTAAATCCTCACCATATTACCCTAAAAACTAAACCCTAACCTATAAACCCTAAATTATAACCCTAAACCTTAAATTGAAACAACTATCCCTAAATTATAAACCCCTACACCTAAATCCCTAAACCCTATACCCTAAACTAAATCTCTAAACCCTAAAACTAAGGCGCTTGTGGAAACTTTAAGTTTCCACCGCCAGTGTATAGGATATTAATCCATATATTATTAGAAGACTCTGATTTAAAAGCTTTTGCAAGTCAATTTCTACCATTTATTTTCCACATTCTCGTTTGTTTTGAAATATATGGTCCATTGCACAGAGGAATATTTAGTAATAATACAAGTAGAGGCTGTCTACAAATAGTATTCGGAATTGATATATGTTTGATACAATTTTTTTATCAATTTATTTGTGGTTCAATAGTCCAATAGACTTATTTAATGTATTATTAGAAGTCAAAACTAATATACATGCACGTATATATACAAATTTATGTTTTTTATTGATCATGATGTTGGTATATACTATATAGGGACCAATAATTTATAAAATCTTCAAAAATCCGTTTGATTAATGATTTGTAATATATAATCTGTAATATATGTATATATATTAATAAAAAAAGAACGATAAAAAGTCTCTAGACGAAAATATAAACTATAGTCCTAGTTTTATATTGTTTTATTCTACTACTTAATTACTATATAGCACGAACCGACTTGACTCAGTGGTTAAGGGAACGGTTGTTGTTCTTAGAGGTCATGAGTTCGAGTACCAGCAGTTGCAGCAGGGTGATTGAGCCTTCATTGTCAAATGGTTAAGAGTATATTTAGAACAGATACTACTTATAATCACTTTAGCTTTCATAAAAAAATTACTATAGTTTAAGAACATAATTTAAATCAATAATTAAAAGACCTTAGTCGAAAAAAAAACAGAAAGCAACCCAAGATTTTACATTAATATATTCTTAGAAGTTTCTCTTGCATACAATTCCAATCTGTCACCACGTGGTGATTGGATGAACATATATTATGCAAAAATACAATGACATGTGGAATGAAATGATTGGTCCACATAAACTGATATATGTCTTTTTAACATTCACTGTACAATGTATCCCGACCCCTCCCCGCACATAAATAAAAAGATATTGACCGCTTAAGTATGCTCGATTTCACACCCTCATATATGTTATACAAATGATAATGTCACCCGAACTATACTCAATCATCAAATCGATATCTCCTACTCTATGCACTGTCAGTGTAAATTTTTAGGGTTTAGAATTTGTGTATTGTGGTTAGAATTTAGTATTTATTGTTAGAATTTAAGGTTTAGAGATTATAGTTTAGGTTTTAAGGTAATATGTTGGGGATTTAGATTTTAACCTATTAACTCTAATTTTTAACCGTAGTCCCTAAATTCTAAAGTACTAAACGCTAAAAGTAAGGTGTTTGTGTAAACAAAAAATTCACCACCGGTGCATGATATAATTATTCAAAAATTAAACATTAAAATTATAATTAAAATAATCATTAACAGGATGGTGACATTGCAAAGGAAGTGGAGCAGAAGGACATGGGAAGCAGTGAATGAGTGGGGTGTCTTAATTGCTAAAGGACCACTTACTCAAAGGAATTGTTTTGAATTGTTCAAAGGAATCTAATCCAATTTGATTGATGTTTGCAATTGTGCCTGTAATATCGAATCAAGCCAAATCGTGAAGACCACTTACTTTATTCAATAAATTTGGATTTGGAAAATATATTACAATGCAAAAATATATTTACATTTTTAAGTAAAGACCAAGGATATATATATATATATATATATATATATATATATATATATATATATATATATATATATATATATATATATATATATATATATATATATATATATAGTTAAAGGGCATAGGTTTAGTATTACCAGTAATGTTAATGGTATTACTTATGGAAGTGTATTATTTTGAATGTTGCATGACACATCAAAACCACATGGTAGGGCCATGTGTTAGTTTTTTTTTCTTTCAATTTTTCAGGCTTTACCTTGGTTAATCTGAAACTGATCCGTATCGTACACTTAATTTTGGTAGGTAAATTTTTTAGCAAAATTTTTCTGCATATACAAGACCTCGAACTTAAAACTTACTTAAGCGATCCTAAATTACTTAACACTTAAACTGACATCGTTAGCAAAGCTATCGCTATATGTTTGTCGGTTTTTTTAGCACATGCGAACATATATATTTTTTTGTGCTAGTCTTTACCTTTAGAAGTAACATATTCACAGTATGTTACTTGGAAATTTTAATTTTTTAATTAAATCATTTACTTAATGATAAAAGATTTACATTAATGGTTAACCTCCTATCTAAACTTTATACAATCCATTCCATTTCCCTTCAACAAGAAAGTTTTCATACCAATATATATTTTAATATAGATACAAAACTGAAAAGCATAATTTCCTTGTATATAACAAATTAACAATACTCTTAAAGATATTTAAACATGGTGGTTAGGACTTAATTTGTTACTTCAAAAATGACAAGGATTTGAAAAATATTTGAACTGAAAAAAAAGAGACCATAATTTAATTTGTCTTGTTTCAAAATAATGAGATTTAAAATTATCTTTAAAAAATAGGGGTTAAAGTTTAATTTACCAAATTTTAAAATTAGCAAGTCCTAAAAAACAATCCCAAAAGTAGAGTACCATGAATTAATTTACCTAGTTTAATTTACACAAGCTTGTATATTTACATTATAAAACCTAAACCCCAAATTTTTAATCTTAACCCTAAAAATTAAACCCTAACACTTAAATCATATACCCTAAATTCTAAACACTAACCTTAAATTCTAAACTTTATAACATAAATCCTTAAACTAAAACTCTAACACCTAAAACTAAAAGGCATGTATAAACTTTAGTTTATACGACTTGTGTATCAAAATTTTTCCTTAAATTGATAGTAAAATACATTCTATTTTCAATGGAGAATTTTATGTTAATTTTTTTAAAAAATATATTATAAAAAAACCATGAATATGCGTTATAAAACATATATAAAAATTATTTAAAAAAAGTTTAAAATTCTAAAAGAAGATTAAAAACGTATTTTTTTTTCAAAAATATAAAAATATATTATTATATATAATATATAAGATTTACTAATTAACTTAATAATTAAAAATATTCATATTATTTTATCTTATATGAGCTTAAATTTCGAAAAAATATAATATTTATGTATACATTAAAGAGACGGTCTGCAAATATAAATTGGCAACTTTATGAACAAAAAAAACAATCTCTTAAAACTTTTCTATTTTGGGTACAAGTACAAACAAGATAGCTCTAAAAACTTTATCCAAATTTTGATCAGTTTCCAGACCTTTTCGCCAACAAGAGGTTCTATAAGTCATGCTCGTAGAGGTACCTGGCAATAGAACAAAAATCTTCTCTCTTTTTTTCTTCTTTATATTTCAACATTAAAAAAATTAAACTATTTACTCTAATAATAATTTTTAAACCCTAAATTTTAAACTCTATCTCTAAACTTATATTTTAATGTTGGGTATATAAGGACACAAAAAAGAGACAAATAATTTCTATTCTCGACAATATCCATGCAAACTCAAGCCCTACGTTAGTTAGTTGGTCACGCCTTCAATCCGGGATTTTTAGTTTTCCGGACAGTGAATCCCACAAACAACACAACAAAAAAGAATGTAAAAATTTAGTGGGTGAAAATAAATTTTTAATAAAAAAATACGGAAAAATTTTTCAAAGATTTTTAAATTTCAAATTTTTAGAGGGGCGCATGCCCCGCCAGCCCCCTTTAGGTCATCCGTGTGAGCAGGGGTGGCTGTTTCAGTGTTGGTGGCAATTCTCTGCCTCCATTGGACATTTGCCTGAAGAGAAGCGATGGGTCAATGAATCAATCACTGCAATCATAATTGTAAACTTCTTTCCAAGTTTTTCCTTACTATATATATCAAGTTGTTTGAATGTCTCTGTCTTGTATGAATTATGTGTCGATATGGTTAAAACAATGTCTGTGCATGTAGAACTGAACTTAATTCTTAGAGGAATTCCATTTTCCTACTGATTTTCTCGCTTCATTATTACAGATTTACAGTTCACATTTTGTGGTGTTACATGGGATCCGGTTAATGCTGCAATGATAACTAACACCATAATCCTTGTCCTATTCACTATGCTGGCATGTAACTTAACTTATCTAAGCATTTAAAAGATTTTGAATCCGAGAAGAAACTTATCTAAACTTATCATGCTAAAGGAATTGGATGAGTCTGGTTTAGACCTTATAGATTAAGTTTCATCATTTTTCTCTTTAATCACTGCGGTAAATTTCTGGATAATGCAACCATTTATGTTTAGTGATTGATCATTAACATCAGTGAAAAATAAGTAGAAAATTGAAGTAATTTGCAGCAACAAGAAAGTGAAATTCAACAACAGTTACAATCTAAACATCTCAGACACGGTTCATAATCTTCAGCAGTTCCTGCAACTTGAAGTGATTCAGGCTGCCAAATAACAGAAACATATCAGTTAGAAATCATGTTCCAATCTGTATTCTGCATCATTTCGGTATTAAGAATCTGTTTTCTTTAAGAACATACCTTTGCATTTTGGTGGCACAGGGTGATTAGATTTGCATTTCCTAGGCAACGCAAATGCGCGGGAAGGTTCGATCTTGAGAGCCGGAAGAGCATCCTTGAACTCGCAGAGACAAGTCAAGTCGGCATGCTTTATCAAGCTACAACATTCCTTGGTTGGCGGCGGTGGATGTTTCCCGGTGACTGCCGGCCGACACTGCTCCAGCTCGTTCAATGCAATGTTGCATACGATTGGCCCATCGTTTGCTTCCACCGCTGCAACGAGCAACAATGTTGCAACCAGGCATTGCACCAGAAGTCCCTCACCAGACATTGCCATTTTTCTTGCCTCGAAACTATATTGAAATCCAATGCCAAGCAACACTCTTGCACGAGCTAATTTATAGCAAGGGGTTTGAAGCTAGTTGATATAATAAATTCTCTTCCATATATATATATATATATATATATATATATAAATATATGTGACATGTGAATCCAAATTCCAGTCTGCAGAATAGTCACGAGAGAGTGTTAGAGATTGAGGAAAATACAAAGGCCTTGAAGTGTTTGATTGGTAAACAACAAAGTTTTGTGAAGAATATTTTGATCTGCAAGATTTAGAAACTATGGTTTCAAGCTTGTTATTCAATGGTCTTGCATACATGGGGAATCTTTTCACATGGAGTTTGCAATAGCTTGTAACATTATTGTATTTTTTAGAATAAACAGGTCTAGGGCTTCAATTCTTTACAATTAGTCATTCCATTTTTAGGGTTCTTTCAATGTTTCCATTTATAAAAAAATTATACAGAACAATAAAAAGATTCGTCTCAATAAGTATTGCACATTTAGGTTGCTTTCATTTTGGTCATTATAAGAAATAATCTTTGCATTTTCGTTACTAGAATTAAACAAACTGTGTTAAAACACTACCAAAAACCGATTACACGTGCCATTTGTATTCCTAAAATATTCAGCTGATCATCTAATTTTTAGGATGTTTTTATTTTGGTCGTCTAAAGTAAATTATATTTGGATCATCCAATCATAAAATTCCCTAATGGATTTTGACGTACCCTTTTATCAAATAAAACTCACTACAACCTATCATAGTAGAATCGACGTGGAATATTTTTTTTTAAATCACCTTAAAAAGTAGATGATGAACTAAATAGATTACCCTAGTCCATTTATTTGGGCTTTAATTGATATGGTCATCCCACTTTATTAACCCATTATTGGGCTTCTCAACATAAGCAAACAGCCCATGCCACTATCATCTTTTTTTATCAAACAAGAATATCATTCAAACAAAGGAGAAAAAAATAAATTCAAACACAAAGATTAAAGTCTGGAAACAAACAATGATACCAAAGACTCTTATCGAAAACAACAACAAAGGGGATCCTGTTAACCCAAACAAAAAAATCTAAGCAACTAAATAGTGCTGGCAAACGGCGGCAAATGGAGGGGACGAACTTCCGAATCCATAAGCGGATTCACCCTACGAGAACTCCTTGGTAGTCTATCGACCGTTGATCCAAGGGGTCGGGCTGAAAAGACCGGTAAAATTAGGCCGCAATGGCCGGTAAAAGGGTTGTAGTCGAACGGTTCAACCCTAAAAAAGAGAAGAACCTCAAGGGAGGCAACAAAAGGCACACCACCAGAGAGCCGCGCTAACGAGCCTTTGTTGGAGGGCAGAGCTGAAAGTCCGATCGTCCAAGGAGAAGCAACGAACCACTTACAAGCAAAGAAAACGAGCAACCAAAACTTCCCTGAAAGAAATCAGAGAGGGGAGGAAAAAGAAAAAGAAAGGAAAAGGGAAAGTTTTTCTTCCATTCTCCAACGCTTCTCCAAACAAAATTAGTTTTGTCCAAGAACCACGGCCGCCGGAGACAAGAATCCTATCGAAACAGGCCAGAGATGAGACATCGATAACCGACCTCCGAAGAAAGACGAAAGATAAAATTGAAAAAAATAAGAAAAAAGAGAAAAAACTAAAAGAAGGGTGGGAGGCCAACCGCCAAGGAAGGAAGCGGCTGATCGCCGTTGATTCTGCTAATATTTTGGGACAAAGGAAAAAGTTGGAGGAGAGTGTTTAAGGTTTTTTTTATTGGATAAATTTGTCTTAGTGGAACTCAACATTTTTTTTATTATGAGAGATATTTATATATTTTTAAATTATAAAAGATCAACAATAAATTATATATATTTAGGGGATAAATAAAATTTTCATAAATTTTTTATTTTTTAATATTTTTGTGGGAGTGTGGTCTTGGCTATTCTCTTTGTAGTTTCGTCGTTACTTACAATTAATACAATACAAAGAAAGGTAATTATTCTATGCACAAATGCCTTAGTTTTAGAGTTTAGAAATTTTATTTAGGGTCTAGTGTATGAGTTTTGAATTTAGGGGGTGTGGTTAGAATTTATGTTTTAGAGTTAAAATTTTGGGTTTATAGGTTAAACCTAAATCTCTAACCATAACCTAAACCCTAACATCTAAACTTTAAATTCTAGCCATAAACTCAAATTTTTAAACCCACACACAAACAGTGGCGGATCTATAAATTCAAGAATGAGATCTAAAATATTTTTTAAATGGGTATGCAAAAATAAAATTTTCTTTTACATGCTAAACAAAGTTATTTTTTTTAGAAAAATAACACCAAATTAAATCTATTTAAAAAATAAAAATAGAAATGTAGATGCGGATACACCCCACCGGGGTGGTTTATGCATGATATGTTCTCTGCAAAAGATCTTGGGTTACTTGAATACTTCTTAAAAATTAAAATTCACGGGTTAAGTTCTGGACTGTTTTTAAGTCAGAAAAAAGTTCATTACTGAAGTACTTCAAAAAATGGAGATGTTTGATGTCAGACCCACACCCATAACCCTGTCTCACACGCTTTGTAAAAATGATGGTGCTAAGCTTGACAACCCTCAATTGTATAGGAGTATTGTTGGGCACTCTTGTACATCGGTCACACTAGGCCTGATGTCTCGTTTGTCGTTGAAAAAGTTGCACAATATATATAAGATCCTACTCTGTTTTACTGGATAATTGTCAAAAGGATCTTGCGTTATATGAAGGGCACTTTGAATTTTGGTCTGTGATAATCTCCACAGTCACTAAATAGCTTCACGCTTTTTTTTTTCAGATGCTGATTAGGGTGTGATCTTGATGATAGGTGGTCAGTCTTTAGCTATTGTTTGTTCAATGAGAGTCACTTGCTCACCTGAAGTTCTAAGAAGCAATGAGTATTCCACAGCCGAAGCTGAGTATAGTACTCTAACTGATGCTACTTCCGAGACTATGTGGGTTAAGGTAGCGTTGACTGAGATGCAGCTTGCTTTGACAGAAACAATTACATTATAGTGTGATAATACTAGTGCAGTTACAATGGTTGCAAACCTTGTTCTACACACTAAAATCAAGCATGTCGATTTAAATTTACATTTAGTTCGAAAAAAAGGTTGCTGCTTGTGATCTCCTAGTCAACTATGTTCCAGCTGATGGTCAAGTTGCTGATGTTCCGACCAAAGCTACGGTTATTCTCAGATTTCAAGCTCTTCGCAAAAATAGATTTTTTCCTTTTTTCTCTCTTGTTTCTATTTCCTTTTTTTTTGCAAAACGTAAATTCTTCGATCATCGGATTTGAAAATCTAATCAGATTTAATATTTCTTCTAACAATATCATCTCTAAGGATCAAACTCACGTCCTCTCTTTTGAAGTACAATGTGCCTTACTAATGCACTCAATCCTTATTGATTCTCTAAATATATTTTGATAACAAATTTGAATATTCTTTTTATTAAATAGTTTTGACTATAATTGTTTAAATATATAGTGTTTGTCTATTCAAAAAGTATATTATTTGTAATTATAATTTGTGTTGTATACTTGAGCTTGTATAACAACGATAATAAGAAAACCGATGTATTTGTCCCTTTCCAAAGATAGGATGTCGTGCAAGACACGTGGAGAGATATGGATTAACAAAATGAAGATTGTCGGTTCGGTCGGTGGCTACTTGTCAAACGAAATAAGTGTCTCAACCCTCCAACATTTAACCTTACATGCCATCATGTATTTCAATAAATAAATAAAGGCTTAATAGCCAAATAGGTACCCAAACTATACAAGTAGCTATTTTTGGTGCCTAAATTATTTTTCGCTTTAAATAGGTGCTTAAAGTTTTATTTTGGTCATTTTAAGTGTCTAACGGTTAACTACAGTTTTATTTTTTTAATTCAATTTATTTTATAAACTTATTTTTAAAAAAACCCTAAACTTCCTAAAACTCACAAAATGACCCCAAATTCAATATCCCTAACATCGAGGGAAGCCAAATCGCGAAAAAGAAGCCAGTCGACACACTTACCGCTGGTTACCGACGATGGGTGGTTGAGGAAAATGGTTGTGATGATTCGACATCGGTATTGGTGGTCTCCGACGAGGCAGTTAATGACGACAATTTGGGGATTTTGGGTTAGAGATTTGAGACTATTTTGTAAAAATTTAAAACTATTATTTTTTTAAAAAAAATAAAAATTTGAATTTTATTTAAAAAATAATTAAAAGAAATTAAAATTAAAACATGCCACGTGTCACATTTTAATTGACTGTATAGTTTTTTAACAGCCATACACGTAAAATGACCTAAATAAAACTGTAAGCATCTATTTAGAACGAAAAATAGTTTAAGCATCAAAAGTGAGTTTCATGCATACTTTGGACACCTATTTAACTATTAAGCCATTTATAAATAAAACATTACATGTCTTTAATTTGTCAAACAACTTAAAAATTTATTTTAAAACTTAAAATATACGTGTAAAATTATTACATAAACTGATGGTGAAACTTCACCAGCGAGTTAAATGCAAGAGTCGGAGATATAATTCAAAGATTTAAAAATAAAAGTTTATGGCTTAAGGGTTAAACAGGGATGGAGCCAGGATTAAACGAGGAGGGGGGCAGACCGATTAATTTTGAAATAATAGGGTTCTAAAAAGTAATTAAATCATAAAAATTAAGGGAATTTAGGTTTAATTTTATAAATTTTAAAATTGAAAGGTCTTAAAATGTAATTAAACCATAAAAAGAGGGGGTCAAAGTTAAATTTTATTAATTTTAGATTACATGGCTTTGAAAAATAATAAACCATGAAAATTTTGGGAGGAGCAAGGAAGAAAAAAAGACTTAATTGCAATGGTTTCAAAATTTTAAGGACCTAAAATATAATTAACCCATATATTTTGGGTGGGGCAATTGCCCCTCCCACCATAAACATAGATCCGTCCCTGGGGTTAGAGTTAAGATAATAAAACTATTGATTTATATTGTAACTTTAAATCTTAAACCTTGAATTTTAAATTATTATACCCAAATTCTAAACACTAAATTAAATCCGTTTGTGGAAACTTTTTTCACCGTGAATGTATTGTATAGTTACTCTTAATAAATTGCTCTCGAAACTAAAGTGCATACGAATTTATGTGTAGACATGTCAATTTCTAGCCGATCTAAAAAATTTACGTCTTATTCTGGTATGAATTTAAGAGAAACAGTTTATATGATATTGAAAATTTAGATATAGTCCATGTACCAATTGAGAAATTAACCCATTTTAATAAAACCAGATTATAACAAATAATATTATCACTAATAAAAAGTACTTATATAAAAAATACATTCTTGGTCAATTATAAAAAGGGTGTTGGAATTCTTTTTTTGAAAGGAAGGGTTTTGGCATTCTAAATTAATATTATAATGTAATAATATAATTGATTTGGGGACAAAGGGACCACTGAGTAGTGGGGATCAAATTATTAATTGGAAGGCTCTTAAAAGATATTCCTAAGAAAGAAAGGTGAAGATGGGGACATCTTCACTCATTTTCCAATCAATTCCCAGATTTTGGCAGCTTTTGTTTTCACTAATTTATTAAACTAGAGTTTTCAAACTTTAATTAAAACTATATTTTTTTAATCCAACGACCGACCCAGTGGAAAAGAGGATGTTATTCATCCTAAGAGATTCGAGTCCATCCGTTTTATTTGTAAAATGTGTCACACTAAAAGGTTAAAAAAGTATGAACAAATACTACCTTATAATCGCTTTTAAGACTATTAAAAAATTGAAACTATATTTGATTAAATTATCACCACAATCCCTAATATTTTTTTTACATTTGAAATAAAAATAATGACTTAGAAACCATGTAACGAGAAAAAAAAACAATGTTATAGAGGACATGAATCTAGCAACATAATCTAATTGGTGTTTTATAATTGGACTTAGAATTTTCGAATTTGAAAATAAAATATTATATATATATTTGAAAATAAGCATAAAGTGATTAAATTCTAAAAATACAAAAAGTACAAGGAGTAGAATATATATTAACCAATATTTATATATTTTTGTAATTAAATAATTTTTTGACAATATCAATGTAATCTCAATAAAGAATTTGGGCCATACAGTCTACTGGCTGCTTCACCATCAAAATTTTTTTGGTCCACAGCCGATAATATATTTAATTGAAATAAATTATTTGTTAATTGTCTCTCTCTCTCTCTCTTTATGAATTATCAGTTTTCATTATTCATATAAAGCTTATTGATCAAGTTATTTTTTTGACCAGATTGAGTTTTCTTTTTAATTATCTTTTTAGTTGCAGTTAAACCAATTTTGTTACTGTAGAGTAGATTTTCTTTCCCTTCTCACTAATTTGAACTGATCCACTTTGCACACTTGATTTTAGTGGGTGACTCTCTCAATGGAAATTTTTTTGCATACACAAAACTTCAAACTTAAAAACATGCTTAAGTTATACCAAGCTACTTACCACTTGGACTAACATGTTAATTACTGTACATTAGATTTTAATTATACATAAAAGAATATAATTAATTGATTAATTAATTTAAATCAAACATTAAAAAGATTTATAGATTATTATCTTATTTTTAAATTTTTTCTAATTTGCCAAACGAATTGTCATTCGTAAATCCCATTTATTATATATTTTTTAAACCTTTTTTAAAATATCAATTAAGTCATGTGATTTTTTTTTTGAAATATCAATTAAGTCATGTGATTTTTAACTTATTCATAAGTAAAAAATATTTCATTACAGAATAGATACTATTTGCAATCACCTTAGTTTTCAAAAAAAAATATTTTATTGTTAATATATCAATTAATTATATTTAATTTGTATAATATTAATTATTTGATTAAAAACATAAGTGGAGAGTTTACTAAATCTTTATCCAAGTTGTATTTTAAAATATTCAAATTTGATCCACTTGATAATTCAAATTATTTAATTTTAAATCGACTCCAAAGTAATTAAAATAAATAATTCAAACGTTTCATTAGCCAAATTTGAGTAATAATCTCCTTAAAATTAATAACCTTTTTAAGATTAATACTTGTTTCCCCATAATAACCTCTTGAGCCAAAGTTTTTGTTTTGGTAAAGTATAGATTTATTTTATAGTTTGTTCGAGATTTGTAATTATTCTCTCAATAATATTATATCTAAAATTTAACACAAATTATTTTTTTTAGAGAATAAATAACCTTGCTATTGCACGGACCCTTATTACTTATTAGTATTGAGTCAAACTATTGTTCACTAATTATTATATTATTTCCATTTTTTTATTTTTTTCCATTTCTATTTATTTTTTAGACTGGTAATTTGGTAATTATCAAAAGGTAACGCACAAGATCCCAAATTCCACCTAATTGTTCACACAAATTTTATTGACGTGTCAAACAATCAAGCGAGCGCAGTCGGCTCACAGTACTCTCGGGAACACCCAATTCTTAACAGGATCAAATCTGTTTCAATGCCTTGTCTTGCTCTATGCTGTCTTTAAGGTAATCAGCTAATTCTTATTTCTCTCTTTTTCCCTTTGCTCTTCTTAGAAGAAATATTGATCCATACTTCCTATATCTTTCATTCTTTCTATACAATCAATCCTATAAATAAACAATTGTTAATACTCTAAAAGTTTATATTTTTTGTGTGTAAATTTTGATGGGGTGTAAAGTCAAAAACTTTGAAAGGGAATGAAAAAACCCGGAAAATCTTTGTTTTTTACAGGTAAGGATTTCTGGGTTTGCTACGTTTTGATGTTTTGTTTGTGCTTCTTTTTCTGTTCTATATTTGGTTGTTCCTGCTTGGAACTGAATCATGGAAAAGGAGTTATCTTTGTACTAGTTTCTTTGGATTTTTTTCAATTTTGTGATTCCCTTTTTATTGCTATAACCTAGGAAGCAATCTGTAGGGTGTTTTCATGATGGATTCTTGTTGATATTTATGTTTAAGGGATCTAAACTTGAGTTCTGGATTTGGATTTTAACATTAGTTTGGCTCTGTTAGACAAGAAAGGTATTGGATTTTCGTGATTTATATAAGTTATAGTCAATCTATATGGATATTTTCATGAAGGGTTGTTGTTGTTTTAAATTCACTGGATCTAATGCGTGCTTCATTGTTTTGGTTTTCTGGTATGTAGATTCTGGGCTTGAGGAATCTTTGTGGAAGGTTTTAGCTACTTGGATTGATTCATATTTAATTTGAGTCTTGCATTGGTCATTGGATTCTGGATTCAGTTGGTGTAATTTTGTGAAGCACTGCTCGAGTAATTGGTAGACATGTCTAGTTTTGTGGGTGTTGTTGTCTCTGATCAATTGCTTCAGAGCCAATTCACACAAGTCGAGCTTCGCAGCCTTAAATCCAAGGTCAGCACATTTTGTTTCTTCCTTAACTTATTGCTTCAGCTATTGATTCATTATTTATTTTAAAAAATCTAATTTGATATAGTTTTAATGGTCTTTTTTGTATAATTTCTAGTTTGTTTCGGTAAAGAACCAAAATGGTAAAGTTACAGTAGAAGATTTGCCACCCTTGATGGTGAAATTGAAGGCTTTTAGTGCTTTGCTTACTGAGGATGAGATTAGGCAGATATTGGGCGAATCGTATAGTGACATGAACACCGAGATTGATTTTGAGACATTCCTCAGGGTGAGTCATGTGTATACGAGCTTGTGCATGCTATTGGTTGTATAATTGTTTTCTATTTTACTGTTAATAAAAGTACAGTTTTTTATTGAAAAATGGAACCATTGCTTTTTGTCAAGTTGAATACAAGATACTGGAATTAGTAACAGGAGGCTAATATTTCGATTGGCTGCATGGAATGTGCAGGTGTATTTAAATATGCAAGGTCAGGCTACAGGAAAACTGGGTGGTTCGAAGAATTCATGGTCGTTCCTGAAGGCCTCCACAACCACTCTTCTCCACACAATCAGTGAATCAGAAAAAGCCACTTATGTAACACACATAAATATTTATCTTGCGGACGATCCATTTTTAAAACAGTTTCTTCCGCTTGATCCAGCTACAAATGACATTTTTAATCTTGCAAAAGATGGAGTACTCTTATGGTACATTCGTGGGGTGTGCTCTATTATGCATGTGTCTTATTCTTCAATAAAAGCTGGTACAAAGTGGCGTTATTGATTCTGTTGTGTCTTCTATTTGTGCAGTAAGCTTATAAATGTTGCTGTTCCCGGAACAATAGATGAAAGAGCTATCAACACAAAAAGGGTACTTAACCCGTGGGAGAGGAATGAGAACCATACCCTTTGTCTTAACTCTGCTAAGGCTATTGGCTGCACGGTCGTAAATATTGGCACACAGGACTTGGTTGAAGGAAGGGTTAGTGCAGCTAAACAGATTACTATACATGAGTTAGGATGAAACATTTCGATGATCCAATAGTTTTCATCTATATTGTTTTTATTGCAGCCTCATCTCGTACTTGGGTTGATATCTCAAATTATAAAGGTAGGCATCTAAATTTCATCTCGACTATTCCTTTGCAATTTCCTGTGTATACTTTAAACTAAATGGACTGAGAAAAGTAGGATGTTAACTTAAAACAAGTTGTTCTCGGGTACTCTTTTTCCCATCCTGACTATCTTTGAAAATTGCAGATTCAACTGTTAGCAGATCTCAACCTTAAGAAGACACCTCAACTTGTGGAATTGGTGGAGGATAGCAATGCGGTAATATATCTCTTCATCATGTGATTGATGTTTAATTAAGAATAAAGCATGAAATAATAATGTTTAAATAAATGGACTGATTGTTTCCTTATAATTAACATTACTGCAGGATGTTGAGGAACTTATGGGGTTAGCTCCCGAGAAGGTTCTACTAAAATGGATGAACTTCCATTTAAATAAAGCTGGCTATGAGAAAACTGTTGCAAATTTTTCTTCAGATGTGAAGGTATTTGAATATGTTAATTTACATTGAGTCACACTACAGGGGTTTGATAAACTGATACCGTGATGAAGTGTGTTGAGGTGGATGATAATGCTCCAATAATATGCATTGTTCTGTTTTTTCTTGCATTGGTAATTTGACATATTTTACTCTTCCTCGTACATGCAGGATGCAAAAGCTTACACTTACCTCCTTAATGTTCTGGCACCAGAGTACTGCAATCCATTGACCCTAGATACAAAGGATCCCGTTGAAAGGGCTAAACTTGTTCTTGACCACGCAGAGAGAATGGGATGCAAACGGTATCTGAGCCCAAAAGATATTGTTGAGGGCTCAACAAATTTGAATCTCGCATTTGTGGCCCAAATCTTCCATGAAAGGTTAGAAATCACTAGCCTTGCAGTTGTAACAGACATTTCGATTTTTTTTTGTGTGTGTTTTCAGTTTAACAGCATTCTCATATAAAGCTGTTTTCTGATCAAATTTGGAGTAGCCCCCCACTCTAAGAGGTTTTAGGAATAGGTTGTGGCCGTATGCATTATAAACTATTAATACGAAATTAGGAGTCAGTGTGCATGGATCTTTTCATGTACTTTACATCATGAATGGCTTATTTCTAATTGCACAGTATTGTCATCAATATCTCTTGTTAGAAAGTTTGGGAGAAAGTACTACGATTTGATGTTTAAACAGTTCGGCTTTGGTGTTATCTAATTGTTTGCTGTGCCTACAAGCCATTATCATGCCAGTGTTTTAGATTGTTTAGTTTTAAACAGTTCGGCTTTGGTGTTATCTAATTGTTTGCTGTGCCTACAAGCCATTATCATGCCAGTGTTTTAGATTGTTTAGTTAGTAACACTAAGGCCTGCTCTTTGATCTTTATGTAATCAAGTAAGAAAAACACGTGTGATTTTGCAGGAATGGCCTGAGCACAGATAGCAAAAAGATCTCTTTTGCAGAAAGGATGACAGATGATGTTCAAATTTCCAGAGAAGAGAGATGTTTTCGACTATGGATCAATAGTCTTGGAATTGAGAGTTATGTTAATAACGTCTTCGAGGATGTCAGAACTGGGTAAGTTTTCCTCTGCTGATGTAGGTAAATCTCTCGAGTTCCATACATTATCCCTGCTGTAGATATTACTTTACAAGGTTAGGTTAATTTCCTGGTTTTTTGAAATCCTTTCGAGAATAATGGAACAATGAAAGCATCAGTTTGACTGCTCGTCCTTTCTCTTATGGAGAAAGGATGCATGGATTTTTATGTCCAAGCAGGCACTTCTTGCATATGTTCAACAATTTCACATTCAGCTTGTTTATGTCATATCGATTTACAATCATCTTTGAGGGATGCATCAAAGGTTTTTAATTTTATTTCAACTATCAAAATGAAAAAGCTTGATTTCTGCTGCAGCTGGATACTTCTAGAGGTGCTTGATAAAGTTTCTCCTGGATCAGTGAACTGGAAGCATGCATCAAAGCCTCCGATTAAGTTTCCATTTAGAAAAGTGGAAAATTGCAATCAAGTAGTGAAGATCGGGGAACAGTTGAAATTTTCTGTCGTGAATCTTGGCGGAAATGATATAGTGCAAGGAAATAAAAAACTCATAGTTGGTAATCTCTATGTTCTTTTCCTCGATTTAATATGAGTCCTTTCACAGCTTGACATATTTTGCTTCCATTAAAAAGGAAAACTTGGCGTATTTTTATTATTATTATTATTATTATTAAATGAATCTACATCCTGGTAAATTGACTACCTCGACCTGCATGGAGAGACTGACAAATTGCTTTTGATCTTCTGGTGTATCTTTGTTTGTTTCTTCTCAAGTTTTCAGTTCATTGTTTCATGCCGCGGGAAATTATTTGCACCTTTCTTTTATTTATTCTTTAAAAATATGCTTGGTTGCTCAACGTTTGATGGTTGTCCAAATGCTCATGGATTACATGTGCAACAGCTTTCCTGTGGCAATTAATGAGGTTTAACATGCTTCAACTTCTAAAGAGTTTGAGATCCCGTTCCCGAGGAAAGGAGATAACTGATGCAGATATCTTGAATTGGGCAAACCGGAAAGTCAAAATTTCTGGAAGAACTACTCAAATAGAAAGCTTCAAGGTTTATGATTATCAGCATTATTATTATATATTAACCTTCATAGTTTAAGTTTAAAATGGGTTAAAAAAACCGACTGTAGTTTAAGAGTAAGGGCTGATAAGTAAACTAAATTTGCAGGACAAAAGCCTTTCCACTGGACTGTTCTTCCTCGAACTTTTAAGTGCGGTGGAGCCAAGAGTGGTCAACTGGAACCTTGTAACCAAGGGTGAAAGTGGTACGGTTATTTTTTGTATGAATTTATCTTGATGACATTAAGTTCCCTAACCTTCTCTCAGAAGTGTTGAAATTGAGCTGAACTTGACTGTATTTTATTCTTGTTGGGTTATAGACGAGGAGAAGAGGTTGAACGCAACATATATCATAAGTGTGGCACGAAAGCTCGGCTGCTCCATTTTCTTGCTGCCTGAGGACATCATGGAGGTAAGGGTGCAACTCTACTAGGCCACTTGCTACTGCATTGTGTCGGTGCATCACATTGGTAGTTTATTTAAATATCGAAAAATTCTAAGTAACCGAGTTGCACAAGCTGCATTTTGAATCTCGAACTTACATCTATACACCAAATGGGAACTAGGCAACTGATTATGTCATTGGTTTTAGTTATTGGAAATGGATGGATATATGGAGTTTACAACCCGATTCTCTTACGATATTGGCAGGTAAACCAGAAAATGATCCTCACATTAACAGCCAGCATAATGTACTGGTGCCTTCAAAATGCAGCAGAAGAGGGTGAGGCAGCTCTATCACCTTCAAATGGCAACGGTAGTACTACTTACACATCGGATGCATCTCCGGCACCGTCCGTTAACGGTGAAGATGAAAGGTCATCGCTGTGCGGTGAAATCTCGAGCTTGACCATGGATGATGCTGCCTCGGACATTACGGTCTCATCTCAATGTGAGAATGAAGATACTGAAATTGCAACCGTGTAAACCCCATACTCTATCACGCCGTCGTTGCAGTTAGGTAGAAGAGGCCATAAGTACAAAGCACTCATACAATTAGACCCTTGGAAGAGGAAAGATCCTACTTTATTTTTTGGTTAGTTACCGGTCAATTATATTTTAGATAATATTCTTTAACAATAATAATAATAGGGTAATTTTCATAAATGATACACAATTACTATTGGAAACTGTTACTCTAAATTTGCAATAATGAGGCGATTTTGTTCTCCCGCATTGGGATTGTTTTTTTATTAAGTGGAGATAATTATTAAGAAAATGTCGGAATTTGAATGTAACAACTTGAATATGATTTTTTTCTTTGCATGATTTTTAGTTTGATATGTTAATCTTGTGCATTGGAATTTAAATTTAAATTTAAAAATTTACACCAATATAATATAATGAAGTAAACTACAATGCACATTTTTATCAAATACATCACGGTAAATACTTTTTTAATTTAATCTGTGTAATTTTTTTTCTTCTCTTTCTTAGATATAAAATAACTTCATATTTTATGCGAATTTTTTTAAAATATACGAAACCAAAACACATTTTTATTACGTACAAATAAAAAATATTTATATATAAGGGATGGGCAAAACTCGACTCGAAAAAATCGAATTATTTGACTCTACTCGAGGCGAAAAAACCTAATTATTCAACTCGACTCGAGGCGAAAAGACCGACTCATTTTTGACTCGACTCGAAATTTCATAAACTCGTCTCGAAAAAATTTCAAATAAAGTTTGTTATGAAATGCAAATTTGAATAACTCGAAATTTTTAGTAATTAGTTTATCAGTTTTCATATTCAATTTAACTTTGTCAATTGTGCACGATATATTATGTATATCATATGTGAAAATATAAAAAAAAAATGTATATGTATATTATATATGCATATAAAAAGTCTGTCACATTTAAAATTTAAAATATTTTTATAAAGTATTCTACTAATCTATCTGCTCTGAGTAGCACGTTTTTTTTTTCAATTTTTTTAATCTTATTTCTTTGGGTATTTCCCAGTTTCAATGACTTCTGTGACTAATGATTTGGCAAGATTAGCGATTCGACCGGAAGAGGACGAGCGTCTAGATATTAAGAATGAAGTTCCAGATTTATCTCCTTCGTATGAACATTGTTTTGTGGGATCTTTCTTAACATTCAGTGTGATTCATTTTGTCTCAATGCGGTCAACTCTAGCAAATGTGTGGCATCCGGTTGGGGGGATTTTTATTTCTGATCTAGGGGAAGGGATATTTTTATTCCGTTTATATCTGGTTGCGGATGCAGATAGAATTAAAAATGGTGGACCTTGAAACTTCAACAACCACTTGTTGGTTCTGCATCGTTTACTTGAGGGTGAGGATCCGAATCTGGTATCTTTGACTCATCTAAGCTACCGGATTTTGGTTCACAACGCACCGCACATGTTTATTTTTGAGAAGGTTGCCCGTTCATTGGGGAATTTTTTGAAAACTTTTATCGAATATGATACTATGACCACTTCCCTTGGTTATAAAGGGATCATAAGACCCCGAGCAAGAATTGATATTAGGCTTCCCTTGAAACGAAGAAAGAAGCTACGATTGGCTAATGGCAATGATCACTATGTTAGATTTGAGTACGAACGATTATCGCTTTTTTGCTTTATTTGTGGTTTGCTGGGTCACAGGGAGAGCTTTTTCCCTTTACAGGCCACAGTTGATTTGACATACTTAGTCATGGAATGGGATGCTTCTCTTAGGGTTCCACTGCGTAGAAGAAACCAACCGGAAAGCATCTGGCTCAGAGAGGCAGCGCTGGTTGAATCACTACCTCGATTAGTTCATGCCCAAAGAAAAAAGGAAACACAATTAATACAGCTGTAACAAATCCCTCTAATTTAGTAGGTTTCAACAGTTATGGTAAGTCAAAAGAAATATGACATGGAGTGAATGCAAATTATAATATGGGTGGATTAAATCCGGGCCCCATTTTAAGATCCTCTAAGATCGGTCCAACCTGTGTGATGGACGTAACTATGGCTATAGAAGAAGAAAATAGCCCTATAAAACAAATTGATGGACTCAAACGCCCACGTGTACAATCCTAAACACTGGGAGTTTCAAACTCTTCTGATTCAAATGGTGCACTTACAAACTCATCGGCTGATCTGTCAGCTCAGGTCCACCGTTCGCAATGAAGCTTCTAAGTTAGAATGTCCGGGGTTTAGGAAAGCCCCGGACGACGGGGCGGCTTAAGCTGAAGCTGCGAGATGAGAACCCTTCAATATTTTTCTTTATAGAAACAAAAGTAAAAGAAACAAAAATGGCAGGTATACGTCGTCGTTATGAATTTCCAAATGGTTTTGATGTTGGTGCTATTGGTCGTAGTGGTGGATTATCTATGGGATGGAAGAACTCGTGTGTTGTCTCTTTACATTCTTTCTCAACAAGACACATAGATGTTTTGATTAATGATGATTCTGAAGGAAACCAATGGAGGTGTACTGGCTTCTATGGTGCCCTAGAAGAATGAAGAAGAGAGGAGTCTTGGAATTTACTGCGATCTTTAAATGATATGCCCGATACTCCTTGGGTGGTGATAGGGGACTTAAACGAGATTGTTTTGGCTTCAGAGAAACAGGGTGGTCGTGTTCGAAACGCTCGACAAATGGACATGTTTAGGGAGGTACTTGTTGACTGTTCACTTCATGATTTGGGCTTCATCGGACCCTAGTTCACTTGGGGGAGAAAAGGTCGATTCTCGGCTTCTAACGTATGAAAACGTCTTGATCATGGTTTGGAAACTAATACATAGTGGGAGTTGTTCCCAGATTTCCAGCTGTGCCATTTGACTCATTCTTTCTCTAATCATTGTCCCCTTCTATTGAATACTGGAAACAAAGCGTCGGGACATAATCGTGTTTGACATTTTGTTTTGAATCCGCATGGTTGCTTGAAGATTCCTGTACACCAGAGGTAGAGAAGCTCTGGGATTCATCGTCTGGTGACTTTTTGGATCGTCTAAGACAGGTTAGTATTGGACTGGATAGTTGGTTTAAACGGCTAAAACGAGACAAAGGTCTCACGGTGGCGGATTTAAAAGTGAGGCTTGAAAATCTGAATGAACTAACTCCATCGGATGATGTTCTTGGTGAAATCTTGGAAGTGAAGCTGGCTATGAATCCCGAATTAGACAAGGAAGAGTTGTATTGGGAGCAACGGACACGATCGAACTGGCTTAAACATGGGGACCGAAATACAACTTTTTCCATAGATGTGCCACTCAGCGAAAAAGGAAAAATACGATTAGATCGCTGGAGAATGACAGTGGAGATTTGTGTGTTAATGAACAAGAAATGGGTAAAGTGGCAAGGGATTATTTTGTCCAGTTATTTGCAACAAAGGGGGAGGGTGATTGTAGCCGCATTCTGGAGGGCGTCCAATGTTGTATCACTAAGGAGATGAATCGAAACCTTTCCCGGAATTTTTCACCTATTGAGTTTTAGGAAGCTGTAAAATCTATGAATCCCCTTAAAGCTGCTGGGGAAGATGGTTTGGGTGCTTTATTTTACCAAAAAAATTGGCATATTTTTAGAGATGATGTCGCAAATTTTTGCATCTTAGTGCTTTCAGGAGTGGTACCTATGTCTTGCATCAACCAAACCCGTATAGTTTTGATCCCAAACAATGATAATCCTACGAGTATGGTCCATTTTCGCCCGATTAGCCTTTGTAATGTGTTGTTTAAAATTATCTCAAAGAATGATAATCCCGGGCTTCTTCTTGAGCATTCTTTGGATAAAAATGCTATTTGAATTCAAACTGGAATTCCTTCCATGTTCTGATGGGAATTGTTCCATCTCTTGACTGAGAACACCTGTGTCGCCACCATATGAGTGTGGCATCAACCAAGTAAACAGAGGCGGCGTTTACATTTGTGCTCTCATCTTCGATGCCCGTGAGTCGGAAGTACTAATCCAACCCCCAAATGAAGTTGTCCACTTCTTGGGCGTCCCTTTCCCCCTAAACTCCTTCCGTTTGGCACATCGATCTTGGACTTGGCTTCAATTGTTTTGCCCACCATGCCGGTTAACACGACATTTATAGAGGGATAGCTCGACATTGAGCTTTCCAATTTACCCCAACAACTCCCTTCTCATTACCTCCATCGCAACTTGAAGGGAAACGTCTTATCGGTTCAATTTCAAGTATACCGAGTCGAGAATATTTTGAACCTCTTCCCTGACTTTATCTTTGGAAACGAATTTGGCTTCTAGCTCTTCGAGGCGGTCGTTAACAACATCAAAGGACTCTATCTTTTGCGTCGTTCTCGAGTCGGTCTATCTTGTCCTCGAGCGTTGTTAATCGATCTTTTGAAGCAGCTCTTTTCTTGTCGGCGGCTTTGTCGGAACCTCTCTCGGTGGCCTTGTCATTAGCTTTTTCGGTAACTTGGGTCTCCATGACTTTTGCTGTTGTGCTGGTCTCATCTTTCTTGGCCATCTCGTGCAAATTCCTTGCTCTGATACCACTTGTCACGTCCTTAGAATCTTGGATCGGGACGTGCGGCCTTAGGAGCCTTTGGGAAGCTTGTGGCGCCTAAGTAAGCTTGCTCAATCTAAGCCAAAGTGCTTAGATTGTGCGGAAACGAGATGATGGCGAGATGAAAAGGGAATGCGATATAGATTTGAGCAAACGCCCGAAGTTTTTATTAATTGAAGGGCAAACAAAGATGATGCCTAACAAATCGAAAATCCTAAGAAAAAAAGTGAATAATGAGGTGGGAGTAAGCCTCTTTAAATAACCCCTCTATATCCTAGTCCTACTCTAAATAGGATAGCTAATATCTTACTCCTTCAAGGAGTAGTAATCCTTGTCCCAAAAGGATTCGTGGTCCCTAAACCCCAATGAAGGCTTGATTTATGCCGAGGCTAGGCCCAAGGTGGTGTGCGGACCGTGCTTGGACCTGTGGGGTGCGTCCGGCTGGCCCTGTTCAATCCCTCCGCGTGTGCTGCAGTCAAACCCATGGTGTGCGTCGGGATCGGCCTGCTCGATTCCTGAGCACGGGCTGCTGTTGGCCCCCTAGGGTGCGGCGGGCTCAGTCTGCTCGGTTCCTGTGCGTGTGCTACTACCGGCCTCCTGGGGTGCGGTGGGATCAGACCTAGGGTGCGGTCTGTGACATTCTTCACACTCTGTCTCATTGAATACTGTAGGAACCCATTTTTATCCGAGCCACTTAAGCCCAAAGTCGCAAACCCAAATAAACCCACAACCCAATTACAATCCTTATCCATTAACCAAATGACTAAACCCAGTACCCAAATACAAACCCATTACCCAAAATAACCTAAACCCTAGCTAACCCTAACCCTAATATGCTCATCCGCCGCCGCTCTTCACATCACAAAGCAGCGCCGCTCCTATCCTCGGCTCTAAGCCGCCGCCGCCGATCCAATTCGAATAATCATCCCAAATCCACCACCTTAACCCCGTTATTAAATCCAGATGATTATCCCGTCCGCGTCACCCTTATCATCGCACGGCTGCCGCCCCGGGACCAAACCAAAACCTTCCACGCGTCTCGTTCCTTTCCATGCAACCCCCAAAACCTCCCCTATAAATGGAGATTCGAACCGGCAAAAAAGAAAAAAAGGAAGGTTCAAAAAAAGAGAGGGATTTGAACGGAAATTAAGAAGAAGAAAAAACATTCGAACACAAAAACATAAATAGAAAACAGAGAAGAAGAAGAAGAAGTATATTCGAACCAGAAAAAACAAAAAAGGTTAAAAATATGTAGGACTCTTCGGTTTTTTTCAGATTTAGGAAAATAGGGGAGGATTTAAACGAAACGAACCTTAGATTCGGCCTTAGGACCCGAAAACGAACCTGAACCACCCTTTGCATGTACTCCAGTCGCTGTTCACGATGTTTCTCTGTCGCTGGTGAACGATGGTTTGCAGCGATCGATCGGGCAGCCGTTGAGCCACGGTCGGGCTGGGCAAAGATATCCGACAAAGGCTCTGTGTATAATCTCACAAAAAATGAATTTTTGGGAGGAGATCTTGTATTTAAGAGGATGTTGAAACTACGTCGTTTTCCCCATGTTGTAACCCGCGCGTAGACCCGACCCGGAAACCAGTATCTGCGTGTTTCTGTTGAATGGGAAAATTGCAGATTTGGTCATTGCAGTTTCTGTATCCTTACACTTTCGCCCATTTAGTTTCGATTTCTTTCTATTTTGGTCATTGTTTTTCTATTATTTTCGCACTTAAATTTCTGTTTTATTTCAGCTTGGTCATTGCTTTTATTATTTGCATTATATATCATATTATTATTATTATTATTATTATTATTATTATTATTATTATTATTATTATTATTATTATTATTATTATTATTATTATTATTATTATTATTATTATTTTACTAACCATAACTCTTATTAAAACTCACTTACAGATATTTACGAGTTATCGTGAAAATCGTGCTCCGGGTGTTGGAGTGCTATTTTCTGTTAATTCCCGCTTTAAAACATTATTTTTAATATTAACCTTTAATATAATTTTTCGAGAATTTAAAGGAGATTATGCTCCGGGTGTTGGAGTGTATATCACCCTTCCTGAACATTCATTTTCAAATATTATTTTAAAATTTTTCAGGGATCACATTATTAAATTAAGGGTAATCTTCACCAGTGGTCCCTTTTGTTTAGGGGGTGTTCTATTTTGGTCACCAGAATTCAAAAAAGATTATTCTGGTCACTTACGTTTAGAATCGTTTCTATTTTGGTCCCTTGGCCGTTAGTCTCCGTTACTTAAAAAATAGTTTCTAATTTAACCCCAAACTTTCAAAATTTTATTTTTCACCATCTTCCCCAAAAATTATAAAACTAAACCCCAGAAAATTAATTCAAAACCTTAACCTCTGCCCCCTCCCCTAAAAAAACTAAATTCGAAAGCCTGCAATTTTACTATGTTTCTCATTTGGAACTCGATTAGTTGTTGAATTCTCATTTTTCAATATTCATGCTTTAGTGGAAAAGGTGAAAATCGACTTAAAAACAAGGATACTAACAAGGCATCCGGTTTCAGCAAGAAACCTGGATTTTGCAGTACTAAACCCAGCTTATGTTGCGAAGAAGAACAAATATCTGTTTGTTAATAAATTCCCCCAGAAACTCTTGAAAATATCCGTTGAACTTTTGATAAGAAAAGAAAAGTGAAAGCAAAAAAATTTTGTACGGTCCAATATCCTTTTGGTTGGTATTGGATCTGAATTTGGTCCCCTCATCAAGGAATTGTATCACCATAACCATACCTTAGATCCGGTTCTGACTATTTTTATTTCATACTCATTGTCTTACAGCTCTGGAAGTGGTTTTCTTATCATGCACAACTTTTTTTTTACATTTTGGACAATGAAATATGGAACAGGAAAATAAAAAAGGTACAATGTGGGTTTTTGTTAGTGGTGATGGAAAAATACTAGCTCTCGAGCAATCATCGACTATCTTGAAGAGTACATATACTGACAATGTGATGTCTTCTAGTGAGCACTCCATGCATGGAATCAACAGTGATGGGTTTAAAGCACACGGCTCTGAATTCTTAAGAAGGTAGTTCCAAAAACATATCTTTATTGTGAAGCCTTTTGTGGTTAGGACTGTGAATGCGGCGGTCAAAGAGCTGAAACAGTCCATGCATGCACCCAATTTGCTTCTGCAGATCTGGGTTTTCATCTGATAAAGAGTATACAAACTTCGCAGACATGTTCACTTTCTTTCCTCAACAAGAAACAAAAGCTAAAACTGAACTTTCCTAGCTTCCAAACAAATCTCTGGGTAGTTTCAACTTTCAACGTCTCCTTTTTAACCTCCTAAGAACAAATGAAATGTACATACACTACATATATACACACACACATGCATTGGCAGCCATCAGAATCAAATGTCAGGATTCTGAAACCTGAACGCTGATGTTAACTCACTTTATTTTGGTGTTTGTGGTTGTTCCTAGCTGAGGTTTCTGAGAATTTTCAAAGTAACAGAAAGGAGGATAGATTTAAAGATAAAAATACAGATTGAAGGAGCCCCACATAATTTTTATTCCCTCCACCTGCAATGAGATAAAATAAAACGTTTTCTAGGCTCAGAAAAAGCCAAATGAGAAAGTGAACAGAATTGATAGACCCCAATGATCCAACCTGATACAAATGCAGACCCCAAGAAGAGATGTTGGTTTTGGGTTTCCTCAGAAAAAGAGAAAAAGAATTCCAGTTTTGTGTTTTTGGATCTGTCTAATGATCTAAGTTTTTTTCACTTAAAAATCTTCCATGAGTATTCTATGTAAAGTATTGTAGTTCTGTTATCATCTCAAGTAGGTATTGTCTTGTTAGCAGGCACAGCCCTCCACTAAAGCATGAACATTGAAAAATGAGAATTCAACAACTAATCGAGTTCCAAATGAGAAATATAGTAAAATTGCAAGCTTTCGGATTTAGTTTTTTTAGGGGAGGGGAGGCAGAGGTTAAGGTTTTGAATTGATTTTCTGGGGTTTAGTTTTATAATTTTTGGGGAAGATGGTGAAAAATAAAATTTTGAAAGTTTGGGGGTTAAATTAGAAACTATTTTTTAAGTAATGGAGACTAACGGCCAAGGGACCAAAATAGAAACGATTCTAAACGTAAGTGACCAGAATAATCTTTTTTGAATTTTGGTGACCAAAATAGAACACCCTCTAAACAAAAGGGACCAATGGTGAAGATTACCCTTAAATTAAATTCGAATTCTTAACTTCAATTATTAAAACAATATGTAATCGACTAGGTACCAATTTTTGGGCGTTGTGGGGGTGCTCACCCTTCCCTACACATAACCGACTCTCGAACCTATTTTTCTGGTTTCGCAAACCTAAACTTGTTGTTTTAGTAAAAATGAGAAAGTAAGTTTTATTAAAATAATCGGGTTTTTAGGTGATCCAATCGCACCTAAAGTAAAACTAAAGATTGGTGGCGACTCCCCGTTGTTACAGCTTGGCGACTCCGCTGAGGACCTTTTTTAGAGAGTCAAGCCACAAGTCGATTAATTTTTGTCTATAGGTGGAAATTATGACTTCGATTTAATTAATTTGTGATCCATTTTTTCTAAAATATTTACAAATTTTTTTATAAATTTATTTTCTGAGTTTTCATATCATGAGCTTTATACCTGAGCTCCGTATCTTAAGTGGGAGCGAGAAACTACGCCTTCGTGAGGTACTCTCTCCGTGTAGAATGGTGAAATGCTTCCGGGATATAGGTCCCTTTGTCTTCGTGAGACCTCTGTCTCCGTGTAGACCTAGGGAAATGTATCCTCCCGAATCGATGTCCTAGTGACAATTCGGGTACCGTTACTTTAGAACCAAAACACATATAGTAAACCCTAAGAGCTTAACCCTTAAAGCCGAACCAAAACTCTGCCCGTTAGCAGTCACCCTGTTTAGATTTTGATGCCTTTATTTGCTATATATGTTCAATTTTCTTTGCTGCTAATTTTTTTCTTATTCATGATTCAATTTATCCATTTGATTCTTTTATTATGAACTAACATGTTTCTTCTCTTTGGTGATCACGTTGCATTAAGTCATTCATTCCACATTAATTACATGACACCACTATAACATTTTAATTTTTGCATTTCATCAGCATGAAGTATTGATTCACGTCTGGTTCCCTATTTGAAAAATTATCATTGGGAGAAAATCTAGTTCCATAGATATCGATGCAACATTCAAAAGTTGCGAATAAATCTCGTAAATTCAGAAGTTGAACCACGAGAACCATTTTTGAATCAGTGCTTTTCTCATCTAGGACATGCATTTTCCATTTACATGCATACATTCTATTTTGAATCAGTACCTTCACATCTAGAACATGTACCTTGCATTTACATGCATTCATTTCAGAACTTTGAAACCAATCTTGGAATGCCCCATGTAACACCTCAATTTTGGGCTTAGAAGTTTGGGCGGAATCGGACCGGACGGATTTTCGGTTCGAATATAAAAGGAGGATTTAGGAAAAGCCTAGTTCGGGATGCATTAAAAATATGGAAAATATCTAAAAATCCTCTTTTAATATATATAAGAGAGTGGTGAAATCAATTTTACAAAATAAGGCTTGGAAATATGACATTTCGAATTAGTGACTAAAATGTAATTTTTGAAAAGTTCGTGACTGTTTTGTAAGGATTGAAACTTTGAATCTTTAAGGAGCTAATTTACCCAAGATTGATTTATCCAGATTTTTCTTAGTTTTTAATGATTCATTTAATGTTTAATTAATTAAAAGAAGATGGGAAAAACCAATTTTGAGATTTCATAACTTTCTTGAAAACTTTCTCATCTCATTTTCTCTCAAAATTCTTTCAGCCAAACACATTTCCACAACAACTTTTCTTTTGATTTTCACACCAAATGATGAGATTTCAATCCTCAAATGATTCCTAATCAATTCCACATCAAATCCTCTTTATTTGCTTATTGAATTTTCAAGGATTTTGGCTCTAAACAAGGAGAAATCTACATTTAGAGGTATGAACGTCATTCTCCTCTAAATACTCAGTTCTTTACTGAAATTCCCAAGTTCTCAATCCTTAAATTGAGTCTTATTAAAGGTTTTAATGTTGTGATCTTGATTTTGGCTTAAAATTCAAGATTTTGATTTAATTTTGAAGAAATTCGTATTGGATGTTTGGGCTCTGTTTTGAGATGTCTTTTTAATGTATTTTGGATGTTTAATTGATGTGAAATGAAGGTTTGATCAATGCAATCCCGAATAGGTTGATTTTCCTAAGTTTTTACTTGTGAAAATGGTGGTTTTGGGGTGATCTTGGTGTTTTGTTAATGCTGGAGGTATAAGGACGAGTTTGGGTTCATTTTGGATGTTAATTGATGTTTAGAAATGGTTGGAAGTGATGGATCTTGGCTGGGTTATGTTTTGGAAGAGTTTGGAGGTGATTTCGGTTGTGTTTGGTAGCCGAAATGTTGGATTTATGTAGAGCAGCGAGTTTAAGTGTGTTGCTGGTGATTTTAATGCATAATGATGCATTAATCCTCTGTTGTTATGTGTTTAAAACAGGGGAGAATGATCCGGAGGCGATAGAGGTGGCGTTGGAGGTTTCAGATGCTTGGAAGGCTTGTCGGCTAGCATAGTTTGTGTATCGGTGAGTGGTAAAGAGTTTTCCAGCTTTGAAACAGTTTGGATGAGGCTTTGGGAGCTTAGTTTAAGTCTAAACAACTTAGCTAAGCTTAAGAGTAAGTAAATGGAATTTCTCTCTTGGTTTGGGCTATGCTTTGATTTTTAAATGCACTTGGGATGATTGTGTTTAAATTACTGTTTTTAAGCATGTTTGGACATGGTTTAATGTTGGTTATTAATGCCATTATGTTAAAGATGCATAAGGTAAATTATCCTTGACTTGCATGTGTTGGGTGCATATGGTTAAAGCATGTGATGCTTGTGGATTTGGCATTTTGGTTATGCTTGTAAAAACAGTGGATTAATGTGGTAAAATGGTTATATTGGCAAGTGATGTAAGTGGTTGTTGGTTACTTTAATCGGATATAGTTAGCCGGCTATAGGATTGGGTGCACCGTGAATTGAGTCACCTTGGATGTTGAGGGGTTGTGATTGTACCGTAAACTCCAACCAAGTACCCTAGCGATTGAGGAAATTAGTGTCACCGCGATGGAGGATGGCTCTCGTGGGTGGAATTTGTTAAGTGTCACCGCGATGGAGGGTGGCTCTCGCGGGTGAACCTTGTTAAGCGTCACGACGGTGGAGGGTTGCTCCCGTGTGTGAGCTTGGTTAAGGTGATTACAGTGGTTGAGGTAGCTCCCATGTGTATGCCTTGTGGTGTGTCCCGGCTCTCGCTAGTGAGTTATACAACTTCCGATGAGTGATGTTGAGGGGTTGTGATTGTACCATTAAACTCCATCACGGGTGTTGAGGGGTTGAGATTGTACCGGTAAACTCCACCTTGTGTTGTTCGATAGTGTGTATGAAGCATGTGGGACAACGCTTGTAATCCGTGTATCCGATTGTGTCTTGTGTTGTGATGGTTTGAAAATTATCACTTGAAAGCCAATGTAATGTTCTCGAATGTAATGAAGTGAGAGATGCTTGAAATGATGCAAGGATGCATGGGAAGTGTGTAATGGTTTAAGAGTGCATGTGTTACTTGTTAAGCTTGAACAAGTGTTTGTCTTCTTTTGTGGATGGTGTATATATGCATGGAATCTCTTTAATGCATTGAAGTCTTGTGAAGACTTGTCTAGAAAGGCATGAAATGTAAATGTTGCTTTTGGTAGATTATGTGTTGTGCATTTGTTGAATGCATGAGATAGTTAGAGGGAACAAATGGTTTTCCAAAGATTTTGCTTTGAAATGATCATTAAGCATGAGAAAAGTATGTTTTGAAGAGGAAATGTTTTTCAAGGAATTTGAGTTTAACTTTGCATAAGGTGTTCATGCTTGGAAAGGTTTTAATTGGCGGTTTTGCAAGAATGTGCTTTGAAGTGGGTTATTTAGCTTTTCTAAGCTAAAGGTTGGTTTTCATGATTGAGCAATGCACGATTTAAAGCATGTTGTTTAAAAAGGGGTTTTTCAAACAATACTTTGGTTTATAGAATTGCACTTACTTTTGAAGAGGGTTTTATGATTTACTGCATTGATGGCGTTTTGGTTTTGAGCATTCCTCACTAAGCATTTTGTGCTTACGCTCCTTTGTGTCCATCAATGCAGATAATTGAAGTTGGGGCAGCAAGAAGCAAGGGATTCAAGGAGAGCTCCACTTGAGAAGTATGTCTCGGTTAATAGCTATAGATAATAAAGGCAATGGGAGGAGAGTCTTTTATATTGATGTGTAATGAGATTGAGTATGTTGACCATATTTGGTTTGTGGTTTGAATTTTGTTGTTTATCGCTTTGCAACATTTGAATCTTCTTCATAAGTTGTTATACTATGCTTCTTGTTTTAAAAGCATGATCAAGTGTTGGATGTGTTGAAAGGGTGGGTGCACCTAAGGTTTGCTTTGCATCTAGATTCTAATACAATTTGGTAGTTATGATGCTTGGCCTGTTGTTGTTATGTTGAGGATTGATTTAAAGTATGTTTGATGGTGTTTGAATGTGTAAAACCAGTTTTTTCTTCTGTTTCTGGGCAGGGTGTATCGAAACACCCTTGCCTGTTTCGAAACGGGTGCATGATTTGGCCTGTGCGTTTCGAAACGGGTAGAGGTGTTTCGAAACACTTTTGCTACTGCCAAGCCGTGTTTCGGAACAGGTTTTGAAACGGTCCCGCGTTTCAGAACGACCAATTTTCGTTACGAAACACTTGACCGTTGGGCACTATTTGTATGGTTTGTGTTTTGCAATCTTTACGTTTTAGTCCTGAACTTTGTATTTGCAATTGCTTGAGTTTGGGATGTCCGTTTGAGGTGAAATTTGACAGAGAAGCATATAACCTGACTAATTTCATAATGGTATCTTAAAAATTAGTAAAGTCCTCTTAATTTCCAGATTTTACATTTTGGTCCCTAAATTCGTATGTTGTGCAATTGAGTCCCTTATTGCTTTCCGATTGCTGTGATTTTTGAGTATGCTTATCTCAAGAGTACGCCTAGGATTAATGTGCATCTAGACAAGTTTAAAAAGGAAAAAAGGGTCGTTAATCAAGGTTGACTTTCGGGTTGACTTTGGTTTTCCCCGTGTAATCTTCGTAGTTCGGGTCAACCGTCTAGGCCGGGCTAAGGGGGTTACACCCCATGTTAGCAAATACCGGATAAAGCAAAGTTGGCCAATCTAACATCATACAAGAGCCCGGTCCAGGGGCATTTTCAAATAACCTTTGCACTCATACATACATCATACCTCTACAAGGCCCCAAGCTGAGAACATTCCTCGACGAGTTTCGGAAGTGAGACTCTGATGCCGAGTCAGACTTTTGCACCCTAGACGACTACATCAATTATTGTCTGTAGCACTTTGCTAGAGCCAAAAAGTGATGAGCTACCATGAACCAAAAATAAATTTATGGACTCGACCGGGGGCAACATAATGCGTCTACGAGAACAATGAAAGCTCTTTGGGAAAAGGCGAAAACATACTTCAATCCTTGCGTTCGCTTCAAGAGTAGCCACAGACAAAAATATTGGAACTCGAGGGAGTAATCCTAAAAATGATCAAACCCAAGGAATGTTGGGCCATCCTTACAGACAAGGCACTGAGTACTGTTTAATCAGAAGCAAATATCTGACTAGCAGAGAACCAGGGGTATCCGTTTAAGGGGAAAAACAGAATCTCATTCCATATACATCATCATGCATCATCTACATGCATTGTACATGCATTCAAGTCATCATGCATTTAGGCTAGACATATGCATTAAGCACAAAGCTAGGTGTATCCATAGCACATTTATGTCTTGAACGTATAAACATGTCCAGGAAAGAGACTGAAGACCCCAACTGTGGAGGCAACAACATGATGACAAGCCTTTAGCCATGAATGAGGCGAAATACGCAAAAAAGCTCGAACATCCAGGTAAAAGTGGTAATTTTTTTCGAACATATTACTAACTAATGTTCCATTTTCAGGTCATAAGTCCATGAAGTTTCGGAATCAACCTTTTTCCGATCTCACCTTCGTCAGTGGTGGTGAGCCAAGTAAATTTCCCTGGAAAAAAGAAAAAACAAGATGACATCGAGATCATTCAGCTTATAAGTTCAAGTCCAAAAAAAGAATAAGGACAATGAAGCTTGGGGGCAAACTTCTGCTGAGACAAATTTTAAACAAAAATCAGGAGATCAAATTAAGTTAGAAGAAAGAGACTTCTACAAGAATTTCATGCATCTGTATATCATCATTAATGCATGCACATACATGTCATTTGCATAAATACATTCCCAGAAACTAACCTTGCACTGGTTACTCAAAGATTTTTTTTGAAACCAATCTTTTCATAAGGACCCATTTTCCTCAAAAACATGTGTTTCTTAACTCTGTCCTTTCTTAAGGACATTTTCTCAAAACACGAGTTTCTTAATTTGTTCATTCTTAAGGAGACTTCCTTCAAAACATGAGTTTCTTAACTATGTCCTTTCTTAAGGACATTTTTCTTCAAAAAATAGAAGTTTCTTAACTCCATCCTTCCTTATGAACATTTTCTCAAACTCGGATTTTCTTAACCATCCTTTCATAAGGACATTTTTTTTCTCAAACTCAGAATTTATTAATTTCATCCTTTCATAAGGATACTCCTCAAAACCATAATTTCTTAATCCCATCCTTTCACAAGGACTTTTTCTGAAAGCATGAATTCCTTAGTTCAATCCTTCCACAAGGATATTTTTCTGATTTTTTTTTTATATTTCCTCAAAGATCTTTTCTTAAATCAAATCTACCTCTTCTTACAAATATTTTACCATTTCTTAAAGAATGAAAATTTGAAGGTCTAATATCCTCAAATAGGAAGGAGCAGATCGTTATCAATAAATTCCAACATCCTTGACATGAAGGACTGGAGCAAATATGAAAATGTTGTCTGGCGCCTTCAACTAAAGAAAGCACAGACAATCGTTAACAAGAACCAACATCCTTGACACGAAAGAGTGGATCAACCAAATCAAACATTCAATTAAGACCTTATAGCTCACGAAGAGTTAGTTCATGACTCATTTTGACCAGTCACTCTTTTAACTTTTGCAGGTCCTATCTCACCCGTAACATGGTGTAGCGGATCAACTTTTTCAGATTCTGCCTCTCTGTCGGAGGTGCAACAGATCACCCCTAAAGTTGCAGATTCTACTTCTTCAAGATTGGCGAAATTATGTTTCTCAAAAAAATGGTGGAACATATCAACTCAACAACAAGTTTATCTCCCTAAATTTGCAGCAGAATAAACACAACAACAATTTTATCTCCCTAAACATGCAGTGGAATGAGCACGAAAACATTTTCATCTCCCTAAGTTTGTAGCGGAATGAGCACAAACAAGTTTAACTCCTTGGAATTACGATGGAATGAACATAACAACAAACCCGTCTCCCTGAATTTGCAACAGAACAAGCTTCAATAATTTCATCTACTTGAATTTGCGGTAGGATAAGCACAACAACAATTTCATCTCCTTGAATTTGCAGTGAAATGAGAACATCAAACAACAACCTTGTCTCCATGAATTGGCAGCAAAACAAAACAATGACAAACTCGTCTCCCTGAACATACAACAAGTCATATTTTCCAGGTCTAGTTTCACCGTAGTAGGTGCGATTAGACTAAAATCCAAATCATGCTACATCGTCAGGGCCGTAGTAGATCAAATCTCAGATCATGCTGCTATGTGGGAATTCCAGCATGTCATATCTTCCAGGTCTAGTTTCACCGTAGTTGGTGCGACTAGACCAAAATCCAAATCATGCTACATTGTCAGGGTCGTAGTAGATCAAATCTCAGATCATGCTGCTTCGTGGGAGTTGTAGCATGTCATATCTTCCAGGTCTAGTTTCGCCGTAGTAGGTGCGACTAGACCAAAATCCAAATCATACGACGTCGTCAGGACTGTAGTAGATCAAATCTCAGATCATACTGCTTCGTGGGAATTGCAGCATGTAATATCTTCTAGGTCTAGTTTCGCCGTAGTAGGTGCGACAAGACCAAAATCCAAATCATACTACGTCGTCAGGGCCGTAGTAGATCAAATCTCAGATCATGCTGCTTCGTGGGAATTGCAGTATGTTATATCTTCTAGGTCTAGTTTCACCGTAGTAGGTTCGACTAGACCAAAATCCAAATCATGCTACGTCGTCAGGGCCGTAGTAGATCAAATCTCAGATCATGCTGCTTCGTGGGAGTTGCAGCATGTCATATCTTCCAGGTCTAGTTTCGCCGTAGTAGGTGCGACTAGACCAAAATCAAAATCATGCTACGTCGTTAGAGCCGTAGTAGATCAAATCTCAGATCATGTTGCTTCATGGGAGTTGCAACATGTCATATCTTTCAGGTCTAGTTTCGTCGTAGTAGGTACAACTAGACCAAAATCCAGATTATGCTACGACGAAAAAGCCGTAGCAGATCAAACCTCGGATCATGCTGCTTCGTCGGAGTTGCAGTGAGTCATATCGTTCAGGTCTAGTTACGCTGTAGTAGGTGCGACTAGATCAAAATCCAGATTATGCTATGACGACAGAGCTGTAGTAAATCAAACCTCAGATCATGCTGCTTCGTCAGAGTTGCAGCAGGTCATATCTTCCAGGTCTTGTTTCGTCGTAGTAGGTGCGACTAGATCAAAATCCAGATTATGCTATGACGATAGAGCCGTAGCAGATCAAACCTCGGACCATGCTGCTTCATCAGAGTTGCAGCGGGTCATATCTTCCAGGTCTAGTTTCGCCATAGTGGGTACGACTAGATCAAAATCCAGATCACGCTACGTCGTCAGAGCTGTAGTAGATCAAACCTCGGATCATGCTGCTTCGCCAGAGTTGCAGCAGATCATATTCCCCAAATCTAGTTTCGCCGCAATATGTGCGACTAGATCAAAGCCCAGATCATGCTACGACGACAGAGCCGTAGAAGATCAAACCTCAGATCATGTCGCTTCGTCAGAGTTGCAGCAGATCATATTTCCCAAATCTAGTTTCACCACAATAGGTGCGACTAGATCAAAGCCCAGATCATGCTACGACAACAGAGCCATAGAAGATCAAACCTCAGATCATGTCGCTTTGTCAGAGTTGCAGTAGATCATATTTTCCAGATCTAGTTTCGCTACAATAGGTGCGACTAGATCAAAGCCCAGATCATGCTACAACGACAGAGCCATAGCATATCAAACCTCATATCATGCTGTTTCGTCAGAGTTGCAGCAGGTTAATGATTTTTCAGGTCTATTTTCACCGTAGTAGGTGCGAATAGATCAAAATCCAGATCGTGCTACGTCGCCAGAGCCGCAACAGATCGAACCTCAGATCATGCCGCTTCGTCAGAGTTGTAGCAGATCATATTTTCTAGATCTAGTTTTGCCGCAATAGGTGCGACTAGATCAAAGCCCAGATCATGCTACAATGACATAGCCATAGCGGATCAAACCTCATATCATACCGCTTCGTCAGAGTTGCAGCATGTCAATGATTTTTCAGGCATATTTTCACCGTAGTAGGTGCAAATAGATCAAAATCCAGATCATGCTACGTCGCCAGAGCCGTAGTAGATCGAACATCAGATCATACCTCTTTCTCAAGGTTGTAGCTTGATCAAAATTGAACTCTCGATCCTGCCTCCTCGTCGGTGTTGTAGCTGGATCAAAATGACTTCAGGCCGTGCCTCTTCCTCAGGTGTCGTAGCTCGGTCAACTCCCTGTCTTGCCTCTTCGTCGGTGCTGTAGCTGGACCAAACTTGAACCCTCGATCCTACCTCCTCGTCGGTGTTGTAGCTGGATCAAAACAACTTCAAACCGTGCCTCTTTGTCAAGTGTCGTAGCTCGGTCAACTTCTGGTCATGCCTCTTCGTCAGGGTTGTAGCTTGACCAAACTTGAACTCTCGATCTTGCCTTCTCGTTGGTGTTGTAGCTGGATCAAAACAACTTCAGACTGTGCCTCTTCGTCATGTGTCGTAGCTCAGTCAACTCCTGGTCATGCCTCTTCGTCAGGGATGTAGCTTGACCAAACTTGAACTCTCGATCCTGCCTCCTCGTCGGTGTTGTAGCTGGATCAAAACTTACTTCAGACCATGCCTCCTTGTCGGTGTTGTAGCTTGGTCAACGAAAATTACTAATCTTCTTCACCCATGTTGTATATGTAAAAAAACCAAAAAACGAAAAAATAAACGTGTTCGACATATTTTGTTCTTCGTCGGAATTTCAGATGAATCAAAGCTATTTTGGTAAGTCTGATAGAAATGTCAGCACACCATGCTTAAACATGGTGAAGTTTAAGACAACGGATAATTCAAATTTCCATCGAAAATCCATTGTTACAAATGGTCAAAGGAAAATAAATCCTTTGGAAAAATCCAATCTCATTATTGGTACAAACTGATTGTACCCAGGGGAATGGTACAACTAGCCCGGAGCAAATGGCTACCGGTAAAGGCAAATCAAAACCGTTGATCCCTGTGCGTTTGGGAAAAATGCAAAAGAACTATAGGAGCTAAGCCGAAGGTATTTTCCAGGACAATTGTTAGAACTTTCGTCCTCCGTTCCTGTTTCTTCATCGATGTTACAGCTGGATCAAGTTTTGCAGACCTTGCTTCTTCATCAGTGTTGCAGCTAGATCACTGCAGTTCGAAGATTTTGTCTCCCCAACAAATTGTTCCATTTTGAAGATTCTACATACAAGGACAATTGAGCCGATCACGTAAAGTGAAGAAAAGAGCCGTGCCAAGAAAGAAGAAGCCCAGTCAGACCGGACAAAAAATGGATTCTTTTTGGTCTTTGCTCTATTATCGTTACACAACAATGAGCAAAGAGGGGCAGCTGTAGGAACCCATTTTTATCCGAGCCACTTAAGCCCAAAGTCGCAAACCCAAATAAACCCACAACCCAATTATAACCCTTACCCATTAACCCAATGACTAAACCCAATACCCAAACACAAACCCATTACACAAAATAACCTAAACCCTAGCTAACCCTAACCCTAATATGCTCAGCCGCCGCCGCTCCCATCCTCGACTCCAAGCCGCCGCCATTGATCCAATTCGAATAATCATCCCAAATTCACTGCCTTAACCCCGTTATTAAATCTGGATGATTATTTCGTATGCGTCACCCTTATCATCGCGCGGTTGCCGCTCCGGGACCAAACCAAAACCTTCCACGCGTCTCGTTCCTTTCCACGCAACCCCCAAAACCTGCCCTATAAATGGAGATTCGAACCGGCAAAAAAGAAAAAAAAAGGGAAGGTTAAAAAAATGGGATTCAAACGGAACTTAAGAAGAAGAAAAAACATTCGAACACAAAAACAAAAAAAAGAAAACAAAGAAGAGGAAGAAGTATATTCGAACCAGAAATAACAAAAAAAGGTAAAAAATATGTAGGACTCTTCGGTTTTTCTCAGATCTAGGGAAATAGGGGAGGATTTAAACGAAACGAACCTTAGATTCGGCCTTAGGACCCGAAAACGAACTTGAACCACCCTTTGCATGTACTCTAGCCGCCATTCACGGTGTTTCTCCGTCGCTGGTGAACGACGGTTTGCGGCGATCGATCAGGCAGTCGTCGAGCCACGGCCGGGCTGGGCAGAGATATCCGACAGAGGCTCTGTGTATAATCTCACAAAAAAGAATTTTTGGGAGGAGATCTTGTATTTAAGGGGATGTTGAAACGACGTCGTTTTTCCACATGTTGTAACCCGCGCGTAGACCCGACCCGAAAATCAGTATCTACACGTTTCTGTTGAATAGGAAAATTGCAGATTTGGTCATTGCAGTTTCTGTATCCTTGCACTTTCGCCCATTTAGTTTCTATTTCTTTCTATTTCGATCATTGTTTTTCTATTATTTTCGCACTTAAATTTCTGTTTTATTTCAGCTTGGTCATTGCTTTTATTATTTGCATTATATATCATATATTATTATTATTATTATTATTATTATTATTATTATTATTATTATTATTATTATTATTATTATTATTTTACTAACCATAACTCATATTAAAACTCACTTACATATATTTAGGAGTTATCGTGAAAATCGTGCTCCGGGTGTTGGAGTGCTATTTTCTGATAATTCATGTTTTAAAACATTATTTTTAATATTAACCTTTAAAATAATTTTTTGAGAATTTAAAAGAGATTATGCTCCGGGTGTTAGAGTGTATATCTCCCTTTGTATATCTCCCTTTCTGAACATTTATTTTCAAATATTATTTTAAAAATTTTCAGGGATCACATTATTAAATTAAATTCGAATTCTTAACTTCAGTCATTAAAACAATATGTAATCGGCTCAGTACCAATTTTTGAGCGTTGGGGGGTGCTCACCCTTCCCACATGTAACCGACTCCCGAACCTATTTTTCTGGTTTCGCAAACTTAAACTTGTTTTAGTAAAAATGAGAAAATAAGTTTTAATAAAATAATCGGGTTTTCAACTGATCCAATCGCACTTAAAGTAAAACTAAAGATTGGTGGCGACTCGCCGTTGTTACAAATACTTTTAAAGGTGTTGGTTTAGCGGGAATGGCGGGCCGTTAACGCCTTTATTTTCCATTACACTGCTTTTTGCGGCTGTGGTCGCTCCGTTGATGTGAAACTTTGTAGTTCGTTCACACCCGCTACCGCAAAATAGAGGTGGCGCCACAGCTACTCCATAACTATTTTGGAATTCTGAATTTGATCAGTACATTGCATTCGCTTTTTATTATGATATTGAATTTGATTCATTAGCAAAATCCAAGGTTTGTGTGTAATTTGGTAAAATCATTTAATTGTTATTTTTCATAGGATAATGTGGGAGTCAGTTTTAGCATGTCTTAGTCTGCAATGATTTTTATATCATGAGTTTTGGTTAGTAAAAGATGAGAGACTAATCTTAAGGATAATAGCTATTTATTATGATATTGCCATCTTTATGGTTCTGAAGTCAATGGAATGTTTATGTTTTGAACACTTTTTACACTCATTCTTGGAGGAGAAGCCCCAAAAAAGGAAACTTGCTAATCAGGTTAGATATTCCCCTTCCATGTTTCTTGGTTTATTTATTTTCTCAAAAGTTTACATTATCTTGATCACGTGTACTTATTTGTTAATCAGAATGCTCGAGCCGCATCAATTTCTGGAATTGAACCCACAACATTAAACTTCATTAACCATGTGCCTAACCAATTGAGCTATACAAGCTCTCAATTATAATCAACACCCAATAATTGTTAAGTGGTCATTGAAGGTCTAAAATAATAAAATATCTCACCTGCCCCAATTAAGGTCATTTATTTCAGCCACCGCCGTTTTTCCCTCACCGTCGCACCGTATCGCTCGCCGCCAGTGTCAGAGTGCTCGTCGTCGTGTCCCGAGCAAAAGCCTTCTAACCGTGCGTCGAATCGCGCCGCGATTCACCGGCAATTGAAGGAAATAGGTTCGGCGAACCTAGGGTTAAACCCCTTCGGTTTATCGAATTTTTAGGCCGCCACGACCGTCCGTTCGAGGCGTGGGAGTGTCCGTTGAACTCTCCACGCTGGGCCGAGAAAAACCCTGCCGGTGGCACAATCGTTCGCCGTTCTTTAGTGCCTCGTCAGTGATACGAAAGTTCGATCGTTTTTTGATCGATTCGGTAAGTTTGGTGAGTATTCCTAACTTTTTTGAGTAATTTAGGGATGTAGGGGAAATTTAGGCGGTTTTACCGCGTCTTGAGGTGTTTTCCAGCGACTTTTGGGCCGCGCGTGGGCTTCACGCGTCGTCCAAGGCGATTTCCGACCACGCTGGATGGTGGCTGTGGAATCGGTCGGCTTAGACCCGGTCTGGCCTTGAACCGAGCCACCTGACCGGTCCAAACAAACCGGCCAAAGCCCAGTGGTAAACCAAGCCCATTGACCGACCCGACCTGCTGACCGTACCCGACCCATTGACCGAGTCAAATCAGTGACTCAACTCGCCCGCGTTAACCCAGTGAGTCAACTTGCCCGAGTCAACCTAGTGAGTCAACTCACCGAGTCAGCCTTTGGACCAGTGATGTCAGCGTTGACTTTGACTACTAACGTCAGCGTTGACTTTTACCAAAAAGTCAACTTTTCCCGAAAAGTCACACTTTATGTTTTTCGATGTCTTGAGTTTGATTTTGAAGCTCGTTTCACGAAATTCTAACCCGAAAGCCTCCAAATCCGACCTTGAACCCGAACTTGTATGTGTACTTAATTATTCAGCTATTGAATGGAGTATCATGGTTGACCGATATAGCAAGGATTAAAGGTAATACATTACTACCTCTTGTATGCTTTATGAACATGTCGGTATTCGGTTAATGCATACATAAATATGATGAGGAGTGATGTTAGCTCTGCTTAAGTCAAACTGGATATGAAATTGAGTATGATAACCTGGATAAGATTAAAATGCTCGAACGAGAAAGTTAATAAATGTAAGGATCTCGAGTTCAATAAATAATTAATAAGGCGGCTAACCTCCAAATCTGATTATTAGTGTCAAATGATCAAATGTTAGAAATATTTGGATATAAAATTACGAAAATGCCCTTAAGGTATGAGAATGACTAAAATACCCTTGGAATTGGAAGCGATCTAGAAATCTACACTAGATATGGTAAAACAACATGATTCATCTAAAAACCTCGAACTACTTGGAAAGTTATGGTAACAAGATTTAAACCTTCAAGAGTGTAAGGTGTTAGGTTTCCTTGTGTTTGGAATGAATCTCCGAATATAGATTTACGGGAAACTATCCATACTTTTGAATTAATCAAGTGACTCAAAATATTGAATTGATTGAAATGACTAAAAGTATTGGAAATACTGTTATGGTTAAATTAATCGGAAGAATCGTATTGATCAAAAAGGCTGAAGTATCCTCAGACACCGAGGTTTGCAAATTAACTGGAATGATGGATAAACCTTTGAGTTCTGAAATAAATGAAGTGGTTGGAGGTACCGAAATTACTTGAATGGCTGAGACACCCGCGAGTACTTAAATGATTGAAATGCTATATATATGGTTCAATTGACAGGAATGATGGATATCTCGAGCTTCAAAATGACTGGAATACCCTCTTGACTGGAGTAAGTAAATTGCTTTTGATAAAATTTTGGAAATGCCAATAAAGCTGAAAGTGACTAAAATGCCCCTAAGGGTTGAAGCCTAACTCATGTATGTCAATCACTTCTGATATTAATATAAGGTTGGAAGTTTTTCCGCACAAAATATAAGTTTGACTACTCCGTGACAAGTCTTGTGCTGAAATATGAAAGCAACCGTTCAGATATACGATACAGCCGAATACATTAGAAGGGTAGGTTAGTATTGCAAGGTTAGGATATGTTAGTTCAAATGGTTTTGGACGCTCGATAAACTTCTAGAAATCTTAAATATTGTAAATTTTCATTTTATCATTATTGGGCTAAATTACAAAATCACCCCTAATAGTTAAATGACTAAAATGCCCTCGTTGGCCGAAGTAATCAAAATAGCTCTGAATGCATCCGGTATCATGTAAGATCTTGACATAGAAATCTCTAAATGCCTAGTTGGAAACCTGATGAGCAAATAGAATTCCCGAGTCGCTGTTTATGCCTTGTTGGTTTAAATTACCAAAATGCCTATGTATGATAAAATGACCATAATGCCCTTGCAGGCTTAAATGACTAAATCACTCATGATATATCTAAACTCTCGAAGATCTTGATGTATCATCTCCCGAATATCTGGTTTAGATCGTTAGTACGAACCCCCTTTTAATATGGGCCTCATTTAAAAAAAATCCGTTCAAATTGTCAAAAGTTTAATGTGTTCCCTTCCGTAAATGCCAAGTAACTCCAAGAATTAAATTGTTCCACCTAGTGTGTTCCATGTATGCTACACTATTGTTTTTGCATACTGATTTACATGTTATAATACCGATCATGTGCACATGACTGACATACTTGAATTCACAAGAACATGACATGTTTTATAAATTAAGCATGACCGTACTGTGTTTCTGATATATGCCTATGCACCCGATATGACAAACTTGCTACATAGATAATGTATGAAAATATTGTTATAGATTAATGAACTATTGATGATCTGATTCACTGGGGTACTTGGGATATGATATGAAGTTACTGACGCCTCAGCTTTGATCTAACTAGTAAGTTCGCCCGTTTTTGGTTCCTATCGTTTGGCTAGGTCCGCCTGTATTCGGTTCCTATGCTTTGGCTAGGGCTACCCGTATTCTAAGGTATTCTCTTAGGATGGTACCTACGCCCAATGGGCTCGGGTTAATGCTTGTACATGATAACGCACTTGGGAAACTATATACTGGAGTGTGGTTGGAGGGTAAATAAAGAATTAAAATGAACTTTACTACTACTTGAAACAAATGTATTTGAAATAAATAAGGTTTTCTGCATTGTTATATTTCATGCATTAACGTTGCACTGTTGGAAAACACTAGACACTAAACTCTCTAGTTCTACCTCTGTATATTACCAGCCTATATAATTCCCACCTAATTCTCGATGTTCAAATAAAGAAAAAATATCGTTATTCTCGAGTATAATGCTACCTCGAAATAGTAGAACAAAAATGAAGACTGTTACTACATAGAACATCATGGAAATGTCATGCCTACCATATATTTGCATGAGCTTATAACATCTTTTAGTAGTTATGTATTACTGAGCTTTTCCAAGCTCACGTTATTTTTACCATCGCAGGTTAAAAGAATATATCATGGTATAATGTTTGACATCAGTGTTTGGAGTTCTCTCGGCATTGCCTTTGGAGTACAATAATGTATAGTTAGTGGGCATGTATGTCATGTATTGTTTTATGATAGTGTTTGTAAAATACGTTCTGAAATTTCTGTTATGTGTTTAAATGGCTTCCTGAAATGATATTTTAAACAGAAGTTGATTTTACAGTTTAATAAGTGTTTTGAGGAAAAAAATATTTTATGTGTATTTTGACTGTGGGTCGCTCTTGTGACCCTAATGTGACTTCCTAGGATCCGTTGTAACACATAGGCGGGTCTAGAGGGTTACATTTAGTGATATATGAGCTTAGAGTTACGTCTTTCTAGGTAGATCGGCCGATCGTCTGTCATAGGTGTCTGGTCTGTGCATTCCCCTAGATCATAATTGTACTCCTTAGTGCCAAGACTCTGATGTCGAATCCATTCCTGCAATAATTGTATCTAACCATTCTGTCCATAATAGCTCAATCTGTACTGCCAAGGAATGTCTGTAACATTCGTCTGTGAGTTGGATTGACTTAATGGTTGTGAATCTGGATAGAAAACCTGAGATAGTTCATGCATGTGAAATTGAAGATTTGATTCCGATTGAAAATGAATGTTTGATATGTAAGGTAACCGATATAATGTTTCATGTAAGGTTAGTCGGTGGCAACGATTATGTTTGAGAATATCTTGATGGAAATTTGATAAAAGTGTTATGAATTTAAAAGAAATGTGTTTGTGAATGTGACGAAAGTGTAAAGTTCTATGGTGGCTCTGTAATATACGAAGGAAGCAATTGTCTAAAAATTTCATTGAAGGTAAGTGATATCCGTATAAAACCTTGATTATGTTTGATTGCCAAGGAGAAAGTTATTTTTGCGAAAATGTGGCATGGTGTATCGTTACGTATTATCACTGACTGAAATTCAATGTTACATCATGACTCTAAAAGGTTTTGTTGAAGGCTTTGAGTACTCGTATATATTTCAAGTACAAATTTTCATCCGTAAATTGATGGCCAACCCGATGTAGTAATTCAGATTCTAGAGGAGATACTTCAAGGTTGTATGATTAACTTCTATGGTAGTTGGGAAGGTTTCTTACCCAAGTCTGAGACCGTTTATAATAAAAGTTATGAGACAGGTGTTTGCTTGGCACCGAATGAAGTTTGTTATGAATTCAAATATTGTATTCTGATTAGTTGGTTTAAGTTGTATGATGGGATGAGTTTGGGTCCATAAACAATTTGAGTGACTGAGGACAATACCAAATTGATTCATGTCCGTTTGAGAGTCTTGAGAAGCAATGATACTATGATGAATAAGTTTCAACACAAGAATGGATGAAAGAGTAGTTTTTGCATTTCTCTGACTCTGATAAATTTCGAGGACGAAATTTCTTTCTAGAGGGGGAGAATTATAACACCCCTAGTTAAAATAAAAAAAGAATGAAATTTAATTTGGGAATAGAAAATGGAGTAAGAAAAAGAATGGGAATTTGTTGCCTAGGGGAATTGAATCCATGACCTTAAACTTCATGAACCAAGTGCCTAACCAATTGAGCTATACAAGCTCTTGGTTATAATCTACATCCAATTGTTGTTAAATGGTCGTTGAAGGTCTAAGATAATAAAATATCTCACCTGCCCTAATTAAGGGCATTTATTTCGGCCACCTACCCCTCCCAAGGGCACCAGAACCCCTTACCCCCTCCTTCCTCATCGAGCCTTCATCTCCCCAAATAACCGGCCACCACCATTTTCCCCTCATCGTCGCACCGTATCACTCGCCGCCGATGTTAGAGTGCTCGCCGTCGTGTCCCGAGCAAAAGCCCCTTAATCGTGCGCCGAACCGCACCGCGATTCACCGGAAATAGGTTTAGTGAACCTAGGGTTAAACCCCTTTGGTTTATCGAATTTTCTGGCCGCCACGACCGTCCGTTCGAGGCGTAGGAGTGTCCGTTGAACTCCCCACGTTGGGCCGAGAAAAACCCTGCCGGTGGCACAATCGTTCGCCATCGTTTAGTTCCTCGTCGGCGATATGGAAGTTCGATCGTTTTTTGGCTGATTCGGTAAGTTTGGTGAGTATTCCTACATTTTTTTCGAGTAATTTAGGGATGTAGGGGAAATTTCGGCGGTTTTACCGCATCTTGAGGTGTTTTCGGAAACTTTTAGGCCGCGCGTTGGCTTCACACGCCGTCCAAGGCGATTTTCAGCCGCCCTGGACGGTGGTTGTGGAACTGGCTGGCTTAGACCCGGTCTGGCCTTGAACTGAGCCACCCGAACCGGTCCAAACAAACTGGCCCAAGCCTAGTGGTAAACCAAGCCCATTGACCGACCCAACTCGTTGACCGACCCGACCCGTTGACCGTACCCGACCCGTTAACCGAGTCAACCCAGTGAGTTAATTCACCGAGTCAGCCTTTGAACCAGTAACGTCAGCGTTGACTGCTGACGTCAACGTTGACTTTGACCAAAATGTCAACTTTTCCCGAAAAATCCTATTCTATGTTTTTCGACGTCATGAGTCCGATTTTGAAGCCCATTTCGTGAAATTCTAACCCAAAAGCCTCCAAATCTGACCTTGAACACGGACTTGTATATGTACTTAATTATTCAGTTAAGAGTAATGTGAAAAAGGACTGAATTTGGAATTTGTACGATTGAAGGTATTCACACTTTCTTGTATTCGGGATGTTGAAGACGTTGCATTCGGGTTCGAGAGTAATCGAATGGAGTATCATGGTTGACCGATATAGCAAGGATTAAAGGTAATACATTACTACCTCTTGTATGTTTTATGAACATGTCGGTATTCGGTTAATGCATACATAAATATGATGAGGAGTGATGTTAGCTCTGCTTAAGTCACTGGATATGAAATTGAGTATGATAACCTGGATAAGATTAAAATGCTCGAACGAGAAAGTTAGTAAATGTAAGGATCTCGAGTTCAATAAATAATTAATAAGACGACTAATCTCCAAATCCGATTATTAGTGTCAAATGATAGAAATATTTGGATATAAAATTACAAAAATGCCCTTAAGGTATGAGAATGACTAAAATACCACTGGAATTGGAAGCGATCTAGAAATCTACACTAGATATGGTAAAACAACATGATTCATCTGAAAACCTCAAACTACTTGGAAAGTTATGGTAACAAGATTTAAACCTTCGAGAGTGTAAGGTGTTAGGTTTCCTTGTGTTTGGAATGAATCTCCGAATATAGATTTACGGGAAACTATCCATACCTTTGAATTAATCAAGCGACTCAAAATATTGAATTGATTGAAATGACTAAAAGTATTGGAAATACCATTATTGTTAAATTAATCGGAAGAATCGTATTAATCAAAAAGACTGAAGTATCCTTAGACACCGAGGTTTGCAAATTAACTGGAATGATGGATAAACCTTTGAGTTTTGAAATAAATGAAGTGGTTGGAGGTACCGAAATTACTTGAATGGCTGAAACACCCACGGGTACTTAAATGATTGAAATGCTATATATATGGTTCAATTGTCAGGAATGATGGATATCTCGAGCTTCAAAATAACTGGAATACCCCATTATCCTATAGTTCTGTATCTGCTAATTCAATTGTCAATATATGTTCTCTTATTATTATAAGTTCCTTGACTCTTTAAAACACTAATGCCTTGTTTTATATGCACAGATCGTTGATAGACTTCATTGGTATGTGCAAGATAGTGATACAGTAAGCGTTTCTGTGCTCCGCCTCTCTATCTTTGGAGTCATTCTGATTTTTCATCTAAGCACAAAAGCATAGCTGAAAGACATGGTCATCTTCCCAAGGAACCTAAGTTTACATTAGGAAATGAATATTGATGAAACATGTCTGCCTGAACTGCCACAAGAGTACGATGCTTCTGAGTTGGATGATCATTTGCAAAATCATGAAGTTGAGGAATATAGACTGGAGAAGTCGTGCCAGTGACCCCAAAAGAGTGCTCTCCTCATCAGCAAAGTGATGAGAAGAACCAATCGAGTAAGGCTCATCAGCAATGTGACGAGAAGAACCAATCCAGGGAAACCTGGATTAAGAATAAAAGAAAAGCGTAGTGAAGAAACTCTTGGAAGGGGAACTGATAAAAAGAGTGGAGGAAAGACTCCTAGAAGTGAGATGCACGGTGGAATTCCCAACTCTTTCCATCCAATGTGATGGGTAGTAGATCCTCAGCAGAAGGAGCTGTCTTCAAATTGCCTAACCAACATGCATAGTTCACATATCCCACATGGAACTTCGTACGGCGACACTAGGACCAATGCCACCTGTTTATGGACAACACCTCGGTGCTACAATGAATCCATCCTACAGGATGAATACGTCTGCAACACAACGATATCCTCCTCGTCTAGATGAAATGAACTACGCTAGGATGGGTCCGGTAGGGCCCGAGCCACCGATGGAGATAGAAATGTTTTTTATGATCCTAGATCACCTTTCATGTTTGATCCTCGTGCACCCCGACCTCTATATTGTTAAGTGACTAAATGAGATTAATAATTTCCTCTCGTATTAATCAATGAATAATACATCTTTATATACAAGTCACTTGAGCAATAAAGATAACTAACTAACTAGCTAACAAAGTAACCACTTCTCTAACTAACTTTGCTAACAACTTCCTAACTGATCCTATTTATATTTTACACTCCCATTCAAGTTGGAGGTTGAAAGATGTTTTTCAGCCCCAACTTGCAGATCATATTGTTGTGTTGCTGTACTCCAAGTGCTTTTGTCAACACATCTGTCAATTGCTCTGAAGACTGTACATGCTCTATCTTGATTAAACATGCTTGGATCTTTTCCCGAATGAAATGACAGTCTATTTCTATGTGTTTAGTTCGTTCATGAAAAATAGAATTCGCTGCAATTTGTAGTGCTGCCTTACTGTTACTAAACTCAATAGCTGGTAATTCAATATCTGCACCAAGTTCCACAATAGCTGGTAATTCAATATCTGCACCAAGTTCCTCAATCAATCATTTCAGCCATACTATCTTAGCTGCTGTGAAAGCCATGCTTCTGTATTCAGCCTCAGCTGAAGATCTTGCATCTGTGCTTTGTTTCTTCGATTTCCAAGAGATCAAAGAATCTCACAGCTTAACACAAAAACTAGTCACTGACCTTCTTGATATTGGGCAAGCCGCCCAATCTGAATCACAAAAAGCAATCAACTGACATTTGATGGTGCTGCTGAGCAATATACCTTGACCAGGCTCATTTTTTAAATATCTCACAATCCTCAATGCAGCTTCCATGTGTGATTCTTTAGGATGTTGTATGAATTGACTGAGATACTGAATTGCATAGGTGATATCTGGTCTTGTATGTGTTAAGTACAACAACTGGCCAATCAACCTTTGAAACTTTGCCTTGTCTTCAATCAAACCATCTTCTGGAGGTTGCTGCAAAGTTACATCACACTCCACTGTAGTAAGTCGAAGGTTCTGCTCTAAGGGAGTCAAGGCTGGTTTAGCTCCCCCTAAACCAATACTTTCTATTAGCTCTAAGGTATACTTCCTTTGATTCAACAATATATCTTGCCGTGATCTCAAAACTTCCAGGCCTAGAAAAAACTTCAAACTGCCTAGATCTTTCATTTTGAATTTATGATTCAAGAGAGCCTTCAAATCATTAATCAGAACTAAGGCATTCCCTGTTATGAGCAGATCATCCACATAGATGAGCATAACAACTATCTTGTCACCTTGTCCTTTTGTAAACAAAGAATAGTCAAACTTGCTTTGTTCATAATCTGCTGCTAGATGGGCCTCTGTGAGCTTCATATTCCATTGTCTAGAAGCTTGCTTAAGCCCATAAAGAGATTTTTGTAGTCGACATACAAGATGCTCCCCTTGACTACAAAAACCTGCAAAAAGTTCCATGTAAACTTCTTCAAATAAATCTCCTTGGAGGAAGACATTGTGCACATCCATTTGGAAGAGAGGCCAAGAATGAACAACAGCAAGGGCCAACACAACTCGGACAGTAACCATCTTAGCTACTGGAGAAAATGTTTCCACATAGTGAATCCATTCTTGTTGACTGTAGCCCTTGGCAACAAGGCGGGCTTTATATCTCTCAACTGAGCCATCAGCCTTGTATTTGATTCTATAGACCCATTTGCAGCCAATGAGTGTTTTTCCTTGAGGTAATGGAACAACAGTCCATGTTTTATTAGATTCCAAAGCCTGCAGTTCCTCTTCCATGGCTTTAACCCAGACAGAATGCTTAACAGCTTGTGAAAAGGTTTTAGGCTCAACAAGGGAAAAAGTGGAAGCAATAAAGGAATGTGTATGATAAGGAAAATGATTATATGATATATGATTGATAATAGAATACAGACCTGGAGTAGAAGAGGATTGGTGACTGCAAACAAAGTCTTGTAACCAGTGAGAAGGTCGAGTGACCCTAGTAGAATGCCTTGAAATAGGTTAAGAAGGGACAAAAATAGAAGAAACATGAAGTGAAGGTAAAGAAACTGAGGGTGAAGAACTTGAAGATGAAGGACTTGAAGAAGATGAACTTGAAGGTGATGAACTTGAAGATGAAGGACTTGAAGAAGATGAACTTGAAGGTGATGAACTTGAAGATGAAGAAGGTGAAGGTAAAGAATAGGAAGGTGAAGAAGGAACTTGAGCAGTACGGGAAGGGGCATTTGCTGAGGAAAAAAAAGAAGGATCATGAGAACTCAAAAAATCAGAATCAGGAATGAAAACATGAGGAGAAGGAAAAAAGAGGATGGAGGAGAATCAAAATGAAAAAGGAAAATATGCTCGTGAAAAACTACATCACGATTAACAAAAAACGATTTGGTGGCTAAATCAAATAACAAATATCCTTTTTGAGTGTTAGAGTAACCCATGAGAATAGAAGGAACAAATTTAGAAGAGAATTTGTCACGATAATTGGGTTTTGTGGCATAAGCCAAGCAACCAAAGGTTCGAAGGTGCAATAAAGAAGGATGATGACCATGAAAAACAAAGAAAGGTGTCTGCCAATTAAGAACAGAGGAAGGTAACCTATTAATCAAGTAACAGGCAGTGAGGACACACTCACCCCAAAATTTAATAGGGACCTGCAAAGTGAACTTTAAAGCACGAGCAACCTTAAGCAAGTGACGGTGTTTACGCTCAACAACACCATTTTACTGAGGTGTATAAACGCAACTGCTCTGGTGAACAATACCAAGAGCTGAAAATAAGGAAGCACACTCTTGACTAAAAAAATTCAAACCCATTGTCACTCTTAACACATTTAATAGAGACAGAAAATTGATTCTCAGCAAGCTTAAAGAAAGATTTTAAAAGAAGAACAACATCAGATTTTAACCTCAACAAATGCACCCAAGTCATCCTACTAAAATCATCTAATTTGGTTAAAAAAACCTATGACCACTATGAGTAAAGACCCTGTAAGGACCCCACAAATCAATATGAAGTAACTGAAAGATAGAAGTTGAACGAGATTGATTAAGAGAAAAAGGAATACGAGATTGTTTGGCCAAAGGACAAAAAGAGCAAGTCTTAATGTGTTCATCATGAAAAGTTTTCGAAGGGGAAAAATACATTTTATTCAGTTTAACAGTAGTAGTATGACCAAACCTAGCATGCCAAAGAACAACCTCATTTGCAGTAGATGAAATACAAGCAGGAACAGTAGGTAAAACAGAAGAAACACTAAAAAAGGCAAGAGATAAAGACCTTCATTGCGTTTACCAATCCCCTGAATCTGCCCACTTGAGAGGTCCTGAAGAAAAAAAGAAATCAAGAGAAAAAATAGCAAAACAATGTAGGTCAGTAGTAAGTTTAGAAATTGAAAGCAAATTATGCTTAAAACTAGGAACAAGTAAAACATCATGAATGGTATGAATATAATTTAAACGAATAAAACCAATATGAGTAATAGGAGTCTTAGTACCATCAGGAAGAGAAACAAAACGAGATAAAGCACAAGGAACAAGATTATGCAACCTATTAGAATCAAACACAACATGATCTATATCTCCAGTATCGTAGATCCAAGAATCACTATTATTAACAACCGACAAGCAAACATAGATACCTACCGAAGCCAAATTTACCACCGGTTCAGAAGTAGGTAGACGCTGAAGAAGCTCAACCAGCTGACTATATTGCGCTTGAGTAAACACCGGAGCAGGTGAAGAGGGTAAAGTCGAAGTGACCGGCAAAGGAGAATCATCACCAGCAACATGAAAGGCAGCATTAGAGAAATAAGAATCCCTCTGTTTAGTGAACTTAAAGTCGGGAGGGAAACCATTCAACCGATAACACTGCTCACGCTTATGGCCACGAACCTTGCAGTGAGAGCACACCCCATTGAAACGACGTTTACCAGAACTAGAAGAAACCGAGTCGCCACTAGAATAAAAGGCAGAGGATTCCAAAATAGGAGAAAGAGAGGAAGTCAGAGAACGCTGAGATTCCTCATGAACCACCATGGCGTAAGCCTGGTTAACCGAAGGTAGAGGAGGCATAAGAAGAATCTGGCTACGAACGGAAGCATATGTATCATTTAAGCCCATCAAGAACTGAAATAAATGTTGCTGAAGGGAATGGGCAGCAAGATCCTTAGACTCTTCACATTCACAAGAGGGAAGTGGAACCAAAATGGCATACTCGTCCCATAACAAACACAAACGAGTGTAGTAAACAGAGATAGAATTATCACCTTGAACCAGAGAAGCGATTTCACGATGAAGGAAATAGATGCTCGAACCATCGATCTTATCGAATCTCTCTTTCAAGTCAGCCCAAACCAAAGCGGCACTGGATGCGAAGACAATCCCGGCTGACGGTATTAAGAATCCAGGAGAGGACCAAGGTGTTGCAACGATCCCATTGAGAGCAGAGAGCGGTGGCCGTATCAGCACGGGAACAGGTACCGTCGACGAAGCCCAACTTGTTTTTTGCAAGAAGAGAAATCTGCATCGAACGGCTCCAGAGATTATAGTTTTCGATGTTGGAAAGTTGATGAGAGATGAGCAAAGCACCGGGCGTATCGGAAGGGTGAAGGTAAATAGAGTGATTGAGATCCAAAGTGTCCATGGAAAAAGGCAGAGAAGAACGCGAGAAAGGGGAAAATTAGAAACCCTAGAAAAACAGGGAAAGACTCGCAAAAGGGGAAAGACGCGCAAAAGGGGAAATCGGTCGAAAGAAATGAATTAGGCCCAAAAGGAACATCTAGCCTGATACCATGTTAAGTGACTAAATGAGATTAATAATTTCCTCTCGTATTAATCAATGAATAATACATCTTTATATACAAGTTACTTGAGCAATAAAGATAACTAACTAACTAGCTAACAAAGTAACCACTTCTCTAACTAACTTTGCTAACAACTTCCTAACTGATCCTATTTATATTTTACACATATCCTATGGGTTTCGGTCCTAGTTCATACCACAGCCACTCGTGCTCGCATTAGAATTCTGCTGGTTGGCGTAGTGAATAGATAGTTGTTCATCATTCGTCGACTCTAGAGGATGGTTTTCAATTTTTTGGTGGTTCAAGCCCTTTTAACTAATCCTCTAATATAGATTGTTGTTTCTGCCAAAAGGTTATGACCCTGTTTGACAATTAACAGATAAATGATAGATGATACAAGATTACATTAGCTAATAGTTGATCGCATTAGCTGATTGTATAAAAATATTTAGTAAATGTTGAGATAATCAATAGAAAAATATGACCAAGAGGGGGTGCATTGATGATTAAAAAATTGAAGGGAAACAAATTGGAAATGAAAAAATAAGGACACAAAAAATTATAGTGGTTCAAGCTTCTAACAAGCTCTACATCCATTACCTTAGCTTCCCACTAAGTATTTCAAACAATTCACTAAAGGAATTCATCCCCTTTTTTAGGCTTAGTAGAAAAAAGTTAAAACTGATTAAGTTTTCTACCCAAAGTTTAATTAAACTCACACTTTTACAAGAAGTGTTTGGCAAATGAAAATTTGACCTCTCACTAGGTAGATGATTTGCCCAAATACAAATGAACACTTCCCAATCTTGAAATAAAGAATTACAATAAAAAATTACACAAGTTGGTACAAAGGTTTGACTCTAAAAGCTCAAAGTGATTGGATTTTGCTTGGATGCTTTAAATTCTTTCAATAGTTGCTGCTGAAGCTTTGGAGGCTTGCTTTTTATATCCCCTTATTGATTTCTAACCATTTAGGTGGTTGAAGTCATCAACAGAGTTGTTGAGCTGCATTTTTGGCGCAATAAATGATGTTTGGTAAGCATACATATTGGTACACGAACATTTGTATTGGTACCTGCCATAAAAAAGAAAGAGTCGTTGCATAGTAAAAAGTAGGGGCGTATCGATACGTGTGAGGGGCATATCGAAACAAACTTAGTGTAAAATGGGGTTTGTATCAAAATGGCTAAGTTGTATCGGTACGAATTTTGCTCACTAGAATTTGAGTGCAAAAATTGCATCGATACGCCTCTTAGGCGTATTGGTACATGTAAACGGTCATTTAAAATTTGTTGATTTCAATAATTGACAAGACAACAATCAAATTAATAAATGCAATGATTTGAAAATCTTTAAGACATCGTATCGATACGATGGAGGTCGTATCAGTACGCTAAAGCATAAACTTAAACCCAGATGAATGTCGTATCGAAACGAGTATGGCTGTATCGATACGCTAAAGCTTAAATACAAACCCAGATGAAGGTCGTATCAAAATGGACTAAGTCGTTTCGAAATGGTATGCCAAGTAAAAATTTCAGTAGTGAAAAACCGTATCGAAACACCTAAGATGTATCGATATGCCTGAGCGTATTTGAAGAATTTGGCTTGGATGATACTTAGAAAAATTATTGGGGTTTAGGTTTCAGACTTAGAAAATTTTCCTTGTTGATTTGGGAGATTTTTGAATACTTAAAAATTTATTTCTTTTACAATTTAGTCCCTTAAACAATTTGTTATATCAAAATGAAAATAGGTTTTACAATCTCCTCTTTTTGATATAACAAAACCAACACTAATTTTTTAAGTACTTTTAAGAAATACCCCCTTACTTTAAGCTTAAAGGCTCTTGACTTTGAAAAAACTTAAAAACAATTTAGGCTCATATACTTCACCTCTTTTTGTTAGATCAAAATCAATAAGATAAACTCAAGGCAAGATATAAACATTGAAGCATAGACAAAACATAAATAAGGCAACATAATTATCATTAAAACTTAAATAATAATCCAAAGCAACATAATTCAAATCTAATCTTAATCCTAAAAGCAAAACATAAATTAAAGCATAAGTTCATAAGCAAATAACATAGGTGCATAAAATTGAAATTCTAATATGATATGTCATGAGATGCACAAGCCTAAGACTCGTCCCCTTCCTCTTTATCCTCATCTTCATCATTGGCATATTTTGCTTGAGATTGTAGCCATGCACCATGAAAAGCGATGAGAGATATGTCCATTAAGGCTTGTTACTTTTCAATGGAAATAACTCGATTCTCAATGGTAGTCACTCTTTCCTCCAAGGATATAAAGTAAGTGTCGATAGCGGCAAAACTAGAGTTCATGGTTGTATCCAAAGATGCAATATTAGTAATAGTGTAACTTCTTGAGGAGGATCTGCGAGATGAACCCATTCTCCATCATTATAATGGAATTTAGCATGAGTGAGAGAGTGCTCATCAATAAGATTGGTGAGGGGCTCGATATAGTCTTGTGAACAATCAATCTCCGACTTGGAAAACAAATAGCTCAAAGTGGTGCCATATGTGAAAGAGTAGATTCGTGCGCTTACCGTCACGAAAGCATCAGATCCAAAAATTATCAACTTGTCGAATCGTTGGGAACTTCTCATCTGATGGACGAAATCACCAAGTGATCATGAGGTCAAGGATGCGATCATGTGCATCGAGGACGGTTATAGAGCCACCAAAAACATGTCTTATAGTGTTTTTATCATCTATCCCAATATTCTTAAACCCCAAAACATTTGTTAAAACAGTTTGATCAATTCGAAATTTCTTTCCCATGAGATAGGATTCAATGACAATAACCTCGGTTCTTTTGGGATTTTGGATACACTGGGTATTGGCATAAAAGATAAGGATAAGGTTTCGATATAAAAATTTGGGTATACTAAAAAATTGCATGAATTTCCATTGTTGTAATAAAAAGATATTTGAATTGAAAACGTTCGGAGGATAAACATGGAATGTGAGTAATTCGCTCACGATGGATTCTATAATCTTGGTATTGTTTGAAGTGATCCATACGTAACGCCTTGCCAATGTTTACCAAGACTAACTGAGATCAAATGAAGTCCCCTTGAGCATTTTAAGGCCAATCACACCCCAAGAAAGCATCTAGAATGGCCTAGAAGGCATGCATTCATCCTCAAAGGCTTCTACAACATTCTAGGAGGTTTCAAGAGGTTCTACCCAAGTCTAGACACATCCGGAAGAACTTAGAAGATTTTAGAAGACTCTAGAAAACTCTCATAAGTTCTGGAACATTCTAGAAGGACTTGGAATGTACTGGAAGCATCTAGAATATTCTAGAAGGATCTAGAAGGTTAAAGAAGACCCTGGAAGGCTCTTGAATGGTTGGGCTACTCTAGAGGTCTCTAGAACTCTCTAAAATATTTTAGACACTTAGGGGCATATGTAGATACTTGTAGAACTATCTAGAGTTCTCTACCACTTGTAAATATATTCCAAACACTAGGATGATCTAGAAACATCCCTTAAGGATGTGGATGCCTATAAACAAGGCCACCCACTCATTTGTACACCATCCCACAAATCCATCAAAGCATTCCAAGCCTTGTAAGTTCTCTAAGCTTAATATAAGCTTCCTTTCAAAGTCCTTTCTTGCCTTCTCAAGTTCCCTTCTAGTAGCCATAACGTTTGCGTTTTGTAAGGCTTGTTAGCATTAAGTCAGAAGTGTCAACGCCACACTGATAGCTCGAGAGATTAAGTCTGTGACAGTTGGTATCAGAGCGTGTTCGAGATGTTCGAGACATGTCAAAAATTGGCAAAAATCAAGTTGTTAGCTCATCCGAGGCAGAGGCCACGCATGAGCAACGAGGGCGTAAGGAGACGGTCGATCCTTCTACGACAAAGCCACGAGCCAAGTCAAAGGATGTAATCTCTAGCATTGAGTCACGCTAGACTCGCGTCGAGAAAAGCGTAGGGGGCATGGGTGCCCAAGTGGACGACTTTCAACAACGGGTGGAAGGCTTCGAGGCAGAGGATGCCGAGATCCACATGGCCATGAAGGCCATGATGCTCAAGCTAGAGGATACCATGCGTGCGGAGATGAGACAAATATACGATCTTCTCATAGGGGAGCTCTCGAAGGTGCGTGATTCTTTCCAACATGAGCTTGCCAACACTCATGCCTAACTAGAGGCACTACAAGGCAACCTTGCATTGTGCAAGCGCGCCATGGCCGCTGGATCTAGCACCATGTATGAGGCTAGGAAGGTCGAGCTACGCAAGCCAAAGACCTTCATGGGAGCACACAACGCTAAGGAAGTAGACAACTTCATATATGGTTTGGAGCAATATCTTGCAGCGGTTGACATCATGGAGGAGGCCTCCAAGATTCAAACTGTCACCCTATATCTCACCAACACCGCCATGCTTTGGTGGGGGAGAAGGCGCATAGATATCGAGAAAGGTACGTGCACCATCTCTATTTTCGATGACTTTAAGGAGCTTAAACGACAATTTTACCTAGAGAATGCCGAGGATGAGGCAAGATCCCGCTTGCGAAGACTTAAACAATCAGTGAGCACTCGTGACTACGTCAAAGATTTCACTAGCTTGGTGCTTGAGATCCATGATCTATCCGAGAAAGACTCACTCTTCAATTTTATAGATGGTCTCCAACAGTGGGCCAAAGCCGAGCTAAGGCGATGGAGGTACAAAACCTTGTCGATGCCATAGCCGCGGTTGAGAGTCTCATCGACTACTCTAGCCGCAAAGAGTCCACCACCAAGTCGAAGGATGAGAAGAGCAATTAAGCCAAAGGTGGGGGAGATAAAGGCTATCGCAAGGAGGGTCACCAAGAAGACAACTCGTCTAAGCATAGAGACTCGTCCCCTTGGAAGGGCAAAGACAAAGGCAAGTTCAAAGACTCTCGAGACACAAGAAGAACACCGCCCAACAATTGCTTTATTTGCGGCGGTGATCATTGGGTTCGTGAGTGCCCATAACGTTAAGCACTTAACTCGCTCCTAGCGAAGCATTGAGAAGGTAGTGACACCGATAGTGGCGACGAAGGTGCACAAATGGGATCCATGCAATTATTTAATGTAATTCAATCCGTCCCAAATACTAAAGCCAAGAGGTTGCTCTACGTGGACGTCACTGTCAACGGAAAGGCGACAAGGGCCATGCTTGACACATGTGCATCCCATAACTTTCACTCTCTTAAAGAGGCAAATAGGGTCGGTCTTAGAGTAAAGAAGGGAGGCGGATCCGTCAAGGTAGTTAACTCTGTCGTACGGTCCATCCATGGGATTGCTCGTGGGCTTAAGACCAATGTTGGGACATGGTCAGGGCACATCGACTTCACAATTGTATTGATGGATGATTACAAAATCATCATGGGACTTGACTTCTTCGATCGATTCAAGGCAATCCTGATGCCATTCTCCAATTGTATGTGCATTATGGAGGGCGACAAAGCTTGTGTGGTACCAACACCCAGGGCCACCAAGCAAGGGACTAAAGTGCTTTCAGCATTTCAATTCGAAAGAGGCGACAATCAGAGCAAGCCGTCCAAGGGGTTGGATGAGCATGAAGAGAGCAATGCTACCCAACTCAAGTCGACGATGCCAAGTAACAACAAACCAAGGGAGAGCCATGGTGCGACTATGAGTGCCAAAGTAGTCAAGCCAAGGTCAAGACTCGGTGCGACATCAAAGAACAAAGTAGTCAAGTCGAGGGTGAAGAGAAAGCAAGCTGGGAGTCGAAGGAAGCACTTTGGCATCACCCTAGTAGTTCAACGAAGACACGACGAGGGCGTCACGAGCTTAGGTGGGGGAGAATATCACGCCCGCCAATGTTAACCAAGGCTAACCGAGACCAAATCAAGTCCCTTGGGCGTTTTAAGGCAAAGAACGCCCCAAGGAAGCATCTAGAATGGCCTAGAACAACTTACAATCATCCTCAAATGCTTTCATGACATTCAAGGGGGTTTTACCCAAGTCTAGACACATCCAAAGACCTTAGAAGATTCTAGAAGACTCTAGGAAGTTCTGGAACATTCTAGAAGGACCTGAAATGTGCTGGAAGCATCTAGAACATTCTAAAAGGTTCTAGAATGTTAAAGAATACCCTAGAAGGCTCTAGAAGGGTTGAGACTACTCTAGAGGTCTCTGGAACTCTCTAGAATATTTTAGACACTTAGGAACATATGTAGATACTTGTAGAACTATCTAGAGTTCTCTACCACTTGTAAATATCTACCAAACACTAGGATGATCTACAAACATCCATTAAAGAGGTGGATGCCTATAAACAAGGCCACCCCTCATTTGTACACAATCCCACAAATCCATCAAAGCATTCCAATCCTTGTAAGTTCTCTAAGCTTAATACAAGCTTTCTTTCAAAGTCTTTTCTTGCCTTTTCAAGTTCCCTTCTAGTAGCCATAGCGTTTGCGTGAAGTAAGGCTTGTTAGCATTAAGTCGGGAGTGATAACACTGCACAAATAGCTCGAGAGATTAAGTCCATGACACATAGCTTCGGGATACCTCGGTTCGTTAAAACACTTTTGAAGGATAAGGGTGATGTTTTGTTTTGTGCCATCATTGTCCGGATTGGGATTTGAAGTTTGTCCAGCCTCACTACGTTGACACTTTCTAGGACCCATAGATAAAAACCTAAAAATTAAATCAAACCAAAAATAATGTATGCATAAATCATCACATTCAATCCAATATACAATTCAATAATCAAGGTATTGTTAAAACACTATAGTGTATAGTTTAAAATCATATACAAGTATAAAAATAATATTTGGTAAAAAAGAAATTTGAAAACAATGTAGAAAAATATATAATATAATTATATATTCGAATAAAAAAATTCAGTTTTGGAAGAATTTTTACAAAATCTTTGAAACTCATAAAATATATGTACTAAATAAATAATTTTGAATTGAAAACAGTATAAAAATCAAACAAAATTTAAAGGAAGAAAGAGTTTTTATACCATGAGTACGAGATTTAGGATGAATGAAGGGATGATGATGCACCAACTTTATGATATAACAAAGACTTGATTTGAAAACCAATAGCCCTCAAAAGATTTGAAAAGTTTGTGTGAAAATCAAAGGGCTTTGATAGGTTTTTATAGGAAATTTCGTATCTAGGGTTTTTGAAAAAGATATAGTGTTTTAATTAAAGTTAAAACCCCCTTTTTTATGAATATTTAAGGACCCAACGGCTATGCGTACTGATACACCACATGGCGTATTGAAACCGAGTATCAGAATGCTATTTAAGTCGTACCAAAACACATGACCGTACTGGTACAGGCTTGCATGTACCGAAGCGTATTCTTGAATTCGTATCGATACGTGCTGGACTGTATCGATATCATTGTGCCAGAAATGTCATTTATGGCAACATGGTGCTAAAAAATTTGATTTCAATCGAATCCAAATACATGTATATAATGAATGAATGTTGTGTGATTTGAGTTTGGGCCATTTTGCTTAAGTTATTGCGTTGTAAAAGAAATAAAATCGTAGGTGATGAATAAAAGGTAAAATAAACTAAATAAAGATAAAAGGGTAATCAATTTAAGAAAGTAGGTCGAGTTATCGTGAGTCATGAAGTGATAGTTGAATGGGTCGTCTTGGTAATTGAGTTCAAGAGCAACTCAATTGCCTTGGAAATTGGCAACAGTCAGATTGTCTGGGTAACTGGTGGAGCGATTGCCTGGGTAACTGGTGGAGCAATTGCCTAGACAACTGATGAAGCGATTTCCTGGGCAACTGGGCGACAACCTTCAAGGTTCGGCGAAGCGTTCTTCAATGGTTTCTCCTTATCACTAATTCGAAACACTGGTTAATTGTGCATGCTTTGATAATACATCCCTGCGTGAACCAAGGGTAGACAACTGATCTTGCACTTCTCTTAGCCGTTGAAATTCACAACTTATTCCTAAGTCAAATTAGTCTTCACCATTGATTGATTGGATAAAGACCGTGCTTATTCGTTTCTTGAATCTAACTCTCCCGATATTAGATAAATGGATGAATTCATGAGATCCTCTCCCAATTCACTCGCAAACAAAATTAAGAACCAAGAATGAACAAATCTTGAATTAAAATTGCAAACTCAAATACCTAAACAAACCCAATCGTTCTCACAACCACAAAAACACAATAACCCAAGCCAAATAAAATTAGTTCATAGTTGGGTTTAAAAGATATACAAAAAATAATCTCCCTAGCATGAATCTAATCGAACCAAGAGGAAGAAGAAGAAGAATTCGAACAACCCCTTGTTTTTTCTCTCCCAGTCGACTCTCTCTTTGATGTAGGCGGCTAGGTCTTCTATTTATAGGAGATGGCTAGGTCAAAGTCTTTCTTTGGAGAGGAAATTAAGTTGGAATTAAATAGCATTAGAGAGATAAATCTCTTTTATTTATTTATCCTCCAAAAACTCCTCTTATTTACATGGAATTTAATCTCCTTTTGATATTTTCATGGAACTCCAACTCTTCTAGGATTTATCTTTGCTTCACGCCATGTTGGGTTTATCTAGTCATTAATTTCGGCTACCACTTCATTTTATCCTCAATTGTTGGTGATTGCCTTGACAACTGGTTCGGCAGGTCCTTCCTGAATTGCCTCGGTAATTTGTTTGGCAAGTCCTTCCTGAATTGCCTCGGCAATTTGCAATTTACCACGAAAATTCTAACATGTGCAAATAAAGCACCAAAGCAGTATCTTTTTGCACAAAAACCACCAAACTGTGTAATCAAGCTTAACTATGAAAAGAAACATGAATTAATGCATGAATGACTAATTATGCAACTAATATGAGCCAAAGTCTAACAATAATATGAGTAAAAAGGGTAATATAAATAGTGTTTTTGCATACTCATTGTAGGGCGTGTAGGTGTTCCCTTTTTGTGAGAGCGCAAGTGCACACTCCTGCCAAGTTATAGTATATAAGATGTTGAATCCCACGAGGATTGGAATAGTTCCTACGAGTGTGTATCTGCACAAGAAATTTAAATGCACAATTAATTTTAGGTTTGGTTAAAGGAATAAAACTAAAACACAATTAATTAAAGAATGAGAGATCATAGTGATAGAATGGGCCATGTAATTGTTGCTCAGTGGTGTGTAGATTGCATTGCATAGGTCAGGGTTGGATTGCACTGCCTCGAATGCTGCCTCGACGGGTACTGGCGGGCGGTAGCTACGACCCTGTCACGCGGCCGCAATGGGTCACTGCTCTTGCAACTTTCGTTGTCTCAGCAGGTGAAATTGAAATAAGTTTTGACGGAAAATATGGCAGATACTCCAAGCTCGACGGGATAGTCGACAATGATCCTCCCTATTTCTAGGCAAGGATGCTCAAAAGCTAGCGTGACGTAGGCAATACATAGCAATCTCAGCGTAAACCTAACACAGGCTAGTAAACTTGGTTGGTGATCCCTTTTAGCCGCTGAAACTTGTGAATTTTTGGAACCAAGTTAGTCACGCCTCAGCACGTTGTGACCGTGCTTAACCCTTTCATGAAGTTGACACTTTCGTGCCCCCTAAATGGATTCTCTTAACTGACGGTTAGGACTAATTGAAATAATGAAGTGCATAGATTAAGCAAACTTGGAATATTTTATTGAAAAATAACTCAAACCTAATACAACTGTTTCTCACAACTACCTTACAAGCAAAAACCTAAACCCTAAGAAGTTTAGAACATAGCCGACTCCCACCCTCTCTCTATCTCTCTCTATCTCTATATGCCTCTATTCCCTCACATACATGGGTATATATATGGCTTGGCCTAAGATTAAGTCCTCCTTGGAGTAGAAGTCTTCATTGATGATAAAATAGCTTTAACATTTAATGATTCATTCAATTCTGATTTAAATATGGACTCCTTTGGATGTTTACTTGTTCAGCAAGTAAGTATAAGCCACCTTGCTTATCAATCTTCAATTAGCTCTATACACCGCTCCAGGCCTCAGAAAAATGTAAGATTAGGTTCAATGGACTCAGAAAAATGTCCTCTATCAAACGAGACCCATCTTGACTATGTCAGCGTATTGTCGTCTGGGCGGCATTCTACGGCAGCGACGTCCTTGGCGGCGATATTCTACATCGGCGGCGTCTTTGGCAGCAACTGGAACTGCTTCAGTACAACTCTTTTTGCTCCCTGCTTTCATGTCATCTCTTCCTCTGATCAGCAACCAGCACCTGAAATAGAAAACTAGCTAAAACAATATATTTTCTTAGCCAAAACATAAAATATTCAATAAAAGCATGGTAGAAGAGAAAATAATGTATAATGCATGATATGCAGTTAAATATGACTAAATGAGCTGAGAACAGTAATAATATGAGTTGGAATGTGCATAAAATATAGGACTTCTAGACACTCTACACTCATCACACCCCTAAACTCGAACTATTTCTTGTCCTCAAGCAATGCAAAACTAAAAATTACATGCCAAGATTTTAATCATAAAAAATTTTGTTTCGTACTTGACTTCAGTCCTCAGAACTGTGGCATAAAGTATGATTGTCCTTCAATTCTTCGGATGGCATAGAAGTTACCCGAAATTGAACTATAATGCTCGTGACCATGTGTGAGAAGTTGTGTACAAGTTGATTTTCAATATTCCATTTGAACAATATGTTTTATCAAATTAATTATCGGGGTATTTAATTTTACTAGAACCAATTTTGGGCACATCTAGCAAAGCAAGCCATTTCTTATTTTAATATTAATCAATTAGAGCCAATTTCACACACTTCTAGTGATTTTTAATGTGTGACAACTAGAGCCGGTTTCAGGCACCTCTAGCAAGAAATTATTTTTAATCTAATTTTTAGTTTAGGCTAGAGCCAGATAGGCACCTCTAGCACAGATTTTAATTTTACCCAATTTTTAAGCAACTTAAGTTCACTAATTCTCCTTTAATCTACAAGTTACAACAATGTTCAATTATATTCAACATCATAGTAGGATTTTAAATGTTTTCCATGCGCATCCTAAAATTGAAAGTTCTATCGATTAAGTGAAGTGGCAAAGTCATCATTAGAAATCCGTCAAGTCTAGGCAAATTAAATCAAATCAAAGGCATGGCCAGTAATATATATACATCATTTATGCTATTACTAAAGATGAATGCAACTAAACATGAAACTATCTAAAAACAAACACCCCAAACTCAAGAGAAACATTGTCCCCAATGCATGCAAAATGAAATAAAGGTAAAAGAAACTAAATTGAATAAAAATGAGTTAGTATAAGAGGTGGCTTGATTCTTTTTTTGGTCTGCGGTGGCTTGATCCGTGTGGCAGGTACCACGTGATTAGCATTTTTTTTGCCTCCATTTACTCCAATCGGTGTTTCAAGGGGCGGAGCATCTCTTCAATTCGATCTATGTTCACCGAAGTAGAGTCGATTGTCTGTGCATCAGGACTTGCCGAGGCATCGGGAATTGCCGAGGAAACTTTGGTTGATGGCAAAGGATTTGCCACTTGAAATGCTCGATCACTTTAAAGATGAACATATAAAGGCTAAGGTTCTTCTTGAACGATGGTGTAAGCGAAACCTTGCTCCTCTTATACTTTACGGGTTGCAAACTTGGCATGATATCGCTTCTCAATGAGTGGTGATGCAAATTGCCAGAAAGAAGGCTCAAGTGCTCATGAAGAACTTGCCCCTAGCATGATTTTGAGTTTTTTTGTCCATGGGTTTGTGGTTCTTGTGGGTTTTTGATTAGAAAAACAAAGTAAAACAAGAAAGAAAAACTTAAAAGTTCAAGGCTAGGAAACTCCTTATCCCTTGAAACTCTTATCCTAAAAAATAATCATAAAAAATAATTATCAAAATAAAGGGAAAATGAAAATATAAATATAAATAAAAAAAAATCTTGAGAAGGGTCGTTTATGATATTTCTTATAGTCCATCCGTACCCTCCATCGAGTGACAATATTACCTAAAAAGAATTGTGCCAATGTGCTTACATCCACTCCCTTTTGTATTACCATGGTGGATGTGTCTTTCTTCCTTGTTCTCTTGTAGTCCATGTATACCCTCCACCTCACTACTATTCTCGAAGGCATGAATATATTAGTAGAAAAAGTTATATCAACACCCAACCATTTAATTACCCCAATCTCATCGACCTCCATCATGGTTGGATGTAGCCTTCGTTGTCGTTGCAATTGCTGCTCAAGCCAATTGTCGTGGAATTTAGTTGCTAAACTTCACTGTAATTCAAGGGAAAAACCAATTTTCTAAAAAGCTTCATGAGTCCAAATATCGTTTTCTTTAGGCCTCTCATATGTCTCCATAGTAGAGATGTCGATGGCTTTAAATCTACCAGCGTTGGTTCCTCAAGACATACATGCAATGGATGAGGTGAGTTTTTAAAGAATTCAAAAAGTTCAACCATTACATGCTCATATTCCATTGGCAAAGTATTTTCATCTCATTGATCTTACGGGTGGTCGTGCAACTGCCGTGGCAAAGGTAGATGAGAGGAATTTGCTATAGCATTACTATTCTCAGCATCTCAGAAGGTTGTCACGACGTTGCTCTGTTCAGGCTCCTCAATCATTGCCGTGGCAATTTATTTTATAGGCTCATCAAGCGTTTGGCAGTCTTTCTCATTGTCAAGCTCTCGACTTGGAGGTTTTAGTTGGTCTTCACACATCGAAGAGCTCTCTTTGCATTGTTCCTTGTCCTCGTGCCTTGGGACTTCAGTTTCCTTAGGACTTAATTGTTGGTGTGTGTTATCCATAGCATTAGTGAGTCTCCCCATTTGATCTATCGATTCGCTCATGAGTGAATCCATCCTAGCTATCCACGCCTCTAAGGAATTTGATAGCACTTGACTAGGACTACATTTCCAAGGCATGTTTGTTACTGCGGCAAAATTGTTATGGTGATTTTTTGAGATTTTTATCATACCATGAAGTATTTTGTTGTTGGTTCTATCTATGGTCCTCCATGTAGTCATATGCACCAGGAATGTGAGGGCGATCTTCAAACACATGATGTTCTTCATAAAAAAGTGCACGAGTTTTTCACGGTATATGCTTTTCTTGGTTGATTCCTATTTTCCAACATCAACTCTCGAATAGATTTACTTTTATTTTCCCATATGTTGATGTCCCTTAACTTGTAGCGCACCTGAATTTTTTTTGGGATAAAAATAACAAACAGAAAAGTGAGTAAAACTAATAAAAATGCAATAACAAAAGCAACTAACACCAATTGCCAATCCCCGACAATGGCACCAAAAACTTGTCGCGCGATTTGAGTGCAACGCAAACGGTGCAAGTATACACGTTGCAAGTAATAAACGATAAGTATAGAGTATCGTCTCCATGGGGATTGGTTTGGGCCACTTTGCTTAAGTTACTGCGTTGTAAAATAAATAAAATTGTAGGTGATGAATAAAAAGTAAAATAAACTAAATAAAGTAAATAATGATAAGAGAGTAATCGATTTAAGAGAGTAGGTCGGGTTATCGTAAGTCGTGGACTGATAGTTGAATGGATCGTCTTGGTATTTGAGTGCAAGAGCAACTCAATTGCCTTGGCAACTGGCAACAGTTGGATTGCCTGGGTAACTAGTGGATCGATTGCCTGGACAACTGATGGAGCCATTTTCTGGGCAACTGGGCGACAACCTTCAAGGTTCCACGAAGCGTTCTTCAATGGTTTCTTCATATCCCTAATTCGAAACACTGGTTAATTGTGCATGCCTTGATAATACATCTCTACGTGAACCAAGGGTGGACAACAACCGATCTTGCACTCCTCTTAGCTGTTGAAATTCGTAACTTATCCCTAAGTCGAATTAGTCTTCACCATTGATTGATTCAATAAAGACCATGCTCATTCGTTTCTTGAATCTAACTCTCTCGGTATTAGATAAATGGATGAATTCACGAGATCTTCTCCAAATTCACTTGCAAACAAAATTAAGAACCAAGAATGAACATGTAACGCCCCAAGTTTAGGGTCGGGAGTTATTGGATTAGTCAACCGAGTCGGATTAAAATTTAATTGGAAGAAAACTAATTTTAATACACCAAAAAGAGTTTTAAAGGAAAAGGGCAAAATGGGAACTTTTAGCAAAAAAATAATAAAAAAGGGGTTCTTCAAAAGTATCATCTTCTCAAATTTCTCATTTCACGTTCAAAAACCCTCCCCAAACCCTATTCACTATTCCATTGGATTTCAAGCTCTCAACCAAGTGATTTCTTCAAGGTGAATGGTTCCCTAACTTAGTTTCATCTTCTTTAAGCCCTAAATGTTGTGTTTTTTTTTACAAAACTCATGGATTTATCTTATCTTGATTTTTAAAGTTTGGATTGGAAATGAAAAGAAATCTTTGGGTTTTTATTTGGGTTGATTAAGGCTGAGTTGGGAGTGCTTTTATCTTTGTTTTAACACAAAAAATAACATAAAATGGTGGGTTTTTAATGGAAACCCGAAATGGGTATTATGGGTGATTTTAGGAGTGAGAAATCTTGAGTTTTTGGTTGGGTTTTGAGTTTAAATAGTAGCTGGAGGTTTGGTAGCTTTGGATTGGTGTTTAGGGATGTAAAAAGGTAGATATTTTATGGTAAATTTGTTGGTTGTGGCTACTAGTAGTTTGGGTTTGAATTGGCTATGTTTCGGGTGTAGTTTGAGCTTGAATTAATGTGTATTGATGCAAGGTTGTTGAGTTCCGAGTCTTCGTTGTGTTTGTGAGTGTGTTTGTGTTCTAATGTTCGATTTTGGGTTGCTCAAAATAGAGGATTTGGATTCAGGCTTTGTGGACAGAAATCCGGGTAGTTCGGAGGCTTGATTCGACATCTCGGACATCGATTGTGTGTGGGCTGGTGAGTGGATTGATTTTAAAAGCCTTAACGTGGTTAAGGGAATGTTTGGGAGTTTGAATTGAGCTTGAAAAGCCAATCCAAGCTCGAGAGTAAGTTTTAAAGGTTTATACAATTAAATTGTGTTTTACGATTCTTGAATGCCAGTTGAACATGCTATTTTGTTATGTGTTGAATTGCATTGTTATGCATGTTGAGATGTGAGACTTGTGTTTACACTTGCATTGTGAGTACATGCCTTGCATGGAAGTTTGGACTAGGTAAGTGGTTCAAGCATCGGTAATGCTTGTGGTTGTAATTGAGTATATTGACATGTGTTTGGTTGTTACCGGATATAATTGATCGATCAATAGGATTAGAGTGCACTCGAGGTAAAATTCGCGTGTGGCCCTAGTGATGTTAGATTCCACTAAGGAGAAGTACGGTGATGTTAGATTCCACAGGAAGTTATGTTATTACTAAACGGGTGCGTACGGTGATGTGAGATTCCACCGGAAGTGTCTAGTGGGTTCGAGAACTATCTGCATATCCGAGTAAAAATGTTGAATGTCAATATAACCTTGAATGCTTTAATTCTTATATTAAGCATGTTGTTGATTCTATCTGTTATGCTTATGTTTATGAATTATGGTTTACTTTGCTTGCGTTATTAGAATGAGCATATGGTAAGCCTATGCCTTGTGGTTGCATTCGATAAATGCACGTGAAGGTAAAAGCATGACATTGTGTGTTCAAGCATGTGGAAATTATTTGGAAATGGTTTTGGTTTCAAGCAAACTACCGTTTTAAAACTGCATTGTTGTAGCTACCTTTTTTAGCATCACTCACTAAGCTTAAACGCTTACGCTCTCATTTCCAACAATGCATGCCCTTAGACCTTCAGAGCAGCTCGGGGAACAATGGAGAATCCCAAGGGAGTTTGGTTTGCTCAAGTATGGTTTATACTTCAATAGCTAGTATAGAGCAATGGGATATGGCCTTTGTGTTTTGTGATGTTGATGGCATGTTCTTTTGCTTAGACAAGTTTGCTTTGACGTTTTGGGCTTGTGTTGCCTTATGCCATGTTGAAGTATGCTTTTGTTTAACTTTTGGCTATGTTGGCGAATGCTTTGTATGCATGTTTTCCTTTAAATTCCTATCATGATGAATGTGGCATTGATATGTGTTTAAATTGCTTCGTATGATTATCCATGGATGCTTTATATTGTATGAGTGCTTGTGTGTTGCTTGAATGGTCATTAGCTGCCTCTAGTGTCGAGTCCTTGTGTTTTTAGCAGCCAAAACAAGTTTTGCAATGCAGGGCGTATCGATACGCTCAAGGGCTGTATCGATACGGTCCTTTGCTTTGGACCTTGTTCTAGGCAAGGCATACATGTACGTGTGAAAGTTTACTGAAATTCTACAATATTGAGATAATACTCCTTCATTTCATTGATTCAAATCTGTTTTTACAAGGAATGCATGCACGTTAATATAGTGCAGTGGCTAACAGATTAGGGTTTCTCTTGCCAACTCATGCATGGCCAGCTAGTACCCAAGGTTGTTACAACAACCATTCCCGCACATAGTGAGCTGGGAAAGCCTTCTCGAAGGCTCTATTTGTTAACATTTCCCCTGCTGTCTAAGGTCTTCAGAATCTCGAACACACAATTGATGACGATATAGAGCAAAAGCTTGAATGGATATGGGCTTAGTAAGAATGTCCGCAACTTGAGCATTGGCAGGGACGTAGTTGACCTGAAGTTGCTGGGAGAGTACTTTTTCTCGAACGAAAAACAGGTCCAATTCGACGTGTTTTGTCTTGGCATGCATCACTGGATTCGCAGCCATGGCTACTGCGCTAGTGTTGTCATTCCAAATGACAGGGATAGAAGGTAAGGAAATACACATGTCATTGAGAACCTCTTGAAACCAAAGGTTGTCTGCAGCAGCATCAGCAAGGCTCCTGAACTCTGCCTCAGCTGTTGAACGGGAGACAGAACGCTGCTTGCGAGAGCTCCAGGAAAGAAGATGCTCACCAAGGTAAGTGCAGTAGCCAGAGATGGACCTTCGATCGTCAGGATCACTGCCCCAATCCGCATCGGCAAAGGAGTGAAGTGTAGAGCTAGAATTCTGATGAGGTGTGAACCATAATCCAAATTCCAAGGTTCCTTTTAAGTAGCGTAAAATGCGTTTAACCGCAATCCAGTGTTGATCAGTAGGTTTGTGCATGAATTGCGCAACCTTGTTCACAGAGAAGGAAATGTCTGGACGAGTATGACAGACATACTGTAGAGAGCCTACAATGCTCCTGTATAGTTGTGGATCTGAAAGAGGAAGCCCATCATCTTTTAAAAGTTTCGAGGATGCCACCATGGGAGTTGGTACGCTATTTGTGTCCCGTAGATCAGTCTTGACAAGAAGTTCAATAATGTACTTCTTTTGAGATAAGAGTAGGCCACCATTAATGTGTAATGCTTCAATGCCAAGAAAAAAATGAAGTAGACCTAGATCCTTTAGAGAAAACTGAGTGTCCAACTGAGTAATGACTGAAGCAACACGAGAGGGAGAAGCACCTGTGATCAAGATGTCATCTACGTACACTATAACATATGTAGGTGACCCTCATGCTGGGAAACAAATAAGGAAGCATCAGCACCAGAAGATCGAAAGCCCAAATTCTCAAGAGAAGCTTTAAGTTTGGTGAACCAGTTTCTAGGGGCCTGCCTAAGGCCATAGAGAGATCGTTTTAACTTGCAAACCAGAGTGGAACCAGTAGAGGAGTTTTGAGCAAAGCCTTCAGGTTGAAGCATATATACATCTTCAGTGAGGTCACCCTTTAGAAAGGCATTATTCACGTCCACTTGGTGAATATGCCAGCCATGAGAGGTTGCCAAAGATAACACAAGATTAACAGTGAAGGATTTGACTACCGGACTGAATGTTTCAGTAAAATCAGCACCAGCAAATTGAGAGTAACCTTTGGCTACTAATCGAGCCTTGTAACGTTCCACAGAACCATCAGCATTATATTTAATGCGAAAAATCCATTTACATCCAATTGCACGTTTGTCAGGAGGAAGGGGAACAAGATCCCATGTGTCATTCTCAAGGAGAGCAGTATATTCAGCTAGAACAGCTGACTTCCAGTGAGGATCTAGCATAGCATGATGAACATCAAGAGGTGTATCATGTACTTGAAGATGATAAACCTTAGGTTTAAAGATGCCTGAGTTGCTTCTGGTAACCATGGTGTGACTAGGCAGAATGGTGGAAGAGGGTTCAGAGGAAGATGAAGGAGGGATGATAGGAGGATTAGGTTCAGGTGGAGGAAATATAGGTGGTTGAGTTGTGTCTGTTGGGAGAGGAGCAGTTGTATGAAGTGGAGAAGAAGGATTTGAAGGGGAAGAGGAGGAAGGATCAGGTGAGGTTGGATGTTCTGGTGATGAAACAGTGGTGGGAGAAGGAGAAGTAGTGGGAGTTGAAGCTAAGGATGTAGTAGAAGGGGAAGGAGATGTATGTGGTACAGTAGGGTTGGATGAAGAAGAAGGATGAACATGTAATGGAGGTGAATTTGTGTGAGTAGTAGTGGTAGTAACTGTGGGTAGTTGAGTTTGATAGGGAAAGATAGATTCATTGAACTTGACATTGCGAGAGATAAACTTTCTGTGGGAAGAAGGATCAAGGCAAACATACCCTCGATGTGTAGGAGAGTAGCCAAGAAAGATGCATGGTTTTGTATGATAGTCAAATTTATGTCTTTGAAAGGGACGTAGAAGAGGGTAACAGAGGCAACCAAAGACTTTGAGAAAGGCATAGTTAGGTGAAAGGTTGTAAAGTTTTTGATAGGGTGAGATGTTACCAAGGGACTTGGAGGGCATCCTGTTGATTAAATATACCGCACTGAGAACAGCATGAGACCAATAATGAAGAGGAATTGAGGCATGAGCAAGGAGAGTGAGAGTTGTTTCAATTAAGTGTCTGTGCTTCCTTTCAACTACACCATTCTGTGGTGAAGAATGAGGACAAGTGATACGCAATTGTATGCCCAATTGGGCTAGGAGAGGTTCAAGAAATTTGAATTCCCCACCTCCATCAACTTGAACTGCCAGTAACTTTGTAGAAAACTGAGTTTCAATATATTTATAGAACAATTCAAAAGCTTTGCATGCATCAGACTTCTTTTGGAGAAGATAAATCCAAGTAACACGAGAGTACATATCAACACAAGCCATGTAATAAGAAAAACCATCAGATTGTAGAGGTGCAGGACCCCAAAGATCAATTTCCACTAACTGAAATGGTGTTGAATACACGGTTGTAGAATCAAGATAAGGTAGAGTATGATGTTTGCCTAATTGACAAGCATGACAAAGATCTGAACTGCTAACAACAAGCTTTTTATTTAAAGCAATATTAATAACATCAACAGTGGGATGACCCATCCGATTGTGCCATAACCAATAGTCATTGTTGGTGGTGGTTAATGAAACGCTTGGTGATGAAGATGGAACTGAGGAAGCAAACTCGTACAAACCATTCCGCTGAGTGCCTCGGAGAAGAACATTCCCTGTCAGCTCATCCTTGATAACACAATGATTAGGATGAAATTCAAAGAACACAGCATTGTCAGTAGCAAATTTAGAAACTGATAGAAGATTGCGAGTAATAGCAGGGACATGTAGAAGATGATCAATAAGCAAAGGCTTAGTAGAAGTGTGAAGAATAGAATGACCAGCATGTGAAATTGAAAGGGAAGATCCATCACCGATGTGGACATTGCCCTGACCTGAGTATGGTTGCACCTTGGTGAACTGAGAGAGATCATTTGTCACATGGTGGGTGGCACCTGAGTCGAGGAACCAGCTGGAGAAGTTGCCTACGAGAGCATTAACTTGAGGAGAATCAGAGGAGGCTTGAGGAGGAGCTTCAGTAGTAACAAATGGAGTATAGCCAGCTTCAGCAGAATCAGGAGTACAGCCACAAGTGTGTGCTTCAATAGAGGATGAGGACTGAGCTTTGAATTCCTGATTGAATCGATACCAACAACGATCCGCAAGGTGGCCAAGCTTGCCACAGATTTGGCATTGAATACGAGGTCTCCCTTTGAACCGTCCACCATTAAAGGATGTAGTGGAAGATCTGCCACCACGAGATCCAGAATGGGAAGAGTAGCTTGTTTTCAAATCAGAATCAGCGCCAGAGGAACATGTGGTTGTATGAATGCCAATGGGCAATCGTAAGGGATCAGCCAGGCGAGTTTCAGCATCAGTAAGGAGTGAGACAGCTCCATCAAAGGAGTAAGGTTCTTTGCTAGCTGTGATCACAGCAATTACAGATTCAAAATCTGAGGGCAAGCCGTTAAGGATTGTTGCTACCTGTTCAAGCTCAGAAATGGGATTTCCACAAAGAGCTAGAAGATCACAGATCTCTTTAATTTGACCAGAAAATTCACAAATAGAAAGAGAGCCTTTCTTAAGTGTTCTAAGACGGCAGTGTAAATGCATGATCCGAGTCATGGAAAGCTTAGAGTAACGAAGCACAAGAGTATCCCAAATAGAAGCAGCTGTTTCAGATCCAACAAGATGAGATAAAATGGAATTACTCACAGTGGAGATGAGCCAAGATGCAAGAGAACTATCATGTTTAAAGAAGTGTTGATAAGCTGGATTTGGTGATTTTGTGCCATCAGCAGCAACCAGAAACTTAGCTGGAGGAGTGTATTCTGAATCGAGGTAGTGTTCTAATCCTTGACCACGAATCATCAATAGGACCTGCTGACGCCATAGCAAGAAGTTTGTGTCATCCAAACGAACACTGATTTGTTTGTTGAAGAAACCAGATGAAGAGGATGAATCATCACCAGCAGCAGCGGAAGAATCAGCAGAAGCATCGATGGCCATGGCTAGAAAGAATTAAGAAACAAAAACCAGGATCGAAAAAGGAAGAGATACCATGTGAAAGTTTACTGAAATTCTACAATATTGAGATAATACTCCTTCATTTCATTGATTCAAATCTGTTTTTACAAGGAATGCATGCACGTTAATATAGTGCAGTGGCTAACAGATTAGGGTTTCTCTTGCCAGCTCATGCATGGCCAGCTAGTACCCAAGGTTGTTACAACAACCATTCCCGCGCATAGTGAGCTGGGAAAGCCTTCTCGAAGGCTCTATTTGTTAACAGTACGCGGGGTGCATCGATACACCAAATGCTCTCTGGAAATCTGAGAAATTGATGAGATTTTGGCGTATCGGTACAGGTCCTGAGAGTATCGGTACGGTCTTTGTAGTTTGACCTTGGAAAGTTGACCGTTGAGAGCGTATCGATACGGTCTTCTCGCGTATTGATACGGTCTCCCTAGGTTGACTTTGAGGTGTTGACCAGGTCCAGACGTATCGATACGGTCTTCTAGCATACCGATATGGCCTGTGGTAAAACATAAAAATGGTTTGTTAATTGCTTGTCTTGTGTGTTTTGTATCTGTGTGTTTCCGCTGCGTGTCCTCTCACATAGGATAAAATTAAACATCTAGACAAGATAACTTTAAAAGAAATTTTCTAGGGTTGCTAATCAGAGTGGAGCCTTAACGGGTTTCACTTCGGTTTTCTCTGTGTAACCCATTCGATGTGGTCTGGCGGCCAGGCCGGGTCGAGAGGGTTACAGAACAAACTTTGAATTAAAATTGCAAACTCAAATACCTAAACAAACCCAATCGTTCTCACAACCACAAAAGTACAATAACCCAAGCCAAATAAAATTAGTTTATGGCTGGGCTCAAAAGATATACAAAGAATAATCTCCCTAGCATGAATCTAATCGAACCAAGATGATGATGAAGAATTTGAACAGCCCGTTGGTTTTTCTCTCCCAATCGACTCTCTCTTTGAAGTAGGCAGCTAGGTCTTATGTTTATAAGAGATGGCTAGGTCAAAGTCTTTCTTGAGGAGGAAGTTAAGTTGGAATTAAATAGCATTAAAGAGATAAATCTCTTTTATTTATTTATCCTCTAAAAACTCCTCCTATTTTCATGGAATTTAATCCTTTTTTGATATTTTCATGGAACTCCAACTCTTCTAGGATTTATCTTTGTTTCACACAATGTTGGGTTTATCCAGTCATCAATTTTGGCTACCACTTTATCTTATCCTTAATTTTCGGCATTTTCCTCGGTAATTAGTTCGGCGTGTCCTTCCTGAATTGCCCCAGAAATTTGTTCGACAAGTCCTTCTTGAATTGCCTCGGCAATTTGTAATTTACCACGAAAATCCTAACATGCGCAAATAAAGCACCAAAGCAATATGTTTTTCCACAAAAACCACCTAACTATCTAATCAAGCTTAACTGTGAAAAGAAACATGAATTAACCCTTGAATGACTAATTATGCAACTAATATGAGCCTAAGTCTAACAATACTATGAGTAAAAAGGGTAATAAAAATAGTATTTTTGCACACTCATCAATGAACAACATGTATGGACTAAAACAGATACATACTCCCCTTAGAAACAAGTATAGATACATAAAGGAGCACAATTTCAAAAGCATAACAATCAATTAAATTCAAGCAATTTTTGCACCAAAAGGCTCTAAATGGTCAAGAAAGGCTAGTTAAACCTAACTCTCTCCTAAGAGACCAAAAACACTCTCTATCTAATGGTTTGGTAAAAATGTCCGCTAATTGGTTCAATGTGACTACATATTTTAGAACAACATTATTTTTTAAAACATGATCTCTAATGAAATGATGTCTAATTTTCATGTGCTTGGTTTTAGAATGTTGGATGTGATTCTTAGTGAGACAAATTGCACTAGTGTTGTCACACTTAAAAGGTATGGTACCTGTAACACCCGGGTTTGGGGGTCGGGTGAAAATAATATTAAAATAATGTTTCAGGATCAGCTTTATAATTAAAGTAAGAAATTAATATTTGGGCTTCGTATTTTCAGAACAAACATTTTATGTTGGACCTATATTGATTTGAAACTCAAATTCCATGGATTTTAGAGTTTATGAGAATGCCATCTCATGAATGGAAAAAGTGTAATTAAATGGTCTTTCAATTTAAAACCCCCTTTTTATTAAAAGACCATTTTAAACTCATCTTCATCTTCTTCATTTCCCATTTTTCACGTCAAAACCCCTTCCCCTCCAAGTTCACTATTTCATCATCTTCTTTGATCCTTGTTGGTGATTTTTGAAAGGTAATCTCGTTTTTGACTTGTCCTCATTTCCCTCTACAGGCTAGTACCCTTAGTCTTCATTATTGTTCATGATTTTGGAATTTGAAGTTTTGGAGTTTTTGATTAAAAATGCTATCTTTATTGTCTTAAACCTTAGCTTTTTATTTGTTGAGGTTATATGAGTTATTTACAACCTATAAGGTCCAACATATATGAATTTTAAAGGGTTTTATAAGGATTCTCATATTTGGGTTTAATGGGGGTTTTGGAGGGTGCTTGGTAAGGTTTTGGGGCTGTTTTGGGTGAGGATTTGTTGGCCGATGGTTATAATGTGTTTGGGTAGTGTTTTGAACATGTTTAAGAGTGCTTTAGATGGTTATATTGCTGATTTTTGCTGGGTTTTTGTGGAAGTACGAAAATGAGAATTTGGAGGATGAACTTGGCTTTAAATTGTGAGAATTGTAGTGGATTTGTGTGTTGGTGTTAAACTTTGGGTTTGTGGCTGATTTTGAGGTTAATGTATTGTTTTTGAATGGTTAGAAGCAAGAGAAAACAATGGAAAAGCTTCAGGCTCGAATTCGGAGACTTGGATGCTTGGTAGGCTAGTCGGCTTGTGCTAAATGGAGTGATCGGTGAGTGGTTATTATTTTTAAATGGTTTTTAAATATTGGTTCAAGCATGTGGACCTAGGTTGGGCTTGGTAAACCCACCTAGAGTTGAGATTAGAGTGGTAGCCTAATCTCAAGCTTAGTTCAGGAAACTTTTGGTTGAACTCCTAATTGCTTGGTTATGCCTCTTGTTTATTTGTATTTATGATAGTTATGTATATTGTGTTATACATGTTGTTGAGGCATGGTTTGATGCATTGTTATGTATGTGGTTTGGATTGTGAATTGTGCATGATTGTGATCATGGTGGGTACGTGCTAAGCACGGAAGTTGATATGAAATGATGTTGTGAAAGGTTATGGATTGTGTTTAATATTGGCACTAGTATGCTTGGGTAAAATGATCGATCATTAGGATGTTTAGTGTACACACGAGAGTCAAATGCGCGCGTGGTCTTGGTGACGGTAGTCATCAAGATAGAGTACGGGTTCGCCCGAAAATCTTCATATATATATTAGTCGGTGATGAGTGGAATCCCATCGACGGGGCGTGAGGATGAGTGGAATCCCCTCCGCGAGAAACGGTGATGAGTGTAATCCCACCGTAAGGTAATGGTTGTGGTTGGATGTACTTTCCAACGGTTATCCGCGTATTCGAGTCATAGCTAGGTGCCAATATGGATTGATATATGTGGTTGTTAATACATTGATATATGTATCTTCGTGTGTTGGGCTTATGAGTTGTTGATCATGGCATAATGTTGATTATATGTTCATGCATCATGTATATTTTGGCTCTTGTGGATCGGAGGTAAGATCATGCATTCTATCTTGGTTGTTGCTCATGCTTGGACCCTGTATTGTCGAGGTTTGTTTTATGATCTTACCCTCACTAAGCTTTTATGCTTACACTCCTTTTTGTTCGACAATGCTGATTAGTAGCTTGTGGGTGGCAAGGGTGAGGAAGGGCCTCCAAGTGTCGCTTTTGGTTAGCTCAAGTATGAACTTTAAATAGAAAGATTGTAATAGTCAAGCAATGGGATTTGAATGCTTTGGAGTTATGTTGATGTCAGTATGGTTTGTGGATGCTTTGTTTGAATTGTAAACCTTGTTTATGTTGCATGTCATGAATGCTTATATGTTTTGTTTCTAAGGCATGAGTCTTAAATGCAAAGTACGTCCTCTTTATGGTAAATGTATGAATCCTTTAGATGCATGATCCTTGTTCGTTTTGAATGTCTTGTATGTTGATATCTTGGTTGTTAAAGGTTGTATGTATGTTGTTTGTGGCTAGGGGAGTCGTAAATCGCATCTAGAGTTGAGTCTTAAGTCGTTTTGCTGCAAATTTGGGTATTGTAGTGCAGGGCGTATCGGTACGCCCAAGGGCCGTACCGATACGGTCCTACACTTTGGGACTCGAATTTGGTTTATCGTATCGGTACGTGGGGGTGTACCGATACGCCAAAACTTCACTGGAAATCTGATACTTTGACGAGATTTTGGCGTATCGGTACGAGCTCTAGGTGTATCGGTACAGTCTAATATCGTTGACCACGAGATGTTGACCGATGAGGGCGTATCGGTACGCCCAAGGGCTGTATCGATATGGTCTCACTGGTTTGACTTAGGGAAGTTAACTTGGTCAAGGCGTATCGATACCCTCTGCATGTGTATCGATACGGCCTGCTTTAAAAGGAAAAATGGGTTGTTTTAAAGTGTTGTTTTGGATGGTTGTTTTTATATTGTTGTGTTTCTGCTGTCGTGTTTCACATAGGACATAATAATGCATTTAGACAAGATAAGGTTAAAAGAAAATTTTACCAGGGTTGCTAACCGAGGTGGGACCTTAACGGGTTTCACATCGGTTTTCCCCGTGTAGCCTACTCGGACCGGTCAAACGTCCGGACCGGGACGATGGGGTTACAGTACCTACATCAATTCTATAATTTAAAAGTTATTGCTTCATCCAAAGGACTTGAGCACAACAACTTTCGGCCGATATGTATTCCACTTCGGTGGTAGATAGTGCTACGCTATTTTGTTTCTTAGAGAACCAAGATATAAGCAAACTACCTAGGAATTGACAAGTACTAGGGGTACTTTTTCTATCTATCTTACAACATCCATAATCTGCATCCGAGTAAGCATGTAGACCAAAGGATGAATCTTTAGGATACCAAAATCCTAAATAATGTGTGTCTTTAAGGTATCTAAAGATTCTGTTAACGGTTATAATGTGTGATTCTCTAGGACTAGCTTGAAATCTAGCACACAAGCAAACATGAAACATAATGTCGGGTCTACTTGCGGTAAGATAAAGCAAAGATCCAATCATAGAGCGATAAATCTTTAAATCAACACACTTACCTCCTTCATCCTTGTCAAGCTTTGTAGAAGAGCTTATAGGTATGGCTTGAGGTTTCACATTCTCCAAGCCAAACTTTTTAAGCATATCCTTGATGTACTTAGCTTGATTGATGAAGATGTCATCCTTCCTTTGTTTGGTTTGGAGCCCCAAAAAGAATGAAAGCTCCCCCATCATGCTCATCTCAAATTCACCTTGCATTAACTTAGCAAATTCTTGGCAAAGTAATTTGTTAGTAGAACCGAAAATAATATCACTAACATAAATTTGGACTACTAGAATATCTTTATATTTTCTTTTAATAAAGAGTGTAGTGTCCACCTTTCCTTTTGCAAAACCTTTTTTCAATTAAAAAGCTAGATAACATTTCATACCAAGCTCTAAGAGCTTGTTTCAAACCATATAAAGCCTTTGAAAGCTTAAAAACATGGTTTGGGTATTTTGGATCCTCAAAATCGAGTGGTTGTTCTACATGCACTTCTTCATTAATAATATCATTTAAAAATACACTTTTAACGTCCATTTGAAAAAACTTGAATTCATGAAAGCATGCAAATTCAAGAAGCATCCTATAACCTTCATACACTTTTTCTATCTATCTACAACCTCCATAATCCGCATTCGAGTAAGCATGTAGATCAAGGTTATGCAAGAAGCTTAAATGGGTTTTTAGAAACAAACTAAATGAGAGTGGTAACAGAGTGGTAACCTTGAGCAACAAGCATAGCCTTGTTTCTCACTATGTTACCACTCTCATTTAGTTTGTTTCTAAGAACCCATTTAATTTTTATTGTAGATTTATTACTAGGTCTATCAACTAATGTCCAAATTTGATTTCTCTCAAATTGATTTAATTCCTCTTGCATAGCCAATATTCATTAATCATCTTTTAATGTTTCTTTGATATTTTTAGGCTAATTAGGCCCGCTCCACCAAAACCTTATTTTGCGGTCCGTTTGTTATAGGTTTCGGTGGAACGGGTCTAATTAGGCCTTATAATGGACCCGTTGGAATTTTAACTGAGTAAAAAGTACATAAATTGAGTTTTTGCAATATCATCGTGTCGAAATGCTCGTAATCAAGTATATGAACTCCTAAAGTTTGATAAAACCTAGTTTTGCGGTCAGTTTTTTAAAGGTTTTGCTTTTGCGGGTCTAAGTAGGCCTCACAATGGACCCGTTGGAATTTTAACTGAGTAAAAAGTACAAAAATTGAGTTTTTGCAATATAATCATGTCAAAATGCTCATAATCAAGTATATGAACTCGTAAAATTTGATTAAGCCTTATTTTGCGGTCCGTTTGTTATACGTTTCAGTGGAGCGGGTCTAATTAGGCCTTATAATGGACCCTATGGAATTTTAACTGAGTAAAATGTACAGAAATGGAGTTTTTGATATATAATCATGTCAAAATGCTCATAATCAAGTATATGAACTCGTAAAATTTGATTAAGCCTTATTTTGTGGTCCGTTTGTTATAGGTTTTGGTGGAGCGGGCCTAATTAGACCTTATAATGGACTCGTTGATAGACCTAGTAATAAATCTACAATAAAAATTAAATGGGTTCTTAGAAACAAACTAAATGAGATAAATGCAGCATTGATAGCAAGTCAAAGAGAAGATCTAGTGGTTACCCTTTTGGATGGATCACCTAAAATTTCACCACCTTTGACATAGTTGAACTCCCTTGGTTAGGTAAACTCATCATCCTCTAGAGACATGTCCTTCAATGCTTTTAGAGGTGAATCTTGTGCTTCTTTCTCTTTGGTTGGAACCCCATCCACCTTTGATGATTTCCCATCATCAATGGCTTCAAAAATCTCTACATCATCATCATCACAAGAATCCTTCATCGGAAGGAGGTTATTATCGAAAACCACATGTATAAACTCTTCAACAACTAAAGTTATTTTTTTAATACTCGATAGGCTTTAGAGTTTAAAGAATAAACTATGAAAATGGTTTCATCATTTTTTGCATCAAATTTACCTAAATTGTCTTTTCCATTATTCAAAACAAAACACTTGCATCCAAATGGATGAAAATAGCTAATGTTAGGCTTCTTGGATTTTAAAATCTCATAAGGAGTTTTTTTTTTTAAATTGGCCTCATCATTACTTGATGTATTATGTAGCAAGTCGTATTTGTGGCTTCCGCCTAAAGATACTTAAGTAAATTATTTTCACAAAGCATGGTTCTAGCCATTTCTTCTAAAGTTTGGTTTTTCCTCTCAACTACCTCATTTTGTTGAGGAGTACGAGGTGCGGAAAAATTATGGCTTATACCATTTGAGTTACAAAAATCCTTAAAACTTAGATTTTGAAATTCAGTTACATGGTCACTTCTAATATTAGAAATTGATTGATCAAGATCATTTTGAGAAATTTTTGAAAATGTGATGAACTTTTCTAAAACCTCATCATTAGTACTTAAAAATAGAATCTATGTGTATCTAGAGTAATTATCTACTAATATAAATGCATATGATTTTTCACCCAAGCTCATTGTCCTAATAAGGCCAAAAAGATCCATATGAATCAATTGTAAAACTCTACTAGTAGAAACATCGTTAATAGGTTTAAAGGAGATTCTTTTGTGTTTTCCTTTTGCACATGCATCACAAATTTTATCAAGTGAAAAATTAATTTTAGGCACACCTCTAACTAGATCTTTTGAAACCAAATTTTCTAAAACACTAATGCTTGCATGTCCTAGTTTTCTATGTCATAGCCATGAGTCATGTTCATCTTTAGCAACAAAGCATGCATTAGAAATGTGTATGTCATCTAAATGCATCTTGTATATGTTTCCTATATGATGACCAATGAGCACTATTTTGTTTGTTCCAATGTTCAAGATTTTGCAACCATTTACATAAAAAAAACATTAAAGTCTTTATCACATTATTGACTAATGCTCTATAAATTATGTTTTAGACCGTTGACATACAAAACATTATCAATGAGTATGGAAGAGTGATTACCAATGGATTCAATTCCTTCAATGTGGCCTTTGGAGTTGCCACCAAATGTCATTACTCCACTTTTTGGCTTTAGCTTCAAGAATCTACTCTTGTCACCGGTCATGTGTCTTGAGCATCCACTATTAAGGTACCATGTGTTTTGACATGTAGCTTTGGCCTTGTAGCAATGCTCCCCTTACAAACAAAGATCAGGTCTTGATTTTTGGTGCCCAAATCTTTTTGGGTCTATGAGAATTAGCTCCCAAAATTTTGGTTCCCTTAGGAATCCAAGAAGACATAACAATAATATTATTAGAAGCAACTAGTTCTTTAGGAACTCATACACTTCTAATTCTCTTACCTTTAGAGGGACTTTGGAAGCCTCTTTGTTTGTATCCAACAAAGTTTCTTTTCACATAGTTGGGTTTTGAAGATTGTCCTTTCTCAAAACTAGATGTCTCAACTTTGCTTAAGAAAACTTTGAGATCATTTACCTCCTTATGGTGAAGATCATGAAGCTCGAAAAGAAGGTTGTTTAAATCTACATTTTCCTTTTCAAAATACTTTTGGTTTTCTTGTAGATCAAAAACCTTATTCTCGAGTTCGGAGTTGGTTTTGGATAAAGAATTATTTTGGTATTTCAAATCGGAAATTGTTTTCTTGTTTTTTCAAAATTGATTCTTTAAACTTTTCTATCAACATATACCTCTTATAGCTCATCATAAGCTTCTTGAAGCTCATCAAATGTAAAATCAAAAGACGATGAGTTAGAGATTACCTTAAGATCTTCTTCAAGAGTCATGAGGCAAAGATTGACCACTTCTTGCTCCTCTTCATCGGATGATTCCTCATCACTCCAAGTAGCAACATGTGCCTTGAGCTTCTTCTTCTTTTTGAAGCTCTTCTTCTTAAGTTGAGGACAATCGGTCCTTATACGCCCCGACTTCTTAACTCAAACCATATTAGTTGATCCTTCTCTTCCTCCTTATTCTTGTTCTTGAAGTCTCTTGTTCATTGGAATTTTCTTCCTCGATTAGACTTTATAAACCGACTGAATTTTTTGGCTAGCATAGCCAACTCTTCAAGTTCCTCTTCTCTTTAATCACTTTCTTCTTGTGAGGATTTGAGAACAATTTTGGTTTTCTTCTTCTCTACCTCTTTCTTTTCCATCTTCTTCTCTTCTCTTTTCATCTTCTCTACCTTACTTCATAATTTCATGAGTAATGAGAAAACCCATAAGAGCATCGAGCTTCAAAGTCAAATCCTTTGCCTCGATGATGATGGTTCTCTTCCCATCCCATAATTTAGGAAGAGAATAGAGAAGCTTTCGGACAAGCTTATCTTTGGGAATAACTTCATCGAAGCCTTTGAGACCGTTGACGATCACGGAGAAATGATCGAACATATTTGTGACATTCTTATCGGGCTCCATCTTGAAGTTCTCGTAGTTGATGTTGAGGAGTCTAATCTTGGTCTCCTTAACATCGTTGGTGCCCTCATTGGTGGTCTCGAGCGTGTCCTACACCTCATTCGCACTTGTACACGAAGACAACTTCGAGTGCATATCTGGTCCAAGTGCACAAAAGAGCATGTGCAAGGCCTTGTCGTTTACTTGTAGCTTTTTTCTTTCATCATCCGTCATTTCTTACTTTGATTTTGGAACTTGCTTATCTCCTTCTTGCTTCATCAGAATGGATGGACCATCTTCGATTACATCTCAAAGGAGAAAGTCGTTGGGCTTGATGAATAGCATCATCCGATTCTTCCAATATGATAATTGTTTTCATTGAAGAAATGCAGTTTGGTGATCGATTGAGACTCGTACAAGTTTTGGCTGGAGGTAGATGTCATGGCTTGAATGAAGATTGATGTATCTCTCATAGAATAACTCAATAGGGTGTTAATTCTTCCAATAAGTTTACCTCTGATACTAATGATTGAGATAATCAATCGAACAATATGACCAATAGGGGTGAATTGGTTATTAAAAATTGAAGGAAAACAATTTGGAAATGAGAAAAATAAGGACATAAGAATTTATAGTGGTTCAAGGTTCTAACAAGCTCTACATCCACTACCTGAGCTTCCCACTAAGGATTCCAAACAATTCACTGAAGAATTTCGTCTCCTTTTCTAGGCTTAGGAGGAAATCGTTACAAACCGATTAATCTTTCTACCCAAAGCTTAATCAAACTCACTCTTTTACAAGAAGTGTTTAGCAAATGAAAATTTGACCTCTCAATAGGTAGATGATTTCCCAAATACAAATGTACACTTCCTAAACTTGAAATAAAGAATTACAATGAAGATTACACAAGTTGGGCACAAGGGTTTGACTCTAAAATCTCAAAGTGATTAGATTTTTCTTGGATGGTTTAAATTCTTTCAATAGTTGTTGTTGAAGCTTTGAAGGCTTTCTTTTGTATCTCCTTATTGATTTTTAACCGTTTGGGTGGTTGAAGTCATCCATAGAGCCGTTGGGTTTCATTTTTTGGCGCAATAAATGATGTTTGGTAGACATCCGTATCGGTACACGAACAGTTGTATCGGTACCTGCCATAAGAAGAAAGAGTTGTTATAGAGTAAAAAGTAGGGGCTTGTCGATACACGTGAGGGGCGTATCGAAACAGCCTTAGTGTAAAATGGGGGTCGTATCGAAACGGCTAGGCCGTATTGGTACGAATTTTGCTCACTAGAATCTGAGTGCAAAAATTGCATCGGTACGCCTCTTAGGCGTATTGGTACGGGTAAACGATCATTTGAAATTTGTTGATTCCAATAATTGACAAGACAACGATCAAATTAATAAATGAAAAGATTTGAAAATCTTTAAGACATTGTATTGATACGGTGGAGGCCGTATCAGTACGTTAGAGCGTAAACTTAAACCCAAATGAATATCGTATCGAAACGAGCATGGCCGTATCGATACACTAAAGCTTAAATACAAATCCAGATGAAGGATGTATCGAAACGATATGCCAAATAAAAATTCCAGTAGTGAAAAACTGTATCGAAACGCATAAGGTGTATCGACACGCCTAGGCGTATTTGAAGAATTTGGCTTGGAAAACACTTAGAAAATTTATTTGGATTTAGGTTTCAGACTTAGCAATTTTTTCTTGTTGATTTGTGAGACTTTTGAATACTTAAAAATTTATTTTCTTTTATAATTTAGTCCCTTAAACAATTTTTATATCAAAATCGCTTGAGGTTTTATAGTAAAATTAACTAATAGCTGATAGTTGTTTAATTATTTAAACAAGCAAAATGACATGTAAAGATATGATTATATTTGATACTTGTTTGAATAGTTTATTAGTTATTAATATTTTATATTTATTAATATTAATTAGATTATGAAAAATAATTTTTAATATAGCATTACTAAGCATATTTGAAGGGTCTATATATTAATTTATTATTAATATAATTATTTTTAATACAATTTAATCAATTGTATTAGTTCATAAATGTCACAATGTAAATATGCGAGGTTGAAGAATTAAAATAGAAATGGTTAAATTTAGGTTATTTGGAGATTTTTTTATAATTGTTAAGGGTAAAAGGGTCTTTATAATTCTTATGCCAAAACATTTAATTTCAAAAACTCATATTTAAAGATTTCAAAGGTGAAGAGGTTTATCTTAGGACGAGAGCAACATATTTCTATTTGGAATCTTTCCAATAACAAACGATAAAGATCAGAAAACAAGAAACAATACCTTCAATAAGAACTTATGAAATTTAGAGTGTCGTCGGTTAAATGGACATAATATTTTCGTTTAGGAGAGAAAAACGAATTTGAGTCAAAATTTAAAACTTATTGGCCACAATCGATGACAACCAATGGTTATCAGTCGCAACTATTAGTGGCCAGAATCTAAATAGAGGGAAGGAAAGAGAAATGAAGAAAAAAATAACAAAAAAGGAAAATAAAAAAAATAAGCAGAAAAAAAAGATTTTATATGTACTAAAAATTACATCGTTTCTGTGTAATTTATTCTTTCAAAAACGTCATTTTGGTGTCGTTTGTTAATGTCACAACGTCGTTAACTATTTAAAGATAAAGTGACAAAAAAAGAGCATTTCAAAAGTCTAGTGATTAAATTAAAATTTTAAAATTCAGTGATCAAAATAGAAGTGAAAAAGAAAGTTCAGTGGTAAAAATGTGTAATTTACCCAATAAAATATAATAGTGATATGAAATAGATTGGATATTACATACGATCCTTTATTCCAATTTACTTCAATTACAAAAGAGACAAAAGTATAAAATTATCAATATATTCAGAGAGTGAGAAAGAGTTTGAGGTAGTCAATTTAAAAAATAAAGGTTTAAATTAACATATCTAAAAAATTTGAATGGTTTAATTTTATTTTTTTAAAAAAGTTGGGCTCTAACTAAAATTTTTAAAATTTTGAGAGACTTAATGAAAAATTAAAAAAATATGGGAGGAATTTAATTAAAAATATTTAAAACTTAAAACTTATTATGAATTTATAAAAATTTATGGGAATCAAATTATATTTTTAAAAATTTGAAGGGACTAAATAACAGATTTCCCAAAGTTAAGGAAGCCATGGCCACACAAGCTGCTGAGCGTTTGATCGATTCGAGTAAAAAAATTTGAGTTAATCGAATTGGTGCGTCATATTTTACAACTCAAAATTTATTTGATTTTTTTTCGATTCGAGTTGAGTTCTCGGGTTACTATACAAATTTAATTGTGTTTATTTATCATGTTATATTACAGTTTAATTCCAATTTAAACGACTTTCTCTAATCATATAAGATATGCATATATAATTTAAACAACTTTCTCTAATCATATAAGATATGCATATATTTTTAGCATATTTTTCCTATGTGACATATATTTCTTCATATTTATTTTTATTTTGTTATATATATCAGGAAAATTTGAGGGACTTGAGTCGAGCTTAAAAATCAATCCACTATTTACTAAAAAGTTTTAGTTATTTTAGTTATTCGAATTTCTACTTTATAACTCAAACTATATTTGAATTTTTTTTGGTCGAGTCAAGTTTAAGTAATTTTGAGTAGAGTCAGAATGAATCGAACCAAAAATTTCAATTTTTTTTAGTGGAATAGGTAAAACTCACCCTTACAAGTCGCTATCATGTTCAGCCGGCCGCCTATGGGTTCAGATCTAGTGCCTGATTTTTAAATTTGTTTATTTACTAAAAAAGAGTATTTAATTTGTGGACACCCTTAGACAACTTTTTGTTGGCAAAAGGGACAAAATTATAAAATTACCAATGTATCCTTATAATGATTTCGGTGGTTTTAGTTTATGTACTTCCCTTCTATAGTATAATTAAGGTAAATCACATTGGTTGTCAGTCGATTTTATTTTGGTTTCTAATTTTTAATTTTTGATCACTTGCTACTTGGCTGGTTGTTAAATAATTAGTAAAATAGTGATTTAGTTTCTGTTTTAATTAGTATAATAATATTTTTAATAGTTTTAAATTGATTATAAAATCGTATATGTTCGTATTTTTTTAACCGTATCATAATATACACTTTACACATAAATTTGTTCGAACCTGAATCTCTTAAGATGAATATTATCGTTTTTTTTTACTAAAACCGCTCATTGAGTTTAGTATGATAATATATTTAACTTCCAACATTTATACATTCTATTAGAATGGGTAGGAGTGTTCATGGACGGTTAACTGTACCCACACGACTTACCGGTACAGTTATCGAAAGTCTCGATCGATATTTTGATGAACCGTTACCGTCTCATTTAAATCGATTATCACCTAAACGGTTAACCGGTTTATTGGGTATGGTTACTCGGTTAACCATGAACCGTTTTATATATTTATTACTACTAAATTTAATAATTTAAAAAAATCAACCAATGAAAATCATAAATATTTATATTAAAAAGTCTTCAAAATTTAAAACAATTAAAAATTTAGAAAAATTATACTAATTACACAAATATTAGTAATGATTAATAATTTATATTAATTACACAAATATTTGTATAATTAATAATGTGATATTATTATAATTTAATATCATTATAATTTTTAAAAAATTCGTTAAAATCTCATTCGTTGTTTGAGTCAACCAAAATCGAGACAAGAACACCGAAAGATAAAAAAACATACTCTAAATTTATTTCATTTCACGATCACAATAACATGAACACGAGCTCAATAGAGTTGTTCAAGATCAAATGTAAAGAAAATAAAGACACGTCAACATGAACCGTTAAAGGAGCTGCAAGATCAAACCAATGCCCCAAGACACAAAATAACTACAACCACACTGAAAACTCGACAGAAACAAAAGGATGCAACACATATACCACTATATTTCAATACTAGAATAGATACACGTTCGAATAGAGGTACACTACACGTTTGATTATTATTAAATTTTCTTATAGAGGTACACTACAAGTATGGTAATTACACATATATTAGTAATAATCAATAATTTAGTATTAATATAAAATTTTCTTATTAGTTTTTTCGGTTAACCGTTTAACAAAAAATCGTAACCGTCCTCGTCCCGTTTAACCGTTAATTTTATTGATACAGTTACCGTATCGTTTCGACTGATTTTTACAGGTACAGTTACCTACCATTTAGTCTGATTTTTATTTTTTTTCGGTACGGTACATCGGTTCGAGTTTTATGAACACCCTTAAAAATGGGTTATAATATTGAATAAATTAAAAAATTTAACTTTATATATTTACAAAGTCATAATCTTAAAAATAAAAAGTTTGAACCCAACAAGTGTTTTAGTGGAAAAGCATATGATGTTTATATAGGAGACACGTGTTCAAATCGTTTTGTCTATAAAATATCTGCCCATTGTCAAAGTTAAGAATATGTATGAACATATACTATATTGTAATCACCTTTAAATCATTCAAAAAAAAGTTGATTATTAAAATATAAACAAATTCAAAATAAATATATAAAAATCATAAAAGTCATTCCCCTAGCTTCCGTATTGCTTGGGAATTCCCTATAAAAGGGTTTTGGCTTGGGTTCGTTTCCCTTCAGCACAATTGGGTTTGGTTTTTCGGTTCAGATAGTAATTATTTTTTTTCAATTTGTTTATTAAAATATTAAATTTAATTATTATTTAATTTACGGTAAAAATATAAAAATAATTAAAAAGTCAAAAAAAAATAGAGTTTACGCTTTATATTAACCTAATTACCAAAAGGTCTTTAAAGAATAAGAGGACATCAAAATCACTTGATTATAGGATATTTTAATTAGGGCCGAGCATTTGATCGAGTCGAGTCAAAAAATTTCGAGTTATTCGAGTTGACACGTCTAATTTTGTCATTCAAACTTTATTTGAAATTTTTTCGAGTCGAGTTTATGAAATTCGAGTCGAGTCGACTGGAGTCGAGTCGAATGTCGAGTTTCTATACAAATTTAATTGTAATTATTTATAATGTAATAACATGGATTGATTCCAATTTAAACAATTTTTCAAATAAGATTTTTAATGTTATTTAATAAATCAAATATTATCTAAAATTATATAATACATTTATAATACATTTAATTGTAATTATTTGTAATGTAAGTCAGTTCTTTAATTTACTAAACAATCAACACTGTCTTACACCGGTATAAGTTAGTTCTTTAATTTACTAAACAATCAACACTGTCTTACACCGGTGTAAGTCAGTTCTTTAATTTACTAAACAATCAATACTGTCTTACACCGGTGTAAATCAGTTCTTTAATCTACTAATAAATTTCGGTTTATTCGAAAACTGACTGAATTAACCGAAATTTATTCGGTTCGGTTAATATATTTCGAAAAAGGTTCTGTTCGGTTAACAGTTAATTTATTGTGCGTGCATAAGCAATGGTATATAGGTTCTGTAGTGTTCGAATGGCAACAAATTTAAAACCCAATGTTTTAACTCTTGATACCTCCAGATTTCTGAAAAAAAGTTTAGAACCGCTTTACGTGAATGAAGTAAAGTGCTAAGGAAGTCGGGAAGGAATGGATTAAAGAAGGTTAAAGCATAATCTAAACGACATAGTTTTATGTAATATTAAATTATTCAGTTTTTCGGTTATTCGAACTTCTAAAATTCAGACTCGACTTGAACTCAAAATTTCAACGAGTTGTTCGAGTCAACTCGAATAGCTCGAAATTAAAAAAATCAGTTTTTTCGAGTCGAGTCGAGTTTTGTCCAACCCTAATTTTAATAAATTAAATTTATAAATATTATAGATAATTAGGCAGACCAAATAACTGGTTTTGCTTGAAACTGTAAATCATAACTGAACCGAAATAATTTTTAGAAAAATTTTGTAGCGAAATTGAATTATTAGGATCAAAATTCCACAAGTAAAAAACTCTCCAAGTGATTTCATTAAAAAATTGGACTGAAAAAATCATCCAAATAATAAGTATTTATTAGGGATAGAGCCAGAATTGAGAGCTGAAGGGCAAAAAAACATAAATTTTGAGGGGCTAATTCATAAATAATTTAATTTATATATAATCTAAAGATAATATTTTTGAGGGGGGGTTGAGCCCCTTGCAATGCTAGAGTAAATTCATCCCCGGTCTTTATATAAAAGATAGTGGTGGTTATACTAAAAAGAAAGAAGACAGTTGAGCTCTCTACGTGTGTTGAGTTTTTCGGTGCTCGATTCCTTTAACCGTTCTTGCTTGCCAAGTGGTGGAGAAGTGGAATTTTGGGTGTAAGTGATGTGGAAGCTAAAAAGATCAATGACACAATGATTTATAGTGGTTCAACCTTCTAACCAAGGTCTACATCCACTACCTTAGCTTCCCACTAAGGATTTCCAATCAATTCACTATTGATTCTTCCCCTTTTCTAGGCTCAGAAGGAAACCCTTATACACAGATCAAGCTTTCTACCCAAAGCCTTGATCAAACCCTCTTTACAAGAGAAAAGATAAGCAAAGTCAAATCCCTCTAATAGGTATTTGTTTGCACAATTTAGCTCTCACCTAAAACCTAAAACCTAAAACACTTGAGCATAAGTTGTTTTACAATTGAAGCATTAACCATTACTAGATGCTTGGAGGTCCCTTTTATACTCCTTTTTGAGTTTGTAGTCGTTACTAGCCGTTTGGATTGAATTGGAGCCGTTGGAAACTTTATTTCCCATCTTTAATGATGTTCTGCAGCCTTCCGTATCGATACGCGTGGACCTGTATCGGTACGACCTTCATCAGAAACTAGCCGTTGGCTCTTGCAAGCCTAAGTGTATCGATACGCTTGAGGGCGTATCGGTACGGTATGACATTTAAAAGACCGTTGGGAAACTAGCCGTTGGGGTTGTTAAAATAGGGATCGGTACGCTTACCAGGCGTATCGAAACGATCCCTCTCCGTATCAAAACGGCAAAGCACGTTTCGATACGGCTTTTGGCAGTGACCAAACCTGGGCAAAAAGGTATCGATATGGGTTAGACTGTATCGGTACGGGCAACCTGAAAATGCAAGTTTGGCTGTTTTAAATCATGAAAAACTTTGCCAAAAACCTTTTGAGATCCCTCAAACATAAATTCAAGTTGTTTGGACTTAAAGACAAATTTTGAATTCTTTTCAAATTAGTCCAATACATTTTTCAAATATTATATCAAAACATTATTTCTACAATCTCCCCCTTTTGATATAATAAAACCAACTTGAAAAATTGTTTGGGATTCTTCCCCTTTAAGTTTAAAAATGTGAAAAAGAGATGAAAAATTTGAAATTAATTTGAGCTCCCTCTTATTCATTTGAAAATTCAATTCTTTAAACAATTTCCCCCCTTTTTGTTATATCAAAAAGAATTCAAAAGACATTAAGTTCAAAATAACTTGAGAGGTTGAAAAGATGACAAAAATTAAGAATTTTTGGTTTTAAAATGACTCTCTCTTACTTAAAGCATCATTAAAATGTTAGTCCAACATATATGATCATCTAGTTGAAATTAAAAAAAAAACAAATAAAAGCAAAAACAACTAAATTTTACCGCACTTGAACCCAAGGGAGAATGTGAAGCCTTCCTTCTTCAAGTGTTCTTCCTTGTGTGCATGGAGCTCCCCCTCAGAGTTTGACTTGTTGATCACTCTCCACCACACCTAGCAAAAGACAATCAAGTAATTTTTGGTATCCAAATTGCTTTGGATCCATAGACGTTAGTAGCACAAAATTTAGTCCTCTTAGGAATCCATTTTTCAATTTCATTCTTTTTAGTTGAAGTGGTTAGTCCTTTTGGGACCCAAACACTTCTAAAACATTTACCGTTTACAAATCTAGGGGCACTAGATTGTCTTACATAAAAATTTGATTTTTCAAAATTAATTTTCTTTTCAAGCTCTTTGGAAATCAAATTTTTTTCTTCTTGAACTTTATGGAGCAAATTTTGTAAATCAAAATATTTTTGTTCAAACTCTTCGAGTTTTGCTTCAAGTTCAAGTTTGGTTTTAGAAATCAAATCATTTTGAATTTTCAACTTTGAAATCATTTTATTGTTTTTTAAAATGTGATTTTTAAACTCTAAAACCAAATCGTCATAGGCATCTTGTAATTCATCAAAAGAGTAAGAACATGAAGTAGATGAATTAGAAGTTACCCATGAATCTTTTTCGATGGCCATAAGGCAAAGGTTGGCTTGTTCATCGTCGGTGGAGTCCTCATCACTCCAAGTAGCCACATATGCCTTCTTCTTATGGCTTGAAGTGATTGCCCTCTTCTTTTTCATGGATTCTCGTTCAAGCTCTCTCAAAGCTTTCTTCATGAACGGGGCATACTTCTTGAAGAGATGAACTATCTCTTCTTCATCATCCTCCTCTTCACTTGAATCTACATGATGGCATATGGAGGATTTAAGAGCAATGGCATTAGTGTTGATATCAAGCCCTTTGAGCTTCTTCTCCCCCATAGCTCTAATTTATTCCCTCTTTTTCTCATCTTCTTTGTTTTTCTTCATTATTTGATGAGTGAGAAGTGACCCCATGAGTTCATCAAGCTTCAAGGTCTTCAAATTCTTAGCTTCGATGGTGGCATGACTCGGGAAGTGAGTAGATGAGCTTTCGGACAAGCTTTTCTTCCGAGATGGCTTCTTCATAGCCTTTGAGACCATTGGTGATAATGGAGAACCTATCAAACATCTTCTCGATGTTTTCTTCTGGATCCATCTTGAAGTTCTCATACGCTAGGTTGAGGAGGCCGATCTTGGTCTCTTTTACTTTATCGGTTCCTTCGTATGTGACTTCAAGCTTGTCTCATACCTCATTGGCACTCTCACAAGAAGACATCTTCTCATAGACGGTTGGGCCAAAAGCACAAAAGAGAATGTGCAAGGCTTTGCAATTAAGCTACATCTTCTTGCGATCTTCGGCACTTCATTCTGCTTTACTTCGTTGAGGCACAAATGGACCATCTACTACTATGTCTCATAGCTTGTAGTCCCTTGACTTTATGAAGAACTTCATCTTTGTCTTCCAATGGGCATAGTGAGTTCCATCGAAGAAGGGCAGTTTGTCAATGGATTGCGCCATTGAGCCGGTTGAGTAAAATGATGATCGAGCTTGCCGGATCTTCTCAATAGGATGTTAATCCTCTTTAATTGAGCAAAGCTCTGATACCAATAGTTAGGTTTTTCGGTGCTCGATTCCTTCAACCGTTCTTGCTTGCCAAGTGGTGGAGAAGTGGAATTTTGGGTGTAAGTGGTGTGGAAGCTAAAAAGATTAAGGACACAATGATTTATAGTGGTTCAACCTTCTAACCAAGGTCTACATCCACTACCTTAGCTTCCCACTAAGGATTTCCAATCAATCCATTATTGATTCTTCCCCTTTTCTAGGCTTAGGATGTAACCCCCTCGTCCCGGTATGGACGACTGGCCGGTCCGAATGGGTCACACGGGGAAAACCAAAATGAAACCTGTTAGGGCCCCACCTCGGTTAGCAACCCTAGAAATTTCTTTTAACTATTATCTTGTCTAGAGGCATTCATACATCCTATGTGTGATACGACAGTGGAAAGACAACAAGCGATGTGAATAATCAAGCAAACAATTAAAAGGAGTCCATTTTAGTTTACACAGCAGGTCGTATCGATACTCTTGAAGAGGGTATCGATACGCCTTGACTAGGTCAACAGCCCATAGTCAACATAGAGAGACCGTATTGGTACACTGGTTGACCGTACCGATACGCCCTCACTAGTCAACTTCTCACAGTCAACGAAATGAAATTGTATCGATACACCCTAGACTCGTACCGATACGCCAAATTCTCATCAAAATCTCATATTTCCAGATAGCTTTTGGCGTATCGATACACCCCTGTGTATCGGTACGCTAGGCTTAAACTGAGCCCCAAAGTGTAGGGTCATATCGATACGGCCCTTGGGCATACCGATATGCCCTGCACTGCAAGACTCAATTTAGCTGCAACACGGACCAAAACTCAACTCTAGATGCCTTTTAAAACTCACCAAACCACAATCAAACATTCATACAACATTTAGCAAGAAAGATCAATCATGCGAGACTACTTAAACGAGCTAACATGGCATACATCTCAAGGTAGGCATTTAGGTAGAATACTAGCATAAGACATACATGGCAATTAAACACACACTTGAACATTCCATAACAAGGTTTCTCATGCTTTTTAACAAACATACAAGCATCCATGGCAAAAGGTCTTAAACCTTCAACACGTATAGAATTCAAGCAACAAGGTAAACATGGTTTGCAACCCACGACATAGAAGCATAAACATATCCAACATAGCATCAACAACTCAACATGCTAGAACATCAACAAAATCAAACTAAGGAGTTTGACACCAACTCCATACAAGTCTAGTACCCCCATCGTCTAGGCATTATTACAAAGACATAAATCATACATTAGCTACTTGAGAACTCCAAAAAGGCTCCTCCCTTGCCCACTTGCCTCCCGAACTCTAACGATCTGCATGTTGGAAAAAGAAGAGCGTAAGCTTGATAGCTTAGTGAGCGAAGCTCTAAAACTCAACAATCATGCAGTTTCAAAAATGCTTTTCTTATATGATAAGTAAACCATTGTATGCATGGAAGGTATCATGATAATACAACTACATGGTTTGCACATGCACAACCAACACACACACGGTGGGACCACACATCACCGTTCGACTAGTAGTTTTCCGATGGGACCACTCATCACCGTAGTTCTGACAACCATCACGCAGGGCTCGACATCAACACGACTACACAACAACAACGGATGTAAAAGCAATCCACAATGCACATGGTAACACAACAATTAATCACACATCATCTCATAACCATTAAGGTAGAATTAGTAACTTACACTTGGGTTTAGGCGAGCCCTCAAGGCTCCACCCAAACCCCCAAGAATCTTATTTCGAAAGCAAAAACAAGGTTAAACATTTCCACTCACCATTGCATCCCAAACGGAAGCCGAACACCGATCTCAATTCTCCAATTTCCCCGGATTCGTGCCCGAAGCCTCTCCAATGGTTTCCATTGGTTCTAGTCAATCAAAAACAACAATTTACTCAATCATTCGGCCCCAAAATCACTGTCACAATCAAGATACATTTCCAAGACCCATTTACCACATTTCCAACCCATGAACTAACAAAACATCCTCCATTTTCGTACTCCTTAATGACTCAGCAGGAAACTACAAAATCCAATGCTCAAAACATCTACAAACGTCCTCAAAACACCCTCCTAATATCACTATAACCCCAACCCATCTCTTTTTCACAAAACCACGCTAAAGCACAAAGTTTGACACCTTTAAAAATACCCCCAAAACCCAATTTCGGGATTCTTAATAAAAATCAACCAAATTGAGATATAATGTACCTTAGGGCTAGGTTAACTCATAATTTAACTCTACACATCAAAACAAAACAAAAATCCTTTAAAGTTTCATGCTTTCTCTTCAAAAACTTGAAAACCTTAAAAGAGGATTTCTATGAAAACTAAAGCTATGGAAATTTTGGAAATAGTGAGGAGAATTCAAAAACGTGCTTACCTTGAAGAGAACACTTGAAATGAGGGTGAGATTTGATGGAATAGTGTTTTGGGGGATAAAAGGGGTTTAACGTGAAATGAAGAGAAGAAGAAGATGATGGATAGCCAAATTTCAAAAACCCCCTTTTCTCATATTTTATTTCCTTTTACTTTAAAATTACCAAAATGCCATTAATGACTCAAACTCTTTTTTTAATTTAACCCAAAGCTTAATATTTTGAAACGAACCCACAACTCGAACCCGATTTACCTGAGTAGCATCCGACCCCTAAACTCGGGGCGTTACAACTCTCCCCTACTTAAAGAATTTCGTCCCCGAAATTACCTGACTGAAAGAGATAAGGAAACTGCCTTTCCATATCCTCTTTTCTCTCCCAAGTGGCCTCGTCCACCCCTCGACGTTGCCACCTCACCTTGACCAATTCAATTGATCTACCACGCAACACATTGCTGTCTGAGGCTAAGATCTCCACTGGTTCTTCATCATATGTCAAATCTAGATTCAATCTGATCTCTTCCACTAGCATTACATGAGACGGATCCGGTCTATACTTTCAGAGCATCGACACGTGGAACACATCATGAATCTTCTCTAGTTCGGTCGGGAGTCTCAATTTATAAGCAACGAGACCAATCTTTTCAACTACCTCATAAGGCCCGATGAATCTCGGACTCAACTTACCTATCCTACCGAACCTCATCACCTTCTTCCAAGGTGAGACCTTCAAAAACACTTTCTCACCCACGACATACTCTATCTCTTTCCTCTTTAAATCGGCATACAATTGTTGTCGGTCTGAGGCTGCCTTCAGACGATCACATATCAACTTTACCTTCTCGGTAGTACCCTTAAGCAAATCGGGCATCAGTACAAGCTTTTGTCTGGCTTCGACCTAACAAATTGGAGTCCTACACTTCCTACCATACAGAGCTTCATACGGTGTCATCTGAATACTAGCCTGGTAACGGTTGTTGTATGCAAACTCTACTAACGGTAGATGTTTCTCCCACGACCCCTGAAAATCGATGATACAACATCTCAACATGTCTTCCAACACCTGAATCACTCTCTCAGACTGACCATCTGACTGCGAATGATACGAAGTACTGAAGTTCAACCAAGTACCCAAGGCACGATGCAAACACTCCCAAAATCTAGCTGTAAACCTCGGATCTCGGTCTGACACAATCGATTTCAGTACCCCATGTAGCCTCACTATCTCCGTGATGTACAGATCGGCCAACTTATCTAAAGTATAGGTGGTATGAACAGGTATGAAGTGAGCACACTTAGTAAACCTATCAACTATCACCCACACTGAATTCTTCCTCGAAGAAGTCAACGGTAACCCTGACACAAAATCCATGGTGATACGTTCCCACTTCCATTCCAGAATCTTCAACGGCTGTAACAACCATAAAAGAAAACTGATGCTCGGCCTTGACTCGCTGACAAACCATACACTTACTCACGAACTCGGCCACATCATTCTTCAATCCAACCCAATAGTACTCTTCTTTTAACCCTTGATACATCTTCGTACTACCCAGATATATAACAAAAGGACTATTATGAGCTTCGTTCAAGATCGTACGCCTCAACTCGGCATCTTTCGGAACTACTATCATATCCTTGTAACACAGGATCCCACTCTCACCAAAACAATAATCGGTAGGCTTTTCTTCGGCTATATCTTGCACGTGAGGTGACAAAGACTCGTCTCGCAACTGCTTCTCTCGAATCATTTGAGCTAGCAAAGGCTTAACCTGAAGTTCGGCTATCAACAACCATCCTTGGACACACTCAATCTTGCAAACATAGCCCGCAACTCAACTGCCACTTTTCTACTCAAAGCATCGGCCACTACGTTTGCCTTACTCGGATGGTACTCTATCGTAAGGTCATAGTCCTTAAGAAGTTCTAACCACCTACGCTGCCTAAGGTTCTACTCCCTCTGAGAGATCAAGTACTTCAAGCTCTTGTGGTTGGCATATACAGTACACTTCTCACCATAAAGATGGTGTCTCCAAATCTTCAATGCAAACACCACTGCGGCTAAATCTATGTCATGGGTGGGATAGTTCTTCTTGTGAACTTTCAATTGTCTCGAAGCGTAAGCTACCACCTTACCTTCTTGCATAAGCACACAACCCAAACCTACGTATGATGCATCACTATAAACCACAAACTCTCTCCCTGGTTCAGGCTGAATTAAGATAGGAGCTTCGGTCAAAGCTTTCTTCAACTTCTCAAACGCTTCTTGCCTTGCATCTGACCACTCATACAGAACATTCTTCTAAAGCAACTTAGTCTATGAGCCGCTATCCTAGAAAATCCCTCGACAAATCTTCTATAGTATCCCGCCAAACCTAGGAAACTGCAGATTTCTGTCACTGACTTCGGTTGTTTCCAATTCACTATAGCTTTTATCTTCTTGGGATCCACACTAATCCCATTAGTCGAGATCATTTGACCTAGGAAGACTACCTCCCTAATCCAAAACTCGCATTTGCTTAGCTTGGCGTACAACTGATTCCCTAATAGGGTCTAAAGCACTAACCGCAAATGTTCATCATACTCTTCTTCGGTACTTGAGTACACTAGGATGTCATCTATAAACACTACCACAAATCTGTCTAAGAACTCATGAAACACACAGTTCATTATATCCATGAAAGCTGCTGGAGCGTTAGTCAACCCAAAAGGCATCACCAAGAACTCATAGTGCCCATAACGTGTACGAAAGGCTGTATTTGGTATATCTATATCCTTTACCTTCAACTGATAGTACCCGGATCTCAAGTCGATCTTCGAAAACACGGAAGCACCTCTCAACTGATCAAGCAAGTCATCTATCCTAGGCAAAGGGTACCTTTTCTTCACTGTCACTTTGTTCAACTACCTATAATCTATACACATCCTCATGCTACCATCTTTCTTTTTCACAAACAAGACCAGAGCACCCCATGGAGAAATACTAGGCCTAATGAAACCCCTATCGGCCAACTCCTGAAGCTGTGTCTTCAACTATTTCAACTCCTTCGGTGTCATTCTATACGGAGCAATAGACACTGGTGCAGAATCAGAATACGTCTCAATAGCAAACTCAACTGCTCTATCTGGAGGCAAACTCGGAAAATCACATACTGTCCTGATGTCTTGCGGTCTCACCTCACTCATATTCGGATTCATCACATAAGCCAAATAAGCCTGACAATCCGAACCCAACAACTTCTGAGCTTCCAAAACCGAAACAACATTGGACAAGAACCTAACGTTCTCTCCAACTACCACAACCTCAAAGTCATCCGTAAGCCTCAATGAGACTCTCTTGGTCTCAAAGTCAACCATAGCTCTATGCTCTACGAACCAATCCATGCCCAAAATCACGTCAAAGCCATAGAACGGTATCTCCATCATATCAACCGGAAACACGTGGCCATGGACCATCAAGGGACACCTCCTATACATTTTCCTAACTACCACTGTATCACCAAAAAAGATAGTAACATTCACACCTATCTCTAACCGTTCACATGGTAACCCTAGTGACCTTGCGTGCTCACCCAAAATATATGAATGTGTCGACCCCGAATCTATCAAAGAAAGCAAACTCAAAGACTGTAACGAGAAATTACCTGCAATAACGTTCGTGTCATTCCCAGCCTCGCGTTGGGCGTACACCCTAGTCAGTCCTCCTCCCTCGGGCTGAACTGCCACTACATGAGCTAAGTTCCTCTGACCCTCGTTCCTTAGCTGAAAGTTTCCACGACCGCGCCCATGGCCTCTCTGATGCTCAACACCCCTAGCTGGGGCCGGTCCGCCCCTAGCCGAGTGTGGACAGTTACGCCTCATATGATCTCGGTAACCACATTTCCAACACGGCCCAAAGGTACCCGTACACTCGCCCTGGTGGCGTCTCCCGCATCTAGTGCACTCCAAAGTGTGCACCACAACTCCTTGGCCCTGATGGCCCCACCCATAGTTACCACCCTCAGTCTCGAATCAGGCTGATACCTCCTATCCTTATGCCTCTTGGCATGATCTCTATCCCAATTTGCGTGTCTCTTCCCAGAATCGAACCCACTAGCATGGGAACTGGAGCCCAAGTTCTGCTTAATATCCTTGGCCCTAGAGACCAAAACATCATACTCAGTGTAGTCAGAGGCAAGCATGTAGGTCTTCACATCTCTAGTCAACCCATACCGAAAGCACTCACACCGCTCCCCCTCGCTAGGAACCAACTCAGGCGCATACTGGCTCAACCTCACAAACTGAACCTCGTACTTAGACACGGTCATGTTACCCTGAACCAAGGCCATAAACTTCATCTTCTTCTCATCCAAGTAACGAACTCCGAGATATTTCCTTTTGAAGGCATTTCTGAAGAACTCCCACATGATATCCGCTTCGGCCATACCCGAAGTAACAGTGATCCACCAAGTATATGCGTCCCTCTAAAGCAAGGAGATGATGCAACCCAACTTATGGGTGTCTGAGCACTCCATCTGTCCCAAGATGCGTGTGGTACTCTCAAGCCACGCCTCCGAACCCTCGGGAGTCAACCCACGGAACTCAACTCCGCCCAAACTACGGAGCCTCTCTAGGGGTAATCATGTCTCTGCAGCCTGAGGTGGTGCTGCAGCTTGTACACCGGCCAAAGCTGTCTGAAAAGCTCCGACTATGGTATGAATCAAATGGGTCATGTTCGCGCCCGCTGGACCCTGCCCCGTCTGTGCCCCCAACACCTCCAACATTAGCATCGGCCTGAGGCCCATTACCATCGCCTCCGACCTGCGCACCAGTCTGAGGCACATTTCCTTCGCCGCCTACTCCATTACCACCGGGAGCAGGAGGAACAAGAGGCTCACCCCCGGGTGCCTGGTCACCCGCTCTAGGTCGCCCCCTCGGTCTCACCATACCAACGTAGAATCTAAAATAGCAAACACACATCACACAAGAAAAACGTTAGCTTAGCAAAAGGGCAAGGACTTAGGTTCTCAAGCTCGTTTAATCGAAACCATTTTTTGACAATAACACCTAACAATGGGGATATTTGACTAACCCTTAACCAAAACAAATTAAAACACGCTTCCAAACACCGTACTAGCAGGCAACTTCAAGCATACACGGTAAAACACTCATTGATACATTGCAACAACATAAAATATCAACCTTACCTCAATTACCTACCCGAGGTCTCGGAAACCTCAGGCTCTGATACCACCAGATGTAACCCCCTTGTCCCGGTCTGGATGACTGATCGGTCCGAATGGGTCACACGGGGAAAACCGAAATGAAACCCGTTAGGTCCCTATCTCGGTTAGCAACCCTAGAAATTTCCTTTAACTATTATATTGTCTAGAGGCATTCATACATCCTATGTGTGATACGACAGCGGAAAGACAACATGCGATGCGAACAATCAAGCAAACAATTAAAAGTAGTCCATTTTAGTTTACACAACAGGCCGTATCGATACTCTTGAAGAGGGTATCGATACGCCTTGACTAGGTCAACAACCCATAGTCAACATAGGGAGACCGTATCGGTACACTGGTTGACCGTACCGATACGCCCTCACTAGTTAACTTCTCACGGTCAACGAAATGAAACCGTATCGATACACCATAGACTTGTACCGATACGCCAAATTCTAGTCAAAATCTCAGATTTCCAGAGAGCTTTTGGCTTATCGATACACCCCTGTGTATCGGTACGCTAGGCTTAAACTGAGCCCCAAAGTGTAGGGTCGTATCGATACGGTCCTTGGGCGTACCGATACGCCCTGCGCTGCAAGACTCAATTTAGCTGCAAAACGGACCAAAACTCAACTCTAGATGCCTTTTAAGACTCGCCTAACCACAATCAAACATTCATACAACATTTAGCAAACAAGATCAATCACGCGAGACTACTTAAACGAGCTAACATAGCATACATCTCAAGATAGGCATTTAGGTAGAATACTAGCATAAGACATACATGGCAATTAAACACACACTTGAACATTCCATAACAAGGTTTCTCATGCTTTTTAACAAACATACAAGCATCCATGGAAAAAGGTCTTAAACCTTCAACACGCATAGCATTCAAGCAACAAGGTAAACATGGTTTGCAACCCACGGCATAGAAGCATAAACATATCCAACATAGCATCAACAACTCAACATGCTAGAACATAACAAAATCAAACTAAGGAGTTTGACACCAACTCCATACAAGTCTAGTACCCCCATCGTCTAAGCATTATTACAAAGACATAAATCATACATGAGCTACTTGAGAACTCCAAAAAGGCTCATCCCTTGCCCACTTGCCTCCCGAACTCTAACGATATGCATGTTGGAAAAAGAAGAGCGTAAGCTTGATAGCTTAGTGAGCGAAGCTCTAAAACTCAACAATCATGCAGTTTCAAAAACGTTTTTCTTAAATGATAAGTAAACCATTGTATGCATGGAAGGTATCATGATAATACAACTACATGGTTTGCACATGCACAACCAACACACACACGGTGGGATCACACATCACCGTTCGACTAGTAGTTTTCCGATGGGACCACTCATCACCTTATTCTACTACTAGTCACTACCGATGGGACCACTCATCACCGTAGTTCTGAAAATTATCACGCGAGGCTCGACATCAACACGACTACACAATAATAATGGATGTAAAAGCAATCTACAATGCACATGGTAACACAACAATTAATCACACATCATCTCAATACCATTAAGGTAGAATTAGTAACTTACACTTGGGTCTAGGCGAGCCCTCAAGGCTCCACCCAAACTCCCAAGAATCCCAATTGGAAAGCAAAAACAAGGTTAAACATTTCCACTCACCGTTGCAACCCAAACGGAAGGCGAACACCGATCTCAATTCTCTAATTTCTCCGGATTCGTGCCCGAAGCCTCTCCAATGGTTTCCCCTGGTTCTAGTCAATCAAAAACAACAATTTACTCAATCATTCGGCCCCAAAATTACTGTCACAATCAAGATACATTTCCAAGACCCATTTACCACATTTCCAACCCATGAACCAACAAAACATCCTCCATTTTCGTACTCCCTAATGACCCAGCAGGAAACTACCAAATCCAATGCTCAAAACACCTCCAAACGTCCTCAAAACACCTTCATAATTTCACTATAACCCCAACCCATCTCTTTTTCGCAAAACCACACCAAAACACAAAGTTTGACACCTTTAAAAATACTCCCAAACCCCAATTTCAGGATTCTTAATAAAAATCAACCAAATTGAGATATAATGTACCTTAGGGCTATGTTAACTCATAATTTAACTCTACACATCAAAACAAAACAAAAATCCTTTAAAGTTTCATGTTTTCTCTTCAAAAACTTGAAAACCTCAAAAACCTTAAAAGAGGATTTCTATAAAAACTAAAGCTATGGAAATGTTTGAAATAGTGAGGAGAATTCAAAAACGTGCTTACCTTGAATAGAACACTTGAAATGAGGGTGAGATTTGATGGAATAGTGTTTTGGGGGATAAAAGGGGTTTAACGTGAAATGAAGAGAAGAAGAAGATGATGGATAGCTAAATTTCAAAAACCCTCTTTTCTCATATTTTATTTCCCTTTACTTTAAAATTACCAAAATGCCATTAATGACTCAAACTTTTTTTTTAATTTAACCCAAAGCTTAATATTTTGAAACAAACCCATGACTCGAACCCGATTTATCCGAGTAGCATCCGACCCCTAAACCCGGGGCGTTACATAGGAGGAAACCCTTATACAGCGATCAAGCTTTCTACCCAAAGCCTTGATCAAACCCTTTTTACAAGAGAAAAGATAAGCAAACTCAAATCCCTCTAATAGGTATTTGTTTGCACAATTTAGCTCTCACCCAAAACCTAAAACACTTGAGCAAATCTAACAATTTTGGCTCACTAGTGTTTGTCTATACAAAGAAATGACAAGCACTAAGACAATTTCTTGATCATAAGTTGTTTTGCAATTGAAGCATTAACCATTACTAGATGCTTGGAGGTCCATTTTATATTCCTCTTTGAGTTTGTAGTCGTTACTAGTCGTTGGGGTTGAATTGGAGCCGTTGGAGACTTTATTTCCCATCTTTAATGTTGTTCTGCAGCCTTCCGTATCGATACGCGTGGACCCATATCGGTACGACCTTCATCAGAAACTAGTCGTTGGCTCTTGCAAGCTTAAGCGCATCGATACGCTTGAGGGCGTATCAGTACAGTATGACATTTAAAAGACCGTTGGGAAACTAGCCATTGGGGTTGTTAAAATGGGGATCGGTACACTTACCAGGCGTATCGAAACGATCCCTCTCCGTATCGAAACAGGCTTTGTTGTTTCGATACGGGTTTTGGCAGTGACCAAACCTAGGCAAAAAGGTATCGATACGGGTTAGACCGTATCGGTACGAGCAACCTGAAAATGCAAGTTTGGTTGTTTTAAATCATGAAAAACTTTGCCAAAAACCTTTTGAGATCCCTCAAACATAAATTCAAGTTGTTCGGACTTAAAGACAAGTTTTGAATTGTTTTCAAATTAGTCTAATACATATTTCAATTATTATATCAAAACATTGTTTCTACAGTGTGGTTTCGTTGAAAAAGTGGATTGAAAGAGTCATCCCAAATAAACTCTTTATCAAGGACAAAGCCAGGATTGAGGGTTGGAGGCAAAACATAAATTTTAAAAAGCGAAGGAATAATTCGTAAATAATCCAATTTTTGAAAAATATATATAAAATTAAAGGTAATTATTTTTAGGGGGGGGGGGGGGGAAAGCCCCTTTCAATGTTAGAGTAAATTAGTCTTGGACCTTTGTAGTACTTGATCAAATTCAGCTGATAAATAAGTCGAAAATAGAAATAATTGTACTAAAAAGATAAGAGAGAGTTAAAACAACTTAGTGTTAAATATCAAAAGAATAGAAAACAAATAATTAAACGAACATGATTGTTCTAATCTAATCTAATTTTTGTAGTAAAAGATCCATTTCCACACATAAATGAGCAAATAAATCACAAAAAACCAAACCCTAAATGGAAGGAGAAATCAAGAACTTATTCAAGGTATGGCTATCAGTTCTAGCCTCTCTTTGTTATTCCTATTTTTTGGCCTCAAAAATCTCCTCCGGCAAGCTCAGGCTAATCTCTCTTCTCCCAATCTTCTTCCTCTTCACAATCCTTCCTCTCCACCTCTCCTATGCCTTCCCTATCGGCCTAATAACTCTGTCATTCTCATGGTTATGCAACTTCAAGCTTCTCCTTTTTGCCTTTGATAAAGGACCACTTCCAAACCAACAATTCCTCCATTTTCTCATCATAGCTTGTCTCCCTATCAAGGAAAATCGGAAAACCCCACAAATTTATCGGAGTTCATCTCCGAAACTTCCTCTGAATTGGCCGGGGAAAGTTTTGATTTTTGCCGTATTGGTGAGTGCTCATGATTACGAGCAATTTGTGCACCCCAAGATTGTGTTGCTTGTGTATTGTTGTATGGTGTATTTGTTGATAGATGTAATCTTTGGTTTGGCCATCGGTGTTGTACGTGCCGCGTCGGGATTGGAGCTCGAACCGCCGTCCGACGAGCCTTATCTTTCCACGTCGTTGCAAGACTTTTGGGGTAGGAGATGGAATCTTGCGGTTACGGATCTTCTGCGCCACACCGTGTACAAACCCGTCCGGTCGTTTTTTGACGTGTTGGGGTCCGATTGGGCTCAGCTTCTGGCGGTGGTGGCGGCTTTCGTTGTCTCCGGTCTGATGCACGAGCTCTTGTTCTACTATGTTAAACGCGCGAGTCCCTCCTGGGAGATGACGTGGTTCTTCGTTCTGCATGGGGTGTGTGTGGCCGTGGAGATGGGTGTCAAAAGGGCGGTTTCCGGCAGGGTTCAGCTGCATCCGGCAGTTTCGACGCCGTTGACGGTGGGGTTCGTGGTGGCTACAGCCATGTGGTTGTTTTTTCCGCCGCTGTTGAGGACGGGTGCGGTGGAGAAAGCCTTGGAAGAGTGCAAGGTGGTGCTGGAATTTTCCAAAAGCTTATCGGAAGTAATAAAGGGACGTGTTTTTAAAACCAATTAGATGGGAGGATCGGGATAATGATATTTTTATGGCGTGTAGAACTAAAAGTCTAGCGAAGAAGATGATGGGAAAGATTACAGTGAATACAAAATATTCAATGCAAATCCGTTCATACAGGTATCATCTGTTTTATAATAAATGTATTCAATTCTTAATTTAATAGAATAAGTTAAATTATAAAAAAAAATTCACTGAACTTTATTTTTATTTTTGCTATTGGACTTTAAAAAGTTTAAATTTAATCATTAAATTTTCGAAAAGATAGATTACTCCACCCTATTTAAAGACTGTAACAATGGAGAGGCTCATCTCGAGATTGGGAGCAACCTATTTATATTTGGGCTTAATTTAACGACTGACGACGAAGATAAAAAACAAAAAACGAGACATTCAATGTTAGATTCATAAAGTTTAAGGTATTTTTTTTGGTTAAATGGACGTTATATTTCCGTTCAAGAAGGCAAATCGAGTTTGGTTAAATTTTTTGAGATTTATAGGTTGCTATTGCCTATTGGTGACGACCATTGGTGGCCAACGTGGTGGTCAGTCACAACTATTGGTGGCAAGAATCTAGGCAGAGAGAGGGAAAGAGAGATAAAGAAAGAAAAAAAAGAAATTCAAGAAATTCAAGAAAAAGAGGTTTTATATGTACCCAAATGACATTTTTTGTATAATTTGTTCTTTTTAAAGTGACGCTGTTTTGGTGTCATATGCTAATGTTATAACGTCGTTAACTATTTAAAGATACAGTGACAAAAAATAAGAGCAATTCAAAAAATTTTGTGATTAAATTAAATATTTTTAAAAATCAGTGATCAAAATAAGAGTGAGAAGAAAGTTTACTGATGTTATTTGTAATTACCCATTAAAATATTATAGTGATATGAAACCTGATTGATGTAGATTAGATGTTATATGTGATCTTTTACTCCAATTTATTTCATTCATAAAAGAAATAAAATTATAAATTTATCAATATATTCAGACAGTGGTGGAATTTGGTGAACGAGTTTGAGGAGGCAAATTTAATTTTTTTAAAGTAAAGGTTTAACTTGAAATTTCTAAAAAATTTGAACGGTTTAATTTACATTTGTTTTAAAAAAAATTAGGGTCTAACTAAGAATTTTAAAAATTTGAGAGACTTAATAAGAATTTTTAAAAGTTACGAAAGAGATTTAATTAAACATTTTCAAAATTTTAAAACTTAATATTAATTTATAAAATTTTGTAGAGATCAAATTATATTTTTGAAAATTTGAAGGGATTACATTATAGATTTCCCAAATCTAAGGAAGCCATGGCCCTAGAAGTCGCTTTCACGTTCCGCCTATGGATTCAGATCTAGTGCCTGATTTTTAAATTTGTTTATTTACTAAAAATGAGTATTTAATTTGTGAACACCCTTAGACAACTTTTTGTTGGCAAAAGGAACAAAATTATAAAATTACCAATGTATCCTTATAATGATTTCGGTGGTTTTAGTTTATGTACTTCCCTTCTATAGTATAATTAAGGTAAATCACATTGGCTGTCGGTCGATTTTATTTTGGTTTCTAATTTTTAATTTTTGATCACTTGTAACTTGCTGTTAAATAATTAATAAAACGGATAATGACATAAATGTCTAATGTATTTTTATAAATCTTTTAATATAAAATTTGTATTTTGTAAACGTTCAATCAATCTATATATTTTTCTTCTGTCATACAAAATGCCCCGCCCATAACGCCGTTATGTGGTTACATGGTATGACTTGTGGCCGCGTTAAAAGTGATGTGCGGCTTTGCAATCGGAAAAAATGAAAATAAATTAGATGAAGGGCACCACTGCAAATTTACCATTTATTTTTTAGGTTTTTAAAATAAAAATGAATATGAACCCGATTAATACATTTTTTTATTTTTGCTCTGTACCGGTGTTTCTAAACCTAAAGAAATTCTCTCTTCAATTTTTTTCATATATTGTTGCAAATGTTTGAAAAATGAATGAAAAAAGATATAGGCATGGAATCTCAAGCAGGAGATCAATTTTTTCAAGCTCGTATTTAAGTCCAAAGAAATGAAATACTTATGCAACGTTAAAGTTTATGTTTATGTTTCAGAAACGCAGAAGAACCTCATGCGATTGTTTTGTGAGTGCGAAAAATTTGGAGAGGTAAAAGGCTCAATTCTTTAAGTAATGTTTTTTTGTAGAATAATTCCAGAGAAATGTTTAATAAGTTATATGTTAGGGTAATAGGTCTTTGCAGGGAAATAAATGTGATTTTTCTAAATGGCTTGAACAATTTAATGTTCTGAAATTTAATCTGAAAATAATTTTGAAGAAATAATTAGGGAGAACCAAATTTTAATAGATGAAATGAGAGAATTAAGAACTGAAATTACATGGTTAAAAGAAAATAAAAACCCGATGAAAGAGGTTAATTGCATATTAAAAACTCAAAAGAAATTGTACAAAGAAAGTTTTGAACTAAAAAATAAGGTTAATTGCATTATACTAATATGGTTTAGATTCAATTTTCATTGTGTTGGTTACTATAATAGTTTATGCCTTGTTGTGAAAGTGAAATTTGTGTTGTTTATTGCAAATTGTAACAACTTTGAACAATGAATGTGGTTTAAACAGTATAATAATATTTTTAATAGTTTTAAGATAATTATAAAGTAGCATATGTTCATACGTTTTTTTAACTCTTTTATAATACTTTACCGGCAAACTTGCTCAAACTTGGATCTATTAAGATGAACATCATCATCTTTTCTACTAACACCGCTCGTTGAGTTTAATATAATAATGTATTTAACTTTCAACATTTATACATCCTATTAGAATTGGTTATAATATTGAATAAATTAAAAAATTCAACTTTCTATATTTACAAAGTCATAATCTTAAAAATAAAAATTAATTGTAAAATATAAAAAAATTCAAAATAAATATAAAAAATTATAAAACTTATTCCCCTAGCTTCCCGTGGTGCTTGGGAATCCCCTATAAAGGGGTTGACTTGGTTCGATTCCCTTCAACACAATTGTTCTCCCGTTTCGGCACCATCTTCATTGGGGTGTATAGAATTGGGTTTGGTTTTTCGGTTCACACAGTAATTATATTTTTCAATTCGCTTTGCAAAATATCAAATTTAATAATTTTTTGATTTACTTTAAAAGTATAAAAACAATTAAAAAGTTAAAAAGTGAGACTTCACACCTTATTAATCTATCAAAAAGTCTTTAAAAAATAAGAGGACATCAAAATTACTTGACTATAAAATATTTTAATACATAACATTTATAAATATTGTAGATAATAATGGCAAATTGATTAACTGATTTTACCTAAAACTGTAAACCATAACGGAGCGAAATAATTTTTTAAAAAAAATTACACTGAAACTAAAACATTCAATTTAAAATACTACGATAAAAAATCTTTCGAGTTGTTTCGTTGAAAAATCAGATTGAAAGAGTTATCCCAATAATAAAGTCATTATAATTATTATAATTGATTAAATAATATTGTCGTTTTCTCTGTAAACACCGGCTTCTCAAGCATACGCCACTCCCTCCTGCTTCTCCTCTTCTTATTTTTGGCCATTTTTTGTAGATCTTCTTCCCTAGATGTTCAGCATTTTGATTAAGCTTTCGTTTTGTAAGGGGATGCTTAGGTTGCGGACGAGTGGTGAGTTCGGCCCTTACTTTCGGTTTTATCCAATTTTTTCGGTGGTGATTTCGTTTTCTGTCTCTTTCGTCAATGTATGACTTGTCCTTGCCTCTTTTCATTCTCCTCCAGTCATTGACAACTTTAGATCCAGACGCGGTGAACCTGTTGATATTCTTGTTGCTACGAATGTTCAAAAAATTCCGATCCGATTGATTCGATTCAATTATCCGTTGATCCGATCCAAAATTTTAGATATTCGATTCATTTTTTTTATTTTTCGGATAATTCAGATCGGATATCCGAAAATTTCGGATCGGATATGGATAGTGGTTTTACATTCGGATAGGATATCCGATTATCCAATATCCGAAAATTCAATTTTTTTATAGGTATAAATCTTATTATATTCGATATTTTTACTTGTTATATATGAAAAATTGAAATTTCCATAGATACAAATATTGTTATATTCAATAGTTTATTGATTTCTATATTCGAAAAAATAAAATTTTCATGGATAGAACTATTAAATTAAAAAAATAATCAAATAAATTCATAAATTTCGGATATTCGGATATTCGGTTTTTATTAATCGGATACAAATCGCTATTTAGGTGATCTAAATTTTTCGAATATCCAAATTTTTGGATCGGATAAGATATCCAAAATGAACACCCTTACTTGTTGCATCCTGATCACTGACCATATCCTTCTATGACCCCATAAATGACTATGCAAGTTTAAGAATGGGGAGAGAAATGGGTAATTTTTCTCTGAATTTTTTTCTGGAGCAGTTATTTTCTTTTCATCAAAACTTTTCGATTTTCTTAGATTGTTTTGAGATTAGAATTGAATTTCTTCGCAATGGAAGTTGCATGGATCAAATGCGAGATGTATGCAATGGATTTCAACAATCATGGATCACTACAATTAAAAATGTAGTGTTTGACGGTTTGTTCAAGACTTGGGTTCTTGAAGTTCATGAGTTTTCACACTTACTTGGCCTGGAATTTGGATGTTTCAACCTGTTCGTGGACAGATCTGCATCTATGGAATTGTTACTAAACAATTCCGAACATGGTTATCATCTTTTTACGATAATCAAAGGTAGTTACCTTCGTAACCGCCAACGGGAGGTAGTTACTTTCTTAGTGGATGAAGTTATTTTCCAGATTTTGCAATCTGGAAACGCAAACGTATCATGGATGCAAGACTTATACCGTGATTCTCATGTTCTTATGGATGCCATCAATTACGTAAATTCTGGAAATTCAATCTATGATATTGGATGGTGGTTTTGGACAGTTTCTTGGCGGTTATATTCTAAATACTCCTCATGCTTCGTGTGGCAACGAACACGACATTTTGAAATTCTGCAGATTTTAGTTGTCGAAATTGTGGACGAATCCTTATGGATTCAAGAGATTTTCAACTTTAATTCTCAGATTTCAGCATGCTTCGTGAGGCAACACTCACGTATTTGGAATTTAATTTTAAATTCTATAACAATTGTGGATAGTTCACATATGAACATTGAGATTGTTAATGAATTAAATTATTTTCCCAAATTATTTTTCCTGGATTTGATCTGATTTGATGATGGATTACAGAATTTTGTTGTTGTTACGGTGCTACAACCGTTGGATCAGCAGTTGTGGCGAGAGAGATGGATGAACCGTTGGATGCTTGGACTTGGCGGTTATAGACAGTTACAAAATATCAGGTTGCACCGGACGAATTCTATGGTTCCTTTGATGGTGGGATCATGTTTTATTTCAGTTGCACCTTTGAGGGACTGGACGGGAGATATGCGAACCAGGGTCCAAACTGGACTAGACCAGGCGACGGTTATGGTCAGTTCAAAATAGTTTAACGGGGTGCGGCTTGGTTGCACGCTGGGGTACAATGAGCCTTGTTGGAAGGCATGGTTCGGTTGGATGCTACATCGTATGGTTTCAGTCGGATTCGATCACACTTCACTTAGTGTGACTGACACAAGGAGGGCCTTCATGGGATTCGATCTCGTGTCTCAAGGTTCACTTGGTGTTTATGATGTGATTATACGGTTGACTTTCATGGGATTCGATCATGGATCTTTGCCTTGGCATCTTCTAATTCAACAAGGTTGGTTGGCTTGGAGGAGGATTGATCCCGGAACTCTTAATTCAATCCGTGTCATTGGTTCACTTTGGCCGTCGGATCGGGTAGATGGAATTGTAACAGCTAACCTGAGCTGTTCGATTAACGGTTATACAATGTTGTGTTTCTTTAACACAGTCCGGTGTGATATATTTTATATGATAAGCACAGCTGCTTATTTATTTTTCAGTTCACTTGGGCGGTTATTCCACAATCGCCATGTTCTCCATCTCTTTGTTAGTGGACGGTTGCCACTAACTCACTTGTTGGTTACTAAATGGCCGGCTGCTCGTGGCTATTTAAGAGAGGAGGCATCCTCATATGGTTCTCTTGTTTCTACTGTTTATTCTCTCGAAATATTTGCTTTCTCTCCTATCAATATGGCTGCAGATCTTCATGCTATGATGGCAAATCTTCGGTTCACAGAGAAGGAAAAGGCTGCTGTCCTTGAAAGCTGTCCATCCGACGATGTTTCAATGGCTGTGGATGTCAAATATGGTTTGGTTGGTAAGGTGATCACACCGAGGCTGATTAATTCTAACACTTTTATTCGAGTGTTTTCAAGTGTGATGGCAGATGAAAATGTGGAGATCATGTCTTTGAAGCCGGGAATCTTTTTATTCAAGGTTCCAACCGAAACAAAACTTGAAAGTCTTATCAAGCATGGGCCGTGGCTGTTTGATGGTGAGCCAATTGCGATGAATATTTTCCAACCAGCTTTGTCCCTAGACGAATACCGATTCGACACCATGGCTTGGTGGATTCGGGTATACGACTTACCTTTGGAGAAAATGACAATGACAATGGCTCGGAAGATTGGTGCTTGCTTTGGTGACTTGGATCATGTTGATTGTCGCCAAATTAACGGGAATTTGGGTGAATATTTTCGTGTCAAAGTTGAGTTGAACATCACTCAACCTCTCTTGAGAATGGTGATGTTACCGAATGGCGATAATGGGCCTAGAATTTGTCCTATCCAGTACGAGAAGCTTCAAATGTATTGCTATTATTGTGGAGTTTTAGGACATGAAGTTGAATTATGTCCGAAAGATGTGCCGAAGAATGAAACTCTACCTTATGACCCTTGGTTGAGTGTCCCGGTGGAGACGAGGATGCCAAGGCAACATGCGAGGAGAGGCATTGTGGCTGCCCGTGAGATTGCTTTACCCCGGGTTTCAAGTGGGCCTATGCTGCCAGCACCGTCGGATGTTCCCTTATCGAGTGCAATTGCTCCAGCACCGTCGGATGTTCCCTCTTCGAGTGCAATTGCTCCAGCGGTGCCCGCACAAGAGGTGGGCAATATTGTGCTGTCGGGTGCTAGTGGTGAAGGACTTACCGTGGGGGACATTGATGCCCTCGACATCGATCTTCCAGCTTTGGGAGATGATCCAATTAAGACGGCAGAAATTATTTCTGAATTGCTTGGTGAGGATGTTATTCCATTGACCGAGGGGGAGGTGGTTGCACCTCTTAATGTGGTTGATTTATGTGCGAAGGAAGGTAATGGTAAGGCTGCTCAAGCCGAACCAAGTGTGAAGGAAGGTGAGGGCAAGGCTGCCCATGCTGAACCGAGTGCGAAGGATGCTATTGGCAAGGCTGTCCAAGCCGAGCCAAGTGTGAAGGTTGTTGTTGGCAAGGCTGTCCAAGCCGAGCCAAGTGATGTTGTGCCAAGACCATCTATGGCGAAAGAAATACCCTATGATGCTGCTAAGTTTAAAACAAGTCGTCCGAGTGAAAGCCGCGCGGATGAGGGTGCTGCCAAGGCGAAGCCAAAGGCCCTGGTTGATCGTGTGGATCGGGGGAAAATGAAGGCTGTTTCGGCCGAGGGGCTAGACAAGGTGGCTGCTCGTTCTTTGGCTGAAGATAATGTGCCTATTGGGCAGATTCTTCGCAACAGGGAGGGCTCGAGTAAGAAGGGTTCTTATGACTCTTTAGTGATCGAGAGAGTGGCGGAGGAGAAGCATGCACATGCAGTGGACACACCCGAGGGTGCCGGGCAGCGCACTCCGGGTACTTTTAGGCGCAAATCCTTGCCAGGGCGTGTTGAGCCCAACATTGCTATTGTATCCGAGATGGCTGCGGATGAAATTAGCAACGGGGCTGGTCGTGATCGTGAGGAACTTGTGCGCAAGCCTAAGCGCAAGGACCACTCCAAGCACCGTCCGAGCTCCCATGCCAAGCGTTCAAGATCGGGTGCTGATTTGAGTACTACCTCCGATGCTACTGTTTCCACAAATGAATCGGCGAAGGCTGTTGGATAGCCTCGCCCGGCAAATTGAAGGTGTTAACATGGAATTGTCAAGGGCTTGGGAACCCTTGTACAATTCGTGCGCTTCAGCGCTTTGTGGAACTTCAAGCTCTCGACTTTATATTTTTATGTGAAACTAGGTTGAAAAAATCCCGCATTGATCATGTTAGGCGGGTGTTAGGATTTGAAGATTTTATTTCTGTTGATAATGGCCAATCGTGTACCGGTTTGGCTCTTTTATGGTCTAATAAAATCAGTTGCGTGCTTTCATCGTATTCGAACCTCCACATTGATGCTTCCATCACAAGCAATGGTTCTACTTTCCGATTTACCGGTTTCCATGGTTCATGCACAAATAAACATCAAACTTGGAATCTTATTTCCCGGTTACATGCAACATCGAACATGCCTTGGCTTCTAGGAGGGGACTTCAACGAAATCCTCCTAGACAATGAAAAACAAGGCGGGCGTAGACGACCGATAGGTGATATTCAACAGTTTCGGGATGTCCTTGACGCCTCTAATCTTTTTGACATACAACCTTCTCGTGGTTGGTTCACTTGGCACAAAAGTGCACCGGCCATGTGTGAGAGGTTGGATAGATTTGTTGCATCTTCAAATTGGCTGGCAAATTATAGAAATCATCGGGTAATTACAGAATTTACTGAAGCTTCTGATCATTGTTTCTTGATCCTTGATACGGATCCGGTTGTGCACTTGCCTGCTAATAATCACGGTGATTATTTTAAGTTTAATGCTTGTTGGGCATCGGAGGATGCTTGCCGAGAGCAGGTTGTCCGTGGATGGGTGGGTCCTGATGGATCAACCCTTTCTAAAATTCAGCAGGTTGGATGTACTCTTAATTCGTGGAAACAAGACAGAAGACAGCAGTCACATGGGCGTATTAAGGCCCTACGGAAACACCTTGCAGATCTTCTTGCACATGCTAATGGTGATGCAGATTTATCATCTCTATCTAATGCAAAAGCTGAATTAAAGGCTTTGCTAGATAAGGATGAGGCTTATTGGCTTCAGAGATCACGTGTTCAGTGGCTACGAGATGGAGACCGTAACACTAAATTCTTCCACGCTCGTGCTACCGGGCGAAAGAAGAAGAATTTGGTGCGTGGTCTTATAGGTGATGATGGCCAATGGTACGACCGAAGGGCAGATATGCTTGGCATTGCCGAGGACTATTTTCATTCTTTATATCGGTCGGATAGATGTTCTCCATCTTCGGAGATCTTGGAGTGCATTGCACCCACTATTACATCATCGATGAATGATGTTCTACTTGCCCCGTTCACTAAAGAAGAGGTTCACCAGGCAATCATGCAGATTCACCCCTCCAAGGCACCGAGAATAGATGGCTTGCCATCTAGCTTTTACAGGAAATATTGGGACATTGTCGGGGACGATATTCTCAACCTTTGCCTTGACATTTTATATGACAGAGTTAGCATGTCTGATGTTAACAAAACCGTCCTTGTTCTGATTCCGAAAGTTGATGATCCGGCATACATGCGGCAATTTCGCCCGATTAGCTTATGTACCGTAGTGTACAAAGCCGTCTCCAAAGTTCTTGTCAACCGCTTGAGACCGTTGATGCCAATCTGCATTGATGAGGAACAAGCTGCCTTTGTTCCGGGAAGACATATCTCAGACAACATACTTATTGCACACGAAATCTTCCACTATATGCAGTCATCAAAAAATGGCCCTAATAAGGGTGCTGCACTGAAGCTGGACATAGAGAAGGCTTATGATCGCGTTGAGTCGTCATTATTGGAAGCTGTTATGCTTCATCTTGGGTTCGCCCCTCAGTGGGTGTCCATCATTATAAGATGTATTACGGCGGTTTCCTACCAGGTCTGACTTAATGGGGTTCTATCAGAGGTTATTGTTCCTAGCCGTGGTATTCGTCAGGGAGATCCATTATCTCCTTTTCTTTTCCTCTTTTTTACACAGGGGTTATCCGCTCTTTTACATCATGAAAAGCAACAGGGCACAATTAAAGGCATACGTACAAGTATGCATGGTCCGAGCATCACTCATCTTCTTTATGCCGATGACAGCCTGTTGTTTGTTAAGAACTCAGTGAAGGAAATTGTTCGTGTGAATGAAATACTTGATCTTTATTCAGAGTCTTCTGGGCAGAAAATAAATTATTCAAAGTCCATGATTTATTTTAGTCCTTCTACTACTCAACAGAGTAGAGACAGATTTCAGGCAGCCTTCCCTATTACTGAAGTTGATGATCCAGGTCATTACCTTGGGATGCCCCTAATCATTGGCAAAAACAAGTCAGTGAAATTGGGGTTTCTCCTTGATCGTGTGGCGAAGCGTGTTTGTGGTTGGACGAAGAACCTCCTATCCTATGGTGGTAGGGAGGTTTTTCTTAAAGCAGTTGCTCAAGCCTTGCCGACATATGTGATGACTTGTTACTTATTACCTGACTACTTGATTACCCAAATAGTTAGCGTTATGCGAAACTATTGGTGGTCGGGTAGGATGACGGGACGTGGATGGTCGATGATTGCTTGGCAGAAACTATGCACGCCTAAGAGAGCTGGTGGTTTGGCTTTCTGGGATTTACACCAGTTTAACCTAGCTTTGTTGGGTAAACAGGTATGGAGACTGTTGACTGGCCCTCAGTCTCTTGTTTCACGTGTTCTGTCATGCAAATATTATTCAGGAAAATCTGTTTTGGATGCGAGACTTGGTGACAAACCATCTTATGCTTGGAGATCTATATTCACTGCTCTTCAGAAGCTCCGTGAGGGTTTCTTTTGGCAGGTTGGGATGGATAGCTCTATCCCTATTTTAGCTGCTCCTTGGGGTGGTTCACATAAAGTTACTTTATCCGATGCATATGTGGAAATCATGGTTTCCCCTATCACTTGTGGAGAGTTTATGATACCATCCTTCAATGGATGGGATGCTACTAAGGTGAGACAGGTCTTTAGTGCGGATGATGTATCTGAAATATTGGCATGCCCTATTGCTAATAGGCCAGGTGACATTCTTGTTTGGGGTAATCACTCTAGTGGTACTTATTCCACTAGATCAGGGTATGCATGACTTATGAAGGAGTTTCATGGACCGAACATTCCATCCAAGCTTTGGCATAAATTGTCGAGGCTTAAAGTTCTACCGAAGATCCGTATTTTTATATAGAGAGTTGCACATGAGGCATTACCTGTTTATGGACGTATTGGTGTGCTTAGCTCTCCGGATGGCATATGTCCGCTTTTCCAGTCTCATATTGAGATTGTTTTACATGCTTTACGGGATTGTCCTATGACCAAGGAAGTGTTGCATTTGCTTAATCTTCCTGGTCGTCTTATGTGGATAGATCTCAGTCTTCGATTGATTGGCTTGAGCATTATGAGTCAATTCTCCCGGTTGATAAGTTTGCTGAGTTTGTTGTTTTACTATGGAACATATGGAACAGGAGGAACACTCTTGTTCATGACCGAAAATTACAGCCCACTTTCCTTATTGTTGAGAATGCACGGCATCTGAACTGTGAATTTAATGGGGCAACTATCACTGCTCTTCCAGTCAGCCGACGCGAGTAAATTGGGTGAAACCTACATCAGATATGATTTCTATTACTATTGATGGTACGTTCCAGGTGCATTCCAAGTCTGGAGCTTTTGGTTTCCTCGCTCGTGACCATCATGGATTAGTTCTTGGCGGATGTGCACGCATGCTGCCAAGAGCAGAGTCAGCTGAGATGGTAGAGAGCCATGCTTTTTATGCAGCCATGTTGTTTGCTCTTGACCAAGGTTGGACGAGTGTTCACATAGAGGGAGATGCAGCTAATGTGGTCAACCAGTTAACTAGTCGTGATGATGGAAGATCCTTATTAGCACAAAGCTTGGCGGAGGCTAAACAGACGTTGCGTGAAAACCCCCAGCTTAGGGTCGCATTCATTCTTCGATCGGAAAATGAAGCGGCTCACATTTTGGCGCATTGGGCATTCACTGAAAATCATTGTATTTACTTTTATGATGAATATCCTAATTGTATTGAAAGCATTGTAATTCTTGACGCTATTAATGGATAATGGGGGGTAGGTACTCTTTTCCTCCTTAGGATTTAGAGGAGGTTTTTAACGAGGCCTATTTACCTTTTTTCTTTCAAAAAAAAGTTTAAGAATGGTAGTTGTCCCGCCTCCCCTCGTCGGACCTGACTTCTCCTTTCATTTGAGTTTTATCGCTATCTGTTATGTTGTTTTTCTATTGTTCTACTTTTGTGTTTATGTGGTTGTTTTGTGTTTTTGGTGTTGTTTTATGTGTCTGTTGGTTTTTAGTTTGGTTTTAGGGATAAAATTTTTTTGTCTTTTTTGGTGTCTCTATTTAAGCCCCAACACTAAAAAAACACTACAAAATTAAATTCCAAGCATTAACCTTAAATTTTAAATTCTAAACCTTACACCTTATACCCTAAAAAATATACCATACCCTACATTCTCTAAACCCTAACCTAAAACCCTAAATCTTAAACCATAAACTTAAATTTGAGCATGGGGCATAAGTAGGGGTACTGAAAAGGGGAAGATAATTTCTATCTTGGTTCTAGGGACGAAAATCCTCTACCCTTTTTCGGTGCCCCTACTTATGCCCCCACTTTCAAAATTGGGTTTAGGGTTTTAGGTTAGGGATTGTGGTTAGGGTTTAGGGAATTTAAGGTAGGATGTATTTTTTAGGGTATAAGGTGTAGGGTTTAGGATTTAAAATTTAAAGTTAAGGCTTGAAATTTAATTTTATAGTATTTTTTAATGTTAGAGCATAAGTAAGAGTACCGAAAAGGAGAAGCGGATTTTTATCCTGGTTATAGGTATATGTTGTTTTTCTTTGTTTGTTGTTTGCTCGTTCTTGGTTTGTGTGTGCCTTTGTTTCTTCCCCTTGTACCTTGTTTCTGTTCCTGTTGAAACTTTGTTTTGTTTGTGAATGAATTGTCAACTTTGTTTTAATTTTTTGGGTAAACTATCTGTTTGACCACCAATCTATTGGGAAAGTTTTAAAATGACCACCATAGAAAAAAACGCGTCATTTTAGTACCCAAACTATTAAAATGGGATCAATTTGGCCACCTGCCGTTAAGAGGCTAACGGAAGGTGACGTGGCAGTTAAAAAATTAAAGGTATAATCACACATTTGGTCCTTACTATTTACACATTTTTTCAATTTAGTCCTAATTTTAAACTAATAAAATAAATTAATTAGGTGGTGACACGTGTCAACACCTTATTGGAGGAATTTAATTATTTATATTTGATTAATAAATTATTTTCTTCCTCCAATCAGGTGGTGACACGTGTCACCACCTGTTTAGAGGAGAAAATCAAAGTTTAGCACAAATGCCTCCCAGGGGATTCGAACCTGGGTGATGTGGGTGCAAAAGCAGTGGGAAAGCCACTGCACCAAGCACAATTTTGTGCTTTAAAACACCAAATTCAATATATATCGTTTTCCCTGGGTTCTGGGTTCTTATTGTCTTCATCTTCATCATCTATAAAATGCTCTGCAACCTGCAGAAATTGGGTTTTTGGCCTTCTTCCTTGGGTTTTTGTACAGTTTGTTTCAAGAGAAAACCAGAAAAAGGGAAGCGAATTCAAGGAAATGGTTTTCATGTCTAAGATTTTCTTCACTGCAGGAAAACTAGAAGAAGGAGAGTGGGAAAAGGAGAGATAATAATAAGTAAACAACACTTTCTCCATTTGCCCGAACAACAACCCCATACTTTTGTTTCATCTTCTGGTAATTCTTCTCTGTTGCTGTTGTTTTGCTTTCTTTTATAAAGCTGTTCTTATTTGATCAATTTAATCATGTTTATGTTAAAAGTGAATATGAACATAATCAGTTGCATTTAGATTAATGATGATTATCTTGTATGAACGATCAAGAAAAAGAATGATAATTTATTGGTTTAGTTGTTAATAATGCAAACGCCAGCTAAATGTTAGGTAAGCTGTAACATATGTTAAAGGTCAACGTTGTTCTTTCACTTCCTTTTCACCAGATTCACACCAAACAGAAATTAAAGAGCCAAAAGAAGAAGAATTTGCTATTTTAGGGAAGAAATCCACCAAAAAAACAAAACTTTTTCAGAAACCAAAGTTTTGTTTGTTTATTCGCCTTACTTATGCCTTGTTGTATTGCTTGTCTTAAACAGGGCTAATTGGCAATGTCTGCGACAGTAATCGGTGATGCCATGGTGGTGTCTGCACCAGAAACTCAAGCAACAACAGCAAAACCTGTTCCACAAATTGAGGTTGAGTTTGTGAAGTGCGATTGCTGCGGACTGACCGAAGAATGTACCCCGACATATATCGAAAGGGTACGAGAACGATATGAAGGTAAATGGATATGCGGGCTTTGTACCGAAGCTGTGAAAGATGAGATTGTAAGGACACAGAGGCTTATTAGTACTGAGGAAGCAATGGCAAGGCACATGAGTTTTTGCCAAGAATTCGTCTCCTCCCAGGGAAAAAGATATATATTGAATTTGGTGTTTTAAAACACAAAATTGTGCTTGGTGCAGTGGCTTTGCCACTGCTTTTGCACCCACATCACCCAGGTTCGAATCCCCTGGGAGGCATTTGTGCTAAACTTTGATTTTCTCCTCTAAACAGGTGGTGACACGTGTCACCACCTGATTGGAGGAAGAAAATAATTTATTAATCAAATATAAATAATTAAATTCCTCCAATAAGGTGTTGACACGTGTCACCACCTAATTAATTTATTTTATTAGTTTAAAATTAGGACTAAATTGAAAAAATGTGTAAATAGTAAAGACCAAATGTGTGATTATACCTTTAATTTTTTAACTGCCATGTCACCTTCCGTTAGCCTCTTAACGGCAGGTGGCCAAATTGATCCCATTTTAATAGTTTGGGTACTAAAATGACGCGTTTTTTTCTATGGTGGTCATTTTAAAACTTTCCCAATAGATTGGTGGTCAAACAGATAGTTTACCCTAATTTTTTTTATTAGGCACAAAATCAAGATTGAGAGTTGAAAGTAAAATATAAATTTTAAAAAATAAAAGATTAATTCATAAATAATTATTTTTAAATAATATATATATATATATATATATATATATATATTAAAGGTAATTTTTTTATTAGTGAGAGGGGAAAGAGCCCCTTTTAATGCTAGAGTAAATTCGTCCCTAAATTTTATAATACTTAATCAAATTTAGTCTATCAATAAATTTAAGGTAACAGTGGTTATTCTAAAAATAAAAGGAGAGATTTAAAACAACTTAATGTTAAAAGTAAAAAAATAGAAATCAAATAACCAAACTAACATTATTGTTCCAATCTAATCAAAACACAGTATATAATTTACATATTTGCTACTACCTACCACCTTGGTTCAATCCAACCGCAGTGCAATTGTTCTTTTTTGTTGTAAAAATCATCTATAACAACACACGAACCATAGCAATGGTACTTCCCGGATCTAAGAGAATAATATACCAATTCATTCCCATAGAACCTAGGAAAACATACAGTATTCTTCAATTCTTCTTCTCTTGCTGTAATGGCGAAAGATGATATATGACTAACATAGATCGTCTTGTCACCTACATCATCAACTTCAATCCAAACCGCTGCAAAAAGATCGAGCTCGAAAACCCTAAGCCACTTCCCCATGAAACCAAGAAACACAGCCATGAGCTTTCCATTTGCTTCTAAAAGAAAGCTTTGGTAGAATGAGTCACAGTCCCGAGGTCTTTCGACTCCGTACATGAATAGATCCGGCTTAAACAGGTTTAGGATTCCTTTTGAATCAAGAAAGCACAGATCCCCATTGTAGAAAACCAGATTGTTGTTGTTGCTTAATTTCAATGCGTTCCACTCCATGTAGCATTCGTTTTGCCATGTTCCCTGGTTTACATCGATGTAATGGAAGAGTATGTTTTTCGCTGAATAACATATCAAACGTATGATGCAATTCGAAGAATCCGGTGAACATGAGAGCTCGCAGCCTATTATGGTATCATTAGGATAAGGGGAATTCGGGAGTGGAATGGTTTTCTTTGTAAAAGGATTCCATAGGAACATGTTGGAATTGTCGTTGTTCTGTACCATCAAACACCAGCCTTGTTTGGAGTAGCACATTCGGACATCATTGAGTTTGTTGGGATTGTTCATTAGATAAGTCACTTGTTGCAGCGGATCAGTGAACTTGCACTTGTCTTCGCCCCTCTTACAAAACATGAGCAGGGGAGGTAATGAGTTTCTCGCCAACTCTCGTATCCGAATCGGAGGGGCTACTAACCGGCACGTTCGATTGAGACGTCGGAAGTTGATGTAATCATGTAACATAAGGCAGCTAGCTATGGATGATAGCGTGTCTAGAGGAAGACGACATAAATTGCCGGCTTCGTTGGATTCTGCATCCTCATCACCTTGGGGATATGGCACAATGTCCATATTCCCATCATCTAAATTATCTTCCATTAGCCTATGCATATTCAGAAAATGTAATGTCACAGAGCTGTATGTGTAAAAGAAAAGAAAGGAAGAAAGGTTAACTATAACTAACACAATGATCATATATACCTGGTACTGGTACTGGTACTGGTACAGGTAGGAGCCATTGCCCAAATGGGAAATCGCCACTGCGATTTCAAATCCGGATTAGGCAAAGACACCAAGATGCTGTTTTCTTCCACATGGAATTCGTTGATGCTTCGATCGGACCAAGTGATATATATCCGATTGCCTTCCGTTTCTGGATTCACAACCCTGTAAGAGTAAGCAGATGTTACATCTAAAAGAACCGCTCTATCCTTGAAGCTTTCCACTTCGGTCCATTCCATGGTCGAAAAATCCAACTTGAAAACCTCAACTCCGATTACCTCCAGGAACAATTTTCCTCCAAACAGTAAATATATTATAAAGATGTCACCACAAGATTCCACCATATAGCTGCCGTAGAATTCCGAGTGATTCTTGTAACGCGGGATGTTTTCGTATAAACAAACAACAAGACGGCCGCCTAGCGGATTCAGGTCCATCACCAGCACTTGCTCTTCCCCACCATTGATGTCAGCTATGGCGAATAACTTCCCATTGCAGAAAACCGGATTCGAATGAAAGCTCATGGAATCATGACAAGAATCCGTAAGTCTCTGCTCGCTCCACTTTTGATCTCCAACTCTACAAAATATGAATGAAAATCCATGACTGAAAAATATTAAGATCAAACTGCCAAGATTACCAGTAGACGACGATGATGGTGATATGCATGAATGTATCCTGTGGTCCGAATCCAGCGAGGGCAATTGTATCGTTTCAAGAGTGAAAACATTCCATAAATAACATTGGCCTGGATCTTCCAGTATCACCAGCCAACCGTGAAAACCACATCGGAGAACTTTCTTTACGTGCTCCGTCTTCCGACGCAAAGGGACGCTGAAAAAAATCTGGTTTCTGCAACCTTGGGATTCCTTTAATAATAACCAAGGGTATGGTTCCCGTTTAGGTTTAGATGCTTTGTTTTCCATAGGAAAAAGGTTTCAATTATGAGCTGTTAGGGTAAGAGGAAAAGAACCGAGTGCGAAAGCATATAAGCCCTCAAATAATAATATTTGTGTTTAACTAGAATTGAAAATTCTTCTCTTTTAAATCAAATTTAAAGAATAATTTATACAATTGTATGCTTTAGAATTTATAATTAATTTAGAATTTAAAGTTTAGGATATTTATTTTTAAATTTTAGACTTAAAAATAGGTAAGTTGTATTAAATATAAAGTCTAAATTTTAAAATTTAAACTCAAATCTTTATATTCTATATATAAACCCTAAAACATAAAATCTTAAATCTTAAACTTAAACCATAAATTTTAAATACTAAGTCATGAAATCTTAAACATGACAATAAACTCTAAAATAAACAAAAGTGTATAAGCTAAAATTTACACGACTTGAATATTAAATATTTAAATATATTTTGATAGATAGGGTGTGTAAATTTTACACAAATCTGTATATTTACACTAAAAATTAAATCTTAAATTTCTAACCTTAAAGCCTAAAAATCTAAACTCTAGACTTTATGCGTTAAATTTTAAGCACTAATATTAGATTCTAAACCATGAAACATAAACCCTAAATTAAATCTCTAAAATTAAGAGACTTGTATAAGCTAGTTTACACAACTTACATATTAAAAAAGTTATATATTTTTTGACAGATCATAATTATAATCCTAATCCTATCTCAAGGGGACGAGAAAGGAGACTCTAGGAGTAGAGTTGGCAATCGGGTCGTTCGGATCGGGTACGGTCAGGTCACTTCTAGTCGAGTTGATTTTCGGTTTGGGTTGCTGTTTAGGTTCGATTTGGGTTGGATCGGATCTTATTCGGATTTAGTTCGGGTCTATGTTATTTTCGGATCGGATTGGGTATCGGGTCGGTTTAGTATCGAATCAATTGATTTTCGGGTTGGGCCAATATCGGATCAGTTGACTTTTTGGGTCGGGCCAATATCGGATCGGATGACTTTCTGGTCGGTCTATATCGGACAGTCAACTTTCAATTTGAGTCAATATATGAATATGATCTTTTAAAGGAGGAAAAATAATATTAAACTATTACTAAAGGTAGTTTTTAATTAGTAATATAACACAAAATAAGAATAAAACTTACATATTTGAAAAAATTAAATTCGAGTTGCGTTCGGTTCGGGTTGATTTTGGTTTTGATTACTTTCGGTTCGGGTTGTTTTCAGTTTCGATTAATTTTGGTTCGGGTTGATTTTCGGTTTAACTAAATTCAGGTCGGTCTGGGTTAAATTTAGACCATCATGTTCGAGTATATGGTCAAGTTTGCTAGGTCTATTTAGGGGGAGAAAGGCGATGTTCCTATAGGGTCTAGAACCCATGACCTAAGGAAAATAAGTGAATTAGCTAAATAATTATATCTAAATATATGAATATGATCTTTTAAAGGAGGAAAAATAATATTAACTATTATGTAGTTTTTAATTAGTAATGTAACACAAAATAAGAATAAAACATACATATTTGAGAAAATTAAATTTTGGTTGCGTTCGGTTCGGGTTGATTTTTGGTTTTGATTGCTTCCGGTTCGGGTTGTTTTCGGTTTCGATTAATTTTGGTTCGGGTTGATTTTTGGTTTAACTAAATTCGGGTCGATTTTGGATCAAGTTTAGACTATCATGTTCGAGTCTACGGTCAAATTTGCCAGGTTTATTTAGGGGAAAAAGACGATGTTCCTATAGGGTCTAGAACCCATGACCTAAGGGAAATAAGTGAATCGGCTAAATAATTATATCTAAATATAAAAAAAAAAAGATGATCACCCAACTATCAACAATTTGATGAAGCTGACGTAGACTCGAACATACATATTAGTAATGTAACACAAGAATAAAACATACATATTTGAGAAAATTAAATTTTGGTTGCGTTCGGTTCGGGTTGATTTTTGGTTTTGATTGCTTCCGGTTCGGGTTGTTTTCGGTTTCGATTAATTTTGGTTCGGGTTAATTTTCGGTTTAACTAAATTCGGGTCGATTTTGAATCAAGTTTAGACTATCATGTTTGAGTCTACGGTCAAATTTGCCAGGTTTATTTAGGGGAAAAAGACGACGTTCTTATAGGGTCTAGAACCCATGACCTAAGGGAAATAAGTGAATTGGCTAAATAATTATATCTAAATATAAAAAAAAATGATCACCCAACTATCAACAATTTGATGAAGCTGACGTTGAATTTTTTAAACATTTTTTATTATCTCCTCTCTCCTCCATATATTGAATTTGGAGGATAGCAGGTAATTGAACCTGCATCCCCAAGGGATGAGATAGGTGAGTTAGCCACCACTGGGCTAAGCCATTCATATAGTACTAAAATACATAAATTAATTTTACATTACGGAAAAAAACCCCAAAAAACTAAGAAAAATTAGAAAGAAGTGACTTGAAAAAGCTAAAACACGAACCCAAGACCCACAGTTTAAAAGGGCCAAGCACGAACCAACGTGCTAGGCTAATTTTCAAAATCATTTCCACTAAAATTTATATTTAAAGCTATTGACAACACAAAATAAAAGAAATACCAATGGTAGAGGAGTGATTCGAACACAAGAGCTCATTGATAAAATTTTAAATATTTAAACACCAAGTTAAACTAAAATGTTGTGATACTTTTAACTTAAATTATATTTAACTAAATTATGATTAAAATTAAACTAGATTTAATCTTTCACTTTGTTCGATAATGACAAAATTAATTAAATATTTATTTATTTTTATAAAGTTATTATTAAATTATTTAAAAAATCAACTTGGTGTTTAATATTTATATTTTTATCAATGAAATATTGTATTTGAATCACTTCTCTAATTTTAATATTTTATTTTGTGTTGTTCATATTTTAATATACATTAAATATAAGGTTGAGCGAAAATGACTCAAAAACTTAGCTTAGCACATTTGGTTGGTGCTTAGCCTTTTCAAGCTGTGGGACTAGGGATGACAAACGGGCGGGGCGAGTGCGGATACCCCCTCCCCAATCCCTATACCTTCCTAAAATTTTTATATCCACCACTTACTCACCACCCACAACAGGTACAATTTTTAAATCCACACCCGTCCATGCGGGTATATTCTCAAATCCATCTCCACACCTACCACCCAACTAGATACCTATTACCCATCTCGTACCCGTCTGTACTCGCCCGCTTGGTGGCAACCATATAAAACATAAGTTCAAGAACAATCTTAAACATAAATTCAAGCTCGACCATAATACACCATAAACAAACCAAAGTCTTAAGTACATAAAACAAACAAAAGTCTTAAAATTTTATAAAATTTTAGGATTTATAGAATAGTTTGTGAAATTACATCTAAATTTATAATGGTCAAAACTTATATGGCGAGTAGGATGTAGGGCGGGCGGATGCGGGGGCAGGTAAGGTCTTAAATCCACCACCTACCCACTACCCGCGGCGAGTATCACTTTTTACATCCACACCCGCCCACTACCCACCAAACTTGTACCCATCCCCACCCTAATTAGGGCGGATGCAGTACAGAACCCATAAAATTATATTTGTCTGTCATCCCTATGTGGGACAAGGGTTCAAGTCCCAACTTCTTAAACTCACCTACTTCTTCCTTTGGGGATGTAGGTTTAATTTCCTATTTTCTCCCAAATTTTATATATTTTTTTAGTTGAGTGGTGACACATCCTCATTGATCTGAATAATAACTTTAAAAAATAATATATGAAAGAGAGAAAAATAATATTAAAAATACTTAAAAAAATTTACATTAGCATCACCGTTAGCTTTTTAACGACATGTGACCAAAACATGAAAGGAAGGAAAAATTAGTGACCATTTTGATAGAAAAAATGGTTATGTAACCAAAACAGGAAAAGTGTGATAGTTGGGTGACCACCTGTGTAGTTTTTTCAAAAATCATTCGATGATAGTGCATAGGTTAATGATTTAAAACTTTCACCTCGCGAGCATCACCATTAGCTTTTTAACGACATGTAACCAAAACATGAAAGGAAGGTAACGTTAGTAACCATTTTGACAAAGAAAAATTAATTGTATGACCAAAACAAGAAAATGTGATAATTGGGTGACCACCCGTGTAGTTTTCTCAAAAATATTCGATGATAGTGCGAAGGTTAATGATTTAAGACTCCCACCTCGCGAGAACGACATAATTGGGTAGGTCTGGGTTGTGGCATGTTTAAGGTGTGGCTAAAAGACGATAAGTTTTGAAACTTGTCACCGAACTGAAAATGTTAGACTTCTTGATAACATTTTTTGTTGATTTTTTTTTAATTTTTCTACAAGTATCGATAATTAGTTTTTTCTAATAAATTTTCAATTTGAGTCAAAGTATCAAAACTTGTAAAATAAATACCGATACTTACAGAAAAAACTAAAAAAAATCAATCGAAAATATTATCCAGAAGTCTAACATTTTCAGTTCGATGACAAATTTCGAAACTTGTCGTGTTTTAACCGCACCCTAGACATGTCGCACGCTAAACTCCGAGAAATAACTTTTCCATTGAATGATACCCTTCCCGAGAGTTGAAATCATCACAGTACTCTCCAATGGCCATCTGCGTCATTCCACCTTCTCTGTATTCGCTTCAATCTTTTCTGCTTCCTTGTAGCACCATTTAGGGATGGGCAGTTTACTCGGTCCGATTGGGTCGGTCAGTTTTTTAAAGAAAAATTGGGTTTGGATTGGGTCGGATTTTTATTAAAGGTGAGCTTGGGTTGGGTCGGGTTCGGGTAAAAAATATTTGACCGGACCTAAGACTAATTGTATAATTTTGCCCTAAAATTTTAGGGATATTTATAATAATACTCCCTCTATATGTACATATATATATATATATATATTTATAATTAGGTCCTTAAGATTGAATTTTTTGTTTACAATTTAGTCTTTCAAATTATATTTTCTTACAATTAAATCTCCTAAAATTATTTTTTTACAATTAGGTCCCTAAAATTAATTTTTTTTTTCTATAAGTCAGGTCGGGTTGGGATAGTGTTTAGTATATTTATTTTTGGGTTGGGTCGGGTCAGTTTTTTTAAAGAAAATGTTCGAATTGGGTCGGGTGCGATATTTTGGGTTTTTATTTTTCGGCCGGGTTCGGGTGGGCCAAAAACCCGACCCTACCAGTGCCCATCCCTAGCACCATTGCAACCGATCTAAGCATTAGGGGTGTGCAGAACTCGACTCGACTCGAAAAAATCGAAGTATTCGATTTGACTCGAGGTGAAAAAATCGACTCGTAATTTCATAAATTCGATTCAACTAAAAAAATTCTAAATAAAGTTTTAGTTATGAAATAGAAATTCGAATAACTTGAATAACTCAAAATTTTTAGTAATTAGTTGATTAGTTTTCATATTCGAGTCGAGTCTGTCAATTCTGCATGATATATTATGTATATCACATATGAAAATATGAATAAATATATATGTATATCGTACATGCACACATGAAGCCGTTAAAATTAGAATCAATATGTATTATAACATTATAAATAAGTACAATTAAATTTGTACAGAAACTCAAAAACTTGACTCGAATTCCATAAAGTTCACTCGATTCCAAAAAAATTCAAATAAAGTTTAAATTATAAAATAGGTCATGCAAACTCGAATAACTCGAAATTTTTTAACTCAACTCGACTCGGTGGAACGCATAACCCTAAATATTCCACTGCAACACCCGTCGAACCACTCTCCTCATCACCACTGGGTTCAGAGCTAGCAAAATTCGCATCCTCCCCAATCCAAACTGGCGTCAGGAGTGGAATTGCTTTTCATATATTACTTCCATGTCTGAAACTTTTTACTTGCCTTTACCCTCTTTTCTTCGTTTCTTTTTGTGTGTGCAAATAGTGAGATATTCAATACAAATAAATTTACAAGTGATTGGAGTATTATCGGCACACTTTTAACCATTTATATGATTAGGAGTGTAAATTGAGTTCAGCAGCATGAGTTCAACTCAGTTAAAATTTGACTTGACATCTCAATAGGTCGAGTTAAGTAAAACTTAATTTAACTCGATAAGTTCGCGAACAACTCATTAATTTTTTATAATATATTAGTTTGATGTATTTATGAATTGTTATTTAGGAGTTTAAATTTTGAAATTGTTTCACACATTATTTTGATTTTTTTGTTAAACTTGTTAATTTACGTTTATATTAAGCTTTATCTAGTATTTTTAGATTTTACATATATTAACAAAAACAAAGTAAAAATTATATCGAGCTTAACAACCAAAATTCTTTTTAACGAGCACGAGTCGAACAGTTTATGAGTCGAGTCGAGCCCTGCTCAACTCGTGACCGACTCTCAATAAGTACCCCTATTATGATCTAATCTCTTTAGTTGCTTAATTATAAAATAGGTGTTTAAATTAAGTCTTTTATTGGAAGTTTTTCTTTCAAATATGTATATGATGTTTCTTTACGTTGCCATTTTTAAATTAATCCTTAAAAAAGAGTACATAATAAATGCATGACACGTGACATTCATTTCTGGTCTTCCTTTCCCCTTTCGATTTTCTTAAGAAATAAATAAAAGTTAAAAATTTGATTTTAATTTTGAAAAATCAATTTTTTGTGAAATTTAAAAACCCTAAGTCCCAACAAATAGTCCTAAAAACTTCGATTCTAAAAAGCATCTATTTCAAAGTGAAAGCAAAACTTCAACTCTAAAAAATTAATCCCAAAATACTTAGATTTTGTTTGTAACGATGAACTGAATAAAAAAATTGTAAATTTTAGAAAACTCATCAATAATAGTTAATAACACTTTATAACGGACAACTTGAAAATAAGCACAAATAAAACTTTAAACATAATTTAATATAAAACATAGACACGTAAAGCTAATAAGAAATATAATTTGATCATTTATTTTTAATTTATTTTTTTATATATAATTTTGGGTTAAATTACCTACGATTTTAAATATGGATAAATATTCTATACACAGACGGTGGAAACTAAAAGTTTCCACAAGCTCTTTAGGTTTAGGGCATAGGGAGTTAGTTTAGGGTATAATATTTATGAGTTTAGGTGTAGGGGTTAGAATTTAGGGATAATTGTTTCAATTTAAGGTTTAGTGTTATAATTTAAGGTTTATAGGTTAAAACCTAAATTCTCACCATATTATCCTAAAAACTAATCCATAACCTATAAACCCTAAATTACAACCCTAAACCTTAAATTAAAACAATTATCCCTAAATTCTAAACCCCTACACCTAAACCCTAAACTAACTCTCTATACCCTAAAACTAAGGCACTTGTAGAAACTTTCAGTATCCACCGCCAATGCATAGGATATTAACCCTTTAAATATACCCCACCACACACACATTTACACAGAATGTAAAACTCATAGTTTAATTTACACGTTTTTTTTTTTTGGATCGTTGGATGAGTTAATGGATAATTGAGATTACCCTTACCTTTTTTTTCTTCTTCCAAATGATAATTTTCACATAGCACACTGTTAATCTCAATCATCCATTTCACCATCACACGATCCAAAAAACATGAAAAACTTAAAAAATTTTACACTGTGTAACTGAATCCTATCCTTATGATGATTCAAACAGCTTGAAATAACTCGTGTTGTCTATACACCTACTTTCATTCGCCATGTCAAGTGAGACAAAGAGATTAACCATAGCCATAGCCCATAAGAGAGTTGTTTCCGAATATCACGAAAACACAATAAGCCTTCTCAGCGTGTAGTTAAAACTCACCAAGGACATTGCAAACTTTTCCATTCAGCATACTCTTGCTAGACTTGCTTCGGTTTGATCGAACTATAACAAATTCCTAACATAGAGAAACTGCAATATAATATAATAACAGGAATTTGTGGTCCCTATGTTTGGATTTGGACATGGAAACTTCCTCTAGTTTTTGTATCCGGTTAGTCCCCACCAAAGAAAAGTTGGACAAGTTCATTAATGACCAATCATTAAAAAAATGGTACTTAAGTGAAAGTAAAAGTAAAACTCTCAACAATTAACCCAAACCATAATCTATCTGGTAGAAGATCGAATCCAAATAATCATAAATTTAAAAAATGTAATTTTGTACATAGTTCTAGTCTAATCAAAACACCATATAATTAATTACTTGCTATCAACTTGGCACAATCCAACTACTGTATAATTGTTCTTTGGTGTTGTATAAGTCATCCAGAACAACATTTGAACCATAGCAATGCCACTTTCCTGAGCTAAGACAATAATATACCAAGCTGTTCTCATAGAATCTTGGGACACAAACCACGCTCTTCATCTCCTCTCTTGTTGCTGTTGTTGCGAAGGATGAGATACGACTAATGTAGAGTGTTTTGTCACCTACGTTATCGAGTTCGACCCAAACCGTATCGGAGAAATCGAACTGGTACACCTTGAGCCATTTTCCCATGAAGCCCAAAAACACAGCCAGAAGCTTGCCATTTGCTTCTAAAAGAAAGCTCTGCTGATGAAATGAATGGAAAGGGCTTTCAACTTCCCACACAGAATCATCTGGTCTAAACACCATTAGGGTTTCTTTCGAATCAAGGAAGCACACGTCTCCATTGCATAGAACTGGATTATTGTTTTGGTTCACATTTAGGTCCGTCCAATCGAACATAATATCTGATTCCCAAGTCCCCAACTCTATATTTATGTGATCAAAGGTTGTATGGGCCACAAGATCATAAACCAAAACAAGAATACAATTTGAAGAATCCGGCGAGGATAAGAACTCACAACCCATAATTCGGGGACAAGGACGAGGTCCAGTTGATGTCCGATACCTGTAAAAGCTATGGCGTACAGTTTCATGTTGCAGCAAACAGGACTGCAAAGAGATTTTATATTACCACCGGTTAAACTCTGCTCAGTCCAGTGTTGATGTTTGACTCTACAAAACATAACTGAAGGATTTGAAAGAAAAAATATTAGGATGGTACTATTAGAATCACCAGGAGGCGATGACAGAATGCAGGAATATATGTTTTGCTTCGACTTCAACCCAAGTGATGGTAACCGTATCGACTCACGAGTCGCGGGATTCAACAAACAACATGGACCCTGATATTCCATTGTGAAAAACCAACCCTCCATACGACATGCGAGAAGTGTTTTTATGTTCTGTCCTTTCCTATGCATCTTGATCTTCTTGAAGAAGACATGATTTCTACCATCTTTACCTTGCCTGATCATCTGCTTCATGAAGAACATCTGATTTCGACCATCTTCACCTTTCCTGTATAACAACCAAGGCTGCGGCTCTCGCTCAACTATTTTATCTTCCATGTATAAGAACAGAATCTAATACAAAAACTAATGCGAAAACTTTGTCACGGGGCTTTCTAGTGGCGAAACCCTAGTGTGTGTATGTATATATATAAGAAAAAGGATTCGACTTTGAGTTGAAGATGAAAATCCTTTCCTATATAGGGTTTTCTATTATACTCCTAAATATGACGAATAACACTTAACTTACGTAATACAAAAATACTGTCTTTTTTTTTAATGTTTTTTTTACCTAATATTACAATAAAATCATAAACTCTAACATTAATTTTAAATATAAACCTTAAATTTTACCTCTATAAAATACACCTTGCACTTAATACTCTAAATTGTAATTATAAGACATAACCTTAAATTTTAGACCTATTTTTAATGACATACTTAAATATAAACACCGGAAAAGGATTTCTACTCAACAATAATTATAACAGTTGGGTATCCATATGGATGAAAATTCTCTACCCCTTCCGGTGCCCCTACTTATGCTTCCACACTCAAAATTAGGTTTATGGTTTAGAATTTTAGGTTAGGGGTTATAGTTAGGGTTTAGAGAATTTAGAGTATGGTGTATTTTTTAGGGTATAGGGTGTAGGGTTTAAGATTTAAAATTTAGGGTTATATTTTGAAATTTAATTTTATTGTGTTTTTTTAGTATTGAGGCATAATTAAGGGCACCGAAAAAGTACATAAGATTTTTATTCGTATCCATATTACCGTTGGTATATATTTTTTTAAATGGTCATTATCAGCTCCTTGTTAAAAAAAGTCATTATTCGTCATTAATGAATTCTCTCATCTACAAGATTTTTTACTGATCAACTCATCATTGAAAGCGAAATCAATGTTTTTTATTATTTTTTCGAGTTGGAGTTCTACGTTTACTTTCAAATGGATGTTTTTAAAAATAAAAGTATTTAGGATTATTTGTTTGGTACTTAAGATTTTTAAATTTTATGAAAAAATTGAGAAGGAGGTTTCGATTTCTCTCCCAAAATAAATAACTTTTAAAATTGAAGTGTTTGAGACTTAAAATTATTTTTTCAATTGAGAAAGTAAAATTTTTATATTTTCGAATAAGTTCGGGTTGGTCAAAAAATGATCCGACATAAACATTAATCGTGAATGATAAACCATTACACAATATTTGTCAACATAGAGCTCGATTATTGCCATAGCACAAAAAAATCAAAAAATGACACGGAAACGTAGGTAACAACCAAGATCATGAGGTGTCACAAACCATAAACCAAGGGCAGGTTGCAAGGCCTATCAGAACAAAGATATGATTCACCAGTATGTCGCACTCCTAAAGTTGAAGGGCGCATAAGGAGTCACTAAGACACTAAAGCCTCAAAAGCTTCAGGCGGCCATCCATAGTCGATTTTCAAGTCACAAATGACATTCTTTGTATGTTTGTTTGTTTTAACATTGTCCTCTCTCCTCAAGTACTATACTTGCCACAAAGAAGACATGTGTTATGGTTCAACTAGAAATGAAGAAAGTGTTTTAGAAAATAGAGAGAATTTGAGAAAAAAGAGAAGTTGTATATTCATTAATTAGACGAAAAAATAAGGTTTTACAACATTCTCCATTATAGCTGAATTACACAGTACAATAATAATTTATTTTTGGACACTTGTGCAGGTAAGGACAGCTCACATAACCGTCCCTAACCTCATCAGCTCTCCATGCTCAATTATGCATCACGTGCTTTTCGTGTGGATCATCAGAGTGGGCTCTTGTCCTTTAATAACCTAGGCTGTTGATTGAGGAAGCCCTATAACTTCATTAACTTGGAAGATGTCATTTGGCAACATCAAAATTCCTTCTTCATTAGCTGCTACGCTGTCGTTTAGTTCACAGCATTCTAATACTTCAATAGAACCCAATTTCCCCCATTCTTTTCTTCTCTTTCAATTTTTAACCCTAATTTCTCTCAAATTGCCATGACAATACCCTCTCCTCCACTAGATTCTTGTCCTCAAGGATCGAAATCAGGAAATTGAGACTTCAAAGTTGCAAAATCTTCCCTTGTAGCACGTTCAAGACCCGGGGTTTGACCACTAAATCAATAACTATGTTATTGCTCGATTGTTTCTTTTGACCATTCATTTTTCTAAAACAATTGTAAGGTAGACCTTCGTCACTCACTTCAAAGGGATCAATTGAGGTAATGTCTGTCCCCAATTATTTTCTTGAGTAAACTTACATGAAATATTAGATGTATCTTGACAGAGGGAGGTAATTTTAGTTGATAGGCTACTAACCCCACTCGTTTTTTAAACCTTGTAAGGGCCATAAAATCTACCTGCAAGCTTGACATTTTTTCGGATGGAAACTGAGGACTGTCTATAAGGCTGAAGTTTCAGGTATACTTTATCTCCCACACTAAATTCTATTTCGCTTCGATTCATGTTTGAAAACTGTTTCATTTTGTTCTGTGCTTTATGTAACTGTTCTTTTAGCAAACGGTTGAGTTGTTGCCTCTATTGTAAAAGATCTTGCATATTGTCCACTGGTGTATGATTATTCCAGTCTAACATAGGGGGCTTGTATCCATATAAAGCCTCGAAAGGTGTAAGTTCCAGGACTATATGGTGATTTTTATTATACCACCATTATGCTTGAGGTATCCATTTAACCCATCCAGTAGGCTTCATGAAGCATATGCTTCCGAGGTACTATTCTAAACACTGATTCAACCTTTTATTCTGCCCATTTATTTCTAGATGATAAGAAATGTTGAATAAGGTTGTAGTCCTCAACTGTTTCATCAACCCCTTCCAAAAGATACTAGTAAAAGTCTCATCTCTACTTAATATAGCTATTTTAGGAGGCCCATGTAGTTTGTAAACTTGATCTAAATAAACTCTAGCAACTTCCAAAGCAGTGTAAGGGTGTGACAAGGCCAAAAAATAAGCATACTTCGTATACTTATCTATAATCACTAGTATACAATCAGATTTCTTAGATTATGACAATCCCTCTATAAAATTCATAGTAATAACTTCACAAGCCTATTGTGGTATTGGCAATGGTTGCAACAATTCTGGTTTGGCCTTGTGCCCACTCTTGGTTCTTTGGCAAACCTCACATTCTTTAACATAGGATTGTATTGCAGTCTTTAAACCAGGCTAGTAAAAATGCATCAAAATTCTTTGTTGGGTAGTCTGAATCCCTAAATGAACTCCTTATAAAAAATCATGGAGAGCTTTTATTATATTGGTCCTTAAGTTCCTTGTGCTGCCTACATATACCTTCTTAAACCTCAATACACATTTAGTAAAAGTCTAATATGCCTTAGCTTGTTTGTTTGTTTCCAAAACAATAATCTTATCTTCTTCTAATGAATCTCCTCCATAGCTCTTTTCATGTTCTTGGACCTATGTAGGTACGATCTGGACCACTATCATTTGCAAGCTTTCAGCCTTTTCTTCGAACTTCCTGGACAAGACATGTGCTACTACATTTGATTTTTCTTTTTTGTAGTGCATAATGTAGTCCAATCCAAGGAGTTTGGACAATCCCTTTTTCCTTAATAGCATCAATGATCTTCTATTCAAGTAGATGTTTGAGAGGTTCATGGCTTGTCTTTATTACAAAGGTACCCCCTTCCAAGTAATGTTTCCACTTGAAAACAACCATTAGAATGGCTAAATATTCATTTTCATAAATGGAAAGATCTACATGTCTTGGCCATAGTGCTTTACTTAGATAAAAAATTGGTATTCTCTCTTGAGATAACACTGCCTCAATGCCTCTGAAACCGGCATCTATTTTTTAAAAAGAATGGTTTGTTGAAATTTGGAAGAGCTAAAATGGGAGCCTGGCACATGATCTGTTTCAATCTTTCAAAGGCTACTCTGGTAGAATCACTCCAAATGAAATGGTTCTTCTTTATCATTTTAGTGAGTGGCTTAGTGATCTCACCAAATCCCCTGATAAATTTTCTATAATATTCAGTTAACCCTAAGAACACTCTCAAAGATTTTAAATACTTAGAAAGTTTCCAATTTCTCATAGCTTCAATCTTGTCCAGGTTTGTGGACACCCTTTTCTTAGAAATAATGTACCTTATATAGTCAACCTTAGTCTTCCCAAAAAAGCATTTACTTCTTTTTGTAAATAACTGATTATGTTTCAATACCTCTAAAACCTTTCTAAGATGTTCAACATGCATAGCCAAATCAGAACTGTATACTAAGATATCATCAAAAAGTTCCAGTACAAACTGTCTAAGGTAAGGTCTGAACAGTTCATTCATAAAGGATTAAAAAGTAGCATGGGTATTTATAAGTCCAAATGGCATTACCTTGAATCCAAAGTGTCCCTGATGTGTCCTGAAGACTGTCTTGTGAATGTTTTCTCCCTTAACTTTGATTTTCCAGTATCAAGACCTTAGATTAATTTTGGAAAAATAGGCAGCCCCTTCCAACTCATCTAGTAAATCTTCCACAATTGAAATGAAAAATTTATTCTTAGTTGTCAAGGAACTCAACTGCCTATAGTCCACACATAACCTCCAAGTTTCATCTTTCTTCTTTACTAGTAAACATGGTGATGCAAATGGACTGCTACTAGTTTGAATGATAGAAGTAGCTAACATTTCTTTGACTCGTCTCTCTGCTTTAGTTTTTTTTTTGTGATGAGGAAACCTATATGGCCTGAGATTGAATGAAGATGCATCTGACTTAAATACAACTACATGATCATAATTTCTGAGGGTGGCATGCTGTTGAGCATTAGGGTGTACTCTATTTATGAGCGCAAGTGCACACTCTTGTCAAGTTATAGTATATTAGATATCGTCTCCACAAGAATTGGACAACTTGGTTCGAGTTGTTGTTCCTGCACAAGGAAAAGTAAATTGCACAAGTAAGATGATTGTTTGAGATGAAAGGTAAAATAAAACACAAGTAATAGAGGAAGTGACCAGGTTGATAAAGAGGGTAGGGTTATGTTGTCGCTTAGTGTGAAACTGCATTGAGTAGGTCTAGTTATTTTGCGCTGCCACGATATGCTGCCTCGGTGGGTAATGGCGGATTGAGGTTGCAGCAACTTTCTCTACCACGGCAAATCTCTGCTCTTGCAACTTTCACTGTCTCGGCAGGTGGAATGTAGAGAAGTCCTGGCGACAAGTCTGACAAATACTCCAAGTTCAGCAGAGCAATTCTGAAGTGATCCTCCCTATGTCTAGGCAAGGATTCTGTCACCTCGTGATGTAGGCAATACCTAAAAATCTCAGCGTAAACCTAACATAGGCAATCGACGTTTGGTTGCTCCTTTTAGCCGCTGAAATTATAACTTATGTCTAAGCTGAATTAGTCAACACCCCGACATGATGAGACTGTACTTAATTCTTTCGCGAGTTTGACACTCTCGTGCCCAACAAATGGATTTCTTCAACTGGACTTTTGGAACTAATTGAAGAAGTGAAGAACATAAATTAATTAAACTTGGAATATTTTATTGAAAACAAACTTGAAACCTAAACAACCGTTTTCACAACTAATTTACAACATAACCCCAAACCCAAAGGAAGTTTAGAACATGACGACGATAGAAAACCTAAGCTATGCCTCAAGAAAACCTAAGATTATTTGATTTAGAATTACAATGAGTATTTATAGACAATAGCTAGGTCTAGTCCTTCTTGAAGTAGAAGTCTTCAAAAGTAGCTTTCAACATTTAATGTGACTTAAAACTCTGACTTCTTTGAGTTGAATGTGGACTTTATCACGTTGCCTTGTCCCCCAAGCAATCTTGAGATTTCACTTCGGCGGCTCTGCCCACTGCTATAGATGTCGGAAAATTGAGTGGATGGCATCGACAAATTCAAGGTTTTTAGCTTTACAAACCACACTTCGGTTCTCCAACTCCATAGTTTGCTGTCGTGGGCAGTAAAGTCGGCGACGGTAGCACTCGACAGCTACTCTGCAGCTACTGTCTTCGACTGGAACTACTTCAGTATAGCTCCATGGTTCGCTGTCTTAGCATCGAATCCTTAGCTCCTCTTTCCCTCTGTCAGCCTTTAGTACCTAAAATAAAAAATACACTAAAATAATATCTCTTCTTCACCAAATAAAAGATAATCAATAAAAACAAGGCAAAGTAAATAAATACTGTAAAATGCAATGCATGATCCTAATTATGCCTAAAATTTACTTAAAAATAGCAATATTGTGAGATGTAATGTGTATGAAATATAGAACCTGTGGACACTTTACACACCCTCAAACTCAAACTATTGCTTGTTCTCAAGCAATGCAACCTAAACATACTTGCTCTAGTAATATTCAAAAAGAAAAACATGTTTTCAACTTGATTTCATACCTCAAGGCTGTGGCACCTATATTAGATTAGTGAAGGGAATTTAGCAAGAAAATAACCCAGAATTAATTTCTAATGCCAATGCAGTGTGTGTAGGACTGTATACATGCTAAATTTGTAGAATAACTAAATAAAAAAAGTTGTTGTTACGATATAAAAGGTTGCTGCCGAGGCAACACAGTTAAGCACAATAATTTAATCATGGCAATGAGGGATTCAACTTACCACAACTACTCTTCTAGGTCTGAAGTTAAGATAGGAGCAAACTACAAAGCCCCGAACCCATGGAGTAGAGTCATCCCGTGAAGACTTTCATTCACTCATGCTAATTTGCCCGTCACTTCAAAACTTACAGATTCATGGACTTTGATAGCAGCGAAGTGTCCTCGCACATGATTCGTCCTAGAGCCTGTTGCGGGCACCTCTAGGGTAAAACAACATATTTCTTTGTTTTTCTCTACTGTGGCGGTTCTTTGATTTTTCTGTCTCTGTTGCCCGCCTTGGTGGCTACCTACAACCATTGTTAGAACTTTAGAAAGAATTCTAAAAACAAAGCAGACAGTGTTTATAAGATATTATATCAAACTCATCAAGTAACAATAGTGTTAATTTTTTTTGGCTATTATAGAAAATTCTAAGTTATTCATGCTTTTCCCGATTTAAGTTCAATTTTTAATTGGTGCGAAAAATTAATCGGATGTCCTATCATAGGTACAAGTTCTAACAATTTTTTCTTTTCTGATTAATATGAAGGTAAGTACAACATCAAACTACATGCTACTAAGTATGCCTAAACAAAAATATGAGAACTATATCCCCAAACTCGAGACGGGCATTGCCCTCAACGCACAAAATACAAAGAACAGAAAAATGAAAAATAAACATGAATAAGGGGAAAAATTTAGGCTTAGTTGCTGAGAGATAGTGGAGAAGACTTGGAAGATTTATCTACTATGCAACCAATTGCGGGTTGCGGTAGTGCTACCCCCTGCTGTGCTCGACGGCTTGATTCCCTTGGGTTTGAATCTAGATAAACAGTTGTGAGATGGGAATAATGCAACTAAATATATAATCTAGTCCTTAGTAATTAAAATCTACTACTAAATAAAGTAAAAAATATGTGGAAAAATAAAAAAATAAAAACTTAAAAATTTTGTTACTCTAGGAGTGCATTGGTATGCATCTCCTAAAGTAACTACTCCCTTATCGATTGGAGCTTCAGAGGGTTGTTTCCGATACTTCTTATAGTCTAACCGCACCCTCCATCGAGTGACTATTATCACGGTGGAGGAGTCATTCTTCCTCGTTCCCTTGTAGTCTATGTGAATCTTCCTCCTTGTTCCTACTCCTGAAGGCATGAACATGTGATTAGGAAAAATTATATTACTCCCTAACCATGTACTTACCTCCTCTTTGTCGAAGTTCGTCGAAGGGGAAAGTTTCTTTTGCTGTCGAGGCAGCTGCTGCGGTAACCAGCTGTTGTGGTAGTCTTCTGTCATAGTGTTGTGTCGGTCAAGGGAAGACTCTTTAAGCTCCTCGAAAATCTCCATTAGTAGAGATTTTGACGGCTGTAAATCTACATGCATCAGCTCCTCTAGATATATATAATCCATAGCTGCCGAGGTGTCTGCCGAGGTAGGCGTCATTATGGAGGCTTCTGTCGTGGCGGGACTATCTACTGAGGCATAGCTTTGCTCAGGTGCTGTCAGTTCGTCCTCAGGGCAGGGTTCTAAGTAGCTACCGGAACAGATGTCAATCTTGTTGTATGGGCAGCATTCTGCATCCTCTTGGCTTGAGGACTTTATCACGTTGCCTTGTCCCGCAAGCAATCTTGAGATTTCACTTCGGCGGCTCTGCCCGCTGCTACAGACGTCGGAAAATCGAGTGGATGGCATCTATAGAATCAAGGTTTTTAGCTCTACAAATCGCACTTCGGTTCTCTAACTCCATAGTTTGCTGTCGTGGGCAGCAAAGTCGGTGATGGTAGCACTCGACAGCTACTGTCTTTGGCTGGAACTGCTTCAGTACAACTTTATGGTTCACTGCCTCAGCATCACATCCTCAGCTTCTCTTTCCCTCTGTCAACCTTTAGTACCTAAAACCAAAAATACACTAAAACAACATCTCTTCTTCACTAAATAAAATATAATCAATACAAGCAAGGCAAAGTAAAGAAATACTGTAAAATGCAATGCATGATCCTAATTATGCCGAAGATGTGCTTAAAAATAGCAATAATGTGAGATGAAATGTGTATGAAATATAGAACCTGTGGGCACTTTACACACGCCTTGGATTTCTTCAAAAAATCCTTTATATTCTTCTAACAAATGTTGTAAAATCTCTAGAACTGGACTATCCACTACTTCAACAATTAACAAAAATACATCTCCCATTATATCAGGGTCCTTTTCTATCATCTTCTATAATCTCTTCATTGAAATTAGTTTCAATTTCGATGTCTTTTTGCCTCCATTTAACACAATGTTTTGTCGTCCCTTCTTAAAGCTTATTGTCATCTCATTAAAGTCCATCATAACTAGATTATATCTCCTCATCCAGTTCACTCCCAAGATCATATCACTACCTCCCAATTTTAGAACTCTAAAATCATGTTCAAACCAGTGCCCTTGCATCTTCCAACTCAATCTATTACTTCTAGTTGTTCTATATAATTTTTCTCCATTAGCAATTATAATGGACAAATGTGGTGTTTGCATCAGTTCCACCCTTTCTCCAACCCAATGTGGAATGATTAAACTATGATTACTTCCACTATCGACAAGTATACTCAAGGGCTTTCCATTAATCAGACCTTGGATTCTCAAATTGGTGTTTTATTGTTAATGGCGAAAGGTGGTGTTTGCATCAGTTTCGCCCTTCTCCAGCCTAATGTGGAATGATGAAACAATGATTACTTCTACTGTAAACAAGTATACTGTGAGGATTTTTTTATTGTTACTGGCATTTGAATACATGAGACTCTTCACATGATACCTTTGTGTTCTATTCTTCATCTGCATTAACAGTTCATACAACTTGGCTTGTCTAGTTACATCAAATAAGGTTCTTGGTTGTAGTACCTTAACCTTGTGTTTAAGTTCTTCTTTTAATCCACAAATGAACATGGAAACAAAGTTTCCTTCTACCAACATAGGATTCTATTATAGTATATAGGGCTTTAACTCATCAAACTTAGAGAAGTATTCTTCTATTGAACCCTTTTGCAACAACTTACTAAATTCCTCTATGATATCAATATAGGTTTTATCACAAAACCTATGACCCAGATCTGCTGCAAACTCTTGCCAAGTCAATTTATGCTTCTGCATAATGTACCCATTAAACCATGTTTCAATCTTGCCATCTAGGTACATTGATGCTAGATCAACCTTCTGGAACTCAGGAACACGAAACAATGAGAAATATTTCTCACAATTACTAACCCATCCCCTTGGATTATTCCATTCGAACAACTGTAAATCAATCTCGTGTCTAGGAAAAAAATGTTCTGGACATTTTTTGTTCAAAACTCCCTCTTCATTCACTAAAGAGTTTTCCCCACCGCATCCAGATATGCTATTCAAGGGTCTAAACGATATCTTTTGGTCACAAAGAAATTCTTGTTTGTTGGCTAAGATACCAAGTTAATTGTGAGTATAAAAGGGACCTCCTCGCAGCCCCTAAAAATAAGTTTTTTTTGACTCACCCGACAACCCAAAACCAAAAAACCCTCCTTTTCACGCAACCAAAACCTAAAGTTGAAATATTTTTTTGTAAAACCCGAAAACGATGCCTAAAAATCCTTTTGTGCCGCCGACCTCAACGGCTCACCATGCACGGCCCCGAAAAGGGGCTGCGAGGCTTATCGCCGGTAGAGAGGGGCGAAAGAAGAAGGAGAAGGCCAACTCCAAACAAAGGTAAAAAAAGCTTGACTCTTCACTGTTTTTTTATTTTATTGATTCGAAAACTGAAGTGCGAAAGAAACTACCTCTGAAATGCTTTTCTCTTTTTTATTTCTGCAAATTTTGATTACAATGCTCTCTGAAAAATTCGAATGGTTCCTCTCTAAAAACCTCTCGAATGCTCTCCCCTCTCTTCTTTTGTTTCCGGTTTCCTATATAACTGAAGGTTACATGCAAGTCTAAAAAAAATGAAAATAATCTCTCCGCCTTGCTTTTATTGCTTCTGATCTGCTTTTGTTGTTTCCGTTTGTTTTTTCTATTGCCAATGTTATTTTGGGTATTTGATGCACTTGTTTTTGGCTTTGCATGGTTTACATTTCCAAATCAGTGTAAGCGTACACCGGGTCAGGGGCGGCAGAGGGTGCGCGGCGGGGACAGAAGGTCAGAGGCGTGCAGACGAGGGGTCACGGGACCGAGTTACGCGCGCGTGGAGGGGTTTGGTTCGTTATGGACGCGCGCGTGGAACACGAACAGACGTCCGGTGTAGAGCACGCGCAAATCTGGTCCGTTAGATCAGATCTTGATCTAACGGTGGGGGAGGCGTGCGGCGCGGATCAACAACACCCTCGTTAGGGTTTCCTTCAGACACGATCTGGGCCGTTGATCTCGCCCAGATTGAACGGCAGTGGGCGTGCGGCGCGAGTGATAAGGAGAGCCTTCCTAGGGTTTGTTCTTTCGGGCCTCATCTGAACCGTCAGATCTGAGGTAGATCTGACGGCTGTGGTGTAGCGGCGCGAGGGATAAGGAGTGCTCTCTAGGGTTTCGCTGGTCTGGAGCGATTTGGGCCCTTGGATCTTCGCGTGATCCAACGGCTGAGAGAGAGGCGGCTGCATCAAAAGAAAGGATGAAATTAGGGTTTCTCTTTTTAGTATAGCTGGGCTCATATTGGGCTTATTGTACATGTATATTATTTTTGGGCTCATGTTTTATGTAATGGACTGTTTATTAAATGACAGACTTGGGCTTTTATATATTATGTTTTATTTTTATAATAATAATACCAATGATAATAATATTAACGGTAGTATAAATAATAAATAATAATAGTACGATATATTACATATAAAATAACGTATAATATAAACACAATAATAAAAACATACACATAATAATATGACATAAATAGTTATAATAATGAATATGAATAACGAAGGTGAATAAACAAGTTAGATTAATATATAATAATAATAATACCAATAACTAGTAATAATACTAATAGCTAAACATTAACATTACTAAAAGATTATGAAACACTTAATAAGAAATAATAAAAGAACATTATAATAAAATAGTATTAAATATAATATATTAGTAATATTTAGGGATTTTTGTGAAAGGGATGATATCAATAATATAATGAATATATAAAAGTAATGATACTAAAAGAGTAATAATGATATAATGGTAGTAACACTTATATATATATATATATATATTCTTTTTTTTCGTTTTTTCCTTTTAAATACCTAACAGCCCAATAAGCCCACTAACAACACAAACTAAAGGGGTTCAAGGTCCGGACAAAATTAGTGATTACAGCTGCCCCTCTTTGCTTATACTTGTGGAACAAGAATAAAGCAAAGACCATAAACAGTAATTTTGTCCTACTTCTCTGTTGGTCGGTTTACTCCCGACGCAGCCACGCGATTCCAAGCAACTCCTCTTCCCAATGCCTTCCAATCGTGAGTTCTCCCTCCGGATGCCCCGAACAGGTAGACAGGGAGTTTTTTTTTTGCAGATTTCTATTCTCCAAGTGCCCGAACGGATATGCGGGTTCTATTCTCCAAGTGCCCGAATAGATGAGCAGATTCCAAATATCTTTGTCTTCTCTTTTTCGTAAGAACAAGCTAGTCATCAAAACAACTTTGCCTTCCCTTCGCGGTCTAAAAGCAAGTTGTCCATTTCGCGGTCAAAAAGCAAGCTGAAACTCCAAATACTTTTGCCTCCTCTTCGCGGCCGAAAGGCGAACTTGGGCGTCCAAGTGGATTTGCTTTCCCTTCACGGTCGTAAAGCAAACTGGTCATAACTATATCTGTCCAACTTCTCTGTTGGACGATTTACTCTCCTGGAGCTGCAACGCGCTACACCGAGTAATTTTCTATTTGAAGCCTTAAGAATATGAGTTCTCTCTCTATAGAACTCATTTCCTTGGCATATTCCTCGAGTGACAGTTCTTCCTATATAGAACTCTCGTCCTCGTATTTCTGAAATCAAAGATCTCTAAATCCTCTCTCTGTAGGACCCTCCGCTTTCGAGATCCTGAAGCCTTAGGATTCTGAGTTTTTTTCTCCATTAAACTCCTCTTCCTTATCGTACTCTTCGAGTAGTAGTTCCTTCTCTATGGAACTCTCGTCTGAAATCAAGGATCTAGAAGTCCCCTCTCCGTAGGACCCTCCTCTTTCGAGATCCTAAAGCCTTAGGATTCTGAGTTCTTTCTCCACAGAACTCCTTTTCCTTAGCGTACTCTTCGAGTAGTAGTTCTTTCTCTATCGAACTCCCCTCTGAAATCAAGGATCTACAAGTCCCCTCTCCATAGGACCTTCCACTTTCGAGATCCTGAAGTCGTAAGTTCCCCATATATAGAACCTTTTCGGATCCTTTCTCTATAGGATCCTTGATCTTGGAATCTTTCGGTAAGCTTGAAAGCTTTCACCCGACGTCCTTGAGTGGAGATTATGAAAGGTTTCTCCTGAAATCCATGAGTGGCGAGTATCTACCTCATTCGCTCCGAAATTCTTGAGCTCTGAGTTTCTGTCTCTTTTTTCTCTTGAAATCATGATGTGGCGAGTTTGAAATTCTTCGCCTGAAATTCTTGAGCTTTGAGCATCTGCCTCCTTTGCTCCGAAATCTTTTCTAGGTTTTCGCTTCGTCGTTTACTCCTTCTTTTATGAAGGGCCCGACTCGATTTTCGGGTACCTGTGTAAAAGATGAAATGCTATGATATCATGAATTAGCATGCTCCTAACCTAGAGATGCCTAACTACTCGTGATGCATGACTGAGGTTTCCAAGTTATTTAAACATATTAATTTTGTTGACATCATGTCCTTTTGTGCTGCCTCTCACGTTGATTGTACCTCCTCTCGGTTCTACTGGACCCTTCTCCTTCTTTTTCTCCTCTTGATCCTCTTCTGGAATTGTCCGCCTCAAAGTGCCCACTCGAGTTTTCACTTTGAACCCTTCTTTCTCTTTTTTTTTTCTTTCTTCTATTTTTTCCTTCTATTTTTTCTTTCTTTCTCTTCTTTTATTTTTATTGATTTTTTATTGCCGGAGTAGATAGGCAAATTTCCATTCTCCAAGTGCCTGAACGGATGGGCGGGTTCTATTCTCCAAATGCTCGAATAGATGAACAGATTTCCATTCTCTCAGTGCCTGAACGGATAGGCGGGTTTTATTCTCCAAATGCCCGAATAGATGAGCAGATGTCATATATCTTTGTCTCGAGCTTTGAGTATCTGTCTCCTTTTGCTCTAAAATCTTTTGGCTTTGAGTTCATGCCTCCTTCGCCATGAGTTTTCGCTTCAATCCCCAAAATGCCTTTTGGGTTCTCGTCTCGGTTTCTCTTCTCTTTCTCCTCTTTCTTCTTCTTTTTCTCTTTTTGGGTACTCCTTTGAATTTTCATCCTAAAGTCAACTTCTACTTTTGACTCTTAAAATTTTTCCCATCTTTAGGGTGTCCACATGTCTTCTCATTTTCCATAAGGCCCTATCTCTATTTGTCTTCGCTCTTTAGGCATACGTACCTTCTGACCGACCTCCGGTTAATGTCGGTTGCTTTAAATGGTGCCTTCTGTCAAAGATGCCACAACCTTTTGGCCCTTGTTTCTCTAAATTTGTGGTCGAAAGCGCCTCTTCTGAATTTCGCTCCTTTGCCCCAAAGTGCCTTTTGGGTTTTCGACTCGGCTTCTCTTCTCTTTCTCCTCTACCTTCCTTCTTCTTAGGCATATCTTCGTCGCCTTTCATCGAGTTGATTACTGTCTCATCTCAGTGCGTGCCCTCAACGCGGCGCGCGTGGTCGTTCTCAAGACATCCTCTTCGGCAAGATGCTTAGGCTCCGAGGGTAACTTCTGTTCCCCGATTCTCAATGTCAAAATTTCTACCCTCATGTTCTATTTCAACACTTCTTAGCTAAGGTCGACTTCATAGCTCGATATTTAACCGAAGACGGTCTTGATATTTCAACTGGAGGTATTAGTCGTCTAGTAGCAAAGTTTGAACCTCCGAGGGTGCCCTTCTGGGTATTGATGGCTTTACCTTGAGCCATGGTCAGTCCGCTTGTTCATTCCCAGGTAGGAGACTTATGCAAGTGATTGGGTTAAGATAATTTTATTATGAAAATATACATTTTAAAGAATCATGTCAAGTGAAAATCAAGTTTGGGGTCTTTGAAAAAAGGTTGACCCGAGTGAAATTTTCCGAATGTTACAGGGATGCACATATGAAATCTTTTCTGAGCTATTAGGCTTCCGAGAGGAGCGACTCCCATACTTAGTTTCTACCCAATTTAAAGGTGGCTCTCTTTAACTCACTAACTCACCTTGCCCCGTCCTTCCCTCTTTTCTGATCTCAATCAGGCATTAGAAGTGTGGCAATCCTTGAAGAAAGGTTAACCCCGATAGGCGGGATGTGATCTGAAGACAAATTCATCCTTCCGCGCATGGTCCAAATGGTCTTTTACGGCTTGTAATGTAAGCTAAGGCTCGCGGCTATGAAAGAAAGGGTAAATATGCCCAAACAAGTGTTTAAGGGTGGTGAAACCAAGGATCAATTCTTCCAATATGAAGTCTCAATTATGCTCCAATAAAATGCTATTTCCTCTCTTACTTCTTTGGATCGCTCTAGACTGCCCCTTTTTGTTTGGGGTTTTCACCCTATAGTTCATTTCTTTTCATCAAGTGTAGTTCCAGATCCATTTTCACCTTCGCATTGTATTAGTGCAGGCTCTTGCTCAAAGGTGAACAATCTTTCGAGGCTCATCTAAGCAGAGATTCATTTGGATAGGGGATCCTCTTGCCCCTTTTCTTTACCCGCTTCTCTCTTTTCAAAATTGCAATTTTCACTTTAGTGCCTTTTTCTTTTGATTTCTTCAACTTTTATGTCAGTAGCTTTCGCCTTGATTCGGGTAGCTCTTTGAGCACCAACTTTTCTTTCGTTGTTCCCTTTTGATGTTTTTGGCTGCTCAAACTGAAAGTGTATCCAATGCATATCTTCTCTTTTAATGCCCCTTAGTTCACAAGACATCATCCTCATAGCATAATCAGAATCCAATGTCATTTGCTTGTCCATAGACTTCTATCCTTTTCTGCCCCCAGTGTAGGGGTGATCCTTGGTTTGGGTTCAATCATAAGAAAAAAGTTTGATAGGCTCAAATTGGGACAACAATGGGTATTTTTTATTTTCTTTCTATGTGAATGGAATTGAAGGAATGCCAAATGTCCTCCCATACACGGATATCAAAATTGGTCTTCAGGTGGTAGAAGTTTTAGGGTTATCACTTCATTCAAGAACCTTAGACAACAATGCCCGAGAGGAAAATTCACTTAATGGGAGTGGCCCATTATTCCTGAACACTCATTGTCATTCCTCCCTTGGCCTAAGTAGAGCATAGGGTTTTCATATTTATAGCTCCTCACAACATTCGGTCTTTTAGAAAAAAAATCTTTTTTTTAAATTGAATTAAAGTTAATCTCAAAAAGTATATACGTGTGTAATTGGAAAACAATAGCAAGCTTATGAAATGTTTAAAGAATTAAGGAATTCCAAAATATTTTCTAAATAATAAAATGAAACTTTCGTTATGATGAAAAAAAATTTACTGCTTACTTATTTCTTTTGCATTTTTCCCAAATGCACAGAGATCAACGGATTTGAATTGCCTTTACCGATAGCCGTTTGCTCCGGGCTAGTTGTACCATTCCCCTTGGTACAATCAGTTTTCACCAATAATGAGAATTGGATTTTTGCCAAGGATTTATTTTCCTTTGACCATTCGTGAAAATGGATTTTCGATGGACATTTGAATTATCCATTGTCTTAAACTTCACCGTATTTAAGCACGTTGTGCCAACATTTCTGTCGGACTTGCCCAAACATCGCTTCTTCTTTCATGAAGCGATGTAATGTCCTCAATTCATTTTTCTTAAAATCGAGACTTGCATTTTTCCCAAATGCACAGGGATTAACGGATTTGAAATGCCTTTACCGGTAGCCGTTTGCTCCGGGATAGTTGTACCATTCCCCTGGGTACAATCAATTTTCACCAATAATGAGAATTGGATTTTTGTAAAGGATTTATTCTCCTCATATACGATATTATCTCCTTTTGTTTCTGAAACAAATGTTCTTGAAGCTGTTTGAGCTTATCCATCCTAACCACTAGGTCATTCATGCTTCAGAAGCTGCACTAGCTAGAAACCGTTCCCTTGTCTATTCTTTCCTCTCTCTCTCTTTCTCTCTCTCGGATGAGTGTTCTCCCCAATTAGTAATGGTGCGATGAAATGCCTTAAGCAAATTTCAATGTCCAATGATGGATGTATTATGAACTCAAATTAACAAATGCATGATCATGAGACGGATGCATGACTGACGATGCTGTTTTGAAATGACATATGCTACAAATGTTACAAATGTATGCAAGTCAAATGTGTTGGTCATATAGGTGATTCCCCTTAGGTCAACTTTCATTTGAACGTAAAGGAGGATCCTCGTTACAAGATAGTCATAGCAAAAGTCCTACGGGTACTCTTCTTGTCCCCTAATCATGTTCAAGGAAATGAAAACTTCGGCTAAAAAGCTGGGGCCAGATTTGCTTTCTTCTCTAGCAATTCAAGACCCTCTAAAACTGCTGATATCAAGTCTTGGAAAACAAACTATCTCCTCGAAGCTGAATCCATCTCTTGACCCTATCCAAGCCCTTTTCGGTTGCCCCGCTCTTTCTGGCCGCCTCTTTGCACTTGGTCGGGTAGTTTCATGACTTTGGATGTTCGGAGTAGCTCCGATCTTGCTTGATTTCCTCGGGATGGAGAAGGTTTGTGCTTCCTTCAATGGTATCTTCTACTGTGTGTTCGCTCGGTAAGCCGTTCCTTTATCATTTATGATTCAACTCTGACCGATGTCGGACTTGCTAATTGACACCATCCTTTCTAGCAACCTCACGTCCATAATGATAGCCCTTGATTGGGTAAAACCACCTTGACTCAACACCTTTATGTCATGAAATGCATGCGAGAATAAATGCAAAAAGATCATAAGAAAAATCGTTAGTGTCAGATAAACATGATAAGAAAAAGGCAAGCATGAAAGCAAGCAACCCTACTTATCCCGTCTAATAAACCTAGGTTGTCCGCATGGCTCTAAAAGAGGTGGGTAATCTAGTTCTCTACATGCAGTTTTGGTTCTAGGAGGTACTCGAACTGTCCTCGCTGTCCCCATCTAAGGGTAGCAAGGCCCCCGGTCATCACCCATTATAGGCTCCTCTCAACCGAGTTCAATTCGAGGGGACCCTTTAGCTATATCCAGACGGAGAAACGATATTCCCACGAAGATATAGGGTATTCGAGCCCCGAAGGTACTTGCTAGGCCCAGACGGAGGAACAATATCCCCACGAAAGCACTAGCGTTTTCCCCCACTTAAACAAAGGGTTTATATGCCAATTTTAAATGCGTTTAAAATAAACTCGCACTTATAAACAAATATCGATCGACTCGGTCACTTTAATTCGCAACTTCTAATATTAATTGAGCGGTAAAGTTTTGTTTGGCTCGACTCTCTTTTTTGTTTTTGAAAACAAAAAATTTTTCCCCAGCGGAGTCGCCATCTGTTGCGACTAAAAAATTTCGGAAAATACAAGGTACCTCGGGTGTCGCTCGGACGAACCGGGTTTTAAGATGGTTTTCGAAAAATTTAATCGGATTTATAAAAAATAGAGGAGTCGCCACCGGCCATTTAAAAATGGTAGACCGGACACCGAAATAAAACAAGAGATTCTTTCTTTTGAAAATGGGTTCGGGAGTCGGTTACACACGAGGAAGGATGAGCACCCCTGTCGTGCCCGAAAATCGGTACCAAAAAACATTACCCCTTAATTAATATTAAATTTTGCAAATTGAAGTGACGAATCATATCGAAATTTGGTTATACGGGCGAGTGAATTTTAAAAGCCTTAATATTCGAGAAAGAACGTCCGAACCACCACCACTACGACTGGTACTGGCCTCGTTTGATCCCGAATAAAAAGGCATTCGCATTGCAATTTAAAATTCAAGATGCAACTTAACAAAATCATAAACGAGACATACAAATATACGCAAAGCCAAGTGAAAGGTATAAAAACATAAGAAGGCATAAAAGATATAAATATACGCATACATCATATACTGTACCGTTATACATTACATAACACATACATTAAATTATACTATATAACATATGGTTACGTACCACAATATTCATGCATCATTAAACATATAAAAAAGATAAAACATGGACTAAAATCAATGAAAAATAAATACTAAGCAAGAAAATGAAAATACGTAAGATAAAAAAATCATATTGAAAAAAAGATGTTAAAACTATACTCATGACAGAATTCAAGGACCGATTGGGGGATTAAACCAGAAAAAAAAACTATTAAATCGTCTAAACGAGGACTAAAACGAAAGAGCGCGGAAAATTAAAAGGGTCGAAATGGTTATTAAACCGTTCGACATTGATTAAAACTGAATTAGGGACGAGATTGGAAAGGCTTAAAATATTTGAGGGACCTGGGGTGTGATTTCAGAATGCATAGACCCTTGCTCGCATAATACAAAAACACGAAATGGCTCTTTAGGGAATTAAACCAAAATTAAAATGTAAAAAGACTATAAAAACGCGTTTTAAAAATCTTTTTTCCCCTTTGGCCTTTTCTGATTTTTTTTGAAACCCTAAAAACCGAGAGCTTCTCCCTCTCCCCTGAAGAAAACCGGCGCCGGAACCCTAAAAATAAGTTTTTTTACTCACCCGACAACCCAAAACCAGAAAACCCTCCTTTTCACGCAACCAAAACCTAAAGTTGAAATCTTTTTTTGTAAAACCCGAAAACGATGCCTAAAAATCCTTTTGTGCCGCCGACCTCAACGGCTCACCATGCACGGCCCCGAAAAGGGGCTGCGAGGCTTATCGCCGGTAGAGAGGGGCGAAAGAAGAAGGAGAAGGCCGACTCGAAACAAAGGTAAAAAAAGCTTGACTCTTCACTGTTTTTTTATTTTATTGATTCGAAAACTGAAGTGTGAAAGAAACTACCTCTGAAATGCTTTTCTCTTTTTTATTTCTGCAAATTTTGATTACAATGCTCTCTGAAAAATTCGAATGGTTCCTCTCTAAAAACCTCTCGAATGCTCTCCCCTCTCTTCTTTTGTTTGCGGTTTCCTATATAACCGAAGGTTACATGCAAGTCTAAAAAAATGAAAATAATCTCTCTACCTTGCTTTTATTGCTTCTGATCTGCTTTTGTTGTTTCCGTTTGTTTTTTCTATTGCCAATGTTATTTTGGGTATCTGATGCACTTGTTTTCGGCTTTGCATGGTTGACGTTTCCAAATCGGTGTAAGCGTACATCGGGTCAGGGGCGGCAGAGGGTGCGCGGCGGGGACAGAAGGTCAGAGGCGTGCAGACGAGGGGTCACGGGACCGAGTTACGCGCGCGTGGAGGGGTTTGGGTCGTTATGGACGCGCGCGTGGAACACGAACAGACGTCCGGTGTAGAGCACGCGCAAATCTGGTCCGTTAGATCAGATCCTGATCTAACGGTGGGGGAGGCGTGCGGCGCGGATCAACATCACCCTCGTTAGGGTTTCCTTCAGACACGATCTGGGCCGTTGATCTCGCCCAGATCGAACGGCAGTGGGCGTGTGGCGCGAGGGATAAGGAGAGCCTCCCTAGGGTTTGTTCTTTCGGGCCTCATCTGGACCGTCAGATCTGAGGCAGATCTGACGGCTGTGGTGTAGCGGCGCGAGGGATAAGGAGTGCTCTCTAGGGTTTCGCTGGTCTGGAGCGATCTGGGCCCTTGGATCTTCGCGTGATCCAACGGCTGAGAGAGAGGCGGCTGCATCAAAAGAAAGAATGAAATTAGGGTTTCTTTTTTTAGTATAGCTGAGCTCATATTGGGCTTATTGTACATGTATATTATTTTTGGGCTCATGTTTTATGTAATGGACTGTTTATTAAATGACAGACTTGGGCTTTTATATATATTATGTTTTATTTTTATAATAATAATACCAATGATAATAATATTAACGGTAGTCTAAATAATAAATAATAATAGTACGATATATTACATATAAAATAATGTATAATATAAACACAATAATAAAAACATACACATAATAATTTGACATAAATAGTTATAATAATGAATATGAATAACGAAGGTGAATAAACAAGTTAGATTAATATATAATAATAATACCAATAACTAGTAATAATTCTAATAGCTAAACATTAACATTACTAAAAGATTATGAAACACTCAATAAGAAATAATAAAAGAACATTATAATAAAATAGTATTAAATATAATATATTAGTAATATTTAGGGATTTTTGTGAAAGGGATGATATCAATAATATAATGAATATATAAAAATAATGATACTAAAAGAGTAATAATGATATAATGGTAGTAACACTTATATATATATATATATATATATATTCTTTTTTTTTTGTTTTTTCCTTTTAAATACCTAACAGCCCAATAAGCCCATTAACAACACAAGCTAAAGGGGTTCAAGGTCCGGACAAAATTAGTGATTACAATCTTTATCTCTTGTAAAGAGGGTTTGATCTAGCTTTGAGCTAGAAAGCTTTTATCGTTGTAAGGGTTTCCTCCTAAGCCTAAAAAAGGGGATGAATTTTTTAGTTAAATTGGTTGAAGTTCTTACCGGGGAAGCTAAGGTAGTGGATGTAGGCCTTGATTAGAAAGTCGAACCACTCTAAATCTTCATGTCTTTTATTTTTCGCTTCTACCACCAAATCACCCAAATAGCTCAACTTCTCCACACTTGGCAAGCAACGGTTGAGTGACCATCTCAACAATTGGTATCAGAGAGAGGTTCAATTGAAGCAGATTAACATCGTATTGAGGCGATCTGGATAGCTCGATCAACCATACAATCAACCGATAAAATGACACAATCCATCGACAAGCCACCTTTCTTTGACGAGACCAACTATGCCTATTGGAAGACAATAATGATGTTCTTCATCAAGGCCAAATATTATAAGCTTTGAGACATAGTTGAGGATAGTTCGTTCGTGCCACAACGAAGCAAGGCGAAATGGAGCCGGCTGATCGCAAGAAGATGGAGCTAAATTGCAAGGTTTTGCACATTCTCTTTTGTGTATTTATCCCCAACATCTATGAGAAGATGTCTTTTTGTGATGATGCCAAGGAGGTATGGGACAAGCTTGAAGTCACATACAATGAAACCAACGAAGTAAAGGAGACCAAGATTGGTCTTCTCAACCTCAAGTATGAGAACTTCAACATGGAACTGATTGAAGACATCATAAAGATGTTTGATAGATTCTCCACCATCATAAATGAACTCAAAGGCTATGGAGAAATCATTCTAGAAGACAAGCTTGTCCGAAAGCTTCTCTATTCTCTTCCTGAGTCATGGAACTCAAAGAAGATCGTCATCATCGAAGCCAAGAATCTCAAGACTTTAAAGCTAGATGAGCTATTGGGGTCTCTTCTCACTCATGAAATCATGAAGAAAGGAAAAGAAGAGGAGAAGAAGAATGAAGAGATAAAGAAGATGGGGAAGAAGAAAATCTAGGAGCTAGGCATTAACACGAATGTCGTTGCTCTCAATTCCTCCACATGCCTACATGTAGATTCAAGTGAGGAAGAAAATGAAGAATAAGAGATGGCCTATCTCTTCAAGAAGTTTGCCCGATTCATGAAGATCAAAATGAAAGAGTTCAAGCGTGAATCGAGCAAGAAGAAGAAGGAAAGCTCTTCAAGCCATAAGAAGAAGGCATATGTGGCTACTTGGATTGATGATGACTCCACCGACAATGAATAAGCTAACCTTTGCCTTATAGCCATCCAATAAGATTCAAGGGTAACTTCTAATTCATCTACTTCAACTTCTTTTTCTTTTGATGAATTACAAGATGCCTATGATGATTTGGTTTTAGAGTTTAAAAATCACATTTTGAAAAATGAGAAATTGGTTTCAAACTTGAAAATTCAAAATTATTTGATTTCTAAAACCAAAGTTGAACTTGAAGAAAAACTCAATGAGTTTGAGCAAAAATATGTGGATTTACAAAATTTGCTTCATAAAGTTCAAGAAAAAAAGATTTGATTTTCAAATAGCTTGAAAATAAAGCCAATTTTGGAAAATCTAACTTTTATCAAAGACAATCTAGTGCCCCTGTATTTTTAAATGACACATGTTTTAAAAGTTTTTGGGTCCCAAAAGGACTAATCACTTCAACTAAAAAGATGAAATTGAAAAATGTATTCCTAAGGGGACTAAACTTTGTGTTATTAACGCTTATGGATCCAAAGCAATTTAGATACCAAAAATTACTTGATTATCTTATTTTTGGTGCGATGGAGAATAATCAACAAGTCAAATATTGAGGGAGAGCTCCATACAAACAAGGAAAGACACTTGAAGAAGGAAGGCTCCACATCATCCCTTGGGTTCAAGTGTGGTAAAATCTAGTTGATTTTCCTTTGTTTAATTTGATTTATTAGTTTTATTTCAACTAGTCTATCATATTTGTTGAACTAACAATTTGATGCTTGATTAAGAGGGATCCATTTTTAAAATCAAAATTCTTATTTGTGTTAAAATTTAATAACTTCCTATGTTATTTTGAACTTAAAGTCTTTTGAATTCCTTTTGATATAGCAAAAAGGGGAAATGGTTTGAAAAATAGATTTTTCAAGTGAGAATAAGGGGGAGCTTCAAAATTTAAAAATTATGTCTTTTATTCAAAAAAATTATTTTACAAAGAGGGAGAATCACAAACAAGTTTTCAAGTTGTTTTATTATATCAAAAAGGGGAGATTGTTAAGATATATGTTTTGATATAATAAATGAAAATTGATTTGGACTAAATTGAAAAAAATTTCAAAAAGTTTTGTAAGTCCAAACAACTTGAAAATATTTTTAAGGGTCTTTACAAGGCTTTGGAATGGTTTAAATGTGTTTTAAGTAGCCAAACTCGCGTTTACAAAGTCATTGTACCGATACGGTCTACACTGTATCGATACGCTTTAGGGTTTCAGCTACAAGAAAATTCCAGTAGCCAAAACCCATACCGATACGCCTTTGCCGTATCGATACGGAGAGCTTTAAAACCCCCAACGGCTTGTCATGTATCGATACGGTTGTATCGCGTACCGATACGCTTTAACCGCTCCTAACGGTCATTTTCCTAGTGGCTACTTGAAATGCAGGCCGTACCGATACGCTCGTAAGCGTATCTATACGCTTTAGCTGGAAGAGCTCAACGGCTAGTTCATGACGAGGATCGTACCGATACGGTCATTCGAGTATCTATACACTAAGCTCCATAACAACATTAAATACGGGAAAATTGCACCTCAATAGCTCCAATTTAATCCCAACAGTCTACAACGGCTTGAAGATCAATTGGGAGTATAAAAGGGACCTCCAAGTATCCATGGAAGACTAATGCTTCAATTGTCAACAACATTATTAGCAAGGAAATGTTTTAGGGCCTAATTGTGTCATTCTTGTATAGCCAAAGCACTTGTGAGCTTGAATATTTATGTATGCTCAAGTGTATTAGGTTTTGGGTGAGTGCTTAAGAGTGCAACCATCAACCTTGTAAGAGGAATTTTAGTTTGCTTATCTTTATCTCTTGTAAAGAAGGTTTGATCAAGCTTTGGGTTAGAAAGCTTTTATCATTGTAAGGGTTTCCTCCTAAGCCTAGAAAATGGGACGAATTTCTTAGTGAAATTGGTTGAAATTATTACTGTTAAGCTAAGGTTGTGAGTGTAGACAGAGCCGTTTTTGAAATTTTAGTGGCCTAGGGGCAAATCTAAAAGTTGGGCCCCTAATAACAAGTAATAAAAAAAATAATTCGAAGAGTATAAAAAATAAATTAATTTGTTTGTAAATTATATTTTTTACTACGCTCAATAATTATCAAATGAAAAACATCAAGAAATTTTATTAAATACCGAACAAATTACACAAAACAACTTCTACGAGCATTTCTAGATGCAAAATCATTAATAATAGTGTCTACATCAATATGATCTAACATATTTTTCTCAATACATAAAATGGCTAGACCATTCAACCTTTCTTGTGACATTGACGATCTCAAATAGGTTTTCAATAATTTTAACTTCGAAAAACTTCTTTCGGCAGATGCAACTGTCACCGGCATAGTTAAGAGGATTCGATAAGCTATTGAAACATTTGGATAACAATCCGCAACTTTGAAAAACTTGAGAATTTCCAATGCTGACATTAACTCATTTGGCAAAGTCACCTGCAACACTTTCAATTCTGAAAAAAGATCATCTGCATCAATATCAGACAAATCATTATGAGAAAAAGTAGTCCTAAAATTTGTGCAAAATTTTTTTAGTTCATCATTATCTAAAGATTTTAACCTTTTGGAATCAAATAAAAATCCAAAAATATTGTCAAATAACTCTAATTGTTCAAATCTATTTTTCAAAGAAGTTATAGCCAAATCAACAACCACAAGAAAATAATTTACTCTAAAAGATTCCTCGGGTGATTGTACTTCTTCTTCATTATCATTTTCGTCAAATTGTCTTCTCCTAAACACATGACGTTTTATTGGAAATATTGACTCTGTATTCATATCAAATGCAAGACTTTTGGCAATGTTCATGCAAGACTCAAATCCTTCACTTCTATATTTCTCAAAGAATGATGTTACACTTTTTACTTCATTAATTGTAGTTCTAATGCACATAGATTTAGATTGCAATTTCTTACTCACCTTGTTAATAGTAAATAAAATCTCATACCAAATTACTAAGCTAAGTAAGAACTCTAATAGCTTTAACACTTCTAATTCGACTTTCCCATCGAGTATTACACAAAGATTTCATTGTAAAACCTTTAACATTATCAACTAAAATCTTCCATTTTTTGGTAGAACTTGTAAATAATGTGTATATGCGTTGCACAATTTCAAAAAAAGAAATAGCTTTCACACAAGAATGTGCCATATCCGATATAGTGAGATTAAGACTATGACAAGCACATGACATATATAAAGCCCTTGGATTCATTTCAAGTAACCTCTTTTGAACCCCTTGATGTTTTCCTTTCATATTTGAACCATTGTCATAACCTTGACCCCTAATATCATTAACATCTAAATCAAGTGACTTGCATACACCTAATAATTCATTAAAAAGGTCAAATCCGGAAGTATCATTTACTTTTAATAACTCTAAAAAAACTCAACTATTTTTATTTCATTACTTGACACATTAACACATCGTACTATCAAACTCATTTGTTCTTGATGGCTCACATTCGGGGTACAATCAAGAATAATAAAAAAATATTTTGCCTTTTTAATAATGTTTATTATGGAAGTTCTAACACCATGAGCCAAAAGAGAAATCAACTCATTTTGGATTGTAGGCCCAAGATAGTGGTAATGAATTTCTTGATTTTGAATACGTCTAATATGATCTTGCATTATTAAATCAAATTCGGCTATCATTTCAATTAAACCTAAAAAATTACCATTACTATCTTCGTAAAGTTTCCCACTACATCCACGAAAAGCTAAATTATTTTTGGCAAGACATTTCACAACGGATATAATTCTTATTAAAACTTGTCTCCAACGTTCTTTTTCTTTTGAAATTTCTTCTTGCAAATCTTTATCAATGCCTTTATTCTTTTCTAATCTTATTCTTGTTTCATTCCAAGTATTCATATTAGTCATATGCTCAACACTATTTTCATGTTGTTTAAGTCTCTCACTCAAATGCTTCCAATCATTCATTCCATCATTTGCTAAAATACTTTTGTTATTTTGAGAACTAAACAATTTACAGCAAAACAATATATTTTATTCACATGTCTAGAGTAAACTAACCATTTTCTATCAAAAGTTTCTCCATTGCTTAATTTTATAGAATAATATGAGTACGAGAAATGTCTAGAAAGACTATCCTTAGGAAATGTGAGATTCAATTCTCTAATGGGCCCTTTTTCAATCAAAATGTCTCTAGATTTAGTATCAAGAACATCCCAATTTCTAGGATCATAGATATCGAAAGGAGAAATTATATGTTCATCAACATCAACATTTGACTCATCAAGTACATTATTATGCTCATTATTCAAATTAATAGTATCATTATTATTCAAATTAGCATTATCGACATTGAGGCAATTATCATCACTTAAATCTTCATCATTCAAATTTTCATTAGAATGTTCAATATTATCTTCACTTATGCCCAACACATCACCGTCTAAAGGTTCATCTACTTGTTTTGGAAAAAATTTATCTAAAGCTCCCTTTTGTGATTCTACCAATTCTTGTGTTCGTTTTCTTTTTTTTTTTTTTTCCTTTTTTCACTACCGAAAGCATGCTTTTTTGTTAACATTATGCTATAAAAATTATAAAGAAAAAAGTATTGAACGATAGCACCTGATTTTTTGTCGTTGAAGCTCTGTCTCAAACTTGGTTATAGCATATCAACAGTAAAATCTCATAAACCACAATCTCCTTGAATAAATGAGTTCTTGCCTTCTTGAAGTATCGAACCAAAAATTATAAATACCAAGTTTAAAATAAATTGTGAGAAAATAACATAAGAAAAAGAGAAAGTGGTGAGAAATTGAGATAGGAAGAGTAAGAAAAATGTAAATGAAAATATTATTTATAGGTGTATATAAATTTTTTTTATTCTCAATTTAAAATTCAAAAAATTAAAATATTATTAAATTCTTAATTATGGCCTATAAAACACTACTATGTAGACTAAATATCACATCACTATTAGTAGCCATTTTTAACGTTCTTATTTTTAATTTGCAATGATTCCTTTCTTAATTTACTTCAAAATATAATAATTAAAAAGAAAACTTAAAAGGAAATGAACGGTAGAAACAATCTGATGGGCCCCACTTTAGTTCAATTTCCTAGAGTAATAATTACACCTTTATAGGATACTTGTTTTTTTTATCCAAACAAATTCTAATTGTTTAAAGGGTAAAAAGTATACATAAAATATATTTAAAATTTTTAATAACCGGTGGGCCCTGCCGCCCTGGGCCGTCGCCCCGGTTGCCCAGGCCCAGGGACGGCTCTGAGTGTAGATTTTGGTAGAAAGTTGAACCACTCTGAATCTTCGTGTCTTTTATTTTTCGCTTCCACCACCAAATCACCCAATTAGCTCAACTTCTCTACACTTGGCAAGCAACAGTTGAGTGATCATCGAGTTTAACATAGTTTTACTTTTATTTTCAAGTGGATGTTTTTAATAATAAAAGTGTTTAAGATTATTTGTTTGGTACTTAAGATTTTTAAATTTCACAAAAAACTTTGGAAGGAGGTTTCGATTCCTCGCCCAAAACAAATAAACTTTTAAAATTCAATTGTTTAAGACTTAAAATTATTTCTTTTAATTGAGAAAATAGAACATTTATATTTTTCGGATCAAGTTTAGGTTGGTAAAATATCTGATTCGACATGAGTACTAATTGTAAATGATAAACCATTACACAATATTTTCCATCACAGAGCTCGATTATCGCTATAGCACAAAAAAAATCCAAAAATGATCACGAGAATGTAGGTAACAACCAAGATTATGAGGTGGCACAAACCATACACCATGGACAGGTTGTAAGGCCTATTAGAACAAAGACATGATCCATCAGCATTTCCCACTCTTAAAGTTGGAGGGCATATAAAGAGTCACTAAGACCCGCATGATAGGACATAGATAAAATTGTTGAACCCATAGTCTCTTTTCAAGTCACAAATGACATTATTTGCATGTTTGTTTTAACATTGTACTCTCTGGCCAAGTACTATATTTGCCGCAATAAAGACATGTGTTATGATTCATCTAGGAATGAAAAAAGGGTTTCAAAAATAGAGAGAATTTGAAAGAAAGGAGAAGTCTTATATTCATTCATAAGATAAGAAAATAAAATTTTTACAACATTCTTGTATATGTAAGGACAATAACAATTTATTTTTGGACACCTGTACATGTAAGGACAGCTCACATAACCGTGGTCATCAGAGTGGGCTCTTCATGCTAATCGGACAAAGAAGAGGCCGGCCCAACCGTGGTCCACTGAAGTCTAGCCTAATCGGACAAAGAACGTGGACCCACCCCTCCTCATTCTGGGTCTTATTTAACACCTCCTTTTCATTTGGCAAATCTTTTTCCCTGTGTCTCTCTTAGAAAGGGATTTTGGCAACCCACACTCAACTGGCCCAACCCTTGTTTCATTTTCATGAGGGGAACTTGATACATTGGTGCTGCAATTTGGAGTTGCATGCAGAATCTAAATTCTTCTCTTGAGATTGTGTCAGTGTATTTCTCATGTACACCGCATTGATGGCTTCATCAATATCATTATACCAAACTTGTTTTAACCCGAGGAGATAGATTCCTCTTTCCGAGCCGATATCGTCTTCCTCCTCTAACGCCAACTTCCTATCCTGGTTCTTTTCTCATGTAGATAGGGTGCTGTGCGATTGAATTTTACAAGTATATCTTAAGGTTTTTGATTCGATTGGTGAGGTCTAGAACTAAAGGAATGATGGGAGATGTGATTTGCAAGGAGATGAGAATGGTGGCAGTGTTGGTTTGTTGGTTGTGCCGGCACTGTTTTTCTTTTTAAAATCAGTTTAGCGGAAAATCTTTTATTTTTGCACGTTCGAGTATCAAGGTGTTCAGTGATAAATTATGGACCTTGTTTTTTACATTATGAAGAGAGAGTTTTTTTTGTTTAGAAGCATGTTTCTTTTCATTGAAGCAAAACGAGAAGAAAAGGTTCAACTTATTTTCAAGTAGCCTTGAATTGAATAACCACTCATTTTCTGTGGGAAATTTTCAATCTGGAGATATCATTTGTTTTGGTGAAAGGAACTTGTGTATATTTCAGCATGTTAGTCATAGTAGTGATGGTGTATTGAGTTGTACTAGAGAGTTTGTACAAGTCCGACTTCGAGGGATCCCATGATATTTGTTGTTGTAGTAGACTTCTTTTTTTTTTATGAAATAAAATGTAAAACTTATCTAACTTTTTTGATTGATTAGTGTTACGAGTCTACTTAACACTAATTTATATAAATAAATTAAAAATTGTATATTTTTAAAAGATTTTATAATAATGATATGTTTTAATAATGACATGTTTTTAAATTTAGAGATGTTTTGAATGAGGCTCGACGTGATATATTTTTCACATAAAAAAATTAAGTGCTCAAGAAGTAAACAAGATATTTATAAAATTTGTAAACAAACTCTTTGATCCACCCATAAATATTTATTAAAAATTTTTTTTATATAAAATATATTATTTACCAACAACGTAATATCTTAATTTAATATATTATTATATTAAAACACATCGATATTTCTTCAGGTGACCCGAGTCGAGCAGCGTAGTCTGCAAGTATATATGGATTTGTCCAAATATGAAACCGGACTAAGATATTACCTTATAATCAAATTAAAATCTAAAAAAACACATCTCCATGAATAAACTTCTTTACTAAGATTTATTAATTGACCGAGTGATCAAAGATACTTATATTGTCTTATCTTGTATGAGTTCGAATCTTGAAATTTATCATTTTAAATATAAAACTCTATTTAATTAAAACTAAAAATAAACTTCTCCACCTGTTTTGGATAAACTACATCATTGGTAATCAAACTATCAAATCTCTTATATTTTGATCATCAAACTAAGTTTTCAAAAATTTAGTGATTGGAATTACACTTTTTTTTTTTACTTTGGTCACCAACTATTAAAAATTAATAGAACTGGTGATATGACCAAGAACGGAACCATGAATTAAGACCAAAAGTAATAAAATTTAAATGAATTGAAATTTAGAGGTCAAACAAGTAAAAATCTCATTCAATTTCCTAACACAAAAACCGGGTGCACAACCCCCAACCAATGCTTTAGTTTGTCAGACACTCACAATAAAACTTATACATTCTATTGATTTAATTATAATTTTAAAAAATAAAAATATTTAATTTTTAATATTAATTTCTTTTTATCAATTTAATCTTATTTTAATTCTATATAATCCAATAAATTTAACGAGATATCAGATTTTATTGGTGAATTTTAAGAATATACAGATGGGATTAAATTTATTAAATTAATGATTTTTGTAGGATATTAGCCTATAAGAAAGCATAGGTGGGTCAGTTCAAAAAAAAGAAGTACATGTGGGTTAAACTTATACATTCTTGACTTTTACGTGGCTGAATTGAGGGCTTCAGTTTTGCTAATCGAAACTTGTCATTAAAATGAGGCAAAATTTTATTGTATAATTTATTTTACTTTTTTTCTTATATATAATTTTATCATTTTAGAAATGATATGAAAGCAAGCTCTAACGTTGACTTGGTTAGGTTAGGTTTGCTACATTCTTTGCTTTTCAGCCTTTCAGAACTCATTTTCAACTTTCAAGAACGTAAATCCAAAATTTTCTTTCTCTTGATTTATTCTACATAGTTTCATGAAATCTTCTATTTGTTTGCCATTTCGTTCTTGAGCTGAGTATCAACTCTCTCTCCTTTATTCAGCTTGTTCTTGTTCGTCTATTTGGGACGGGGTTTGTTATTGGAACTCATTTTCAACTTTCAAGAACCAACTGTTATCTTATATCTACTTGTTCTTGGTGCTTGGTATGTAAATCTAAATTCTTCTTGCTGTTATCAGTTATTCCATAATGCCATTTGTTTGTCATTTCGTTCTTGATGTTTTCAGGACTCATTTTCAACTTTCAAGAACCAACTGCAACTGATATTTGCTTCTTCTTGGTACTTGGTATGTAGCATCCAAAATTTTCTCATATTCATCTTAAACAATTGTGAGTTGGTTTCTTACACTGTTTTAAGTAATATAGTATGATCAAGCGTGAGACAGCAGTAGTATTCATATTGAGTCTGGCATCTATTTCCATGGGTTAAAATAGCAAATAGTATACGCTTCTTATGAATTCGTACTCTTACTGCTTTTATTATATTAAGGTTTGTAGGGGGTGCAGGACAAATGATATACTTAGACCAAAGATGGATAAGTTTGTTTTCTGTATATACATTAAAAATGATTAGGAAGTCTATAGTCTGGGATTTGGTTAGGAGGCTTATCTTTAGATAATTTGATACTTTTTGTTCATTTGATCTTATGAAACAAATAAAACTATTTGTTAGATATGTGCATGAGCATGCATGTTAATTCACGCTATAGTTTGCAGGCTTGCATGCATATGGTTGTTGTGTGTGATGAATGACTTGCATTACTCATTAGTTGCACTTAATTAGATGGTTATCTTTCTATTACAAATTTTACTTGCAATGTTGTTATTGATATGTTGTAACTGCTGCTCATGGGAGACAAGTTGAAGGCTGGAAATGCTTTTATAATATGAAGATTGTTCATGGGCAATATTTTTATATTTGGATGAGCTTATATGTTCCAAAAGTTAAAACTTTTTCCTAAACATGTTACTTGAGAATCTCTGAATTTTCTGATTTTGTATTTGAGATGAGTGAACACTCCCCTTTTAGGTGTTTGATAGCTTCCATTGGTTTTAGGAGGTGAATTTGCTAATTTGTGCTGCAATTAAAGGTTGCTTAATCAAAAGAGAACCAACTGCAACTACTATTACTTGTTCTTGGTATGTAACATCCAATTTTTTCTTGTTTTCTTTTACATAGTTTCTTGAGTTATTGCATGATGCTTTAGTTAAAAACTGACCCATACATTGCAAACATTGGTTCTAAGTTAGGTGTCCTCTAATTCTAAGTTATCATTATTAAGTTTTTAAATTCTTATTCAGAAGTTATTTTGTAGATGACAACCACTTGCAAGGACTATAACGAAAAGTTCGATTCACCAGAAGAATATGGTAAACATAGATCCATACATCGCATCAGTAAACCAATAAAAAAATGTAGCTTCCACCCAATGAATCTGTCACCAAGAAACATTCAGGCGTTGCTCGAGTCTATACTACCCGGGCTAAGACTCCATCTCCACCGTCAACTTCCACCGATGATGTTTCTTGATTACAATGATGGCAGTAGCATTGGTGTTATTGTTAGTACTGTTGGATACATTGCATTGGTGCGTTACAGACTTATCTTTCTCCCGATTATTCGTGCGGCGTAACACACACAAGTATGGAAAATACAAGAACACTTACAAGGAAAAGAACCTTGTATTGAACTTGAGAACTCTTTACAAGAGAGCTAAACTTGTGAACTTATGGGATTGCTACAAATGACTAAGGACTTGCCTATTTATAGTCTCTCACCTCGTCAATGGACGGTGGAGATTGACTTGATCCTACGGCTAATATTTCGCCTCCAAAAATATCTACAAGCATATACAAGGGTGGAGAGTATTCTAGAGAACTCCACGTAGTTCTACTTAAGTCTACTACTATCTAAAGACTTCTAAAACGTTACGGAGATGTCCATACTAGTTTCGAGCTGTCCCGAGCCTTCCGGAGTCTTCTATGTTCTCTCGGTTGAGCCTAGATGGATGTAAAACGTCCTAGAACCTCCTAGAACGTGGTGGAAACATTTTGAGAGGGTTGTAATCCTCTCTAGGCCGTTCTAGATGCTTCCCTTGAGCATGTTTGACCTTAAAACGCCCAAGACAATTCATTTGGCCATGGTTGACCTTGGTACATCTTGGTGGGGCGTGACAAATAGCTTTAGTTGCAGGGTGATGAGATTACGATGTGTTTGATTTGATTTTGGATTTTGCATGATGGGCATTTAGAGTAGCTATGTACTCTACTATCATCTTGGTTTTAATAAATTTTAGCCGACCAAATTGGAGATTTTTAAACTATAAGAAGGCTCTTGCTAAGCTATTTGTTAACTCATAATTGAATAAGTACATTTATAGCATGGAGTTTATCTCAATTTAAAGAAGATTTATTAGAATTAATATGCATCCCAGTCAGCTGCTCAATTCCTCTCGCGAAATACATGAGTCACTGCCACCATAGCGCATTTCAACAATGGATCTCAGCCCAGCATTATGCTGCTGGTTCGAAGTAGTAATTGCCAGGGACAGGGTGTTTCTTGTGGATGAAGGAGCTGCTTATTCATACCGGACAGCGTAGCCTGAAACGGAAGGCAATCAAATATATTTCACTTTGAATGATAGAAGCCTCTATATTCATTCAGTGGCGGTTCAACGATTTTGAGGGCTTTGTGCAATTTATTGAAATGGAGCCCTTAATTTGCAGGCCGTAATTTTTTTTAAAATATTTTAATACAAAAATTGCTTAATTACTCTATTGAAAAACAAAAATTCACTAGTAAACTTTAAAAATTTTACATTTTCACTTAAAAAGTGACATTTTTTTGCATGTTTTGAAGCAAAATCATCTACAACATTTTCAATGTCAACTTCTTCCAAAAGATCACTCTCAATTGCCATCAAAACTAGTTCATTTAACCTTTTTTGCGACATAGTTGTTCGTAAATATTACTTCAACAACTTCAATTTTGAAAAGGTTCGCTCTGCAGAAGAAACAGTAATAGGGATAGTCAATAAGATTCTATAAGCAATTGTCGCATTTGGAAAGCAATTAAAATGTTTTAAAAATCTTAATAAATCCATTGCTCCTATTTTTTCCTTAAGTAAAAGTTCTTTAAGTAATTTAAGTTTAATAAATAATTCATTTCCATCAACATCAGACAACTCAACTTTCTTGAAAGCATTTTAAAAATTATTAAAATGAGTTTTAAGATTATTGTTGTCCAATGAAAGTAATTTATCAGAATGAAACAAAAAACCAAAAACATTTTCATATAATTGATATTGTTCAAATCTCTTATCTAAAGAAATAATAACTTGATCGACAATATACAAGAAGTATTCAATTCTAAATGACTCTTCAGGAGATATTAATGTTTCATCATCATTAGTTTCATCAAATTGCCTCTTCCTATGTACTATACGCTTTTGAGAAAACATAAGATCAATTCTAATTTCATTAGCCATTGTTTTTGTTGTGTCCATGGCACTTGAAAATCCATCATCTCTATATTTTTTGAAAAATGAAATAAGTCCTTTTATCTCATTAATAGTTACATCAATCGACATATCTTTTGACTGTAAATTTTTGCTAACCAAGTTCACAACAAACAAAATTTTATACCAAATGATTGTAGATAACAAAATTTTAAAACTACCAAGTTCATTAATTGCTAAGGATTTAGCTTCTCTTTGTATTTTAGGATCATTATCTATACGAGCTACTTGAAGTAAGGCTTTTCTTGTTTCAACAATTTGAAATCTTATTGCCTTAATACTTTCAATATGACTTTCCCATCGTGTGACCAATAACGATTTAAGAGTTAAACCTTTAACATTATCTCTTAATATATGTCATCTCTTTGTAGAATTAACAAACAAAGTATAAATGCGTTGGACTACTCCAAAAAAACCTCTCGCTTTTATTGAAGTGTTTGCAATGTCACACAAAACCAAGTTAAGACCATGACAACAACATGGAGTGTAAAAGGCCCTAGGATTCAAGTCCAAAATTTTTTTTTGCACACTTTTATTTTTTCCTTTCATGTTAGATCCATTATCATATCTTTGACCTCTCACATTATCTATATCTAAATTATGAGATTTTGACACATTTTCTAGTACTTTAAAAAGTTTTTCTTCAGTCGTATCATCAACTTGTAAAAATTCAATAAAAAATTCTTCAACTCTAAAGGAATTTAAAGATTCATCCACATACCTTAAAATTAACGACATTTGTTCTTGATGACTAGCATCGGGAGTACAATCCAACATAACAGAAAAATATTTAGCTTCTTTAATTTTTTTAGTAATGTTAGATCTAATTTTATAAGAAAGTAAAAATATTAACTCATTTTGAATATCTTTACTTAGATAATGATGATGTATCACTCCATTATTAATACGTTGAACATGTTCTTTCATCACAGGATCAAATTCTGCAACATTTCTATTAACCAAAAAAATTATCATTATTATTTTGATATAATTTTTTTTCTACGAAAAGCCAAGTTTTGTTTAGCAAGATATTTTACAATTGCAATAATTCTAATAATCATATTTTTCCAATATTCTTTTTATTTCTTAAATTGTTCTTGTGTAACTTTGTCAATTGTCTCATTTTGTTGCAATCTATATCGAAGTTCACATAAAATTATCATATTTAATAAATGATCACTACTTGTTTTATGTTCCTTAAGCCTAGCACCAATATGTAACCAATCATTAAAACCTTCATTACACAAAGAACTTCTTTTAGACCATTTTTTAAAAATCTTACAACAAAAATAAAATACTCTATTTAGTTCTTTTGAATAAACAAGCCAATCTCTATTACAAGTTTCATCATTAGGTAAATTATCTTATATAAAAATTCGAAGAGAATCTTCGAAACAATTTATTTTTAAGGCCTTTTACTATGGTTAAATCTCGCCTAGGACCATTTATTGCTAAAATATCAATTAATTTTGAATCTAGAGTATCCCAATTTTTTTAGATCATAAATATTAATATCTTGTGAACTTCAAGTATTTTTTATATTAACATCATCATTCACATGTTTTGCTTGTTCAATTTCAATATTTTTCTTCAATGTTATTTACATCAACCTCTTCTATATTAGCAGACTTTTCACCTACTTGAGACTTCTTTAATTTTTTTATCTAGAGCACCCTTTTGAGAATGAATCAATTATTCTGTTTTTTTTAATGTTTTTTTACGTTTTTCACATCCAGATGGATATTTCGAATCATATTTGCACCAAGTAAATTTTTAATCTAACTAAATAACTATATGAAAAGATATATAGAGATTAAATAACACCCGGATTGCCATAAAAAGTATCAACAGATTATTGGAGAGTTGAAACCACGTCACCACGATCGGATTAGATGGATGGACAAATCAACCTACAAAAAATATAAATTAATTCAAAATTACAATGCATAAATTATAATAGATTTAAAGAAAAAAATTACCGTAAGATTATAGTGTTTCCCGTAATAAGAAAGATTGAAAATATCTGAAACAATTGCTAATAAACAAAAAATCGAATAAAGAAATATAAAACTGCAGATTTGCATTTTTTTAACTCCTAGAGATTTTGAAAGAAAGTAGTAGGGTAATCCTAAAAGCACATCTTAAGTATATAAAATGTAAATATATAATACTTGTTAGAATTAAAAATAAATAAATTTAATTATTATTATATACCCGTTGGAAACAATCTTTGGAAACAAAGATTTACAATAACTTTCCATTATTATTTACCACCCGATGGTAATAATTTCCAACATTTTCAATAAATTTTAATTATTGCTGGTTGGAAATAATTAAGATTTTTAATATGTTAATTTTAGATTATAAAATTGTTATTTGAAATTTAAGTATTATCTTTATTATTTTTTATATACCAGAATTAGAATAAGGTGTTAAAAATTTATTTTTAATATTTTGTACGTATTTTACAATTAATTAATTTAAAGGATGGTATAGTTTGTTCATAAGTTGTTAGTTATCGAATAAAAATGTATAAAAAATACCAATATTTTTTTTGATAAACAAATATTTAACTTATGTTTTATCCTTATTTTCGGGACCCTGTTTGAGTCTCATTCCACAGAACTCCACATGCCCAGAACTCCCTCTGTATTCATTCCACATACAGGATGACACTGTTTCAGTCTCATTGCCTTTCCCGGATTTAAAATCACCATGGACCTCACCTGTTTGAGTAATTCAGAATTGTAGGTATAGGTATAGTCCTGAACCGATCAACAATATTGCGATGACGAAGAAGCACAAGAAACGTTCGTTTATGTGAGCTTCCTTTGGATATGCTATCTTCCATAGCTCGTTGCCTTAAGTTTCACGAGTACATCAACTTTCGACTTCTTAACAGAACCTGCAGGTCAGTTGCCCCTCCGGTTCGTATAAAAGAGTTGGCGAGAAATTCCGTATCCCCGTGGCTCATATTTTGTAAGAAGGGACAAGATGAATGCAAACTTATTGATCCGCTGCGACAAGAAAGTTACCGGATGAATAATCCTAACAAATCAAATGAAGTCAGAATGTGTCACTCGAAACAAGGGTGGCGTTTGATGATACCATTTATCTTTGGAATCATTTTACAAAGAAAATCATTCCACTTCCGGAGTAGCCTCATGGCCCTCGTCCTTGTTGTGTAATTATAGGCTGTGAGTTCTTATCCTCGTCGGATTCTTCGAATTGTATTCTTGTTTTGGTTTGTGATCTTGTGGCCCATACAAGCTTTGATTACATAAATATAGAGCAAAACACTCTATATTAGCCATATCTCATCTTTCGCAACAACAGCAACAAGAGAAGAGATGACGAACGTGGTTTGTGTCCCAAGATTCCATTGTCTTGGCTCAAGAAATTGGCATTGTTGTGGTTCAAATGTTGTTCTGGTTGACTTATACAACACCAAAGAACAATTATACAGTGGTTGGATTGTACCATGTTCTAGCTGATAGCAAAAATTAAGTATATGGTGTTGATTAGAAATTATACAATGGCATTGTTATGGTTCAAATGTTGTTTTGGATGACATTTATATTCATTATCTTTGTTCGAGATAAGTTATGCCAATGGCTAAAAATTATAAATTAAGTTATTGCTAACTTATATACTAAACGTGAGGAAAAAGTAACACTCCTACAGAGCAAGCATGACATATCTTGAAAATTTGATATTTAAGAAAGAAAGGGAAGGGGAAAAGATGAACATTGCAGAGCTTTTTACAAGCAAGAAAAACTTAACTAAAATAAAATTATGGATAATTGAATTAGTGAACTTGAAATTTTATGGGTGAGCAAATCTTCATCAATAATAATTGAGGATAAATAGGGGACAAAAATCTTTTGCTTCTTTTAGATGCTCTTTTTTAGGTGTTTATTGAGTTGAACAGCTCGTAAATAAATCAAGATCGATTCGGTCAAAACTCAATTAAAGTTAAATTCGAGATGACTCGACTCGAACTCAAGCTTGACTCGAGATCTTAATGAGTCGAGTTGGACTTAAGTTTGTGAGCAGCATGTTATTTTTTAAATAATTTTTGGTGCTACCTTAAAAAATTATGTTCCAAGAAATTTAAATGCAAGTTGAAAACTCTAGAAAAAATTCATTGACTTGCTATATAATTTACCAATAAATTATTTAGTTTCAAGTTTTCAAAATATTTATATTTTTTAAGAATTTCAAAAATTAATTAGTATTAATAAGATATTAAATTCTAATAATTAGCTTTCCCTCTTTTTAAAGTGTTTTGTATGATTATTACTTTTTCTATAAAAGTAAAAAAGAAAAATTCTTTAGTTCCCATGTAAAAATATGATCGAAATTCAAAACATCGAAATCTATAAGGCCTTTTTTCTTTTTTTGTTCATCAAAGATTTTTAAAAAACTAAAACAACTCTCACACTCGAATATCAACTTCATCTCTAACTCATTCATGAATTTACCTATATTAAGTTATAATCGTATCACTAGATTTTACCTATATTTTAAAAAATAAGGTAAAAATTTTGGTGAGCTTAACGAATAACGAGTCGAGTCAAGCAACGAGATTTTTTAACGAGCACAAATCGAGCACTACTCAACTCGCAATCAACTCGCTCGATAAGCATCCCTACTCCTTTCTATGCCCCAATACTAAAAAAAATCAAATTTTAAGCCATAAACCTAAATTCAAAATCTTAAACCTTAAACCCTAAACCTTAAAAAAATAAGTCCTACCCCAAATTTCTTATATCCTATACTTAAATTTTTAGTGCGGGCATAAATAAAGGCACCGAAAAAGGTAAAGTATTTCTATTCGATAATTAGGTTGTATTTTATCATGGCATCATATTATGTGGCAACCATGTTATGGTAGTTTATTGTTGCACTCTTTATCTATTTTTTTAGATTCTAGTAATTGTAATTAGGAATGATATTAATTTTAAACATTTTCTCTCAATATCGTATAAATAAAACATTACTTTCGAGAGAGAAAAAGTTTAATCAACATAGGGGACATAGCCCATGATTAGGGGTGTAAACTAGCCGAGTCGAGCTCGAGTAGTGCTGAGTTCAACTTAGCTCATTAAGAATTCGAGTTGAGTCCCAACATGAGTAATTTTTAACGAGCCTGAATAATCTGAGGTCGACTCAACTCGTTAAGAACTCAAGCCGAGTTCGAGCTTGAGTCGATTTCAATCGAGTCGATTGTTAACCGAGCTTCGACCGAGTCAGACTCGAGTAGCTCGCGATCTGTCTCATCTCATTTAAAGCCCTATTTGAAAAAACTTTAATACACAAGTTGGGTAAAGTTTATACGAGCTTGTTAATTTAGGGTTTACTGTAACATCCTAAAATAAAAAGAGGTGGTTTAAAAGGGAAGCAAGTTCCATAAAAAATATTGGGTAAGTGTGGCTGCGAAGGTTTGAACCCGTGACCCTTAAAAAAATATTAGGTAAGTAAGGCTGTGAAGGTTTGATTTCATGACCCTAGGTGTGGTGAGCTTGTGTATAAACCATACGAGCTAAGGCCATCTTTGCTTTTATATTACTTTAGTTTATATCTAACATGTGTATTTCGGATATACCCAATAATAAGTTGTCATCAAAACCCCCACCTACGGTAATTAATGCACAATCACCTGAAATATCCAGATTCCCCCTTCTCATTTGACCCTTCCCCTTCCTTCACCGGCCGTTTGTCTCTGATCTCCCCCACCGTCGCGTCGTGCCTATCACCGTCGGCACCACTTTGTTCGTCGACTTGACCCGAACCCAGCGCCATCAGCCATGCGCTCGTCCGTGCTATCGTTCATCGTGTTCGTTTCAGGTAAATTTTGGCTCAATTTCAGCTTGTTTCAAGATGAAACTGCTTGGGTTGAATTGTGGGTTTGATGCTCTTTATTTTCCGGTAGAATCAGTGCGTCTAGGGCTTCCAACGACCTTTTCCGGCGACTGGGCGACAGTTGTGTGATAAGGGTAAGTGGGTCGGTCCTTTTTGGCTCAATGTTTGAACCGACCTAAGCCCAATAGTTCCCAAACCCAAGTCCAAGTCACTCAACCCGTCCGGCCCACTTCTCTCTAACCCGACCCGACTGAGTCAGCATGCCGAGTCAGCTCACCGAGTCAACCCGACCGAGTCAGCTTAGTGAGTCAACCCATCTGAGTCAGCTTAGTGAGTTAACTCATCCGAGTCAGCTCAGTGAGTCAAATCATCCGAGTCAACTCGGTTGGCCGTTGATTGCTAATGTCAGCGTTGACCTTGACTGCTGACGCCAGCATTGACTTTGACCTTGACCGTTGACTTTGACTAAAAAGTCATTTTTTCGAAAAACCTACATTTTATGTTTTTCGACGTTCTGAGTCCGATTTTGAAGTCCGTTTCGTGAAATTTTGACCCAAAGTGTCCAAATTTGACCTTGAATCTGGACTTGCTTATGTGATTAATTTCAGTTTAAGAGCAATGTTAATGAGGACTGATTAAGATATTGTTTTATTGAAGGTATTCATGTATCTTCATATCCGAGATATTGAGGGACGTCAAATTCAAGTTCTTGAGTGATCGAAATGTGTTTCAAGGGTTGACTGTTATAGCAAGGATTCAGGATAATACATTACTACCTCTTGTATGCTTTATGAACATAGTGGTATCCGGTAAATGCATGCATGATCATGTTTAAGCGTATGGTTAATTCTGTTAATGCCTAATCGATTACTAAAAAGGGTAGTAAACCAGTTATGAATAAAATGCTCAGTTAGAAAGATGAGTGACCTAAAATAACTCCCGAGATCCAAAAATAATTGATAAGACCGTTGTGCTTTAAATTTTGTTTTGCTTGTTAATGATTTAATTTTTGAAATGCTAAGTTAAGAAATGATGAAAATGCCCTTGAGGTGCGATAATGACTCAAATACCAATGACAAAAAAAGCGATATGAGAATTTACACTTGATCTGGTAAAAAACCTGATTCATCTAAAAACCTCGGTTTACTTGAAAAGATCCAGTAATAAGATTTATACCTCTGAGAATGTAAAACACTTAAATTTTCCTGAATTTGGAATAAGTCTATGAGGATAAATTTTCTAGGAGTTCTCCGTAAGTCGAAAGGAATTAAAAATGACAGAAAACACTGAATTGTTTAATGAATAAAAAGGTTTGGAAATATCGATAAGGCTAAATTGATTAGAATGATCGTAATGACCAAAAGGGTTGAAGTATCATCAACCATCGAAATTTCTAAATTAACATGAATGATGGTTAAACCCTCAAGTTCTGGTATGAATGAATTGTTTGAAAGTATCTGAATGACTGAAACATCATAGAGTACTTAAATAATCAAATATCTATGTGAGTTGAGATATGTGAAAGCTTGGAAATTCTAAAATTTCTAATAGACCACAAATGACCGTAATGCCCCTATAGGTTGGTCGTATGACTTATGTATATCAGTCATTCTTAACATTTTAACAAGAGTGGAAGAATACTACATAAATCCATGTTCAAACTTTCGAGGCTTGTTCTAATAATATGTGACAGTGATCTGTTCAGATGTACAACGCAACCAGAACTAAATATTGAACACATATAAGGGGTACCAAATTGAATGATTGGTATGTAATGCATTGAAGATATGTGGTTAATGGAATAGACTTGAAAGCATGGCAAGTCTTCAGCAATCTTCAGTACAGCAAATCTCTGACTTACCCTATCAGGGTTAAACTTGTAACACCCCAAAACTAGTCTAGTCGTGATTAGGGTTCTAACAATCAGAAACCATAGATCAGAAAGGTCCAAATATTGTTTTGAACATTCTATTAAGTCCATTTTATGTTATTGATCTCTAACTAGACCAAATTACTACACTTGAACCTATTTGAATAAGATAGAAACTTTTAGTGGTTAAATTGTGAAAAAAATTGAAAGTTTGGGGGGCAAAAATCATGACTATCAAGAGTTGAGGGACTAACCTCGCTTGTTATGTTCATCTTCTTCCTCACCTTAAGCAAGCACCTCCATTGGTGACTCGTAAAGCTTGAATTTTCTTTAGGATTTTGATATCGAATTGTTGTTCTCTATCAGGGAAGCTAAATCTCCCAAGTTATCATTGAATTCCATGGATAAACTAAGCTTAATCTAAGCTAGGTTTTGGTCATCCATGCTTATTGTGTTAAGCTATTGATTATCCTAAGTTTAGATATTGATTCTGATATTGTTATATCGATTTTAATATCGAAATGTTGATCTAACGATTCCCTATTGATTTTTCTAGCTCGAGAGATCGATCTAGATCATCCATCGACACCATTGGAAGCGAGGAATAAGAGTGTTATCATCCGAGAGCCATAAAAGCATCGGGTTAGCAAGGTGAGTGTAGTCAAAGTCTCGGGCTTAGGCGAGGAGCCTTCCCGAATTCATTGTCATCAATTTTGAATACATAACTAACATTGTTTTTAAGATTATAGCGCTGGTTCGTTTAATAGACATATTGGTAAGTCTCGGTAAGCATTGCATTGATCATCGGATATCGGATATCGATATTGTCATTGTTAATAAGCATATATCATGTTATAGCCATTGTCATTGTTAAAGTATATTGCCATTTGTCATTGAAGTAAACATTAAAATTGCCATTGATTATTGCACCGATATGTCATTGAAACTTTGATATTGAATATTGATAAGGACATTGGATCATTGGATACACCGATCATTGTTATTGCTAATGAATATTGAATATTGTCATTGTCACCGGACCTTGGATTCAAAGGACATTGGATACAATTGGGATGCCATAGAATTCATGAGCTCAGTGTATGGATGGACTACAGTCCTAGGGCTACGACCTATATTGATTGGTGAGGCGGAGGGATGTTTGTGTATTGGTCATTTCGGTGAGGCGGAGGGATAAGACCACTTATTGTTTGGAGAGGCGTAGGAATTCGCGTATCCACTATCCGAAATCTATCCAAGGAATTATTGATAATATATGACTCTTTTTTATTGTGCGTGATTATTGTGTTATTGAAAAATCAT